>CP136061.1:256898076-258098076 GCA_032622095.1 Siphonodentalium dalli | reverse complement strand
ATAATTATTGACGTGGCATGCAGACTTTCATCTTATGTAATTAAGATAAGTTCACGGTCGGACTGTAATCTGCTCCGTAATGCTGCGTTGGAACAACAGGTGGCATCGGTTAAGAAATCAATCTTCAAAACGGCAGAATCACTGGGGTGGAATATCGCAGACCTAAACAATCAGGGTCCAGTTCTGAGTCAATTCAAAAGAAATCTTATTGAAGATTATTATATATATTTCAGACAGAGTCTCACTGATGAATGCTCAAAAACTGGAAGTAATAAATTACGAACATACCGACTTTTCAAACTTAAGTACGAAATAGAACCTTATCGTCTTCACACACCATCAATAGAAAATAGAATCGTTTTTACTAGACTGCGTATAAGTAATCATAAACTGGCTATTGAAAAGGGACGCCACACCCAACCACCGACGGCATTGGAACAAAGCCTATGTATATTTTGTTCCGATGATGCTATTGAAGATGAAAAACACTTTCTTTTGGAATGTAGTGCTTACCGCACACCGCGGCTCAAACTAATAACTCTTATGAAGACACAGTTCCCAGACATTGTAAACATGACACAAACTGAACAGCTTGTCAAAATCCTATCCAACGATATTTCAAATTCATGCACTTCAATATGTCATATAATCCGAAAATTATTTTCCGCACGCGATGAGCATCGCCTCATAAGCAATGAATAAATGAAGACGAGACGACCCTATGCACATTCAGCTTTACTTAAATGGTTATATATTACCATCTATTATTATATCATTTATTGTATTGTTCAATGTACAACTATATATTAATATGTTTGCATACTGTCCTTATAAGGATGTTTTGCCTATTACACTTATACTTATAATAACGCGTCCTCGTTACTAGTTGATAATGCTAAATATTCGAATTGCTGGTAACTGGTTGCATGGCGGTGGTTGCGTTACTGATATTTTAATGACCGGAATCCCGGTGGTACCTCAACGTTGCGATTTGTTCAGATTTGCGCGTGATAACAATCTTGTTTGAGTCAATTTGCGTGCATTTTCAGGATTTTGCCACAACTGTCCTCGAAGTGTGGACATTAAGTGTGGACACGTTGACATCAATTTAGTACCCACCGATTAAGATTAATATAGTCCCAAAACAGTACGCACACTAAAATATAGGTCGATTAATCTTAAAGTTGTTCTTGACCAATCCGAGACAATTAAGTCACACGAAAGTCGCGTCCGCCGTTACGTATCCATGGTTAAAGAACTTCGTGGTCATCTTGTATCGAGTGAGTATAGAACGAATCATGAAAATAAACATAACGTGGCCATGGTTAACGAGCTTCGTGTCATCTTATATCGAGTGAGTATAGTACGAATCATGATAATAAACATAACGTGGCCATGGTTAACGAACTTCGTGGTCATCATATATCGAGTGAGTATAGCACGAATCATGATAATAAACATAACGATGCCATGGTTAACGAGCTTCGTGGTCATTATATATCGAGTGAGTATAGCACGAATCATGATAATAAACATAACGTGGCCATGGTTAACTTCGTGGTCATCTTATATCGAGTGAGTATAGCACGAATCATGATAATAAACATAACGTGGCCATGGTTAACGAGCTTCGTGGTCATCTTACATCGAGTGAGTATAGCACGAATCATGATAATAAACATAACGCGGCCATGGTTAACGAGCTTCGTGGTCATCATATATCGAGTGAGTATAGCACGAATTATGATAATAAACATAACACGGCCATGGTTAACGAACTTCGTGGTCATCTTATATCGAGTGAGTATAGCACGAAACATTATAATGAACATAACACGGCCATGGCTAACGAGCTTCGTGGTCATATCATATCGAGTGAGTATAGCACGAATCATGATAATAAACATAACGCGGCCATGGTTAACGAGCTTCGTGTCCATCTTATATCGAGTGAGTATAGTACGAATCATGATAATAAACATAACGCGGCCATGGTTAACGAGCTTCGTGTCCATCTTACATTGGGTGGTTAACGAGCCTTTTTGTCATGTCATATTATGTAAGTATAGCACGAATCATGATAATAAACCTAACCGTGCTATCGATATTCTGGTGGGGTGGGAGCAGACATGTTAAAACCTCGTACGAATTGAGCTTCCTCCAATACTACAATAGATTCGCGGTTGCCCTGAATGGTTGTGTTAAGAGCTTCAATGACGTATACACACATAGCGCGAGTGCCACACCGTGTAGTGCTATACATAACCCCACATATACATGTATATGAAACACGCACGGAATGATTGAGGTTCCTCCACACCATGCAGTACTATACATAACCCCACATATGAAACACGCACGGAATGATTAATCATTCAAATGTTCGCGGATATACATGCATGATCAGTTGGAATGAGATATTGTTCAATGTTAGGCATCGATCACACACGCACATACGATGTCATTCGTTGTAGTGCTATCTACACATACCACGGGTGACGCGTTATCCACACACACACACACGATGTCATTCATTGTTGTGCTATCTACACATACCACGGGTGACGCGTTATCCACACACATACGATGTCATTCATTGTTGTGCTATCTACACACACCACGGGTGACGCGTTATCCGAATTCATTTAAATTGAGTCCGTTGCGAAATGATATGATATGCGTCATCGCTTTGTTATATATTTATTGTTTTAAAACACTTGCTCGCTTGTTTCCACTTCAGTAGAAGTTGACTCGATTAACCTATTTTTGCATCAGAAACTTCATTGATTCATCATTGTTGGCTCCGTAATTATTTTGGGACCAAGATTATATTACTATAACGCTGAGCCGGGTGTAGTGTGAATAATATATTGTTATCCCTAAACGATGCGTTTTATGTTATCTTACCCGGGTATATGGTGACGCCTCTATTGTTATATCAAATTAATGCGTCGTAGGCGGCTCTATTGCTATCCCGGCACGATGTGCCGCATTTGATCTTTCGCGGTGGTATATTGTGACGTGTCTTTTGCTATCTCTGAACGATGCGTCGCATTTTATCTAACCCGGGTTTAGTGTGACGCCTCTGTTGTTATCTCTGAACGATGCGTCGTATTTAATATTTTCCAGGTATATTGTGATTCGTGTTTCTCATTGGGGGGGGCGCACCTTTTGTATAAATGCAGCCAAAATGGCAAGATATTTTCAACAAAGAATTTCTTTTGACATATCTAAAGATTAATCTTGAATTTCACATATCATCATCTTCATTGTATATATAATTTGAGCAATTATTAAGAGACGATAGAACAATGGATGTTAATACATTAGAGAGGCTAAACATAGTATCTACTCTTTTGACCCGTTCGGTACCAACTGCTAGAATAATTATTAAAATCCTACAACACTCAATTCACCAACTAGCTTATTGTCTCAAAGATAGAACATTATTTATGGGCAGGTGCTTTGCGAATCGAAAATATTCATTAAATTATACAAATCAAATCTCCTCTCATGATTTTCAGATATATGATATCATGGATATATGAACTGCAGTTTTGAACAAAAAATCATTTTCACAGAAGTTTTTGGTACGATACCGAAAAACAGGGAAATTTGAAAGATTTGTCTTGTCATAATAGTAAAGCAAATGAGGTTATAATATTCAAATTATCCAATAGGTCGATGGTTCTTAAATATTGTGTCACAATAATCGCTTATACCAAATTTCACAAAGATTTTCCTGACAGATGGTTGGAATATTTCCAAATGATGGACATTTCTGAGAGAAAAAAATCACTGCAAGTAGAAAAATATGCTACTGTTCATCTAAAAACAGCTAATTCTCCACTAATTACTCGTTGATAAATCAAACAATGAGAACAATTTCAATCTACATATCGTGCAAACTTTCCAAATAATGTAGTGTCAGGCATGAAATTTACAACTGTCGAACATTTTTTACCAAATTTGGTATGGGGTAGGGTGCGTAGACAAAATCTATCACCACGTCTCTGCAGCATGACCCACAAACACCATAGCAAAGTATCAGAACAACATAACATAACCATGTGTAGTCTATTGCATTCCTCGTTAAATTCATAAATGACCAATGTTTGGGGTAGTCACCCCATCCCTACAGCAGGACCCACCAACACCATATCATAATATCAGGACCACTCAACCAGGGGTGGCCCATTACACGTGTCGTTAAATTCATAAATGATTAGTGTAGGGGTATGCGCTCCTCTACTGTCACCACGTCCCTGCAACAGAACCAACCGACAGCATATGATATTACAACACCCACGTAACCAGCGTTGACCCACCGCATGCCTCGTTAAATTCATAAATGACCAATGTTGGGGTAGTCGCCCCTATCATCACGTCCCTGTATCGGGACACACCAACACAATATCATATTACCACACCCACATAAACAGGGTGGTCAATTGCATTCCTCGTTAAATTCATAAATGACCAATACTGGGGGTAGTCGCCCCTCTCCTTTCGCCACATCCCTGCATCAGGACCCACCAACACCATATCATATTACCACATCCACTTAACCAGGAATGGTCCATTGTATTCCTATTTAAATTCATGAATGACCAGTGCAAGGGTAGTCACTCCTCTCCTATCACTACGTCCCTGCAGCAGAACCCACCAGCACCATATCATATTATCACGCGCACTTAACCAGGGGTGGTCCATCGCATTCCTCGTAAAATTCACAAATGACAAATGTTGGGGGTAGTCGCCCCTTTCACCACATCCCTGCAACAGGATCCACCAACAACATATCATATTACCACGCCCACCTAACCAGGGGTGGTCATTGTATTCCTCGTTAAATTCATAAATGACCCATCATCACGTCCCTGCAACAGGATCCACCAACACCATATCATATTACCACGCCCACTTAACCAGGGGGGGGGTCATTGTATTCCTCGTTAAATTCATAAATGACCCATGACCACGTCCCTGGTAACAAATCAGCATCATATCAAATTAGCAGGACCACATAACCAGGGGTGGGTCATTGTATTCCTCGTATAGTTCATAAACCGTGAATGACGTCTGCTGCTCGGGATGCTGCTCCGTTCAGTTCATGATTCGTTTCTCTGTTGTAGATGTATACTTGATAGACGGCAGTGATAGCGCCCAGGAGGGTCACTGGGTACATAGTGACGGTACCGCGTTGTGGACGAGTTGGTATCCGGGGCGGCCGGGCGGCGGAACCTCGCAGAACTGTGTGTACATCTATGGCGGAGATTACGAGTTCCGGGACTACCCATGCTCATTTTCAGAACATTACATCTGTGGAATCACGACCGGGTAACTTAAACCTGGTCTGATTCCACCGATACTCTAAATTAAATATGAATATAAAATAAGACCAATTATTACTTAACCATTTCTTACTAAACATTCATTCATGAGTAGTTTCCCTTGGAAAATGTTTAGATAATAAGTTCAACAAGCGACCAGGTCGTTTCACGAACTTATTATTTGAACAATTCTCATCAGGGAATATGACTTCTTCAAGTCTTATATTATATTTCCGTCTGACTGTCGTCTGCTGTATTATCCTGAACACTCCCCCCCCCCCCCCATTTAAATAAATTGCCTTTCCAATATATACCTTGTCGTTATAACTGAATGAGAGTATCCATTTAGACAAAATGTTTAGATAATAAGTTCATCAAACGACCAGGTCATGAACTTATTATCTGAACATGGCTTCTTTCAGTCGTATATGATATTTTCGTCTGATTGTCGTCTGCTATATTATCATGAACACCCCCTCTTCAAGTCTTCTATGATATTTTCGTCTGATTGTCGTCTGCTATATTTTCATGAACATCCCCTCTTCAAATCTTATATGATATTTTCGTCTGAATGTCGTCTGCTATATTATCATGAACACCCCCTTTTCAAGTCTTATATTATATTTTCGTCTGACTGTCCTGAACACCCCAATTGAATAAATTGCCTATCCAATATATATACCGGTCGTTATAACTGAATTAGATAATCCATTTAGACAAAATGTTTAGATAATAAGTTCATCAAACGACCAGGTCATGAACTTATTATCTGAACAAATTACGTCAGGGAATATGACTTCTTCAAGTCTTATATTATATATCTGAATATGTCTTATTATTTGAACTTATTATTTGAACTTATTATTTGAACGGAATAATTAGGGAATGTGACTTTTTCAAGTCTTATATTATATTTCCGTCTGACTGTCGTCTGCTGTATTATCCTGAACACACCCCCCCCCCCCCAATTTTATAAATTGATTTTCCAATGTAATCCGGTCGTTATAACTGAATGGGAGATAATAAATATTTATTCTTTAAACTGTTTTTGTTTTGTATTAAGACAGTAAAATGATTCTTCAGTTTGGGGTTGATAATCTGTTTCCAGATATCGATGATATGGTTTATTTCCACTAATTGTTTTTTATCATAGATGTATCTTATCTTGCCTGGGTCTGTATTGAACTTTATATATAGCTAATCAATCAAAAGTAGGATAAATGTTTAGATTTAGGTCGAGTTATATACAATCATTCCGAAATGCGCATGATGCTATCACAATGCCTGACATTTACTATAGGTATATTCGTAAGCTAGGTATGATTTCAAAGAAATGTTGTACTTTCTAAGCTTTTCGTAAGTTGTTTCACTATCATCTAAGATCACGAGTGTCCTGTGCAGTACTAACTAATTATTGCTCTACCATCCACATGTTGCATTGATTTCTGTGTCAGTGCATTGTGCAGTACTAACTAATTATTTATCTACAATCTACATGCTTCATTGATCTCTGTGACAGTGAATTGTGCAGTACTAACTAATTATTGCTATATAATTGTGCATCGTGCAGTACTAACTAATTATTGCTCTACAATCCACGTGTTTCATTGATTTCTGTGACAGTGCATTGAGCAGTACTAACTAATTATTGCTCTACAATCCATAAATTAATTATTAACTTTACTATATAGCATTCTCATGATTTTGCTATTAAGATGTCAAAATGTCAAATAATTATGAACACAAAACTTAACGTAACCACAATGCTATTATCATTGCATTGTGCCATCAATATAAGATTATACGTTGAAATAAACTCCTATATTATTGTAATGTATCCTATACATGTATAATTCAATGTATTAATCGTTTTTTATTCATTTACAACCCAACCTGTACATTGTCTTAATGGCTGGTCTTTGACGGCCTGACACCGGCCCTATTCCATGGGGCTCTGGCCAAGTGGAGTGTGGCCGGTTGAAGGTTGTCCTAGACCTTTATTACATGAACAGATACGCAGGAAAAAATGTATGGGGCTCTGGCTAAGTGGAGCGCAGTTGGTCGAAAGTTGTCAGATGTCTTTATCACATGAACAGTCATGCAGAAAAAATGTAAAACACATCTGAATTTAATAAATTTTAAAATTGCATTCTCATAATTTGATATTATGATAACATAATAACATAACATATCCTGACAAAATTTTCTTCCATGTAAAAAACTTTAATTATTTGAACATAAATCATGTAACCCACCAGGATCGTCTTCAATTTTAATGTCGATCACACTTCATGTAAAATAATATTAACTTTTGTCTATTTCGACGTCATTGTCAACACACTAATTATATCTTTTATTGGACAATAATTGAATGTTGATTTCATTGCAAAAAATCCAGATGAGGTACTAGTTGCGGTTAGATATACAGATGCTGCTTAGCTGTCGCACATCTTTTCTGATGTTGAGGGTTCATGTGCCATCCCGTGTGAACAGATGTTTTGTGCACAAATTATCAACATCCAATATATTTCCATATCCCCGTGAGTTAGTAAATTGAGATGTTTTATATTTATATACATGTATTTTTTGTTTTTTTCTTTCCAAAACATATTTAAACACAATTTTAGCTATCAATATTATGCAGCTGACCTCGAAGCAATGAACACCGAACAAAACTGATCTCCGTTCAAAGTGAAATTGATTTCTGGCATGAAACTGATGAAATTGACACTCATCATAGATGTCACATTAATTAATTGTGTTTCACCGAACTGAACTCCGTATACTTGTCAGTGATTCTTCATAATATTGAATATACATGTCTTGCTCTTTCATTCCAATTTTATTTTGTCTGGTAGCACTCATAGTCCTTGTTACTAAGTGCACATGTAAATGTCTGGCCATTTATAATGCCCTCGAATACAAGTGGGAATAACTTATTATCTGCAGTGGAATGTATGTCACAATATCGCATCACCTGGGGAAAATGACACATACCACCAGCTTCATACAATTAAACAATTGTTTTCTCCATTTCTATTTATGTGGAATGCATTAACTCAGTCACACTGTCATATCCTCATCACATCAACAAGGTCCATGTTGATTCTGCACAAATTTCCGAAATGTTATTACTTCAGTCAACTTTGATCTGTTTTAAACGCGACATAATTTTTGTTTTCTTTGTTGACAATAGTTAGTTCGAAGTTCTTCTTATCTATAACATATATTTAGCCGAAAACCTCCGTCGAGTAAGCTTCTGTCATGATAAACGTTTGTGAAATCTGTCAAATTTTGTAATACACGTTTTTTACTTCCGCGTTCCACAGTGAGGCTCAAAGCCAGCGATTATAAAAACGGAATACTGAATACGGAAAGCTATCAGAACTAAAACCCGGGGACAATCACTGTTACTTTCTTCATTCATAAATGTATATTTGAAAATGCAATACTTGCTACAGACGATATAAATGTTTTTTGCTCTTTTGTTTATCTTGATCTGTATATATATTTCCATGATATCGGTGTGTATTACCTTATATATAATTATGATGTTGGTATTTAATTAGGTATTATTTTTCAAATATTCTTGTGATTGTGATATATCAACTAATGATCCTAACGCCATGTATATGGCCTGAATTTACCTAATATTCTAATCACATAAATCTAATTATATAGTCGATTATCTAAACGAATTTATTTGAATCATAATATATTCGATCAATACACTGAGTCGTGTTGCTTTTTGAATTCATTTACGATATATATGCATTAATTTCTTCTAAATACCGACGAATTATTTCAAGTATAGCCTAATCTATATGGCGGTTATTAAATATGTCGTGAGGACCATTCAATGAATTTTTCTTCATTTTCTCGTGCTCAGATCACCCGTTGTAAGTACATGACATGTGAGAGCCAGAACAAAATAAGTTTTAAACTTCACCTTCCTATATATATTCAGTCTACAAGATTTATACACTTTAAATATTTCAAATTGATGGTTTATAACGGTATTATAATTGATTATGGCTGAAACATTTACCAATAGCACTGTGGCACTCGACAAACTTGAAGAGGGTCTATAATTTGACTTGAAAAACATAATTTCTGGCCCTGATGCCCTGGATATAAGTGAACATAACGATGAAACAATCCTACAAATACCTGATTGCCAATACTTTACTCCAAAAAGGTTTCATGACAATATAGATACTAACAATGATTATTTATCAGTATTCCACTTAAATTGTCAAAGCCTCAATTCTCACTGGGATGACTTTAACACATTAATATATGAAATGCAGAATAACAAATCAAAACTTGGTGTTATTGGGGTAACTGAAATCTTCAGATCACCTGATATTATTGATTTCCCTCTAAATGGTTACCATCCCCTGATTAAAAGATGTCGCCCTGATGGAGACGACTGTCATGGTGGTGTAGGGATTTTCATTCGGAACGACCTATCCTATAAAATTCGAGATGATTTATCGACATTCATTCCACATGTATTTGAATCATTGTTTGTTGAAGTTGTAACTAATAAAAACAAAACATATATTGTTGGAACTATTTATAGGCCAAACACGGCACCAAAGGCTGACTTGGACAAATTTATTAAACTTATGAATGAAAAAATGGTTCAGTTTGATAATGATCATAAAAAAACAATTTTAATGGGTGATTTCAACATTGACTTATTAAAGTATGGTAGACATGAAAAAACGAATAATTTTATCAATTATATCTTTGCTTCTAGTTTCTTACCAACAATAACTAAACCAACTAGAGTTACAGAATTTACTGCTACTCTGATCGATCAAATCTTGATTAATGACCACTCAGTTGATTATGAAACTGGCATAGTACTGACTGACTTAGCGGACCACTTCGGTTCTTTTCTCTGTTTCAAGAGTAAACAAAAAGTGAAACATCATGAAAAGAGACCCGAGATACAATACCATCGTATATTTAGTGATGAAAATATATCTTGTTTTAAAAGACTGTTAATATCCGCGAATTATAATAATGTTGTTGGGCAAAGCTGCCCACATGAATCATATAATTCATTCATGGAAATCTACTTGAACGCCTTTGAAATAGCTTTTCCGCTAAAAAAGCTCAGAACAAAATCTATTAAACAGAAACCATGGATTACCAAAGGACTTATTAAATCTTCAGAACACAAAGCTAAGCTCTTTCATATAAAATTAAAGGAACCATGTGAAGTGAATGTAAATAAATATAAAGAATTTTGTAAATACTTTAATAGAATTAAACGAGCAAGTAAAACCTTTCATTATAAACATATGATTAATGAATACAAATATGACATGAAAAACACATGGAAACTAATTTCAGAGATAATCCAAAAGAGATCTAAAAAAATGGAATATCCTTTGTCATTTAATATAGATGGCATTGACAGATCAGATCGTAAAGATGCTGCAGAAGCATTTAATAACTATTTTTCTAACATTGGAGCCATTGAATCTGAAAAAATACAAAGTACAGGGGAACATTTTTCTTCATACCTACCTACACCGTGTAATGAAACACTTTTTTTCCGCCCTACTACACCAGAAGAATTACAAAGAATCGTCTCTTCTTGTAAAGTAAAACATAGCACAGACTGTGATGGTCTTACTTCTTCACTAATGAAGAGTGTCATCAATGAAATTTCCAAACCTCTAAGCTATATCATTAATCTATCTATGGAAACTGGAATTATTCCTGACAACATGAAGATAGCACGGGTCATCCCTTTATTTAAATCTGGAGATCCAAAACTGTTAGAAAATTATCGCCCTATTAGTATTCTTCCTACATTTTCAAAAATCTTAGAAAAAATTGTCTGTTTAAGACTTGTCGAATTTATTAACAAGCATGATGCCCTCTATCACAATCAATATGGATTTCGTAAAGAACACTCCACAATTCACCCCATACTGAAGTTAATTAACGACGTGGGTCTAAATAATGATAAGAAAACAAAAGATTGCACACTCTCTGCATTTATCGACTTCTCCAAAGCTTTTGATACAATAAACCACAAAATTCTATTAAAAAAACTTGAAACCTATGGAATAAGAGGCAAAGCCAATAATTGGTTAAGAAATTAATTGAATAATAGACTTCAATACGTGGATCTAGAAGGTAGGGTTTCATCTAAACTTCCCATTACATGTGGAGTCCCCCAGGGATCTGTGGCCGGGCCGATTCTCTTTTTGATTTATGTAAACGATATGCACAAATCTACTGACTTGTCATTGTTATCTTTTGCAGATGACACCACTGTATACTCATCAAACCATAACCTTGATTATTTGTATGACAACTTTAACAAAGAACTTGCAAAACTAAGTAAATGGTGTCGAACTAATAGGCTATCACTAAACACTAAAAAAAACAAATATATGCTGATACAACCTAAAAATGGCCCATATATAGTTGGAAATCACACACTAACTATAAATGGAGAGCAAATTATAAGAATTGGAGTAGACTGTCAGGAGAAATCATTTAAGTTTCTTGGAATACACATTGATGAACACCTATCATTCGAACACCACGTGAAAGCTGTTTGTGCAAAAATTAGTAACTCCTTATATGCTATAAATCGAGTAAAAAATTTCCTTCCGTTTGACTGTCTACGTATGCTGTATCTTACATTAGTACACTCCCATATTCTTTATGGAATTGAGCTATGGGGCAATGCCGGTAACCACAACCAAGTTGTTGTTTTACAGAAAAAAGCTATCCGAGCCATTAACAAAAAACGCTACAATAGCCATACTGAACCTTTATTTAAAACTAACAACATCTTGAAATTACAAGACCTTTACATGCAACGGGTATGCCTTTATATGCACAACTGGATGAATACCAACCTCCCCAAGTCATTTAATAACAGCTTTAGCATATACACACACCCGAGTATGAATACCAGATCAACAGGCAAAATCCGAGAAACAAAATCACGAATTAAATTCACAGAAAAATTACCTCTCCATGTTTTTCTGAAAATCTGGAATAATCTTAATAAGGCTACCCAAAATATTCGACCTAAGTCGGCCTTTGTGAACCACATTTCTAAGACAATTATTGGGAATTATTCACTGACTGTTAAATGCACAAACAGATTTTGTCCAGATTGTTCAACATTAACACAGCTCACTCTGTATTTTGGTACTAAACGGAAAAAAGAATACGTCAATATAAGTCGTACCTCACTTATTTGCGATATGATTTCAGATTTTTGATTTCTTACTCTCATCTTATTTTAATTCAATAACCAATTACCGTTGTCTCATTCACGTCGCACGTTCTGGCAGGTGCCTAGTTCAGTGCTATTACGGTGGAAATATATATATGGAAAATATATATTGATTTTATATATTTACTAATACATTGAAATATACCATATATATACTTGTTATGCTAATGTTATATGTGCAGGTGGACTTGCAGTATAACATTTTAATATTATCTTGCAAATTTAATCAAAGAATTCACTTATGGAAAAAGTTCGAGGATATAAACGAAATATCAAACAGTCCACTTGCACCATTAAATAAATTGAATGCTGTAAACCGACAAATTCTAATCTAGACGAAATATTTAACTTAATCCTGAACAAATGGATAAACGACGATGTAACCAGCTCTCACAAGTCATGACCGGATTTATTATTATCAAAGAATCAATAACAATATCTTTAATTTTAGGGTGGCGACAGGAAGACGACCCGATAGGTCATGTCGCCTCCACATGACTTGTCTATTTTTGTTATATTTACTTTTTTATGTACTAGATACTATATATGATTTGTCATGAAATAAACTATTCTGATTCTGATTCTGATATGTTGCAATGATTTCTGTGACAGCGCATTGTGCAGTGCTAACTAAGTATTGCTCTACAATCCACGTGTTTCGTTGATTTCTGTGACAGCGCATTGTGCATTACTAACTAATTATTGCTCTACAGTCTACATATTACCCATGCACAGCCTCCATACCTTACATCTGTGGAATCACGACCGGGTAACTTAAACCTGGTCTGATTCCGCCGATACTCTAAATTACATATGATTCTGCGGTTCTGTCAATCCATATTATATAATAAGAACACTAATTATTATTTAACACTTTTTTACTAAATATTCATTCACGAGTAGTTCACTTGGAAAATGCTTAGATTATAAGTTCATCAAACGACCAGGTTCTTTCATGAACTTATTATCTGAACAATTCTCATTAGGGATAATGACTTTCTCAAGTCTTATATTATATTGTCGTATAACTGTCGTCTGCTGTATTATCTTGAACACCCCCACCCCAATTGAATAAATTTCTTTTCCAATGAATACCGGTCGTTATAACTGAATGGGAGAATACATTTAGACAGTTGAAATAATTATCTCAATAACTAAACCTTGCTGAAAGATTAAGTGTGAAATATTATTTATTCTGGAAATATATATAATTATTATTCATACTAAAATGTGTCGTATTTATTTTATACACCCCGCGGTAGCGTTCGGGTTACACATATATGATATTGGAACGTATGTCGAGTGGGTCCGACTAGCCGCCCAATCGATCATGTTTAAGGTGGCTGTCCGACTAAACAACATTATTTTAGGTTAGTTTTATATACCAGCAAATAGTTTGGTTGAACATATGAGACCGTTCGTGTAATATTGTGATCTTCGGATATACACTTAAAGACCAGCTGAATAATACAATTAATTTAGCTCCAAACATATCTAAATATGTCTTAACTCATGCTAAATAAGGTTTATAACATGTATCCTTTCCATTTTGTTCACATTTTTACAAAAAAGTACTATTTCCAGACATTTGAATAAAACGGCTTCTTTGTTTACAATAGTCATTTTTGAATCGGGTGTTTCCGTCGCGACTCGGAAATGACGTCACCGAGGGTACACAGACGGGAGAAATTTTATGCGCCGTTTTTAAAATCACGTATTTTAAAATCGTCTTTTTTTTATTTTTTTTTATTTTTTTGAAGAATAAAACGTATTCGTCGCTGCATGGCTGCAAACTGTAGCCATAAATGTTCAAGTGGCACAAGAATTAATGCAGCCATTCAACAACAGTGGACGGCGTTTGTCCACAACCAGAGTTTGGAATGGACTGTCACAATACAGCTGCTTGTGTTCCAAGCACTTTGAAGAAGGATCTTTCACAAATATTGTGAAATGCAAGCTGGGACATACAAAAGTGTGATTCACATTGTCAAACAAAATGTTATCTACGTGAATACCGGTACCAATAAACACCCATGCACTCACGGTCCTTGTGGTGGGGGTGGGGGGGGGTATCAGTATAGTCTAGTAGACCTACGGCTACGTCGTAGTACATGGACTAAACTTGGTCAGACCATCCTAACGAGGGGACTGAACTCTGTCAGACCATCCTAACGATGGGACTGAACTCTACTAACTTGTACATTGGACTGAAACATGGACCTCGTTATAACATGTTCAAATCCTACTTTTAAATAATACAATTTGATTCAATCGTTTTGTGCGAAGAAAAATGAATACAATCGTTGTTTCTCACCGCTGGACCAAACAGGCGGGGTGGGGCTCCCCGATGGGTCAGAAAGGCGGTGGACGTCTCTGTCCCATGATAGACGTGGGCAATTATTTCTTTTCATGAGAATATAGAGGGCTTTTGTTGAATAAATCAGCAACAAGTGTGGGTATATAAATTAATGTATCGTGTCTTATACAAGATTAACCAAACGAAATAGGATTATACGATGCAGAAATAACTCTTAGTCGGCACCTGGGATGGCATTTACCAGTGTGCATCGATGATGCCAGCTACGAGTTATCTCGTAGGTATGTACATATTATGTATGCGAAGTCTTATAGCTGCGTAGAGTGTAACATGATGTATATATACGCTGTGTATTAGCTATCACTTCGAATGACTGAACAATGAACGCTCTTTATTATTTATCACTTCGGATGACTGAAGCACGGACGCTCTTTAAAAATCCTACTTTTAACAC
Source organism: Siphonodentalium dalli (assembly GCA_032622095.1). Taxonomy (NCBI): domain Eukaryota; kingdom Metazoa; phylum Mollusca; class Scaphopoda; order Gadilida; family Siphonodentaliidae; genus Siphonodentalium; species Siphonodentalium dalli. Next base: position 258,082,690 of record CP136061.1, on the reverse strand, counting down.
GTTAAATGTGGGGGATGGCCTTCGGAGTGGGTATGCTGTTAAAATAGGCACACCCGATAAAAATGCCATAAACAGTAAGAATGTTAATACAATTGAAAGAATAGTTATAATGTTGTTCTTAAGACAAGATAAGCTAAGATAAGATTTAATGAAAAATACACCCAATGGGCAGTTGCACATATAATAAATGGAACATCAAGAATAATTTAACATGAGTAATCACATACGATATGCATATACGTTCTCGTGAATGTACTGTCATAAAATATCAGGTATACTTGCCTGTGTTAGATATAAGTATATTGTCTCGAATGGTGAAGAAAGACCGGATCATGTCGCATATATCGTGAACTGTTGCAATTTGTTCATTCTGCATAATAAATCTGAACTTCAAATAATTTGTCATTTCTAAGAAATGAGGGCACGTTGCAATGATGTCCTTTACATATTATGTTTCACGAATACTTTCGTAGGCCTGACATTCTAAGAAGAATTGATATTCTGACTCAATTTGTTTTGAATTACACGCGAACACAATCTTTCTCCTACAGGTTTTTGGGGCTGTTTGTGTCTCCCTTTTTAGATTTCCAGTCGATGATTGCTGATTCTCAATCTTGTGAATATAATTCTCGCTTTGACAGATCGCGCATTGACAATGTATGGTTCAATTTCATACTTTGACTTGAATAATATATACGTTCGTATTTTATATTTCCACTGATCGGTTTCTTTTCGGCATGATTTACATTATAGAATCGCATCACATGATCAGATTTCAGTTTATCCACCAAGGCGCGCTCTTATATCCCTTGTGTATCCACCAAGGCGCGCTCTTATATCCCTTGTTTATCCACCAAGGCGCGCTCCTGTATCCCTTGTTTATCCACCAAGGCGCGCTCTTGTATCCCTTGTTTATCCACCAAGGCGTGCTCTTGTATCCCTTGGACTCTCCGGCGGTCTGAAATATGGACGCCGTATTTTTCATATAAGTAATTGCATAATGTAATAGAAGGGTCTCTAAGTGATTCGATGTATGCATCATGTACCATGCACCCACTTGAAAGGTTCGACATATTTTGCATATATCTAAATTGTTGAGTAATCGCATCATGTATAACTGGGAATCTACCCAATTCTGCGCGGACTGCATTTACGTAGCATTCCGGTTAACCCCTAATGTTGTTTGTTTGTATGTGTAACCAATAGAGGTAAGTGTGTCTCTGACCAGGTAACACGAGTTCCAGGATAAGCAACACCAACCCTAGCACACCAGAATGACAGAAACCAAGTCAGAGTGATGCACTGGCGGGTTGACCAAATGCCATTTTGTTAGTCAACAGAGATCTTAGTAAGAAAGAAAAACGGCTTAAACATATTCGTCATTTTACCCACATAATATTGGCGGACCAAAAATGTAATGGATTTCAAGAACAAGAGGATAGTGTCTGCAAAGTATAGGAAAGAAGGGGGTATATTAGGGTCAGGGTCCCAATCACATGCACATCCTGTATTCCTAGTGTTCTTGGCAAACGTTTGAGTCGTAGAGCAAGGTCCCGAATCGGCTGAACAGATTTTTGAAAAATAATTTAGAACGTACAGGTCGAAAGAGGATAATTAAAATCAAAGACACCAAAAATTTGTAATTTAAGAAAAAGGGTAAAACTATAAAATTTCAAAGACCAAAGAGGTAAAGTTTTGAAAAGTCAAAAGATAAATAAAACCAATAGGATCTTCCTCAGTTGCAAGTCGTTAACCTGTGTCATATTAAGCATATGGACACAAACTTTTCGGCCTTTACTCGCATAATGAAATAGAAGGGTCTCTAAGTGACTCGATGTATGCATCATGTTCCAAGCACCCACTTGAGAGGTTAGAATTTGTTTTCATATATATAAATTGTTGAGTAATCGCATCATGTATAACTGGGAATCTACCCAATTCTGCGCGGACGGCATGATACGTAGCATTTCGGTTAATACATAATGTTGTTTTGCAAAACCTCAGATGGACTTGCTCACTTGATATTGTACCTGAGTGAAGCATATTGGTTTCTCCCACCCGTATCTCACATCCATATAACATTATTGGTTTTAATAATTTGTCGAACAATTTGCATTTAGTTGGAATAAAAAGCTTCATCTTTGAAGGAACAGACTGGTTTAAAAAGAACATTTCTTTCGTGGCTTTCCCAATTGTATGTTCTTTTGATTTTACCAGTCGATGAGAATTTTATCCCGAGATATGGATACTCTGAAACTAATTCAAGCAATTTCGCATTTATGTTGAAACTTGGTTCACGTTTAGTTATATGTGACCTAAAAACACACACTTTGATTTACTTGCATTAACCACGAGACCATCGTATTGGGTTTATTTCTCGAACTTTTCAAGACAATTTTGTAGACCTTGTTCAGTTTATGACGACACTAATCGTCGGCAAATAAAAGATGACTGAGCGGACGATTATTAAGGAATATTGGATCGCAGCCGGATTCATCAAGTGACCATTTAATGTCATCAATGGATATTTTGAACAATGAAAACGCTTGTTTAACTCCAATCGTGGACAGATGCGGTGGTCCAATTCCTGCACCCGTTTTACTTTGACATAACTGGATTGATACATGGACTGTATTATTTGATTGATTTTAACTTGTATACCATTGCTATGCAACTTTTGAAACATCAACGACCTATCTACTGAATCGAAAGCTTTTTGAAAATCGATAAAAGCAGCATATATTGACTTCTTCTGTTATATTTATTTATACAAGTCTTTAAGACATAAGCGCTAACCGATGAGACCATGTGTTTCTAAATAGTCGTTTATTCGGTTATTTATAACTTTGTTGAAAAGTTTCCCTAGACCATTACTGAGCGCAAGTGGTCGATAGTTATTTGGGTTCTGCCTATCTCCTTTTTTATAATGAGTGACACATTCCAGCTGTATGGATAATAACAAGAATTTAATACCTGGCTAAATAATTTTACCACGTTGTCTATTGTTGCGGGAACAACAGCTTTATGCAATTCGTTCAAGAAATTTCCATATCCAGGTGATTTTCTGTTTTTGAGTAGTTTAACGAAATTAATTGTTTCCCTGGCTTCGCTATCATTTTCATCAAGTTTCGTTGTTGTATAATTCAAATATATTTTAATATTTGCAGAAACATTATCTGGGCAGAGTATCTTTTTGAAAAAGTCCACACTTTCGTCTGGATGCAAGTAATTTGTTTCATCACGTTTATTTCTATATTCTTTTATCAATCGCCAATAATCGGAAGGATCTGTACCCTCCATTTTGTCTAGTGATTCTGGTAACACATGGAAGTACATTTTGTATTTGTTCTTTGTGTCTTATATGCTTTTTTGGATGAGAACACATTACCCCTAACTGTTGCACCGGTTTTGTTTCATTTCACGACACGCGTTTGTCATTTCATGTTTTAATTGGTTGTATCGCTCATCAAACCATTTCCTTTTCTTTTGCTGTCGTTTAAACTTATTATTATTTCTAATCTGGGCAGCTTTGGTGTTGATAAATGTTAAAATATTTTCATAATCCCGAATTGCACATTCTGTTCCGTTGCGATTATATGCTCATAATTAGTCAATCTGAATTGTAAGAGTTGCTTTTTAATATCGCAATTATCGGTCGCTTCTGAAGCTTTTGAATTGCTATCTGAGGTCAATTTAATAGCAACGTCCGGTTCACTATATTTATATTTGAATTGACATGTACCTAATGCATTCACGTTTCATTTGAGCTTAATATTCATTGTTAATTATCAATGGTCAGAGTATTCATTAAGTTGCTTCACGTAAAAATAACTTACATCAGACAGATATATATCTTTCAGTATCGAAAATATAATCTACTAAACTTGCATACTCCGGTCTCCCACCTGTTCGAGAGTTAAAATCTACGCCCATGATTATTACTGATCTATCACTATATTTTCGCAGTTCTATTTTGACATCTCGAAGAATCAAATCATAACTTTTCGCTTATTCCAATATGTCGAGGATTGGGCCGGAATATAGATTGAAACAAAGACAACGCTGCAATTTTGATCGAAAATTTCGCCTTCAAATTCGACAAACAGTGCAACATCTTCAATATGAGTTACAGTTTTAACCGATCTTCCGTATTTTGTCCGATAGCAGAATGCGATTCCACCTTTATCATTTTCTTGAGCACTTCTGCATAAGTCATTACAAGTATAACCAGGTAAATTACTTTGTGTCGGATCGTTGTGCCAGGTCTCAGATATAGTTATGAAATCGTAACGTTCTATTAGTCTACGGGAATCGGGGTCCTCGATTTTGTTTACAAGCCCTTGGGCATTCCATGTTGTGCAACATAAAGTCACATCATTAGATTGATTTGAATATGTCATTAATGTAAAGTTTTTTCACAAATAGGAAATATGTATGAACAGGGGGTGGGGGTCATTGGAGATAATGCGCAGTCATTATTAAACGTTATACGTATATATACTTTCTCTGGCAAAAAAAACGTGCGTACATTTGATACGGTGATATATAATTTCACTTTTTATAACGGAAGCTGAAATAAGAAGTGATTTGTTGAATACTGAATAGCTGAGCATACAATATTAATATAAACGGAATGATTAGTGCATTATAATACAATAATGCGGTTCAATGCATGGGTGGGACCATAATAATGCGGCTCCCATGTCTGAGTGTGACACAATAATGCGGCTCCCATGTCTGAATGGGACCATAATAATGACACATATTATTCGAAATATGAACACTCACGTAAATATTGGTAAGCAACAAGCGACCTCCTCTTCGAAATGCACATATGTCTGCATATGTATGCATTAGATCTGGAGTGTGTGATCCTAGTGCGATTTCACACACTAGAACTGTCGTCCGTCAATCGATCCCCCCGTTGCAATATTGTGTGCGAAAGGTCCAAACTGGGGGGTGAGCAGTTCTGCATATAACACAATATACAGAGACAAGGATAGCAATCGCGCCATGCAGGCAGCGCACAAACTTCCTGCTACAATCTAAATCCAAATTATACGACCAAGATACATACTTATCAAACTGTCATATAATACTTATATTTAAATGTTCATACCAAGCATAAAAGTACACCGAAACGTTGTTAAGCTGTGAACCTACACGTGAGTATCCATGCATTCTAGTATTTGCACCAGGCAGCGTTCTTACCAAACGGTCAAATAATATTTATATTTATAGACATATTATGGACTAGTTCGGGTGCGTGAAACCGATAAATTAGTATTCACGCGCTATGCCAAACTGGGGGAATATAGCATTCTAATAACATCGCACAAAATCTCAAATAAATCGACCATACAACTCCATAGAAAACACCGTTTGAACTATACGCTTAATTGTAAATGTTTACATCTCGATTCGTGACGCAACAATCGGCGATAAACTAACGCAAATGATTTCGCCATCGATACTCATTGCATTTAATAAATATATAAGACTGACGGTGTGTGTTATAAATTTGGATTAATATTCATAAAAATAACTACTTTGAGCAAGATTATTCTCCATATCTATTTGATCACCCAACTGGAGTGTTTAACATCACTTTAAATGTTCATAACAAGCACTAAACTATACACCAAAACGCTGTTAAGCTGTGAAGCTATATGTGAACAGAGTATCCATGCATGCTATTATTTGCTATACCCCCAGCCATAACACTAAACTATTCCATTCCTATACCCATCACCCGAAGAGAACCCCATGCACGCTGCACTTCGATTATACCACCATACCGTGCGCCCTTTATATTTGCATTGTAATTGTATCCGTTCTCATATACCGCACGAATTTAGAATGCCACAAAACTATTTTTTATATAGGATAGTGGTTGGGCGCGAAGCGCCCGGGATGGTCGAAAAGATCGAGTGAACTTCTCCTTCGCCCCACGGTTTGTTGTTTTGAGAATATCTCCACATAGAAAATCGTCATGTCTGGACACGGCAAAATTGAATTCAATTGAATTCAATGTTGTATGTTGAATTGAATTGATTTGAATTGAATTGTGTATGGGGAAGAGCCCACGAGCTTTAATCCGGGGTATGGGGTTGTCCCGATGTGTTCCTTTAATGTTTTCGTTGTTGCTGAGCGAGTCGTGTGGCGCGCTGAAATAGGAACGGGGCCCGTGTTATAATATTATAATGGTGTTAGTTTTGTTTTGCTAGTTATGCAAGCAGCTAAACAATTGCAAGGCAAAGCGTGTGATTCAATGCGTCAACAAACAGAGTCCTACACAGACCAATTATTATTTTCCATTTCAATCTGCCAATGATATATGGAGTCAAAACAGAAGAATAGAGTAATCTCGCCCGAATGCTGGTTTAAACATATTTATTGTAACTCAGTTTACAAGGGATTGGGGGACAAGTTATAACAACTTAAGGTGGCCCCTCTCCCGACAATATTTACACAAATGTTTAAACAAGATGATTAACAGATATAATGTACATGTAATAATAAGAATGTTGATGATGATGTCTGGTGATTGATGTTATACCGGTCCTGTGCCGTAAGTTGTTTACGATTTTTATTCGTTAAGTGAAACGTTTACTTTCTGTTATATATTTTTGTACAATGTAAAAGAGTAGCTGGTTTCGATGATGTGGAATGCTTGGGGCGCCTCGTAGGAAGTGGTTTACGTCTACTATTGTGAAAGCATACTCATCTAGTCTATCATATAATTTAGTTCTTTGCGGTCGGAACAATGGACATTCGAAAAAGAAGTGAAGGGCATCCTCGATCTCTGTGCCACAACTACACACCGGGCTTTCGGCTATAAAGTTAACATACATATCTAAGCGAAGTTCACTGCAACCGTTGCGAATTTTAGAATGAATTATATTTTCTTTCCGACTCCCAGTTTGAAAATAAGGAGGTGGTTTTAGGGTCAAATCTATAAAACTAAGATTGACCTTAAATTCTTTTAGGTTAAACGTATCAGTTACGATAATTGGAAGCTTATTCCATGATTGTGTCATAAAGGGTAGGAAGGATTTTTTGAAATGTTCTGTGTGACAGAAGTAACAATAAAAGTTTCCAGGGTTCCGCTTTGAGTAACTCGAGACATTGCCAGCACGAGGAGGTAAGATAGTTGATAAGTAGTTGGGTGCAAGGTTGTTAGTAATTTTATATATGTAATGTAACTGATGATGTTCGCGTCTATTACTGAGCGTGGGCCAGCCGATTTCTAGGAGTAGGTCTTTATCGGATACCGATCGGTTTAGTCCCGTTACAATTATGGCAGCTTCTTTATGAAGTCTTTCAAGTTTATCAGTCAAGTATTTTGGTGCGTTCGCCCAGACAATATCAGAATAGTCCATTATAGGCAAAATATAAGTAAATTTTTTCAAGCGTCTTTCTGTCGATACTGTATTTAAATTTTCTGAGTTGGGATAGTCTCCCTGATACTCGTCGACATATATTTTCAATGTGATCATTCCAATTCAAATTTGCTTGGATATCGAGACCGAGGTGTCTATGCGATTTAATGAAGGTTATTTCTTGGTTTTCGAAAAATAGTTTTGGGGCCTGGTCTTTGTTAGTTAGGGAAAATGACATAGCTTTGGTCTTTGCTGGGTTAAAGTTTACAAGCTAGTTGTTGGCCCATTGTGATACGATTTCGAGATCATTGTTGAGTTGTCTAGCTAGGGATTGTAGGTCATAGTGAGAAGCAGTGATGCAGGTGTCGTCGGCGTACATTCGAGCTTTAGAGCAGAGATTGTTGGGCAGATCGTTTATATAAATTAAGAAGAGAAAAGGCCCCATTGTGGACCCTTGGGGCACTCCGGATGGTATAATTTCAAATTTAGAGTAAGTATTGTTTACCAGGACTCTTTGTCGTCTATTTACTAAGTAATCTTGAAACCAGTTCAAAAGTTTTCCTGCAATCCCATATTGCTGCAATTTATATATTAGCCCCTTATGCCAGACCCTTTCGAATGCTTTCGAAATATCAAAAAAATATGGAACACGTGTACAGACCTTTATCTAGGTTCTGGCAAAGGTGGTGATATATATCAATTAGTTGATAAACTGTACTGTGACCGGCCATGAAGCCGGATTGATGCTCGTAAATAAGATTATTTTCATTAAAAAAAGTGGAAACATATTTTAGGACCAATCTTTCAAATACTTTGGCCAGACAAGGTAACAATGAAATCGGCCTGTAATTGGCACTATCAGCGGGGTCCCCTTTTTTAAAGATTGGTATAACATTTGCATTTTTCCAAGATGACGGGAATATTCCAACCTCCAGAGATTTTTTAAATAGTAATGACAACGGTAAAGCAATCTGCTGTGCAGTACAGCGTAACATTTTAGCACTTATGTCATCATGTCCATGTGCCTTATTTGTTTTCAAAGCTAGTATAACATCAATTACCTCTTGCATTTCGAAAGGAATTTCAGTCAGTATATTCTGTGTTTTAGAGGTCAACGGGGGTAATGATTTTCTTGAATCATCAAGTGAGGAATTTAAAATGAATCTTTTGTTTAGAATTTGTGCATTTTCAAAATCGTTAATTTCATATGATTTAGAATCCATTTTTACCCCACCTTCTAGGCTATACAGCGGGGGAATTAATGTTGTCTTTTTCTTGTTGAGGAGGTAATTAATTAATTGCCAGTAGTCTTTTGAATCAGATGTACTAATGCGTTCTTCTAAATTTTCATTAAATTGTGCCTTAGCATAGTTATTCATGTTATTGATATGATTTCGACATTGTTTAAATTTTTTCCATGTTTCTGTGGTATTTTTTTTAATAGCAATCGATCTCAACCTGTCTCTACGTCTTATCTGTCTGCGGATTTCTGAATTAAACCATGGTTTATCATTTGTTCGGATGGTGACATGTTTAAATGGGATACATTTGTACATAATATCGAGAAATGTTTTAGTGAACAGTTCTGCAGCTTCATTTAATTCAAGGGGGAGAAGAAGATTATTCCATTTCAGGTCGTTTATCAGATTACCCGCCCTTACGAAGTCAGCGTGTTTATAGTCCCAGATTTGTCTTTTAAAAGAGGATGTGCGAGTATTATCATAACAGAGGGTCGCATAGACACCGTAATGGTCAGAAATTTCCAAATCTATGGTATCAGCATCTTGCAGATTAAAATCGCCGTTAATAATTATAGGGTCCAAAAGTGTTTGAGAACTTTGAGTAACTCTTGTTGGGGACGTGACTACGTTTTTGAGGGTGTAAAAGTTGATTATATAATTTAATTTTGAGGCCGGATCAAGGAGATTTGAATTGTAATCTCTGGTTAGTATAATGTTTTCAGTTATGTCTAATGCATCATGAATAGATGTTTCCAATAATTCCCAATAACTCGGGTGACAGTATTGATCAGATCTGTAAGACAACCCGAACAGGAATAGTCGCGATTTTGAACATATTTCGAACCAAATTATTGAGGAATCAAACTCCAGATCATGTCTTCTACGATATATTAGATGCTCTGCAAAATATATACAAATTCCACCTCCTTCTGAATTTCTGTCTTCTCTTATTGGGCTACAATAACCAGTAATTTCTAGTTTTTCTGAGGAAAAAGAGGGATCTAAGTGAGTTTCAGTGAAAGCTAAGATATCGTAATCAGTGATAAAATCTACTATTTTTTCGAGTTTGTGGCGTATGCTTCGTATGTTCTGGTGGAATATAGTTATTGTTTTCGTTGATCTATCACAGACTGGCCCTGGGTTTCTTTCTACTCCAGCCCTTACCAGTAAAATTGCTAATATAATGCCCAGTAGAAATTGGTGAATTTTCATTTTCCATCTTTGATGATTACTTGTGCTTATTTTTGATATTTTCGGCAAGTGGGCACTCTTTTTAAGATCAAAACGTCCAATTGATACACGGTACTGCTCAAGTGATATCGACATGATGGAAATAGAACTTGGCAATCACTGTAAGCGGGACCGTGTACGGACTGGACACTTGATTTGTAGTCATTTCGTAGGAGAGGCTGAGGACCGGGTGTGGTGGGTTGATTTCATTTCTGTGTGATTGTTTTACAATAGATTGAGGAAGTTTTCTAGATCGACCGGAAAAGGTGATACAAATAATGAAGAAAACATGAGCAAACATGAAAACAACATGAATAATCGGTGAAGTAAATGGGTCAGCATTGCTACTTTGTAAGTAGATACTGGATGAGGTGATTACACATGTACATATAAAGAGATGTGTCATATACGTGAGGTACATGAATGATGTGGTCGATCGAAGGGGGTTCTTCTAGCTATGGGATAGATTTTGAATTATAAAAGAAGCAGGATTTGTTTTTTAGTTGGAATAGTTGTGTGCATCCTTCCACATGAATCGCTTATATATTCTATAGCCATGGGCTATACATAGACGCATACATACATACATACACATACATATACATATACATACACGTGTATACATATACACACACATACATAACTATATTTATGAGCCATAATGTCGACCATATAAGGTAGAGTTATTGTTCGTTTCGGTTTCCGTATATATCGCCGAGATTGACCGCGTGACCCTAAAAAAAATATATATATTTTATGAGCGCACGTTTCGGTGGATAGAAATCTTGTGGAAAGCGTTTTAGGATCTACATTCTGTGGAAGGAGTCACCATATTCGGTCCTGCTTATTCCTTGTTTTGAGGTTATGTAATAGTCAAGTTGGCGTTATAAATTCGTGGACTAATAAGGTAATTTGTCACGACTTTCAACGATGCATGGATTTCGGGAACGATATTATACAGTTCAAGTAGTTTGACCTACTTTGTATTTGTTGATACTAACAAAATGAACGGTGACTGTCAGCGAGTTTACTTTGCGTTTTAACATTATATATTTTGTGCATCGGGGTGACAGTTCAAGAATGTTTAGGTGAGTGCTAAATGTCTGAGATATGATTTCGTTATAAACATGGAGCTGCATACTATAGTTTGCATACTTACAGTGTTTATGTAATAATAGTGGTGTTGAGTCTTCTGCGATGGTATGCAGTAGCTTGTGTCACAGGCAACTTTTATAGTATATCTGTAAACTTATTTCTTTATGTTATAACTTTGCACTAGTTGCTGTAAATGCAAAAACTTTAACTTTGTATATTTGAAAGCATAAAACATATAAACTATGCTAAATATGTAAGCGTGACAGGTTTGGTTTAGTAATTGACAAAATTTGCTGCCAAGGTTGTTTAGCTGTTAATAAATTACACTGAATAATACCTGTATATTCTAATGGCTTTTAATTGTTCGTATAATATTTTTGGTAAGATTACTTTCATGTGTTCAATTTTCAATACAGGCTAAAAACAAAAACAAAAACGTCTCAAATATTACAGATAAGTATAATAAATATAACTATTTGTTGACTCTTATTGATACCATTGCAGAAGCTCAATCTTAATCCCTCTGAAAAAACTAGATGAAATGACTTATATTATAATTTTGTGATAAGCGATGAATTAACATATATTATAATTTTGGGATGAGTTTTCCATACTAGTATTTGCAGCATTGCTTGCCCAGTATGTGGCATTGTCCAAAGAATGTTCTTTCTTCACTAGGAAATAAATGTACAAGTACCGGTATGATACTAAAGCAGTTGTAATATATTTATTATGCATGTGCCTTGAAGTTGAATTCAGAGAAGTAAAGTCAACTTAGTTGATTGGTGTTCGGTCGTTTGTAAAGACATTTAATCTATATCTGGGTTTGGGGTGCTAATTTTTTTTTTTTTTTTTTTTTTTTTTTTTCACTATAAAGGGGTGAATCATAATGTTTGAAATGTATTCGATTTTGAAGGGAAATTTGTATGTTTTAATTTGCATACTTGCAGTGGTTATGACAAAAAAGATAAGGGTGAGGCTTGTGCTATGTCATTGGCACTGATCTTGATAAACTTATTATTATTATTAGTTACTAGAGTATCAATATTGCTTGATGTCTCAAGTCAATACCATTGTACCATTTTTGAGAAAGGAAATACGAGAATCATACATATACATGTAAGATAGATTGGTAGTAAGTTTCCCATAAATGATAATTAACTACCGTAGAATTTGGTATTTTATTCGAAGGTTGGGACGAGAATGTCTCTTATCATAGTCTAATTTTTCAATCTCATATGATTTACTCAGCGCAATTTTTATATCTATTATTGTAATTGTAAGAATGTAATTGGCTTGGTATTATTCTACTAAAGTAGAACATATACTCATAAAATATCATGATCCTGAATTAAGCCTTTAAATTAGTTTTTCAAGAATTTATTTATTTATTTATTATTTTTTTTTTTCCGGAAGAGACATTCCATCCCTAAAACTGGTATTTATGACCTCGGGTGGGGAAGGGGTGGTATGATGACTGGAAGGTTGTTGGCTGGAAAGGGTGGGGGTGTCAGTGAAAGAGGTTAGATAATATTATATGGTATACTGTAACATGGTGAGGTCACCCAAGTTTGTTTCTATCACACTTTGTGGAGAGCAAAACCTGCAACGTATCGTTTATTTACCATAATTCGCTTTATGTGCTGGAGATTGGGAGGTGCCAAGGTTTATGTTAATGGCTGATTGTATACTTTAAAGTTACAGTATAGGGTATATGTTTGGACTCTCATAAAACAAATTTCTGACACATTTTGTGGGAAGCAAAAATGATCTGAATGTAAAGCTTCCAAGTCACTGATATAAAATAATCTTAGGAATTATACCAAATTTCCATAGGATAAATACATATTCAGTAACATGTCACTGAAATAAAATAGTCTTATGGGGTAAACTAGGGGGCACATATCATATATTGTTAGGAATAGGAATAACTTCCGGTTAGGCCGCAATGATTTAAATTAATTGAATTAATTTCAAATTTAATTCAACTAAATTCAAACTTAATTAGCCTGATTTACATGCATTTGGATTGTCAGCTAAATTAAGTCGATGCCCGAGGTTAAGGACAAAATTAAATCTTGCATGACCACCGCAGCAGTTGACAAAAAGTAGAATTGTACTTTAATTCTACTTGATCTTTTATTACCGGTATGTTGAATTTTGATCAAATTATAGGATAATGTTAGGTATTTCTTCCCACAAAACTATATAAACGATGGAAGAATATCTGAAAGCAATAGGGAGACTCGCCATCAAAAAATATATCTTCTTCTCCACTGGTCCACTGACTGCTAGCTTCATATTTTAATCTCCTTGAACATAAACCAATCATATAAAAAGTTTTATCATTTACAATATTGAGGAAAAATTGTAGGAGGATTTTGTAAACCAGGGTATCAAATTGTTGCTGCCTTAGACATGTTTAAAATAGACACATGTAAGAGTTTGTCGTATTTTGGCTCTGTTAACCCTTCCACGATGGGAGCCGTGCTGGTCCTGCACTTTCCCATATATGCAAGTTTCCCCACAGGAGAATCGCACATACAAGAGAAAGCACCGGCACAGGGTTTTCTAAAAATTTCAGGAAGTTCCAGTCGTGGAAGGGTTAATTAATAACAGACGTTGCTTCAAGTTTGAGGCCAGTTTCAAAGGATACATATGCTCAATTTATTGCACACAAAATGCCACACTAGATCAGTTATTAACTTATATAATATTATGGTTGGTTCATATATACTGTGTAGTTTCTCAGTGCAATGAAATTATCCGCATGTGTTTGTTTAGCACTGTTAAATAACTTCAGCGTTACTTTAAAGGTACTCAATCCGGTCTAGCGCCCCTCAATTAATTTCTTTTTATTTCTTTATTTTTTTTATTTTTTTTTATTTGGCTTTGAGTGGAGAGAATGTCTGTTATTTTTCGCCACCTGGAATACTTAGTGGCCTAGTAAAAAGTCGATGAGAAGGCTGTCTACAGAACCAATTATTGGATGAAGATGGATAACTCTAAAATCAAGTCAGATATTTGAGAAACCGGCAAAATTTTGTTGGACAAACTATTAATAAACAGGTTTTGGGAAATTTTATACTATAGTTGGCGGTGGTTAGCATTATTTTTGGGCAATTTATCGATTCCGATAACTATAGCGGCATTTCAAAATCTTTGTTGTTGTTGGAATCTGATGATGTTGGAATCTGATGATATGGTAACCATCAAATCGGAATTGAGTACCTTTAAGTTTCAGACCGAATATAAGGGAATATATGTGTGCACACAAATGCCACATAAGATCAATTATATTATAAATAGGTTCATACCGGTATATACTAGGTAGTTTCTCAGTCCAATGAAATTGTACACTTGTGCAGGCTGATATAAAATAATCTTAGGAATTTTACCAAATTTCCATAGGATAAATACATATTCAGTAGTAACAGGTCACTGAAATAAAATAGTTTTAGGAATTTGGTAAAGTTCCTATGGGGTAAACTAGGGGGCACATACCGAATGCTTTGCCGAGTTTGCAACAATTGGATAGAGTTATCGACATGCAAACGATTATCGCCACGAGCTTTTTGGCCAAAACCACATACATCCACGCTATCATTATTGAATATCATTTATACACAGTACATATACTATAACGCATATCATTATCATGACAATAATACTATTATATACTACTTAATATGAAACTCCTTGTCCAACATTGAGTAAAGAATGGTTGCATAATGTCATACTACAATGCCCACGCAACCGCATGGACTTGGCGTCCTCCCAACTGTCACTAACGAAAACATATACATATACGTTGAACTTACCCATTAAGGACCGTTTTATTCTCTAACACGAATACGTTTTTTGTTATGTTTGTTCTTTTATCAGTTTTACTTATTTGATATCTACCCTGCAACTCACTGTTATTATATATGGTAAACAACAATCTTGCATCTGGTCGAACGTCGCCCCAAACGAGGAAGCCTGTCCACCAACTATGTTTGATCGAAATGTCGTACCACAATGATCCCGAATGACTACCATAGATCACAGGTTTGCTTATTCTACAGTCGCGAGCGATACGTAAAACGTAAATACCGATGTGATCCATATACATCTAAACGTGTACTCTACTTCATAAACCTATCCATCAACGGAACGAACCGAATCAAACTCTAACACATATTATTGATTGTGTCGACTATGAAATGGGACGACGAGTTCGTAAATCATATACTATTAACCAAAAATAGTAAACCTAAATTGACATGTGCATATACAATTACGAACGTAGTTGGAATGTCAACATGGTTCAGACAATTACTAATAATATCTGGTAATGTATTGCTGAACCCCGACCCTGGACCATATAATGAACTATTAGTTTTCCACTTGAACGAGCAGAGCTTCGTTCTGATATTAGAAGTTCTTTCCACTCAAATACAAAATTGCGATGAGTCCTAGCTTGGAACAAAACATAACACAAACGACTTAAACATACTAGGATGTCATGACCCCGTGCGTAGGGATAGACCTGATAACGACACAGTAGAGGTGGCGTCATAGTCTACATCAAACCCGAATGAGCCTGCCATACACACAATCTATAAATACGAACAAGCAGATTTAAACACACTAGGATGTCATGACCCCGTGCGTAGGGATATACCTGCTAACGATACAGTAGATGTGGCGTCATAGTCTACATCAAACCCGAATGAGCCTGCCATACTACCAATCTATAAGTACGAACAAGCAGATTTAAACATACTAGGATGTCATGACCCCGTGCGTAGGGATATACCTGATAACGATACAGTAGAGGTGGCGTCATAGTCTACATCGAACCCGAATGAGCCTGCCATACGCACAATCTATAAGTACGAACAAGCAGATTTAAACATACTAGGATGTCATGACCCCGTGCGTAGGGATAGACATGATAACGATACAGTAGAGGTGGCGTCATAGTCTACATCGAACCCGAATGAGCCTGCCATACGCACAATCTATAAGTACGAACAAGCAGATGTAAACATACTAGGATGTCATGACCCCGTGCGTAGGGATAGACATGATAACGATACAGTTGAGGTGGCGTCATAGTCTACATCAAACCCGAATGAGCCTGCCATACGCACAATCTATAAGTACGAACACGCATATTTAAACATACAATGATGTCATGACCCCGTGCGTAGGGATAGTCCTGGTAACGATACAGTAGAGGGGGCGTCATAGTCTACATCAAACCCGAATGAGCCTGCCATACGACCAATATATAAGTACGAACAGGCAGATTTTACTGCCATTAACAATCAAATAGAATCTTCCGAGTGGCCTTAATTGTTTGAATACATACCAGTCGAATAAAAGTACTTTAACAGAAAAACTGACTGATGTCATGCAAAAACGAATTCACAAAATTGCAAAAAGAAGAAATACCCCCGAAGTCTGGTGTAAATATCGTCACATTCGCAATGATTTGATTAATGAAGTGAGATCGGCCAAACGAATACATCTCACAATGGTGCAAGACATCCTACATGATCCCATGACAACGGACAGTATGTGATGGACAACGTTTATTCGTCTTTCCACCAATAGATATGTCAATGTGTCACCTTTAAATTGGCAAGGCAACATCTTCTCGGTCGATGAGGAAAATTCAGAGGTACTCAATAATTATTTATGCAGCATCGTATCAATTGATAGGTCATGTAAACCCCCAGATCCAGTAGCTAGCTGATGACCCCGATCTTTCTACACGGAATTGTATAGAAATAACCGAGCTAGAAGTTTTCCACACGCTGAGGGCAATACAGCCTGGTAAAGCATCTGGTCCTGATTGTATATGCGTGCGATTATTGAATAACTGTAAAAGCTTGAGCAAGTCTCTTTCGCAGATGTTTAACCGTTTTCTCCGCGAATCATACTTTCCCGCGGAATTGAAACGAGCAATCGATACACAAGAAAGGCGATCGTAGCAATCCAGAAAATTATCGTCGTATTTCACTTCTGAGTTGTATGAGCAAATTATTTGAAAAATTGCATCGCCAAACATCTTATGATTTATCTCCAGTCAAGTCACACTTAAACCGAACATCAGGCTGGCTTCATGCCCACTGACTTAAATTCTAATCAGTTGTGTGAAATATATAACAATATCATTAATTCATTTAACGAGGGGCATGACATTCGATTACTATTTTTCCGACAATAGTAAAGCATTTGACAAAGTCTGGCACGACAGTTTACTATTTAAACTTCATGGCATCTTTTACAATTGTTCATATCATATCTGTCTAACCGCCAGCACCTTGTTGTCCTACGTTATGGTCAATCCAAATGGGGGGGGGTGAGACCAGGAGTGCCCCTGTATTGGGCCATATTCTGTTTCTTGTATTTATAACTGACATTGTTGCAAATATTAAATGTAATGTTCGACTCTTTGCCGATAACACACCCATTGCATTTACTACCAATGACCCTCAAACTGGATCGATAGTGCTACAACAGGATATCGACAAACTTCAAGACGAACTCAAGACAGAAGCACTAACATGCTCCCGGGAACCTATCCAACAAAAACCGAACCATCAAATATTTTTTCTCAGGCCTAATGCTAGAATGTACTGAAAATCAATCAACAGTGAGATTACAGGTAACTGTAACCGATCATTTTTGAGAAATCGCAGATTCACTGAACACTTATTGTCTGAAGATTCTCCATTTATCAGAGTTATTTGACCGTACTTCCAGCTTAAGTAGATTGCTAACAAGTTGTAGCGATTGCCGGTTATTACTATTTCCTATTTTCGTTGTACTAAATATTTCTATCATAACAGTCCGTATTTCATCTCAAAGTCATTATTTATCAGTTACGCATAAATACCTAATGAAGGCGTAATTCCTATACGTATTCTACTAGTTATCACTTCGTATTATTTCGCGTTTTATATTATTACGCAACTTCATTCGTAGCACATTGTTTGTAAACAAATCCTTGTGTACCGCGGGAAATCCCACGTGCACGTGCGAGTTACCATTGGTGCAGCGACCCTAACGATTGGTGGCGCCACCACCCCGGCTATAAATACGAGCCAACCGTTGGAGCCGTTGCCCTGTTGTCACTCGCATGCACGTGTTTACGTGATTACGTTTACTCCAACTGCCAGAACGTAAACAGTAATCAGCAGTGGTTAATTTCTATAGTAATTCGTAGTATTTTGTCGTTGGACTTTTAATACTCTATCTAGTATTCTTGGGTATTTCCTTTCGGGAAACTGGTTCTTTAAGGTGATTATCTATTCCGATTACGCTTTCCGTACTTTGATGGAATATTTAGCGTATTTTTATGCAGTTTTAGCCTAATTTAGGGACTTTTTGGACTTAGTCTATTTGGTGGAATGTTTTTACCTGTAGTTACCTGTGAGGAATTAGGGGTATTTCAGCTATTCCGGACCATCCAGCAAGGAGCCTAGCCATACCTATCTATACTACTGCGAGGAGATGTAGCTAAATCCACAGAAGGTTGATGTTGACCAAATCGAGTGCTCAGATTGAAGTTTACCACCATAGAATGTGATGACACTGATGGGAGTTATCATTATGACTGGTCAGACTGATGAATTTAATATATTGCACTGAATTGCTGCTACTAGTGCTAGTGCTATAGCCCATGGTGATGATGTGGTCAGAAGCTGGTCCCTTGTTATATAAATCCTGATGCTGCGTGATGGTTACTATTTGGTCGATTGCCGTGCCGATGTCACTGTCAGGTATTGTGCTCATCCCGGATGTATCCCTCCAATCAGTCCATCATCAGGTGCCAAAAAGGTCGTCCAGCACTATCCAGGGTCAACCAGTCATGTAAGGTTACCATGCTCCTAATATACTCCTCACAGGTAGCTCGATGTAGTCGATTAATTATGCAGAACAATCTTGAATCCTGGAACTTCTGTAATTTGTCCAGGTTAGTTGGAGACGTTCAAGTTTGTCTATTATCTGTCAATCAGTATTATCAAGTGACATATCGCTTAAGTTAATGTCTTAAGCTCAGTCCATGCTAATAAGTTAGCGCATACAGTACAGTATGTCTGCTGTGTAACTCAGGTCACATAGTTGTTATAGCGTGTTTTTATTGAATACGTTGGTTCGTATCGATTGTGTGTTAACCAGTCATAGCTATCTTATACCTATATTCCATACATATTCCGGTTAGTCAACTTATAGCGGATATAAGACCTGAGTTAATTACACCTATTAATTTTCCGCAAGTTGTACACTAATGATCCAAGTAGTCATAGATTTTGTTACAAGTTTGTTTGTTATACATGTATTTTCTTGTTGACTAATTGTGAATAAATCCATCTTGTGTTCTATATCGGTCTCGGCTCTAGTTAAGCTGGTCAACTCAGAGTGAATTGGGTGTTGTGTTTATTACACAGTCTAAGAGTCATGACATTTTACTTAGCAGACATATTGGACATATTAGATACACATTGACTTTCCCAGTCCTGAGTAGTATAGTCGTGTCATGCCAACCCCATATATATCGGCATAGTCGATATCTGTTCCCCTAGCAAAGAACCACCATTGGTCTGATAAAAGAGGGTACAATAGATGTCCTGATGTTATCCAGCTTTGCAGTGTTTGACGAACCGGCCGCTGTGCCGCCCTATCCACTGTATCAGAAGTCTCAGATGTCAGGCCATTCAGTATTACAGTGTTGACGATCCGGCCGCTGTGCTGCCCTATCCACTATATCAGAAGTCTCAGAGGTCAGGCCATTCAGGAAAATACAGTGTTGACGATCCGGCCGCTGTGCCGCCCTATCCACTGTATCAGAAGTCTCAGATGTCAGGCCAATCAGGAAATACAGTGTTGACGATTCGGCCGCTGTGCCGCCCTATCCACTGGTATCAGATATCTCAGTCACCACGCTACCCAATCATGCAGTGTCGACAACCCGGTCGCTGTGTCAGCCTATCCACTGCTGTATCAGATGTTCATATACTACATCACTTATCCATGGTCAATGAGGTAAGGTCGCCATATGAGAGAACCCATGGCACCCATATGGTCCTTCGGCATTGTCAAAGACCATATTATGCTGACACGCAACTACCAATCAATTTAACGTTATTATCAGACAGACCTCAGCTTATCAATTGGGATGTGTATATCAAGTATAATGAGTTGACCAGTTATTCCTAATGTAGTAAATACGTTATCCACTCTACCAATAGTTGAAGTATTTCAATATACTTCGGGGTTCTACCATTTAGGGAGGTTTGTATGAACTTTGTTATAAATGGAGGATACCTGCGTGTTTTGAGTGAATATTGGAAGTATCTCATGAGTGGTCACAGTGATATACTGGAATCACCACGAGTGGCTAAAGGCCAAGAGTGATGATTCCAGTATCTCACTGTGACCACGAATGGGGTAATTCTGGTATTCACTCAAAACACGAAGGTTTTTTTTTTATTATATTCGCTATTTACTAAAATAGATCGAGGAATCAATTCAAAATCGAACCGATTCCGATCACATCGGCAATACAATTTCTGCACAACAGATAACTCAGAATACACATGCTTCAAATGTGCGTAATATATCAGATACCTTTATTTCAAATATACCAACTTACTTGCTTGTGTACTATTAGCAACGTGGCATTGCATTTTTGTCTCTTATTGACACAAGATCGTTATTTGAGCAGTGATTGGAGCATCTAATTTTCAAAATGTTCCGAGGAGGCCCCCTGACCACCTCCCGTACTCCCTCCCAGGCCTTCGTGAGATACTACTCGCCTTGACATTTTGTATGAGAGCTATACTCGCCACTCGCCTAGAATGATTTTAAGGGGAGCTCATCATTGCTCACCAGTGATTTCTCACATGGAGAGGACTAGAACTGTGTTTATTTAATCAAATTGATGGTGTTTTTACTTTATACACATGCACATATTTTAACCTATTGCTAATAAGGGACACATCTATCCTGTTAAAGTGGGTAATTTGACATTTATAACCATAAATATTTGAGTTTTTAAAGGTTTTGTTGGCATATTTTTCAGGCATGTGCTTTGTTTGTTTATTTGTTGTGGGTGTACTTGATCAGCGTTCTCTCATGCAGTTCCGGTGCAGACACAATGAGATACCCTTACCCTGCCAACAACACATTATTTAGTAGAATTTACAAGGTGTTCATCAATTGTGGGGGTGGGTGTCCCAGACCTGGTTGGAAAAAACGTACGGTCCCGGGTGGGTGTCCCAGACCTGGGTGGAAAAAACTTACGCTCCTGGTGTAGTGAGTCCCCAAAACTGAAAAACACAAAATTTCCACCTTGTATCCGTTATTTTTTTCTTTGACCCATCCCCCTGTTTTAACACGGTATTTGTTTCCCAAAACAATAGCCATATGCACGGCAAAAGAGCGTTCCGTGCTAGTCTATTCCTGATTGGTAATAAAAAAGCGCGTTTTTTTCACTTTTGTGCGATAAGTTGAAAACGGCTGCAAAATGGCGGTGATAATGAACATTATATTTTAAAGAGCATATGAAGCCAGCATAACATTAATTCGTGCTCGCCAATTTACCCTTTTGAAGATTTAATAAAGTATGTATAGTTACAACTAATCGCCCGATTCTGGACATTCTTCCTAATAAGTGGGTTTCATAATACTCGGGTACACAGGCGCTGGTGAAATTTCCCAAAAAGGCAGTATTACAATATTATTTTCAATATGTGTTAAGGTATTGACCCCATGTTACATTTCCGAGTTTTAATTACAACTAGAGGTGTGACTGTCCCAATGGGACACGGATACCTGTTTTTAAAATACTAAGATGTTTCACATGTCAGTAAATATTTAGTTAAAATAATAAAATAACAGTTCCCATTGCAGGTGTACAACCATAACCCTAATCTTAAACATATTGACGGAAAAATGTAGGAATAAAAGCTTGGACAAAATTATGCATGTTGCGAAAAAGGGGAATAACTCCACACAAAAAATGTCGGACAGACGTCATAATCACAGGTGCACAGGTTCCCATGGTACTAAATATCAGCGCCAAGATTAAAAAACATTGACCTAAAAATGTAGGAATAAAAGCTCGGACAAAAGTATACATGTTGCGAAAAATGTCTAAGTCGAAAAAGGGGGGATAACTCCATCAAAAACGTCATAATCGCACGTGCACACGTTTCCATGGTGGTTGATGTCTGTGCCAAGTTTCACGGAAATTGATAAAAAAACGACTGAGAAAAACTCCGGACAAATTTGTGTCCACGGACGGACGGACGACGGACGGACGACGGACGGACGGACGACGGACGGACGGACGGACGAGCTGACTCCAGTATACCCCCATAACTTCGTTGCGGGGGGGGGGGGGTTATAATAAAGTTGCCTTGTCCGATTTGACACTATACAACCGTAACGGGTATGTCCTACATTGACAAGAAAATAATTAGATTGGTCCATGGGCTCATTGGTGAGAGGTTGTCGTGCATGGCCAGATGTCGACTTTCGAAATAAGTTTAATACGTTTTGATTTGTTTCCAGCCTAGTATATATACCAGTATGTTATAATCTGTGTTACTTTCGGTTACCAAACAGTAAGTGTTATCATGCATGCAGCTAATCTATGTGTAGAGAGTGTCTTTCTCATATCCCAAATGAACTATATAAATAATATATGTGGATTGCCAAGCTGCACATTTTGACTTATTTCAGCCAACATGACTATCTCAAATGGGTCACTAATTAATTTTTCACTAATCATGCTCTTAAATATTCATTAATGTGCAACTAAACCACAGACACTCTATACCATAAGTGTCTATTGGAGTGCCAGTCAACAATGTCGGATGGGGCACACTTAAGCATATGGTCGAATCGTTGAATTGTGCAATCTTATCAGCAACGAGATTATATATTGGCTCA
Organism: Siphonodentalium dalli; assembly: GCA_032622095.1. Taxonomy (NCBI): domain Eukaryota; kingdom Metazoa; phylum Mollusca; class Scaphopoda; order Gadilida; family Siphonodentaliidae; genus Siphonodentalium; species Siphonodentalium dalli. The sequence goes on along the minus strand of CP136061.1, from coordinate 258,059,787 downwards.
CGTTACCACATCTGTTGATAGAGTTGGGATTCTTTTCTCGATCTAGCAAGACAGCGCCTATATCTGTTGGGAGAGTTAGATTCTGTTCTCGATCTGGAGAGATCTAGCTCCATCTCTTGTAACAATATTTCCCGTTTTATTTGTAAAGCACATCCATTATCAAGAGTGTTTAATGTCGTACAGCGCACGGGTTGTGTTTCTTGGTCAACACACGCCCAACTGGATTTTCCAGTTAACCCATTGGATGTGGTGATCTAAGTTGGTCAGAGCATTGGAATATAGTTATTTACCAGAATAAAAAACGTTATCTGGAGCATAGCTCAATCCAGAAAAAAAATTAATTCCAATTTTTGTTTTAATCTAAAGCCATATGGCGGTTTGCACCTCAAAATACATGTTTCCCTTTTTAAGTTTTCCCGGTATCGAAATAGGTCTATAAATGCTTGAACTACATTGCTGTAGGCATTGCCTGTGCCTGCATGTCGCATTGAAGTAAACAAAACACAATTTTAACACGGCATTTGGTTCCCAAACAACAGCCATATGCACGGCATGGAACAGAAAAGAGCGTTCCGTGTTAGTCTATTCCTGATTGGTAATAATAAAGAGCGTTTTGTTTCACTTTTGTGCGATAAGTTGAAAACGACTGCGAAATGGCGGTGATAATGAACATGATTTTTTTTCTGCGCATATAAAGCCAGCATAATTGAAATTCGTGCTCGCCAATTTACCCTTTTGACGATTTAATAAAGTATGTATAGTTACAACTAATCGCCCGATTCCGGACATTCTTACTAATACGTGGGTTTCATAATACTCGGGTACACAGGCGCTGGTGAAATGTCACAAAAAGGCAGTATTATGTGTTAAATTATTGGTCCCATGTTACATTTCCGAGTTCTAATTACAATAAAGTTGCCTTGTGCGATTTGACACTATACAACCGTCATGGGTATGTCCTACATTGACCAGAAAATAATTAGATTGGGCATATGGACAAATTATTGAGAGGCTGTCGTGCATGGCCAGATGTGGACTTTCGAGAGAAGTTTAACACGCTTTGATTTTTTTCAGCCTAGAATATATAACGGTATGTTATAATCTGTGTTATTTTCGGTTCGAAAACAATAAGTGTTATCGTGCATGCAGCTAATCTATGTGTAGAGAGTGTCTTTCTCATATCCCAAATGAACTATATAAATATGTAATGTGGATTGCCAAGCTGCACATTTTTACTTATTTCAGCCAACATGACTATGTCAAATTGGTCCCTAATTAATTTTTCACTAATCATGCTCTTAAATATTCATTAATGTGCAACTAAACCACAAACACTGTATACCATAAGTGTTTATTGGAGTGCCAGTCAACAGTGTCGGGTGGGGCACACTTAAGCATATGGTCGAATCGTTGAATTATGCAATCTTATCAGCAACGAGATTATGTATTGGCTCACGTTACCACGTCTATTGATAGAGTTGGGATTCTTTTCTCGATCTAGCAAGACAGCGCCTATGTATGTTGGGAGAGTTAGATTCTTTTCTCGATCTGGAGAGATCTAGCTCCATCTCTTGTAACAATAGTTTCCCGTTTTATTTGTAAAGCACATCCATTGTCAAGAGTGTTCAATGTCGTACAGCGCACGGGTTGTGTTTCTTGGTCAACACACGCCCAACTGGATTTTCCAGTTAACCCATTGGATGTGGTGCTCTAAGTTGGTCAGAGCATTGGAATATAGTTATTTACCAGAATAAAAAAAACGTTATCTGGAGCATAGCTCAGTCCTGAAAAATAAATTAATTCCAATTTTTGTTTTAATTTAAAGCCATATGGCGGTTTGCACCTCAAAATACATGTTTCCCTTTTTAAGTTTTCCCGGTATCGAAATAGGTCTATAAATGCTTGAACTACATTTCTGTAGGCATTGCCTGTGCCTGCATGTCGCATTTAAGTAAACAAAACACAATTTTAACCCGGAATTTGGTTCCCAAACAACAGCCATATGCACGGCATGGAACAGAAAAGAGCGTTCCGTGTTAGTCTATTCCTGATTGGTAATAATAAAGAGCGTTTTGTTTCATTTTTGTGCGATAAGTTGAAAACGACTGCGAAATGGCGGTAATAATGAACATGATTTTTTTCTGAGCATATGAAGCAAGCATAACATTAATTCGTGCTCGCCAATTTACCCTTTTGACGATTTAATAAAGTATGTATAGTTACAACTACACTCTTATAACTAATGTGTAGAAACGATTACACATCAAATGTGTAAACCCGGTTAATACACATAGTAATGTGTAGTTTTATATAGAAATACATTGATCAAGTGCCGTTCTACACATAATGCGTATATTTTGTTACACACAATTGTGTAAGAACGTAGAGCATGCGCATTGCGGTGCCTCCAGTTTAATAGTCTGCTACCTGACGGCCATATTGTTTGAGTATATTTTTTGGAATACAATCTACAGCGATCGTAGACAAGGATGTAAGTTCAGAATTACAATTTGTGGGTTTGGTATTAATAGTATATGAGGATTTATTTGTTAAAACTTTCATGGCGATTACTGCCCTTAGACTCTTGTTATGATTGTGGTAATAATACTAATATTATGCAATCACGCCTCGACCCTGGTTGTTCATTCAAAGCAAAAACTCACAGTACAGAACAACATACTACATACCACTATGCGACATGAAAGTTTTAACATATAAATCTGCATATATCTGTATTGCTATACCCACAGGTCGGACTACTGAACTAGCATTTCTTGTCTACGAACTGTGTGTGTAAGAACCTACACAAAATGTGTAAGGGATATGTATTGATTTTATACACACAGTTGTGTATAAATGTGTAAAAAATTACCCATTTATGTGTAAAAATTGTTACACAATTTGTGTACGAATATGAAACTACACATATACTACACAAATATGTTTAAGATCAAAATTGAATAATGATTGTGTAGCAGGGCTACGCATTTTGTGTAGAAAACCTACACATTAGTCATAAGAGTGTAATCGCCCGATTCCGGACATTCTTACAAATAAGTGGGGTTCATAATACTCGGGTACACAGGCGCTGGTGAAATTTCACAAAAAGGCAGTATTATGTGTTAAAGTATTGGTCCCATGTTACATTTCCGAGTTCTAATTACAATAAAGTTGCCTTGTCCGATTTGACACTACAACCGTCATGGGTATGTCCTACATTGACCAGAAAATAATTATATTGGGCATATGGACTCATTAGTGAGAGGTTGTCGTGCATGACCAGATGTGGACTTTCGAAAGAAGTTTAACATGCTTTGATTTTTTTCAGCCTAGAATATATAACGGTATGTTATAATCTGTGTTATTTTTGGTTAGAAAACAATAAGTGTTATCGTGCATGCAGCTAATCTATGTATAGAGAGTGTCTTTCTCATATCCCAAATTAACTATATAATTATGTAATGTGGATTGCCAAGCTGCACAGTTTGACATATTTCAGCCAACATTACTGTCCCAAATGCATTGATAACACTTGGTGTGACGGAGTTACCTCAAACGGACATAGCTCATTCAAGCTTCCAAATATTGCCCACACAGTTTGAAATGAGGTATATATATATATATATATGATAAATTGATAAAACACGAAATGTTGATATACCGGCTTCATACGCTCTGAAACAAAATACTTGCCAATGTGACACCCATTTTTCATTTTTTTCGCCCAGAAGTGAAAACAAACACTCTTTATTTATACCATGCATATCTGCATGGCATAGGCTAACACAGAACGTTATTTTATGTTCCGTGTCGTGCACTGTCATTTATGTTGTCTATTTGGGACCCAAAGACCGTGTTGACATGTAGTTGTATTTTTGTGACTTCATATTCCCCGTATATATAAATGTATGGTGCAAGTATTTATCGACATATTGCGATACTGGGAAAAATTCGAAAGTATTGGTATATAATATATTCATGTATATTATACACACGAATATCTTGAATGTGTCGAACACCAATTTTATCCTAATTGTATTTGGAGGTATACCTCCTGAATTATTTCCCGCATGTCTATTTCGCGACATATAGGCACAACAGTTCATAACTTCGATGTTAACCAATTGTGGCCATGTGTGGCTTCTACTTATGACTATATGTCTATATTGCATATGATATCGGAAATCAGTCCGGTCCAAATTTTATTTCAGGAGTTATGACTTCTAGAGTCCGTTTGGGCGTTGTTTCACAATTTGCACACTCGTAGATGGCATGCCTTAAACGGACATGGATCATTCCAGGTTCCAACTTTTGTCTACATAATTTGGAAGTATGTATATATAAGACAGGTTGACAAATACACAAAATACTGATATCCCGGCTTCATATTTTTATTGAAAATAATGTCCATGGCTACAGCTATATACCTCGAGCTGGTTCAAGTGTTTCCACATATATAGGTTAAACAGACACTCTTTATGTTTACGGCATCAGGAACAGCCCGCGGAATAATATTTCGAGTAGTTTATTGACCTATTTCGATACCGAGAACAATTAAAATGCAAACATCATGAGGTTAATGTGCGGGACAAACGGCCATGTGACTTTAACTCGAAACCCAGTTCTGCCAAACCTGTACATCGAGAGTCATTACTCTTCTTGACTCGCGCACAATGGGAACATTGAATATGCAAACAAAAACACAGCCAGACTCGACCCATCTTATGACAAATTCCCCCTGTACTCGCATCAATGCAAATTTAAAGGTGGACTACATGTATTAAAATTGTATTTAGGGGATTTGGTCTGATGTAATAACAAGACCTTTACCACTATACCAGCGTGAGTACAAGCGCATGTGTCATAATGCGGACCGTATATATATAAATCGATATGTTGATTTAAGGATAGCCATATCACTATACGAAAACAAATTAAATCATGCAGACCGAGTTCATATTCATATGCGGACATGCTCCCGTCAATGGCATATAGCAAGCATATTGTGTCAAGTTTTAAAGATCAATTGGAAACGAAGAAGTCCAAACTTAGACACAATTCAGTACATGCATGTTGCCGATCATTATATCTAAGTTGAACAATGAGGATAGCTTTACTGAACAAAATCCAACAAAGCTCGCATTTGCATGTGTATAAGTTACCATAGTGGTAAATATATGTACTAATGTTCAAAACAATTGGCCAGTAATTGGTAGAGGCTTGGTACATATAACATTTTGGTACATATAACATTTAGGAAGAATGCATCATATGGTGGTCAAGAAATACACACAAAAAAACTCCAAATGTTAATCGTTTCAAGCAAGTCATATGCACAGATGATGTAAAACACTCCGGTATGGTGATAACATAGAAATGGAGAATAATCTGTTCAATGTAGTATTTGTTTTTACAAATAGTGTAGCAAACGTCACAGCACACACCGTCATTCTTATATATTAATTAAATGCAGTGACTCTCGATGGCGAAATTGTTTTCGTTAGTTTATCGCCTATAGATTCGTCCCGAATCGAGTAGTAAATATTTACAATTGAGCGTAGTTATGACGATGTGTTCTATGGAGTGCTACGGCCAATTTGGTTCAAATTTTTAGCGATGTTAGTAGAATGTAATATTCCATTAGTTGGCATAGCGCCTGCATACTAACTTATCAATTTAACACACCCGAACAAGTACATAATATGTCTTTAATTGAGCCTTTGAATAGATCAACGCACCAAAGCCTCGTTTACCACGTTAGTGCCAGTGCTCAGTCATTGACCATTAAAATTCAATTGACATTGTCTGCTATAAACCCGATATACCATCAGATTACAAGATTTGCCCATATGACGTTGTATACAAATGGGAGACGAAAACACTTCCAAAGATATACAATATTAATTGTTCCATATTCGCTGGTGAATATATATACATGTATAAACGGACATGGATCGCCCGAGCTTCCAAGTGTTGTTTACGCAATTTAGATCACTCTATCAATCAAGTTTACTAGTACGTTACACCATGTATGGTCAAATGTACATTAACATAGAATAACAGGACAAGAACATCGAATATGCATGCAACAAAATAAGTAGCAACACATACATACTAATGTTATTCTATGTTAATGTACATTTGACTGATAGGGCAGTGTTTCTTTTTTGTTGTACTCGATTAACCAGTTCGTCACTTGATCGCCAAACACCTTTCTTTTTCAGTCCACAGTGGACGAAATATGCCAGTAACTGTAGAGTTGTTGGGTCTGTGCTTGTTAATATTTTATTGAATAACCTCTCGTTAGGGGTGGTTAGGAGATCAGGTATTAGTTTCTCGTGAAATATGGCGCGCTCGTCGGACAGTGAGGTACAATGGAGGAGAAAGTGCTCCTCATTATCAATTTGGTTGCAGGTTTGACATTTGCGGTCTGCTTCATCGAAATCGAAATAGCGTCCGCACTCAATGCCCAGTGTGTGACAACTAATTCTGAATTTCGTGAGGGATTCTCGTTGTTTGGGGGTGGAAATGATGTCAAGATATTCCTCCAAACAAGTGAATGTTTTGAACGTTCTGTGTGTTCTAAGCTTGTTGCGTGGGGGATCACGTCTGTTGCTATTTCTGGGGAGTTTGCTGCGAGTATTATCGTTAAATAGTTATGTCTTTATTGAGTTATCAAAGAAGTCGTTGATGTTGTGAGGTGGTGACAGAGATGTGATTAACTGTTGACAAGAAGGAGTATAAAATAGGTTGACAAATACACGAAATGTTTATATATCAGATTCATATTCTCTGAAAAATACTTGGCATGGTCACAGCAGTTTTACCTCTGTTTTCAACGTTTTGCATATGAGTAAAATAAACGTGCATATGTATGTTGTTTGTATTGGGACCCAAACACTGTGTTCAAAGTTGATTTTTGTGTTACTCCAGTGCGCCTCTCTGTGGCATAAAATGCCCGTTAGAACAGTATTTCGAGTTTTTATCAACCTATATCGATACCGGCAAAACATTCAAAAGCGAATATTATTACATGCATTTTAAAGCTCGAACTATACCATATGGCTTTAATTAATGTTATATAATACCCTAGATAGAAACTTTTGATAATCTACGGGGGGTATCGACTGCGATTAACTTATTACCCGACACTCAATTATATAGCACTCTAGTCGGAATATTCGATAATGACATCACACCGCGGGTACTTAGATATATCCATCTCACTAATGAAAACGGCGCCGATTCACAGGTGCAACAGCCTGATGATTTGGCACAGAGCGCAGCGGGGGTCAAATATTTATGTCCTATATTCTGCCGATTTCTAGGTTTAGCTTTGTATGTGTTATACAAATTACATTTATCTATGTGTATTTCCTGTTTATATGTTCATATGTTTAATTCACATATCATGTTTATGTAATGTACTATATATGCGCTCATGTGTTATGTGACAATGTGGTCACGAATGACATATTATCATTAAAGACTCGGATGATGACACCACAGAGTGGGGGATGCCGTTTATCCATCGTTCGCATGAAAAAGACTTCGCTACAACATACGGACACGTGCTTGCCATTAATGAATGGGTTCCAGATTCTTTCCGGCAATTACTATTTGGCATATTTCAACATACTAAGCGGACGGTACTTTGACCTCGACTTTTTTGATACACTGTATTTCTCTGTCAGACGAGCGCGCCCTATTTTACGAGAACATATCATGTTAAACATCCCCAATGAGAGATTATTTAAACAAATAATGACCATGACAGACTCAAACACTATACGCCTCGGCGTAATTTGGAATGATGTATACGATATATTGACAAATAAAACGAACCATTGATATACCGGCTTCATATGCTAGCTCTGAAAAATAATATCAATGGTCACAGCCATTTGATAAACGTTTTCATTTTAATAAACGCTCTTTCTTATGAACAAACACCGCGTGTTAAACGTTAAATTTTGTATCAATTAAATGCTTCTTCCCGACACATATAATGCCCGCAGAAAGGTTGTTCGTGTAAGTATAAACCAGTTCGTTATCGGTAACAATTAAAAAGTGATTATTTATTAGATGTATTTATGAGTGCAAACCGCCATGTGTCTTGAGATAAAAAAAATATGTATATTTTATTTAAAACACTTTTGTTTTTTTTAAATTGAGCTCTGCTCCATTTACTTATTATTTATTTTATAATTTGTTAATTAAATCTAACACCGTGATAACATCCGCTAGGGTACCCCGAGTCATCACACCAAATGTAATTGAAATCGGTATAGGGAGAAAATCCGAGCAGATAGACAGATAGATAGACAAACTTTCACACTGAATTTATGCTCTTATATATATCTAGACCAAGAGAGATTCATTACAATGTGTATATTATGTATTTAGTCTGGCCATCGTTTTTATGGTGTGTTGATATGCCAGCTTCGTGGTCTATGGCAATACATGCCATGGCTACAGCAGTTTTACAGCTATGTTCTACTTTTCACATACATAAAAACGCTCTTCATGTCTGCGATATCTAGAATAGACTAATACTGAACGCTATTTTCTAAACCACCTCGTGGAATTTTCTGTTTTTGTTTGGGACCCAAACACCGTGTTTAAAGTTGTATTTTACATTACATCAATATGTCTTTTTTGGGAACTCGGCATGCTCATTTAACTGCAGAGGGTACATGTATGTATCGACCTATTTCGGTACCGGTAAAATTTCGAAAGTGAACATTATTAGCTGTATTTTGAATCACAAACCGCCATGTGCCAAGTAACATCACTTATCTAATCAAAGCACATACCAAAATGTCATATGCTGACCTAACAGAACTGACAAATTACTTTGAATTACGATTGGGGCCGCCATGTGGCTTTGATGCCATGATATCACGCGCCCATACCCAATATATAATTTGATTTGGGGTAATTGATTTTATGTTACACAACCAAGAGACGTTCGTTGGTTATGGATACGTCCATTTTAAAGTTTGTTAGAAAACTCACGCTGATGTTCAACTCCGATACACGGAGTATCTTAGACACATTTTATTGCTGTATACACACGAGTACATATACCAATTTGGATGTCGACAGCACTTACGCTATGCGGATATTGTTTGTCCCTGGTACATTGTGCCTGCTTTCAGTCAAAGAAAGGTAAACTTATTGGACATGTAAACTTATTGGTTGCTTAAAAGTGAATGTTTTGAACGTTCTGTATGTTCTAAGCTTGTTGCGTGGGGGATCACGTCTGTTGCTATTTCTGGGGAGTTTGCTGCGAGTATTATCGTTAAATAGTTATGTCTTTATTGAGTTATCAAAGAAGTCGTTGATGTTGTGAGGTGGTGACAGAGATGTGATTAACTGTTGACAAGAAGGAGTATAAAATAGGTTGACAAATACACGAAATGTTTATATATCAGATTCATATTCTCTGAAAAATACTTGGCATGGTCACAGCAGTTTTACCTCTGTTTTCAACGTTTTGCATATGAGTAAAATAAACGTGCATATGTATGTTGTTTGTATTGGGACCCAAACACTGTGTTCAAAGTTGATTTTTTTGTTACTCCAGTGCGCCTCTCTGTGGCATAAAATGCCCGTTAGAACAGTATTTCGAGTTTTTATCAACCTATATCGATACCGGCAAAACATTCAAAAGCGAATATTATTACATGCATTTTAAAGCTCGAACTATACCATATGGCTTTAATTAATGTTATATAATACCCTAGATAGAAACTTTTGATAATCTACGGGGGGTATCGACTGCGATTAACTTATTACCCGACACTCAATTATATAGCACTCTAGTCGGAATATTCGATAATGACATCACACCGCGGGTACTTAGATATATCCATCTCACTAATGAAAACGGCGCCGATTCACAGGTGCAACAGCCTGATGATTTGGCACAGAGCGCAGCGGGGGTCAAATATTTATGTCCTATATTCTGCCGATTTCTAGGTTTAGCTTTGTATGTGTTATACAAATTACATTTATCTATGTGTATTTCCTGTTTATATGTTCATATGTTTAATTCACATATCATGTTTATGTAATGTACTATATATGCGCTCATGTGTTATGTGACAATGTGGTCACGAATGACATATTATCATTAAAGACTCGGATGATGACACCACAGAGTGGGGGATGCCGTTTATCCATCGTTCGCATGAAAAAGACTTCGCTACAACATACGGACACGTGCTTGCCATTAATGAATGGGTTCCAGATTCTTTCCGGCAATTACTATTTGGCATATTTGATTATGAACATATTTCCGCCCAGGATATATGAACATATGAGAATATTATAGGTTGATTAGGAAACTATTTCCGCCCAGGATATATGAAGCTATGAGAGTATTATAGGTCGATTAGGAAACTATTTCCGCACAGGATATATGAAGCTATGAGAATATTATAGGTTGATTATGAACATATTTCCGGCCAGGATATATGAAGCTATGAGAATATTATAGGTCGATGATGAACCTATTTCCGCCCATGATATATGAACCTATGAGAATATTATAGGTCGATTATGAACATATTTCCGCCCAGGATATATGAACATATGAGAATATTGTAGGTTGATATGAACATATTTCCTCCAAGGATATATGAACATATGAGAATATTATATGTCGATTGTGAACACATTTCCGCCCAGTATATATGAACATATGAGAATATTGTAGGTTGATATGAACATATTTCCTCCAAGGATATATGAACATATGAGACTATTATCTGTCGATTATGAATATATTCCGCCCAAGATATATGAACCTATGAAAATATTATAGGTCGATTAGGAAACTATTTCCGCCCAGGATATATGAACATATGAGAATATTATAGGTTGATTATGAACATATGAGAATATTATAGGTTGATTATGAACATAATTCGGCTAAGGATATATGAACATATGTGAATATTATAGGTCGATTAGGAAACTATTTCCGCCCAGGATATATGAACATATGAGAATATTATAGGTTGATTATGAACATATGAGAATATTATAGGTTGATTATGAACATAATTCGGCCAAGGATATATGAACCTATGAGAATATTATATGTCGATTATGAACATATTTCCGCTCAGGATATATGAACCTATGAAAATATTATAAGTTGATTATGAACATAATTCGGCCCAGGATATATGAACCGATGAGAATATTATAGGTTGATTATGAATATATTTCCGCCCAGGATACATGAACCTATGAGAATATTATATGTCGATTATGAACATATTTCCGCCTAGGATATATAGAGGATATCTAGTGTTTTTGAGTGGATACCAAAAAATATGTCATTAACCTATGAGAATATTATAGGTTGATTATGAACCTATGAGAATATTATATGTTGATTATGAACATATTTCCGCCCAGTATATATGAACCTATTAGAATATTATATGTCGATTATGGCATATTTCCGCCCAGGATGTAAGAACCTATGGGAATATTATAGGTTGATTATGAACATAATTTGGCCCAGGATATATGAACATATGAGAATATTATAGGTTGATTGTGAACCTATTTCCGCCCATGATATGTGAACATATGAGATTATTATAGGTCGATTATGAACATATTTCCGCACAGGATATATGAACCTATGATACTATTATAGGTTGATTATGAACATATTTCCGCCCATGATATATGAACCTATGAGAATATTGTAGGTCGAGTATGAACCTATTTCCGGCCAGGATATATGAACCTATGAGAATATTATAGGTCGAGTATGAACATATTTCCGCCCATGATATATGAACCTATTAGAATATTATATGTCGATTATGAACATATTTCCGCCCAGGATATATGAACATATGAGAATATTATAGGTTGATTATGAACCTATTTCCGGCCAGGATATATGAACATATGAGAATATTATAGGTCGATTATGAACATATTTCCGCCCAGGATATATAAACATATGAGAATATTATAGGTTGATTATGAACCTATGAGAATATTATATGTCGATTATGACATATTTCCGCCCAGGATATATGAACATATGATAATATTATAGATTGATTATGACATATATCCGCCCAGGATATATGAACCTATGAGAATATTATATGTCGATTATGAACCTATTTCCGCCCATGATATATGAACATATGATATTATTATAGGTCGAGTATGAACATATTTCCGCCCTGGATATATGAACATATGAGAATATTATAGGTCGATTAGGAAACTATTTCCGCCCAGGATATAAGAACATATGAGAATATTATAGGTTGATTATGAACATATGAGAATATTATAGGTTGATTATGAACATAATTCGGCCAAGGATATATGAACCTATGAGAATAGTATAGGGTGATTATGAACATATTTCCGCCTAGGATATATGAACCTATTAGAATATTATATGTCGATTATGAACATATTTCCGCTCAGGATATATGAACCTATGAGAATATTATAAGTTGATTATTAACCTATTTCCGCTCATGATATATGAACATATGATACTATTATAGGTTGATTTTGAACATATTTCCGCCCAGGATATATGAACATATTATAATATTATATGTCGATTATGAACATATTTCCGCCCAGGATATATGAACATATGAGAATATTATAGGTTGAATATGAACCTATGAGAATATTATATGTTGATTATGAACATATTTCCGCCCGGTATATATGAACCTATTAGAATATTATAGGTCGATTATGAACCTATTTCCGCCCAGGATATATGAACATATGAGAATATTATATGTCGATTATGAACCTATTTCCGCCCAGGATATATGAACATATGATACTATTATAGGTTTAATATGAACATATTTCCGCCCAGAATATATGAACCTATGATAATATTATAGGTCGATTATGAACATATTTCCGCCCAGGATATATGAACATAAGCGAATATTATAGGTTGATTATGAACATATTTCGCCCATGATATATGAACATATGATAATATTATAGGTCGATTATGAACATATTTCCGCCCAGGATATATGAACCTATGATAATATTATAGGTTGATTATGAACATATTTCGCCCATGATATATGAACATATGGGAATATTATAGGTCGATTATGAACATATTTCCGCCCATGATATATGAACATATGAGAATATTATAGGTCGATTATGAACATATTTCCGCCCAGGATATATGAACCTATGATAATATTATAGGTCGATTATGAACATATTTCCGCCCAGGATATATGAAGCTATGAGAATATTATAGGTCGATTATGAACCTATTTCCGCCCAGGATATATGAACCTATGATAATATTATAGGTTGATTTTGAACATGTTTCCGCACAGGATATATGAAGCTATGAGAATAGTATTGGTTGATTTTGAACATGTTTCCGCACAGGATATATGAAGCTATGAGAATATTGTAGGTTGATATGAACATATTTCCGCCCAGGATATATGAACCTATGAGAATAGTATTGGTTGATTTTGAACATGTTTCCGCACAGGATATATGAAGCTATGAGAATATTATAGGTCGATTATGAACCTATTTCCGCCCATGATATATGAACCTATGAGAATATTATAGGTCGATTATGAACATATTTCCGCCCAGGATATATGAACATATGAGAATATTGTAGGTTGATATGAACATATTTCCGCCCAGGATATATGAACATATGAGAATATTATAGGTTGATTATGAACATATTTCCGCCCATGATATATGAACCTATGAGAATGTTATACGTCGATTATGAACATATTTCCGCCCAGGATATATAAACATATGAGAATATTATAGGTTGATATGAACATATTTCCGCTCAGGATATTTGAACATATGAGAATATTATAGGTTGATTATGAACATATTTCCGACAAGGATATATGAACATATGAGAATATTATAGGTTGATTATGAACCTATGAGAATATTATATGTTGATTATGAACATATTTCCGCCCAGTATATATGAACCTATTAGAATATTATATGTCGATTATGGCATATTTCCGCCCATGATATGTGAACATATGAGATTATTATAGGGTGATTATGAACATATTTCCGCACAGGATATATGAACCTATGATACTATTATAGGGTGATTATGAACATATTTCCGCACAGGATATATGAACATATGATACTATTATAGGTTGATTATGAACATATTTCCGCCCATGATATATGAACCTATGAGAATATTGTAGGTCGAGTATGAACCTATTTCCGGCCAGGATATATGAACCTATGAGAATATTATAGGTCGAGTATGAACATATTTCCGCCCATGATATATGAACCTATTAGAATATTATATGTCGATTATGAACATATTTCCGCCCAGGATATATGAACATATGAGAATATTATAGGTTGATTATGAACCTATTTCCGGCCAGGATATATGAACATATGAGATTATTATAGGTCGATTATGAACATATTTCCGCCCAGGATATATAAACATATGAGAATATTATAGGTTGATTATGAACCTATGAGAATATTATATGTCGATTATGACATATTTCCGCCCAGGATATATGAACATATGATAATATTATAGATTGATTATGACATATATCCGCCCAGGATATATGAACCTATGAGAATATTATATGTCGATTATGAACCTATTTCCGCCCATGATATATGAACATATGATATTATTATAGGTCGAGTATGAACATATTTCCGCCCTGGATATATGAACATATGAGAATATTATAGGTCGATTATGAACCTATTTCCGTCCATGATATATGAACATATGAGAATATTATAGGTCGATTAGGAAACTATTTCCGCCCAGGATATAAGAACATATGAGAATATTATAGGTTGATTATGAACATATGAGAATATTATAGGTTGATTATGAACATAATTCGGCCAAGGATATATGAACCTATGAGAATAGTATAGGGTGATTATGAACATATTTCCGCCTAGGCTATATGAACATATAAGAATATTATATGTCGATTATGAACATATTTCCGCCCAGGATATTTGAACATATGAGAATATTATAGGTTGATTATGAACATATTTCCGCCCAGGATATATGAACCTATGATAATATTTTAGGTCGATTATGAACATATTTCCGCCCAGGATATATGAACCTATAAGAATATTATAGGTCGATTATGAACATATTTCCGCCCAGGATATATGAACCTATGAGAATATTATATGTCGATTATGAACATATTTCCGCCCTGGATATATGAACCTATGAGAATATTATATGTCGATTATGAACATATTTCCGCCCGGGATATATGAACCTATGAGAATATTATAGGTTGATTATGAACATATTTCCGCTCAGGATATATGAACCTATGAGAATATTATAAGTCGATTATGAACATATTTCCGCTCATGATATATGAACATATGATACTATTATAGGTTGATTTTGAACATATTTCCGCCCAGGATATATGAACATATTATAATATTATATGTCGATTATGAACATATTTCCGCCCAGGATATATGAACATATGAGAATATTATAGGTTGAATATGAACCTATGAGAATATTATATGTTGATTATGAACATATTTCCGCCCGGTATATATGAACCTATGAGAATATTATTGGTCGATTATGAACCTATTTCCGCCCAGGATATATGAACATATGAGAATATTATATGTCGATTATGAACCTATTTCCGCCCAGGATATATGAACATATGATACTATTATAGGTTGAATATGAATATATTTCCGCCCAGAATATATGAACCTATGATAATATTATAGGTCGATTATGAACATATTTCCGCCCAGGATATATGAACATAAGCGAATATTATAGGTTGATTATGAACATATTTCGCCCATGATATATGAACATATGATAATATTATAGGTCGATTATGAACATATTTCCGCCCAGGATATATGAACCTATGATAATATTATAGGTTGATTATGAACATATTTCGCCCATGATATATGAACATATGGGAATATTATAGGTCGATTATGAACATATTTCCGCCCAGAATATATGAACCTATGATAATATTATAGGTCAATTATGAACATATTTCCGCCCAGGATATATGAACATATGACAATATTATAGGTCGATTATGAACATATTTCCGCCCAGGATATATGAACCTATGATAATATTATAGGTTGATTATGAACATATTTCGCCCATGATATATGAACATATGAGAATATTATAGGTCGATTATGAACATATTTCCGCCCAGGATATATGAACCTATGATAATATTATAGGTCGATTATGAACATATTTCCGCCTAGGATATATGAACATATAAGAATATTATAGGTTGATTATGAACATATTTCCGCTCGGGATATGTGAACCTATGATCATATTATAAGTCGATTATGAACATATTTCTGCCCAGGATATTTGAACATATGAGAATATTATAGGTTGATTATGAACATATTTCCGCCCAGGATATATGAACCTATGAGAATATTATATGTCGATTATGAACATATTTCCTCCCAGGATATTTGAACATATGAGAATATTATAGGTTGATTATGAACATATTTCCGCCCAGGATATATGAACCTATGATAATATTTTAGGTCGATTATGAACATATTTCCGCCCAGGATATATGAACCTATGAGAATATTATAGGTCGATTATGAACATATTTCCGCCCAGGATATATGAACCTATGAGAATATTATAGGTTGATTATGAACAAATTTCCGCCCAGGATATATGAACCTATGGGAATATTATAGGTCGATTATGAACATATTTCCGCCCAGGATATATGAACCTATGAGAATATTATAGGTCGATTATGAACATATTTCCGCCCAGGATATATGAACCTATGAGAATATTATAGGTTGATTATGAACATATTTCAGCCAGGATATATGAACCTACGATAATATTATAAGTTGATTATTAACCTATTTCCGCCCATGATATATGAACCTATGATAATATTATAGGTTGATTATGAACATATTTCCGCTCAGGATATTTGAACATATGAGAATATTATAGGTTGATTATGAACATATTTCCGACAAGGATATATGAACATATGAGAATATTATAGGTTGATTATGAACCTATGAGAATATTATATGTTGATTATGAACATATTTCCGCCCAGTATATATGAACCTATTAGAATATTATATGTCGATTATGGCATATTTCCGCCCAGGATGTATGAACCTATGGGAATATTATAGGTTGATTATGAACATAATTTGGCCCAGGATATATGAACATATGAGAATATTATAGGTTGATTGTGAACCTATTTCCGCCCATGATATGTGAACATATGAGATTATTATAGGGTGATTATGAACATAATTCGGCTAAGGATATATGAACCTATGAGAATAGTATAGGGTGATTATGAACATATTTCCGCACAGGATATATGAACCTATGATACTATTATAGGGTGATTATGAACATATTTCCGCACAGGATATATGAACATATGATACTATTATAGGTTGATTATGAACATATTTCCGCCCATGATATATGAACCTATGAGAATATTGTAGGTCGAGTATGAACCTATTTCCGGCCAGGATATATGAACCTATGAGAATATTATAGGTCGAGTATGAACATATTTCCGCCCATGATATATGAACCTATTAGAATATTATATGTCGATTATGAACATATTTCCGCCCAGGATATATGAACATATGAGAATATTATAGGTTGATTATGAACCTATTTCCGGCCAGGATATATGAACATATGAGATTATTATAGGTCGATTATGAACATATTTCCGCCCAGGATATATAAACATATGAGAATATTATAGGTTGATTATGAACCTATGAGAATATTATATGTCGATTATGACATATTTCCGCCCAGGATATATGAACATATGATAATATTATAGATTGATTATGACATATATCCGCCCAGGATATATGAACCTATGAAAATAATATATGTTGATTATGAACATATTTCCGCCCAGGATATATGAACCTATGATAATATTATATGTCGATTATGAACATATTTCCGCCCATGATATATGAACATATGATATTATTATAGGTCGAGTATGAACATATTTCCGCCCTGGATATATGAACATATGAGAATATTATAGGTCGATAATGAACCTATTTCCGTCCATGATATATGAACATATGAGAATATTATAGGTTGATTATGAACCTATGAGAATATTATAGGTCGATTAGGAAACTATTTCCGCCCAGGATATAAGAACATATGAGAATATTATAGGTTGATTATGAACCTATGAGAATATTATAGGTCGATTAGGAAACTATTTCCGCCCAGGATATAAGAACATATGAGAATATTATAGGTTGATTATGAACATATGAGAATATTATAGGTTGATTATGAACATAATTCGGCCAAGGATATATGAACCTATGAGAATAGTATAGGGTGATTATGAACATATTTCCGCCTAGGATATATGAACATATAAGAATATTATATGTCGATTATGAACATATTTCCGCCCAGGATATTTGAACATATGAGAATATTATAGGTTGATTATGAACATATTTCCGCCCAGGATATATGAACCTATGAGAATATTATATGTCGATTATGAACATATTTCCTCCCAGGATATTTTAACATATGAGAATATTATAGGTTGATTATGAACATATTTCCGCCCAGGATATATGAACCTATGATAATATTTTAGGTCGATAATGAACATATTTCCGCCCAGGATATATGAATATATAAGAATATTATAGGTCGATTATGAACATATTTCCGCCCAGGATATATGAACCTATGAGAATATTATATGTTGATTATGAACCTATGAGAATATTATATGTTGATTATGAACATATTTCCGCCCGGTATATATGAACCTATGCGAATATTACAGGTCGATTATGAACCTATTTCCGCCCAGGATATATGAACATATTATATGTCGATTATGAACCTATTTCCGCCCAGGATATATGAACCTATGATAATATTATAGGTTGATTATGAACATATTTCGCCCATGATATATGAACATATGAGAATATTATAGGTCGATTATGAACATATTTCCGCCCAGGATATATGAACCTATGATAATATTATAGGTCGATTATGAACATATTTCCGCCCAGGATATATGAACATATGATACTATTATAGGTTGATTATGAACATATTCCGCCCAGAATATATGAACCTATGATAATATTATAGGTTGATATGAACATATTTCCGCCCAGGATATATGAACATATGAGAATGTTATAGTTTGATTATGAACATATTTCCGCCCAGGATATATGAACCTATGAGAATATTATATGTGGATTATGAACCTATTTCCGCCCAGGATATATGAACATATGATACTATTATAGGTTGATTATGAACATATTCCGCCCAGAATATATGAACCTATGATAATATTATATGTTGATATGAACATATTTCCGCCCAGGATATATGAACATATGAGAATGTTATAGGTTGATTAAGAACATATTTCCGCCCAGGATATATGAACCTATGAGAATAGAATAGGTGATTATGAACATATTTCCGCTCAGGATATTTGAACATATGAGAATATTATAGGTTGATTATGAACATATCTCCGCACAGGATATATGAACATTTTCGAATATTATAGGTTGATTATGAACCTATGAGAATATTATATGTTGATTATGAACATATTTCCGCCCAGGATATATGAACATATGAGAATATTATAGGTTGATTATGAACCTATGAGAATATTATATGTTGATTATGAACATATTTCCGCCCAGGATATATGAACCTATGATAATATTATATGTCGATTATTAACCTATTTCCGCCCAGGATATATGAACCTATGAGAATATTATATGTCGATTATGAACATATTTCCGCCCAGGATATATGAACATATTAGAATATTATATGTTGATTATGAACATATTTCCGCCCAGGATATATGAACCTATGATAATATTATATGTCGATTATTAACCTATTTCCGCCCAGGATATATGAACCTATGAGAATATTATAGGTTGATTATGAACATATTTCCGCTCAGGATATTTGAACATATGAGAATATTATAGGTTGATTATGAACATATCTCCGCACAGGATATATGAACCTATGATACTATTATATGTCGATTATTAACCTATTTCCGCCCAGGATATATGAACCTATGAGAATATTATAGGTTGATTATTAACCTATTTCCGCCCATGATATGTGAACATATGAGAATATTATAGGTCGATTATGAACATATGAGAATATTATATGTCGATTATGAACATATTTCCGCCCAGGATATATGAACCTATGATAATATTATAGGTTGATTATGAACCTATGAGAATATTATAGGTTGATTATGAAACTATTTCCGCACAGGATATATGAACCTATGAGAATATTATATGTTGATTATGAACATATTTCCGCCCAGGATATATGAACCTATGATAATATTATAGGTTGATTATGAACATATGAGAATATTATAGGTTGATTATGAACCTATGAGAATATTATATGTTGATTATGAACATATTTCCGCCCAGGATATATGAACATATGAGAATATTATAGGTTGATTAGGAAACTATTTCGGCCCAGGATATATGAAGCTATGAGAATATTATAGGTCGATGATGAACCTATTTCCGCCCATGATATATGAACCTATGAGAATATTATAGGTCGATTATGAACATATTTCCGCCCAGGATATATGAACATATGAGAATATTGTAGGTTGATATGAACATATTTCCGCCAAGGATATATGAACATATGAGAATATTATATGTCGATTGTGAACACATTTCCGCCAAGGATATATGAACATATGAGACTATTATCTGTCGATTATGAATATATTCCGCCCAAGATATATGAACCTATGAAAATATTATAGGTCGTTTTTTATGAACATATTTCCGCCCATGATATATGAACATATGTGAATATTATAGGTCGATTAGGAAACTATTTCCGCCCAGGATATATGAACATATGAGAATATTATAGGTTGATTATGAACATATGAGAATATTATAGGTTGATTATGAACATAATTCGGCTAAGGATATATGAACCTATGAGAATATTATAAGTTGATTATGAACATATTTCGGCCCAGGATATATGAACCTATGAGAATATTATAGGTTGATTATGAATATATTTCCGCCCAGGATACATGAACCTATGAGAATATTATATGTCGATTATGAACATATTTCCGCCTAGGATATATGAACATATAAGAATATTATAGGTTGATTATGAACATATTTCCGCTCAGGGTATATGAACCTATGATCATATTATAAGTCGATTATGAACATATTTCCGCTCAGGATATTTGAACATATGAGAATATTATAGGTTGATTATGAACATATTTCCGACAAGGATATATGAACATATGAGAATATTATAGGTTGATTATGAACCTATGAGAATATTATATGTTGATTATGAACATATTTCCGCCCAGTATATATGAACCTATTAGAATATTATATGTCGATTATGGCATATTTCCGCCCAGGATGTATGAACCTATGGGAATATTATAGGTTGATTATGAACATAATTTGGCCCAGGATATATGAACATATGAGAATATTATAGGTTGATTGTGAACCTATTTCCGCCCATGATATGTGAACATATGAGATTATTATAGGGTGATTATGAACATAATTCGGCTAAGGATATATGAACCTATGAGAATAGTATTGGGTGATTATGAACATATTTCCGCACAGGATATATGAACATATGATACTATTATAGGTTGATTATGAACATATTTCCGCCCATGATATATGAACCTATGAGAATATTGTAGGTCGAGTATGAACCTATTTCCGGCCAGGATATATGAACCTATGAGAATATTATAGGTCGAGTATGAACATATTTCCGCCCATGATATATGAACCTATTAGAATATTATATGTCGATTATGAACATATTTCCGCCCAGGATATATGAACATATGAGAATATTATAGGTTGATTATGAACCTATTTCCGGCCAGGATATATGAACATATGAGATTATTATAGGTCGATTATGAACATATTTCCGCCCAGGATATATAAACATATGAGAATATTATAGGTTGATTATGAACCTATGAGAATATTATATGTCGATTATGACATATTTCCGCCCAGGATATATGAACATATGATAATATTATAGATTGATTATGACATATATCCGCCCAGGATATATGAACCTATGAGAATATTATATGTCGATTATGAACCTATTTCCGCCCATGATATATGAACATATGATATTATTATAGGTCGAGTATGAACATATTTCCGCCCTGGATATATGAACATATGAGAATATTATAGGTCGATTATGAACCTATTTCCGTCCATGATATATGAACATATGAGAATATTATAGGTCGATTATGAACCTATTTCCGTCCATGATATATGAACATATGAGAATATTATAGGTCGATTAGGAAACTATTTCCGCCCAGGATATAAGAACATATGAGAATATTATAGGTTGATTATGAACATATGAGAATATTATAGGTTGATTATGAACATAATTCGGCCAAGGATATATGAACCTATGAGAATAGTATAGGGTGATTATGAACATATTTCCGCATAGGATATATGAACATATAAGAATATTATATGTCGATTATGAACATATTTCCGCCCAGGATATTTGAACATATGAGAATATTATAGGTTGATTATGAACATATTTCCGCCCAGGATATATGAACCTATGAGAATATTATATGTCGATTATGAACATATTTCCTCCCAGGATATTTTAACATATGAGAATATTATAGGTCGATTATGAACATATGAGAATATTATATGTCGATTATGAACATATTTCCGCCCAGGATATATGAACCTATGATAATATTATAGGTTGATTATGAACCTATGAGAATATTATAGGTTGATTATGAAACTATTTCCGCACAGGATATATGAACCTATGAGAATATTATATGTTGATTATGAACATATTTCCGCCCAGGATATATGAACCTATGATAATATTATAGGTTGATTATGAACATATGAGAATATTATAGGTTGATTATGAACCTTTGAGAATATTATATGTTGATTATGAACATATTTCCGCCCAGGATATATGAACATATGAGAATATTATAGGTTGATTAGGAAACTATTTCCGCCCAGGATATATGAAGCTATGAGAATATTATAGGTCGATTATGAACATATTTCCGCACAGGATATATGAAGCTATGAGAATATTATAGGTCGATGATGAACCTATTTCCGCCCATGATATATGAACCTATGAGAATATTATAGGTCGATTATGAACATATTTCCGCCCAGGATATATGAACATATGAGAATATTGTAGGTTGATATGAACATATTTCCGCCAAGGATATATGAACATATGAGAATATTATATGTCGATTGTGAACACATTTCCGCCAAGGATATATGAACATATGAGACTATTATCTGTCGATTATGAATATATTCCGCCCAAGATATATGAACCTATGAAAATATTATAGGTCGTTTTTTATGAACATATTTCCGCCCATGATATATGAACATATGTGAATATTATAGGTCGATTAGGAAACTATTTCCGCCCAGGATATATGAACATATGAGAATATTATAGGTTGATTATGAACATATGAGAATATTATAGGTTGATTATGAACATAATTCGGCTAAGGATATATGAACCTATGAGAATATTATAAGTTGATTATGAACATATTTCGGCCCAGGATATATGAACCTATGAGAATATTATAGGTTGATTATGAATATATTTCCGCCTAGGATATATGAACATATAAGAATATTATAGGTTGATTATGAACATATTTCCGCTCAGGGTATATGAACCTATGAGAATATTATAGGTTGATTATGAACATATTTCCGACAAGGATATATGAACATATGAGAATATTATAGGTTGATTATGAACATATTTCCGACAAGGATATATGAACATATGAGAATATTATAGGTTGATTATGAACCTATGAGAATATTATATGTTGATTATGAACATATTTCCGCCCAGTATATATGAACCTATTAGAATATTATATGTCGATTATGGCATATTTCCGCCCAGGATGTATGAACCTATGGGAATATTATAGGTTGATTATGAACATAATTTGGCCCAGGATATATGAACATATGAGAATATTATAGGTTGATTGTGAACCTATTTCCGCCCATGATATGTGAACATATGAGATTATTATAGGGTGATTATGAACATAATTCGGCTAAGGATATATGAACCTATGAGAATAGTATTGGGTGATTATGAACATATTTCCGCACAGGATATATGAACATATGATACTATTATAGGTTGATTATGAACATATTTCCGCCCATGATATATGAACCTATGAGAATATTGTAGGTCGAGTATGAACCTATTTCCGGCCAGGATATATGAACCTATGAGAATATTATAGGTCGAGTATGAACATATTTCCGCCCATGATATATGAACCTATTAGAATATTATATGTCGATTATGAACATATTTCCGCCCAGGATATATGAACATATGAGAATATTATAGGTTGATTATGAACCTATTTCCGGCCAGGATATATGAACATATGAGATTATTATAGGTCGATTATGAACATATTTCCGCCCAGGATATATAAACATATGAGAATATTATAGGTTGATTATGAACCTATGAGAATATTATATGTCGATTATGACATATTTCCGCCCAGGATATATGAACATATGATAATATTATAGATTGATTATGACATATATCCGCCCAGGATATATGAACCTATGAGAATATTATATGTCGATTATGAACCTATTTCCGCCCATGATATATGAACATATGATATTATTATAGGTCGAGTATGAACATATTTCCGCCCTGGATATATGAACATATGAGAATATTATAGGTCGATTATGAACCTATTTCCGTCCATGATATATGAACATATGAGAATATTATAGGTCGATTAGGAAACTATTTCCGCCCAGGATATAAGAACATATGAGAATATTATAGGTTGATTATGAACATATGAGAATATTATAGGTTGATTATGAACATAATTCGGCCAAGGATATATGAACCTATGAGAATAGTATAGGGTGATTATGAACATATTTCCGCATAGGATATATGAACATATAAGAATATTATATGTCGATTATGAACATATTTCCGCCCAGGATATTTGAACATATGAGAATATTATAGGTTGATTATGAACATATTTCCGCCCAGGATATATGAACCTATGAGAATATTATATGTCGATTATGAACATATTTCCTCCCAGGATATTTTAACATATGAGAATATTATAGGTTGATTATGAACATATTTCCGCCCAGGATATATGAACCTATGATAATATTTTAGGTCGATAATGAACATATTTCCGCCCAGGATATATGAACCTATAAGAATATTATAGGTCGATTATGAACATATTTCCGCCCAGGATATATGAACCTATGAGAATATTATATGTCGATTATGAACATATTTCCGCCCTGGATATATGAACCTATGAGAATATTATATGTCGATTATGAACATATTTCCGCCCGGGATATATGAACCTATGAGAATATTATAGGTCGATTAGGAAACTATTTCCGCCCAGGATATATGAACCTATGAGAATATTATAAGTTGATTATTAACCTATTTCCGCTCATGATATATGAACATATGATACTATTATAGGTTGATTTTGAACATATTTCCGCCCAGGATATATGAACATATTATAATATTATATGTCGATTATGAACATATTTCCGCCCAGGATATATGAACATATGAGAATATTATAGGTTGAATATGAACCTATGAGAATATTATATGTTGATTATGAACATATTTCCGCCCGGTATATATGAACCTATGAGAATATTATAGGTCGATTATGAACCTATTTCCGCCCAGGATATATGAACATATGAGAATATTATATGTCGATTATGAACATATTTCCGCCCAGGATATATGAACATATGATACTATTATAGGTTGAATATGAACATATTTCCGCCCAGAATATATGAACCTATGATAATATTATTTGTCGATTATGAACATATTTCCGCCCAGGATATATGAACATAAGCGAATATTATAGGTTGATTATGAACATATTTCGCCCATGATATATGAACATATGATAATATTATAGGTCGATTATGAACATATTTCCGCCCAGGATATATGAACCTATGATAATATTATAGGTTGATTATGAACATATTTCGCCCATGATATATGAACATATGGGAATATTATAGGTCGATTATGAACATATTTCCGCCCATGATATATGAACATATGAGAATATTATAGGTCGATTATGAACATATTTCCGCCCAGGATATATGAACCTATGATAATATTATAGGTCGATTATGAACATATTTCCGCCCAGGATATATGAACATAAGAGAATATTATAGGTTGATTATGAACATATTTCGCCCATGATATATGAACATATGAGAATATTATAGGTCGATTATGAACATATTTCCGCCCAGGATATATGAACCTATGATAATATTATAGGTCGATTATGAACATATTTCCGCCCAGGATATATGAACATAAGAAAATATTATAGGTTGATTATGAACATATTTCGCCCATGATATATGAACATATGAGAATATTTTAGGTCGATTATGACATATTTCCGCCCAGGATATATGAACATATGAGAATATTATATGTCGATTATGAACCTATTTCCGCCCAGGATATATGAACATATGATACTATTATAGGTTGATTATGAACATATTCCGCCCAGAATATATGAACCTATGATAATATTATAGGTTGATATGAACATATTTCCGCCCAGGATATATGAACATATGAGAATGTTATAGGTTGATTATGAACATATTTCGGCCCAGGATATATGAACCTTTGAGAATATTATATGTCGATTATGAACCTATTTCCGCCCAGGATATATGAACATGTGATACTATTATAGGTTGATTATGAACATATTCCGCCCAGAATATATGAACCTATGATAATATTATAGGTTGATATGAACATATTTCAGCCCAGGATATATGAACATATGAGAATGTTATTGGTTGATTATGAACATATTTCCGCCCAGGATATATGAACCTATGAGAATAGTATATGTTGATTATGAACATATTTCCGCCCTGGATATATGAACCTATGAGAATATTATATGTCGATTATGAACATATTTCCGCCCAGGATATATGAACATATGAGAATATTATAGGTTGATTATGAACATATTTCCGCCCAGGATATATGAACCTATGAGAATATTATATGTCGATTATGAACATATTTCCTCCCAGGATATATGAACATATGATACTATTATAGGTTGATTATGAACATATTCCGCCCAGAATATATGAACCTATGATAATATTATAGGTTGATATGAACATATTTCCGCCCAGGATATATGAACATATGAGAATGTTATAGGTTGATTAAGAACATATTTCCGCCCAGGATATTTGAACCTATGAGAATAGTATAGGTTGATTATGAACATATTTCCGCCCTGGATATATGAACCTATGAGAATATTATATGTCGATTATTAACCTATTTCCGCCCAGGATATAAGAACATATGAGAATATTATATGTTGATTATGAACATATTTCCGTCCAGGATATATGAACCTATGAGAATATTATATGTCGATTATGAACATATTTCCTCCCAGGATATATGAACATATGATAATATTATAGGTTGATTATTAACCTATTTCCGCCCAGGATATATGAACCTATGAGAATATTATAGGTTGATTATGAACATATTTCCGCTCAGGATATATGAACCTATGAAAATATTATAAGTTGATTATGAACATATTTCGGCCCAGGATATTATAGGTTGATTATGAACATATGAGAATATTATAGGTTGATTATGAACATAATTCGGCTAAGGATATATGAACCTATGAGAATATTATAAGTTGATTATGAACATATTTCGGCCCAGGATATATGAACCTATGAGAATATTATAGGTTAATTATGAATATATATGGATACATGAACCTATGAGAATATTATATGTCGATTATGAACATATTTCCGCCTAGGATATATGAACATATAAGAATATTATAGGTTGATTATGAACATATTTCCGCTCAGGGTATATGAACCTATGATCATATTATAAGTCGATTATGAACATATTTCCGCTCAGGATATTTGAACATATGAGAATATTATAGGTTGATTATGAACCTATGAGAATATTATATGTTGATTATGAACATATTTCCGCCCAGTATATATGAACCTATTAGAATATTATATGTCGATTATGGCATATTTCCGCCCAGGATGTATGAACCTATGAGAATATTGTAGGTCGAGTATGAACCTATTTCCGGCCAGGATATATGAACCTATGAGAATATTATAGGTCGAGTATGAACATATTTCCGCCCATGATATATGAACCTATTAGAATATTATAGGTTGATTATGAACATATTTCCGACAAGGATATATGAACATATGAGAATATTATAGGTTGATTATGAACCTATGAGAATATTATATGTTGATTATGAACATATTTCCGCCCAGTATATATGAACCTATTAGAATATTATATGTCGATTATGGCATATTTCCGCCCAGGATGTATGAACCTATGGGAATATTATAGGTTGATTGTGAACATAATTTGGCCCAGGATATATGAACATATGAGAATATTATAGGTTGATTGTGAACCTATTTCCGCCCATGATATGTGAACATATGAGATTATTATAGGGTGATTATGAACATATTTCCGCACAGGATATATGAACCTATGATACTATTATAGGTTGATTATGAACATATTTCCGCCCATGATATATGAACCTATGAGAATATTGTAGGTCGAGTATGAACCTATTTCCGGCCAGGATATATGAACCTATGAGAATATTATAGGTCGAGTATGAACATATTTCCGCCCATGATATATGAACCTATTAGAATATTATAGGTTGATTATGAACATATTTCCGACAAGGATATATGAACCTATGAGAATATTATATGTTGATTATGAACCTATGAGAATATTATATGTCGATTATGAACATATTTCTGCCCAGGATATATAAACATATGAGAATATTATAGGTTGATTATGAACCTATGAGAATATTATATGTTGATTATGAACATATTTCCGCCCAGTATATATGAACCTATTAGAATATTATATGTCGATTATGGCATATTTCCGCCCAGGATGTATGAACCTATGGGAATATTATAGGTTGATTATGAACATAATTTGGCCCAGGATATATGAACATATGAGAATATTATAGGTTGATTGTGAACCTATTTCCGCCCATGATATGTGAACATATGAGATTATTATAGGGTGATTATGAACATATTTCCGCACAGGATATATGAACCTATGATACTATTATAGGGTGATTATGAACATATTTCCGCACAGGATATATGAACATATGATACTATTATAGGTTGATTATGAACATATTTCCGCCCATGATATATGAACCTATGAGAATATTGTAGGTCGAGTATGAACCTATTTCCGGCCAGGATATATGAACCTATGAGAATATTATAGGTCGAGTATGAACATATTTCCGCCCATGATATATGAACCTATTAGAATATTATATGTCGATTATGAACATATTTCCGCCCAGGATATATGAACATATGAGAATATTATAGGTTGATTATGAACCTATTTCCGGCCAGGATATATGAACATATGAGATTATTATAGGTCGATTATGAACATATTTCCGCCCAGGATATATAAACATATGAGAATATTATAGGTTGATTATGAACCTATGAGAATATTATATGTCGATTATGACATATTTCCGCCCAGGATATATGAACATATGATAATATTATAGATTGATTATGACATATATCCGCCCAGGATATATGAACCTATGAGAATATTATATGTCGATTATGAACCTATTTCCGCCCATGATATATGAACATATGATATTATTATAGGTCGAGTATGAACATATTTCCGCCCTGGATATATGAACATATGAGAATATTATAGGTCGATTATGAACCTATTTCCGTCCATGATATATGAACATATGAGAATATTATAGGTCGATTATGAACCTATTTCCGCCCAGGATATAAGAACATATGAGAATATTATAGGTTGATTATGAACATATGAGAATATTATAGGTTGATTATGAACATAATTCGGCCAAGGATATATGAACCTATGAGAATAGTATAGGGTGATTATGAACATATTTCCGCCTAGGATATATGAACATATAAGAATATTATATGTCGATTATGAACATATTTCCGCCCAGGATATTTGAACATATGAGAATATTATAGGTTGATTATGAACATATTTCCGCCCAGGATATATGAACCTATGAGAATATTATAGGTCGATTATGAACATATTTCCGCCCAGGATATTTGAACCTATGAGAATATTATATGTCGATTATGAACATATTTCCGCCCAGGATATATGAACCTATGATAATATTTTAGGTCGATTATGAACATATTTCCGCCCAGGATATATGAACCTATAAGAATATTATAGGTCGATTATGAACATATTTCCGCCCAGGATATATGAACCTATGAGAATATTATATGTCGATTATGAACATATTTCCGCCCTGGATATATGAACCTATGAGAATATTATATGTCGATTATGAACATATTTCCGCCCGGGATATATGAACCTATGAGAATATTATAGGTTGATTATGAACATATTTCCGCCCGGGATATATGAACCTATGAGAATATTATAGGTTGATTATGAACATATTTCCGCTCAGGATATATGAACCTATGAGAATATTATAAGTTGATTATTAACCTATTTCCGCTCATGATATATGAACATATGATACTATTATAGGTTGATTTTGAACATATTTCCGCCCAGGATATATGAACATATTATAATATTATATGTCGATTATGAACATATTTCCGCCCAGGATATATGAACATATGAGAATATTATAGGTTGAATATGAACCTATGAGAATATTATATGTTGATTATGAACATATTTCCGCCCGGTATATATGAACCTATGAGAATATTATAGGTCGATTATGAACCTATTTCCGCCCAGGATATATGAACATATGAGAATATTATATGTCGATTATGAACCTATTTCCGCCCAGGATATATGAACATATGATACTATTATAGGTTGAATATGAACATATTTCAGCCCAGAATATATGAACCTATGATAATATTATAGGTCGATTATGAACATATTTCCGCCCAGGATATATGAACATAAGCGAATATTATAGGTTGATTATGAACATATTTCGCCCATGATATATGAACATATGATAATATTATAGGTCGATTATGAACATATTTCCGCCCAGGATATATGAACCTATGATAATATTATAGGTTGATTATGAACATATTTCGCCCATGATATATGAACATATGGGAATATTATAGGTCGATTACGAACATATTTCCGCCCATGATATATGAACATATGAGAATATTATAGGTCGATTATGAACATATTTCCGCCCAGGATATATGAACCTATGATAATATTATAGGTCGATTATGAACATATTTCCGCCCAGGATATATGAACATAAGAGAATATTATAGGTTGATTATGAACATATTTCGCCCATGATATATGAACATATGAGAATATTATAGGTCGATTATGAACATATTTCCGCCCAGGATATATGAACCTATGATAATATTATAGGTCGATTATGAACATATTTCCGCCCAGGATATATGAACATAAGAGAATATTATAGGTTGATTATGAACATATTTCGCCCATGATATATGAACATATGAGAATATTTTAGGTCGATTATGACATATTTCCGCCCAGGATATATGAACATATGAGAATATTATATGTCGATTATGAACCTATTTCCGCCCAGGATATATGAACATATGATACTATTATAGGTTGATTATGAACATATTCCGCCCAGAATATATGAACCTATGATAATATTATAGGTTGATATGAACATATTTCCGCCCAGGATATATGAACATATGAGAATGTTATAGGTTGATTATGAACATATTTCGGCCCAGGATATATGAACCTATGAGAATATTATATGTCGATTATGAACCTATTTCCGCCCAGGATATATGAACATGTGATACTATTATAGGTTGATTATGAACATATTCCGCCCAGAATATATGAACCTATGATAATATTATAGGTTGATATGAACATATTTCAGCCCAGGATATATGAACATATGAGAATGTTATTGGTTGATTATGAACATATTTCCGCCCAGGATATATGAACCTATGAGAATAGTATATGTTGATTATGAACATATTTCCGCCCTGGATATATGAACCTATGAGAATATTATATGTCGATTATGAACATATTTCCGCCCAGGATATATGAACATATGAGAATATTATAGGTTGATTATGAACATATTTCCGCCCAGGATATATGAACCTATGAGAATATTATATGTCGATTATGAACATATTTCCTCCCAGGATATATGAACATATGATACTATTATAGGTTGATTATGAACATATTCCGCCCAGAATATATGAACCTATGATAATATTATAGGTTGATATGAACATATTTCCGCCCAGGATATATGAACATATGAGAATGTTATAGGTTGATTAAGAACATATTTCCGCCCAGGATATTTGAACCTATGAGAATAGTATAGGTTGATTATGAACATATTTCCGCCCTGGATATATGAACCTATGAGAATATTATATGTCGATTATGAACATATTTCCGCCCAGGATATATGAACATATGAGAATATTATAGGTTGATTATGAACATATTTCCGCCCAGGATATATGAACCTATGAGAATATTATATGTCGATTATGAACATATTTCCTCCCAGGATATATGAACATATGATAATATTATAGGTTGATTATTAACCTATTTCCGCCCAGGATATAAGAACATATGAGAATATTATATGTTGATTATGAACATATTTCCGCCCAGGATATATGAACCTATGAGAATATTATATGTCGATTATGAACATATTT
The DNA here is from genome assembly GCA_032622095.1 of Siphonodentalium dalli. Taxonomy (NCBI): domain Eukaryota; kingdom Metazoa; phylum Mollusca; class Scaphopoda; order Gadilida; family Siphonodentaliidae; genus Siphonodentalium; species Siphonodentalium dalli. The sequence goes on along the minus strand of CP136061.1, from coordinate 258,026,460 downwards.
CCTCCCAGGATATATGAACATATGATAATATTATAGGTTGATTATTAACCTATTTCCGCCCAGGATATAAGAACATATGAGAATATTATAGGTTGATTATGAACCTATTTCCGCCCATGATATGTGAACCTATGAGAATGTTATACGTCGATTATGAACATATTTCCGCCCAGGATATATGAACATATGAGAATATTATAGGTTGATTTTGAACATGTTTCAGCACAGGATATATGAAGCTATGAGAATAGTATTGGTTGATTTTGAACATGTTTCCGCACAGGATATATGAAGCTATGAGAATATTGTAGGTTGATATGAACATATTTCCGCCCAGGATATATGAACCTATGAGAATAGTATTGGTTGATTTTGAACATGTTTCCGCACAGGATATATGAAGCTATGAGAATATTATAGGTCGATTATGAACCTATTTCCGCCCATGATATATGAACCTTTGAGAATATTATAGGTCGATTATGAACATATTTCCGCCCAGGATATATGAACATATGAGAATATTGTAGGTTGATATGAACATATTTCCGCCCAGGATATATGAACATATGAGAATATTATAGGTTGATTATGAACATATTTCCGCCCATGATATATGAACCTATGAGAATGTTATACGTCGATTATGAACATATTTCCGCCCAGGATATATAAACATATGAGAATATTATAGGTTGATATGAACATATTTCCGCCCAGGATATATGAACCTATGATAATATTATAGGTTGATTATGAACATATTTCCGCCCAGGATATATGAACCTATGAGAATATTATAGGTTGATTGTGAACATATTTCCGCCCTGGATATATGAACCTAGGTCGATTGTAAACCTATTTCCGTGAGGATATGTTGAGCACTTTCTGAACTGATAGGTATTTCCCTCAGTCACTTTCACGCTCAATTTATAGTGCACACAATGTGTCAGACATATTGTGATATTTACATCACCTGGGTTACTTTATCACAATTATCCCCAACCTGTGTAACTTTATTTCAAGTTTACTTAACATTGGTAACATCACAACTTGTGGAAAATTTGTAATTTATTTTGTATCACAAAAGTGGTGACCTATTCAACGTTAATTGTCAGGGGAGAATTAAAGTTTGTGTACACTTATTTCATAAATGTATCAACTTTGATATATACACCTGGATAAAAAGTTAAGCACCACCCGAGAAATGCATGTACTGATGTGCGACTCAAGCCGTATTTGTTAAAATAATGTGCGCAGTGGCATTAACAATTATCCAGGGATGAAATGACAATATGTGCACTCAACTGTGACGCACATAGCTCGCGTAAGTCGTGTTCACAGCAAACCCGTCGTGATTGGCCATGAGAGCACTTTCATTTCGGGTCATTACGAGCTTAATCTAAACTCGTACTGACCTCATATATTCATGAGGTTGTCTGACGGCGAAAAATGGCATATAATAGGCATGGTTGCAGCCGGAATTTCAGGCAGGGCTATAGACGGTTGTCGTACCGCACAGTGAGAAACTGACTTAAAGCAGCAGGTTTGAGGTTAATGATGGTGATCAAACGTCCAAGGCCGCTCGATCGTCATCGGATGGCTCGTGTTGGCATGGTGTTTAGGGCGACGTCATTGGAACATTAGGTCTTGGAGGCGTATCCACTGGTCAGATGAAAACAGGTTCTTGTTGAATGTTACCGATGGGCGTCTTCGTGTCTGGCGTCGTCGAAACACTGCGTATGCACCTAAAAACATTCAACCCACGGTTCCCTTTGGTGGAGGTTCGATTATGATTTGGGGATGTTTGTCACATGACTGCAAATTGGACATGATAACAGTGCGGGGTAATCTGAACGGAGAGAGGTACAGGCGCGAAAACTTGGGTGCGACCGTAATACCACACTTGGATGACCACTCGCTTGCCAGCAGACCTGTTGTCATGGTGACAACGCGAGACCACACCGTTCCAGGCACGTGACAGCTTTCCTGCAACAGAATTCCATTACGGCCATCCCTTGTCCTGCCTATAGTCCTGACCTTAATCCGATATATAGAGCACATCTGGGGTCAGATAGGGCACAAAATACAGAAGATGGGCCCTCCTGTAGCAAACCTACAGGAACTGGAACAAGCTCTGCACCGAGAATGGGACACCATACATCAACAACGCATAAGACGTCTGACAGGGACCATGAGACGGAGAGTTCAGGCAGTCATGAGATCACGTGGTTCATATACACGCTATTGGAGTCTGTGTCATGTTTAACAACCATGTATCCTCCTAAATGTTTCTAGTCGGCCTTGGGCTCCAAACTTAAATTGTGATCAAATTATGTCAGTAATACAAGCAATGTAATATCTCACAATAATACAGATTAAATTATCGAAAATGTGTGGGTAGTTGTAATTTTGTATCACCGTAGATATCATCTTTCAGAAAATATAACGGGTTCTGGTGTAAACTGCACCGTTTTTTAAGCCAGCATACTGGTTTTGTCTGTCATGATCAAATTATCAGGTGGTGCTTATTTTTTTCCAGGTGTATATAATCTGATTCAGAGAACGTGACAAATGCGGGTAGTGATGACTATACGTGCCGCTTAAATCTGAAACTTGGCAACTCTCGTATGTCTCCTAGTGCATCTCACAACTTTCGTTAATTTTCAAATGATCTCAATTTCTAACTGTCAATTTGAAGCAAAAAACTTTCATAGCCATGCAAATAAATTATTCTTCATAGCCAGGGTATGCTATAGTATTATGACAATACATGTTTACCCTCACAATATGAGAGATATGTTAGAACTATGTAAAAACGTGTTTTTTAAAAAAACAACAAATTTGTCATGTAGTCACTAGAGAGTTTGACAGGAAGTATAAAATGTGTTATGGAGGATTATGATTGTTTCCTTCAAATTCACGAATTGGGCGCCTCCGGATGATAACTCGAGCAATATTCAACAATTGTTTTTTATATTTGGTAATGTGGTATACAGTGTATAAAGCACAGGTCAATTTGAATTTGGTCATGGTCCAATTATTTTGACGGAGCTATGGGCCTTTGTTCGACAAAGGAATCATAATATTTGTGTTGCCGAGAAGGTAACTTGAGTAATCTTCAAAATTATCTCTTCATATTTGTTGTGTGGTTCACCTTTAAGAACACACAATCATGTCATTGTCAAGATGGATTAATGTTTGTTTTCTTCTAGAATTTTACTTTGATCTTAAAACCCCAAACGCCACAAGGGTTATTCGAATGTCCAGATGACGGGGGTTCGTTCAAAGCATGGTACTTATTATTATGCTTTTCATGGAAATCTGAATTACGCTCAAGCATAATGGTTTAATGCATCACGCTTAAGCGAAATTGGCTATTAAATGTGAATTTGGCCTCCCATATATGGGATGGAGCTTTAACATTTAGTTCTTATTTGTACTTAAGCATAAATATGAAAAATATGTTCCTTTTGTGCTTAAGCGTAAATGATTTGCATTTAAGCATAAATAATTTGCGCTTATGCGTAAGTGACTTAGGCTTAAGCGCAAATAAGGAATAAATGTAAAAATACATGCCATTCCATACACATGACCTAAAATTCTAAATCGGATAAATTGCTGTGGACCAATTTCAAACATCATGACAATTTTTTATCAAATATACTGAGAGAAATGTCTTTTTCAACTTCAAGTCCTTTTGATGAAAATTTGTTATGTCTTATCCATTGACAAAGGCATAATCTTATTTGTAGAGTTTGAAATGTTCTGTCACTTCTCTATCGTGATGGCGCGCATGTATGAGCTTGTGCTGAGACAAAATACGTGGGTGAAGATTTCGTGCAAAGTTGAAGTCGAAACTGTCGAAAGTATCCTATAATTAATAGTTATTAGATATGCATACCTGTAAAGATTCCCCAAGATTAGATTGTCCGGCCATCGGGAAGCATATTTGTGATCACCCATTGAACCAGACTAAGTTATTTGCTGTGATTTTAACACCAGAATGTGTTTCAGTCGACTCGAAAGTAAATGGCAACCGCCAGCCTGGCCATGTGCTATACACGGAAACAGTGACGATAACTTTTCAAGACTATCAGTCAAAACCAATATATGGTATTGAACATGTCCTCAAAACCAAGGGATTCAGATTTGGTTTTGATCAAAACCAAGGGAATCAGATTTGGTATTGATCAATACCAACAAAAACCGAATATATTGTCAGTGTATGCGACAATGCAAGTTTGTCCTGGTTAAAGTTGTATATATATCTATATAGTTTAGGTTTATAATCACACAGCCATCTTACATTGCACACACATCACGCGGAAATGCCAAAACCGGTTGTTCAAAAGATATAACGTCATGAATATCAGCAAAATAAATTATTAATGTAAATAAAAAGAGTCAGTCATTGAACTAAGGGGTTAATTATAACTGAAAATAATAAGACTTTATAAAAAAAACTGTTAAACGTCAAAACCCGAAAGCTATCCGCAGTAGGTAGCCCTAGCGACGATAAATATATGTTTTATGGTTTATGCCATTATGGCAAAGGGAATATCAGATCTAGTAGCTACAAATTGGGTGGAATAGCACCATACCGGCCCACCGGACTAGCAGAAAAATACTAGTATGAAGGGTCGACTGGTAACCGAGAGGGATCCCTCGGCTATCTACAGATCAACAATGGATACAGGATAGTAAAATGGCCGATCATTCTGCCGCAATATATGTAATTTTTTCACGTGATATGTGTATAAAATAAATGTATGCATACTATGACGGAAAAGGAACACAACATTTAGACTTATTAAAGATATGGGGATGTCTTACTGTTATTCTGTCCAATTTGTACAGGTATGTTTCCCTGTGCATCGTGATATGAAATATGCGAGCCATGATATGGGAAATAATTTAGTCAACGCTCTTCATTTGGTATCAACCTATGATATTGCGTTAGCTGTGTAGCTTATAAATTATAATTTCTTATCTGATCCATTAAAATATGATATTTTATAGTGTATATAGGAGTTCCCGCAAATAAGGGGAGTGGGCTACTAACATAGGGTGATAACAGTTAAGGATATTTAGTAGTAAAAAATAGGTACAGATAAATAGCTTATTGTTTAAATTAAAGTATAAGTACAGTGAATGAGTGATTCTGATCTGTGGATGTCGCTAAGCATTTTGAGAGCGCACAGTGAAATGTTTCAGAGAAAGAATTACTACGACCAGGCCGAACTATGCCACAATTACAAAGTTGGGTATGCCAGAAAATAAAAGTGGACTACGGTGGTCTTCGGAAGCGCACATGAGTTATACAATGGACGAATGAGTCCATTATTATATGAGACGGTTTCTACGAGTACGCGCCTGACCCTAGGTCCTCATGCCTCGTCACGAAAAGGTAATTACGACCGGTCACCTTCCAGTCCACCAAGCCCAAAACAGGCCAAAATCAACTCTATGCTGATGACAACCAGATCAGAATATTAAGAAAAACGGCGCGATATCAGTGCACTGCACGCGATGTAGACGGATGCGCGATACAAAAAAAGCAAATGTATTACAAATATATAAATATAATTAAATAAAGTGAAGTGGAGATATTTTTACATGTAGTCATTGCGCCATGGGCGAAGGTATGGGTGGGCAAAATGTATATGGCAAGACCATTATTAGAGTGGTGGTAATCAATTATCGACACATGTCGTAACACGGGGATATGTTATGAAAATCTGAGTGGGGGGGAGCCAACCAAATAAGTTGTTATATTTAGAAGCCAATGGTGTACATGTAAACAATACACTGTAACAGCAATGTCGATGGCAAGACTATTATTAGAGTGGTGGTAACCAAGTAACCATGTAATGACATATGTCGTAAACGTGGCTATATACTCTCGCGGTAATGTTGTGAAATCCTGAATCGAAGTCAGGTCATAATGAATATTAAAATGAGGACCTCGATTCTAACACTGAGTGGTGATTGGCTGTTTCTACTATGTCAGTGATGGAAATGTCAGGTCGCAATGAATATTAAAATTAGGAACTGTGTGACTTGACAATTTTTTTTTTAAGTTGGAATTATCGACAGATTTCTCCTCAATAGAAATTGTTTACTGACAATGTGTTGATTTGTATGAGTAAATAAATTATTAGCCGACAAGAAATCACTAAGTTCCAGATATATAGTTGATCGTTTGACCGATTTGTAATGATAGTAACCTGTATGGGTGGTGAATTTAGAGACACATGTCGGCCATTGCTACTGAGCCGGATCAATCCTGAAAAATACGCTCTCCGGAGACAATATTCGGTGGTTAAAATTTTATCAAATGCAACGTGTATGAATGTTTCTGATGGGAGTTTGTGGTATTTATTGAAAGATGAATTATTTGCCGATCAATCCATGTATATATCGTTATCATTACTGGGATGAATGGGCTAAATTTGTGCGACTCCCGAGCGATGGTTAAACGTTGAATTTTTACAATGCCCCTTGTCTATATAATGTTCCATAAACGCGAAGAAGGTGCGTATATAGAGGCAGCGTATATGGGCAGTGCAAAGAGGGGGGGCGGACAGCGGAGTGCGTTACAGGCCCATGTGGGCTAATGTTCTAAATTATCAACCTCTATCGCGATATTTTTTTAACTATTGTGCACACAATTTATCAAAATTATAATGTAATAACATTGTTTCGTCCTCATGTGCAGACTGTGCTTCACACCAGTCGTGCTTCCAAAACAAAGGAATACTATGTATATGGCTTGATTACATGTTGATGATTACAAGTTAATTCCTTATTTTCCAGTTATTTGTAATCTAACATTCAGCTTTCGATAAAACGGCACTTCTGCAGCCTCAGTGCATTCAGGATAGTTTAGTGTATTCCAGATATATATATATGTGTGCGTCATGATGTCCTGATGTCATACTGTTCCAGTGCACCAAGAAATCAAAGTAACCCATGAACCACCACAAAACATCAATACAATGACTTCCGATTTAACTGTTTCTACACAGTGCGTGGAACAACACAGTTGTGTCTTTTATTCTCCCATCGTCACTGACGTCAATATATTTGTCGCTTCTTTCAACGAACACAATCGCCGAACGACGTTTACGAGACAGCGGAAGAATTGTGTTTCTGAAAACCGTCATCAACAATGTAAATTCAGTTAGAATGTCCTATTAATATATCTTCTCAATCAATTTCGGAGCTGAAATTGGACCCTGACTATCCGTGTACTTCCTACCACAGACTTCCAATCAAGTTTAACCTTTTTGTTATACATGTAGGTTGTGTATGTCCTTGAATTTTCCGAGAAATCGATCCGCCTAGCTCTGAATGGATTAACGCTCCAGCTGTCAAGTTGTCTATGGAGTTCAGGCTATTATATATCTCCAACAGGCTATTATCTATCTCTGCTTATTGTTGTTATGTGGATTTTTTTTGTTTTACTTTCTCTTATCTTTATTTTGTCTTCATATTACTGTATTTCTGTTTTTTTCTTCTTTCTCATATCAATATTATTTTTTTCTTTCTTTTATTGTTTTGTTCTATATGTAGGTTTTATTTTTATTTTTAGGCGCTCTATCTTTCTCTCTTATTTGTTCCCTTGTATTATTAAATATAGATGTTCATGAATCATGTAAATACCAGTAAAGCTGTATATATACATTATTAAATATAGATGTTCATGAATCATGTAAATACCAGTAAAGCTGTATATATACATTATTAAATATAGATGTTCATGAATCATGTAAATACCAGTAAAGCTGTATATATACATTATTAAATATAGATGTTCATGAATCATGTAAATACCAGTAAAGCTGTATATATACATTATTAAATATAGATGTTCATGAATCATGTAAATACCAGTAAAGCTGTATATATACATTATTAAATATAGATGTTCATGAATCATGTAAATACCAGTAAAGCTGTATATATACATTATTAAATATAGATGTTAATGAATCATGTAAATACCAGTAAAGCTGTATATATACATTATTAAATATAGATGTTCATGAATCATGTACATACCAGTAATGCTGTATATATACATTATTAAATATAGATGTTCATGAATCATGTAAATACCAGTAATAAGGTATATATACTCTCCGATGATGGAGGTCAATAAAGCATATCTCATGTCACTCGCGTTCAACGCCAATATGTCAAACAAGATCACAAAGAAGTTTATAATAATTACTTGGGGAAAACCCAATGTTTTCGGGCCTGCATAGGATTTTACGAATAGTATGTAAACAATTATGTTCACGTGTATTTTTGTATACGTAAATAATTTACTCACCAACCGACTTCTGAATGTGATTCCAACTTATATTCTTCTGTATTGGATATACCGTTTTATCATGCAAATAACACCCAGTTGATTATTAACGGAATTACTACATTGGACAGATGCCATTTTCTCGTTGAGGTTATATATATTGCGGAATAGACACAACAATCCATAAGTTAGGCCAGTGATCAGCCTGTGCCGTGTATCGCCCAACACTGTTCGATAGTCCCTATATATTTTGGAACTTCTGGCTGTCTGTCTGTCTGTATGTATGTGTTATAGACTCGAAAACTGCTCGACCGATCCGACTCGATTTTTGTATGTAGGGCTACTTTAATACCGGAAATAACATGGGCGGGTCCAGTGTCGCGATCAGCCGTGTCCTTGACCTCGCTCCTATACGCTCATATAGTCATGCTTCAGGACCGATCGAACAATGGTGTTTCCAGACGCTGTAAGTTCTGCGCAAACGGAGGCGATCACAAATAAATCCCTAAATAGCCCGGACGAAGTCGGGCACATCTGCTAGTTGTATATGTTTTCGATTCACATTCTCACTATACATCATGAATCTCCACAGGGACGGTGCTGTTAGATAATTCGGCACCCTTTGTGCCTATTTAATATATTATCAATTCGGAAAGCATGGAACGGAAAGGTAAGATAAGATCAACCTTGCGACTTAGATTAAGTAGTCCATATTAAGATCATCTTAAGTCCTTGCTTCATAACACTGGGCCCATGCTATCAAACAGGCTGGTTCGTAGCTATAGATTGTGTAGCACCCGTGTAATGAATGTGGCGGTGTGTGTGTGTTATTGTGGGATACGGCGCTGTGGTCGTAGTGTGTGTGTTATTGGGGGATACGGCGCCGTGGTCGTTAATGAATGTAGTGAGTGATAAGATAAAGATATATATATATAAATATATATATGATACAATAAGTATACACAATTGTAATCAGAATTAAAATGAAAAACTTTCATGTTTGTTGTTGAAAATCTGGTGTTCAGACCTTTTGTGGAAAAAGAGACGGACCATGTTACAGATGATATTGCACGTTTCTGTTTTGTCATTTCGCAGTATGAAAATGAATTTTTGGGCATCATTCATATTAATAAACTAGTGATTTACTGTATTTATTTCGTCAAAGAAACGGAGACGAATGCTTTTGTAAATAGGACATTTTTAAATAAAATGTTCCTCGGTTTCCGTTTCCAATCCACACTTTCTGCATATTCTCTTGTCTACAGGAATCTTCGGTTGTTTATGGCGCCCTGTTTCAATTTCTAGAGTATGATTGCTAATCCGCAATTTACTGAAGATCTTTCTTACTTCGATATGTTTTACTATGTCCAAGTATGGCTCCAATCGATAATCACTTATTATTTCTCTATACACCCTCAATTTGTTCTTACCTGATGGTTTTTCATCGTTATATATGTCTATTCTGAAACACGGCACATGGTCAACCTTGAAACTATCACAAATAGTGTGTTGAATTTTCTTCAAATACTGATCAGTTTTATCAATAATTTCCGTGAGTTTTGGAATGTTAAAGTTAAAGGACCACTTATTTGGGATTATGCGGTCATCGGACATTGTGGCTGATTTATGAACGAGGGAATGTTTGTCTGCAGTCGATATTTTTAACGCATATTTAGTAGCACGAGATAATGCTTCATAAACAACGGGGTATCTACCAAGCTCGGCACGTACCGCGTGATTTGATACTTTCCTGTTTACTCCAAGTGCTCGTTTGCAAAAATTGAGATCAGACGATTCACATGGCGCAGTATCTATATTGTTGAGGTTGAAATCAGAGGCCCATATTTCGCAACCATATAGTGCAATGGGTTTAATGAGTTTATCATACAATTTGATCCACAAATTAATTGAGAATATATCGTGTTGTTGTAGTGACCTAACAAGCGAATAGAGTGTTATTGTGGGATACGGCACTGTGGTTGTTAATGAATGTAGTGGGTGTGTGTGTTATTGTGGGATACGGCGTTGTGGTCGTTAATTAGTGGATGTGTGTGTTATTGGGGGATACGGCGCTGTGGTCGTTAATGAATGTAGCCAGCCGAGCAAACAATATAAGTGCAGAAGGTTTACTATCATATAGTTATTCAGTTTCTTGAACTTATTATCAAACTTTTCCCGATGGAAGTACTCGTCGGTGAAATGGGTATTTGGGAAAGCAATGGTTAAGTATGTTCTTGTATCTCGTGTGCTTAGCTACAAAACTTACATGATTCCCGGAACACGACAAGAGTGAGTACGGGATTTGGGATTTATGTACCGCTTAAATGTGACAACTGGTAAATAATCCTTGCCACTTCGACTGCATCTCACAATTGTTGAACAATTCAATTTACCATAACAAATGTTCTGATGTTCTCAATTTTCGCACACAAGTGAGACCAAAGCTCTTTATATTGTTCCGTGGCGAACCATCTGTGACATAAATACGGCCATGGCATGTACAGTCCACGCGCGTATTTTACTTGTATATTCAGCAGGAAGTCACATATTTCAGGAAGGTCTGCAACTTGAAAGGCCAAAAGCACTATGTTATCGAACTTGAAAATCATCACGTTTTGGGCTTATAATAGGGGTTGTTCGGCCAAAACACATGGCCGTCATGAGCATCTTGGATTTTACTCTTTGCATGACTAAATCCTTTGGCGCGCGCTACAAGTCGTAGCTTTGGTCGGATCTTCGTGAAATATGTCATGGCTGTTGACCATGACACGTAGATGGGAATGAGTCATTTTGGGGTCATTTGGCCAAAAACATGGCCGCTGGCAGCCATCTTTTATTTCAAAATTAAGTCGATTGGCGCGGTCTACAAGTCGAACTTTTCGTCTGATTATCATGAAATTTGTCATGGATGTTAATAATGACAGGCTGATGGGAACGAGTTATTTTGGGGTAGTTCGGCCAAAAAACATGGCCGTCATGAGCATCTTGGATTTTACTCTTTGCATGCTAAATCCTTTGGCGCGAGCTACAAGTCGTAGCTTTGGTCGGATCTTCATGAAAGTTGTCATGGCTGTTGACCTTGACATGCAAATTGGAATGAGTCCTTTTGGGGTTATTCGGTCAAAAAACATGGCCGCCAGCAGCCATTTTGGAATTTACTCTTTGCATGACTAAATCCTTTGGCACAGGCTACAGGTCCTTACTTTGGTCAGATCATTATGAAATTTGTCATGAATTTTGACATTGACGTGTAGATGGGAATGAGTCATTTTGGGGTCATTTGGCCAAAAACATGGCCGCTGGCAGCCATCTTTTATTTAAAAATTAAATCGATTGGCGCGGTCTACAGGTCGAACTTTTCGTGTGATTATCATGAAATTTGTCATGGATGTTCTGATCATCATGAAATTTGTCATGGATTTAATAATGACAGGCAGATGGGAACGAGTCATTTTGGGGTTGTTTGGCCAAAAAACATGGCCATCATGAGCATCTTGGATTTTACTCTTTGCATGACTAAATCCTTTGGCGAGGGCTACAGGTCGTAGCTTTGGTCGGATCTTCATGAAATTTGTCATGGCGGTTGACCTTGAAATGTAAATGGGAGTTGGTCCTTTTGGGGTTATTCGGCAAAAAAACATTGACGCCAGCAGCCATCTTGGATTTTACTCTTTGCATGACTAAATCCTTTGACACAGGCTACAAGTCCTTACTTCGGTCTGATCATTTTGAAATTTGTCATGAATGTTGACATTGACATGTAGATGGGAATGTGTCATTTTGGGGTCATTTGGCAAAAAAAACATGGCCGATGGCAGCCATCTTTGATTTCAAAATTAAATTGATTGGCGCGGTCTACATGTCGTACTGTTCGTCTGATTATCAAGAAATTTGTCATGGATGTTAATAAAGACACAGGCTGATGGGAACGAGTCATTTTGTGGCACTTAGGCCAAAAAAACATGGCCGTCATGAGCATCTTGGATTTTACTCTTTGCATGACTAAATCCTTAGTCACAGGCTGTAGGTCGTAGCTTTGGTCAGATCATTATGACATTTGTCATGGCTATTGACATGTACAATGTAGATGGGAAGGAGTCATGTTGGGGTCGTTTGCAGTGTTCCCGCTGGCCCAGAAATTCCTTTAGCCATAATTTAGCCAAATGCCAATGTTTTTAGCCACTTTAAATTTACTTCAGCCACTTGGTTGGGAACATATTTTGAGATGAATCGCGGCCAGTTGGAAGATCAATCTGTTTTTGTAAAATGTTGGAATTAATTAATACGGATCAAACTGCAAATGAAAGAAATTCATTTTAGAAATTTGCGTGTATTACAACACAAAGCGTCTGCCATTAACACTGCATGGAATCAACACCAATGTACACCTATTTCGAATTGCTCCAAGCACATCGGGTCGTGTAACATACATGGGGTGCGGACTTACTCTTTTGTTGTTTTTGGTGTCAGCTGCGCGTGATGTATTTAGACCGATGACTGATTGTGTGTTTATAATCGCCACATTGTCCAGATGGACACATTTTGGAGGAAATTAGTTTAGCCATTTTTTTCGCCATTTTGTCATTTTCTTTTCGCCATTTACAATTTATTTTCGCAAATGGCTAAAATGGCAGCGTGAACACTGGTCGTTTGATAAAAAAAACATGGCCGTCAGCGGTCATCTTGGATTTCAAAATTCAATTCATTAGCACGGGCTACAGGTCGTATCTTTTGTCGGATCATTATTAAATTTGTCATGGATGTTAAAATTGACATAGATGGGAAACGAGTAATTTTGGGATTGTTTAGCCAAAAACATGGCCGCCAGCAGCCATCTTGGATTATACTCGTTGCATGACTAAATTCTTTGTCAAGGGCTACAAGTCTTATCTTTGGTCAAATCATTTACATGTAAATGGGAAAAGATTCATTTTGAATTCAATCAAGAAACCTGGTCGCCAGCAGCCATCTGGTATTTTACTCTTTGCATGACTAAATCATTTGACATGGGCTACAGGTCGTATCTTTTCTAGGATCATCATGAAATTTGTGAAGGATGTTAACAATGACATGTAAATAGGAAGGAGTCTTTTTTGGGTCATTTGGCAAAAAAACATGGCTGCCGCGGCCATCTTGGATTTTAATCTTTGCATAACTAGGCCTTTCAACTTTCCACATTCCTAATCGCTCCATTAACTGTAACACATGAAATTATTCCCTTTCCACATTGAGCTACAGTGTCATTGACACTTTAATAATTACATTTCAGTCAATTCACAATTTCAGCTGCATATACATGTATATGTAAACCAATTTCATCATTAAAGAAATTGCAAATTCATCGTTGATCATCATCTCAACATTTCATTAAAGTGAGACTATGTTCACACATCGATTCATTCAGACAAGATTTTTTCCATTTCTACACTGGTTATTGCATTGATCGTCTTCAATGGGGATAATATATAATTCTATATGTATATCATCGTTAACTATTACAGTGAAATTTCTCTTCCACCCAATCGATATTGCATTAACATGACGCTTCATATTCATTACACTTCATTCAATAATTTCTGTTTCTACATGTACATCGCTTATTGCATTGATTGCCTTCAGGTAAGGTAATCTATGTCCGACTCAAATATTAAAGTGACGCATCATATTCACAACACTTCATTCCATAATTTCTTTTTCTACATAGTTTACATGTATTGCATTGATTGCCTGCAGCTAAGGTAATCTATGACCGACTCAAATAATACAAATATTAAAGGCATTCCATTTCCATCCATTAATTCTAAGGAAACTTCTGCTGTGATATATATATATGTATATATACATACAGGGTACTACATGTGCTACACCACTCGGAGAAATGTCTGCGTCATCACACTAAAATACCATGTTAGAACTTGAATTGATATATTCGTAATCGTATATAGTCACCAATAGCCAGGTCACTACCGTAGTACCTGACATTGCCCATCTAGTGAACTATTCAAACCCAACATGCCTGGTTGATTTCGCTGTGGGATGATGGTTCACTTCCATCCTCAAGCTACTTATGCCATTTCATGGCATAATTTTGTTCTGACGTGCAGGGGTAGATATGGTTGAGGCCCCACCACAGTTCAATTTACACCAGGTTCTCAGCTATTATTATCTTATGTTCGAACTTTACTCATATATTTGGACTGATCATAATCATGATTTTAATGCTGGGTTTGAATAGTTCACCAGATGGGCAATGTCTGTTACTAGGGTAGTAACCCGGCTATTGGTGACTATATACGATTACGAATATATCAATCCAAGTTCTAACATGGTATTTGTGTGACGACACAGATATTTCTCCGAGTGGTGTAGCACATGTAGTACCCTGTACGGAACATCCTATAATAATTGTAATATTGAATTTAATGATCAACTTGGTTGTTGCTCCATTACGTGTCACGTACGATCATATTATAACTCATGGTTCTAGCTGTCGGCTGCGCTTAGATTGGTTGCATAGACTTAACCGCCCCGTTAATTTACACGCTTGTTTGAAGAACCGACTTCAATGTACAGTAAGTAAATATAGGTGGTCAGTATCAGATAGGACATTATCGAAGGCGCCACACATATTTGAAGAGAGTGATATGGACCCTCTGTGTAAGACTTCGCCGGTAGAGATGTATTTAATTCACTCACACGCTTAAGCCGACAACCACGCTGTTAAGTTATGCACTTCCAATCATGATAGTTATTTTTTTTGTTAAGGGGGGGGGGGGGTGATACACATAATGTATTAGCAGGGGGTGCTCATATCCCGGTCCCACAGTAGAGGCACCCCTGTCTTGGACTCCGGCAGTGGAAACTTCACTAATTGTGTCCAGAGCAGTCTATCTTGCAGCAGTTTACAAATGTCAGGATAAGAGTAACAAAAGCACTGAATATAAGTGTAGACTACCTTGGATTAACCGATCTTTATCATATTCCCGTGTAGAAAGCAACTGATAAAATGTACTTCAAAAAAGTGTTATGGACCCTCTGTGTAAGACTTCGCTGGCAGAAATGGATTTAATTCACTCAGACATGCTTAAGCCGACCACCACGCTGTTAAGTGATGCACTACCAATCATAATAGTTAATTCCTCTTCTTCTTCTTCCGATACAATGCAACTCCCCGCAGAAGGCTTTTGTAGGAATAGTATCGCATTTGTGCACACAGGCGGATGAGGATGTCGTTAAAAGCCAATATTGGTGTATTTATCACAAGGATATTGTGTATATTACAAGTAAAATTATCATGAGTAAAGTTAAAATATCTGTTCTGTCATCATCAGTAGCCTGAATTGAGCATCTTCTTCTGAAAGTCTTCCAGTGAGGTGCATGCCACTGCCTCTTCAGATAGGGCGTTCCACATTCGTATGGCAGACGGAAAGAAGGAGTATGTATAAGCATCTACTCTAACATGATCTGTCGTTGGTTCTGCTCCTCACGAGTGGAGTAGCTTGATTTGTGACGACCAGTCATTTGATACACTTGAAAAACATAGTCAAGGTGGCATCATTTCGTCTTTCTTCAAGTGATTTCAATCCAATATTTTTTATCATCGTTTCAGGGCTGCTCCTCCAGTGGTAGTTGTTCTGGACCATTCTGGCTGCTCTCAGTTGAACTTTCTCTATATTATCGATGAGTTCATCTGTGTGTGGGTTCCATACAGTCGATGAATACTCTACTATTGGACGCACGATGGCATTGTAACACTGCTCCTTGAATTTGAAGTGAGCGTATCCAAAATTTAATGTAGAAATTTATGAAATTTGTATATGTGTATACTTTATATTTTCTATTTCTATTTTCCATTTATGGTTTTATCATACCTACTTCACATATGTGCCTCTATTTTCATATCAATATATTTCATTAACCACCAAGAGTGTGCGATTGTGTGACATGGATAATGTTGTATATTATATCGATCAAGCTGATGCAAATGATGCCTATCATTGGAACATATTAAAGATGGATCATCTCTTCATATAACAATTTTGAAATAGTTTCGTGGGTATAAAATAATAAATATGAAATGAAGACCCATGTCCAGAAACGCTTCTATAAATTAATATTCATTTTATTTCGAATATTTTATTATAAAATGAGATGTTTAAATGGGACACTTTAGTGTTCTATTTTTAGGACAGACCACTCAGGCGATACCATATAGTGATGTCGATCATTGTGGTGTTCCCATAGCAATGCTCCGAACGTCACATGTTCCAGATTGATTGCTTGTATTGTTTTATTACATAGTTAAAATGAGTCCAATTAACGTTTATTTGTGACAAAATTACAAAATCAAATTTCTGGTTTCTGTTAACAATAATCACTAGTGTTCGTTGCCTAAACAACAACACGTTTTTAGACCAGAAAATTTTCGAAATATATTAAATATTAATCGATAGAAGCATTTTCGGACAGGGTTCTTGGGTTCATATCTAATATTGTATACCCCGGTAATTATATAACACATGTTTACAAAGAGATAGACTATCTTTAAGTTTCTCGTAAAGGGCATATAGATGTGGATATAAAAACTGTTAAAGTATTCTAACTGTTGCAATTGTGTACTATGAAAACTGGACGGTCACCCTTTTTCGAAATTTATCATCTGTTCTCGGCCAAGTTCCACTGCCTTGTCTACATCTATTGAGGACTGGGTAGCCACTTGTGCGGACCCAACGTTAACGATCCCTTTTGGATGTTGCCTCGGGTCGAGCGGGTCAATACACAGCTCTAGTTTATTTTTAATGAATCGCGATCAGCCTTGTCAGCATTTATTCTTGAACTTGCTTCTTCTTTATGACACGTCTGAGTTCGTTCGCCTCCCTTCTATCGCATGAGATGCAAGTCGTTTATCAGACAATTGCATGTATGCAAACTGTATGTCCATGTACGAACACCCTTTTGTGTTGGCGTGATATCAATCATACATGAGCGTCCATGACCATACCGCTTTTTCTGAATATTTCCATGTATGGAATTCCTACAGGTATAAGAACATGTCCTGCTTGAAATATGGAATTCAGAAAAGCTAAACATAATTCAAACAGTAACAACTGTTGATAGTTTCAATGGCTATATTACACGCATTCGGCTGTTGTGCCAACCCCATTTGACACTCCGTGCGTTCTGAATTAATGCCTTGTTGAAATTGTACTTTTTAGATGCTGTATTGTTACAACATGGTTATATATTTTAATTAAGTTATTCACACAATTACGCTTGTATGGAATTCCGTGCATTCATAGGAGCATGTCATATTTAAAATATGGAATTCAGAAAAGCTAAATTAATTCAAACAGTGGATAGTTTAAGTGGCTATACTACACATTCGGCTATTGTGCCGACACAATTTGACCCATCGTGCGCTCTGAATTAATGCCTTGAAAAGGCTATACTGCGACAAAGGGTTCTATTTTAATGTTAAGAAGCACATATTCCATACCTAGTTACTGTATATACGAAGCACAGTCGCTGACTGTACTATGCTATGAACATTGACACGCTGTAGCTGAGCTTACTAATAATCCATACATAGAATATGTCCGACGAAAGGCATTATATCCTGAACACAGAGTTTACTCTTGGGATATAATGAGTTTTGTCTGATTAAAGTTCGTTGTGCACCGTCACATTACTCCGTCGATTACTCTGGATCTTTTTTCCCCAGTTTGTATATTATATTTTTAATTAGGCTATTCACAAGATTAAGCTTTTCTTAATATGTCCTTGTATGGAATTCCGTGCATTCCTAAGAATATATAATGTTTCAAATGGGAAATCAGAAAAGCTTGAATGAATTCAAATAGTGAATAGTTTAAATGGCTATAGACTTATTACACACATTCGGGTTTTGCGCCGACCCCACTATAGACGCTTCCTGCGTTCTGAATTAATGCCTTGTCAAATGTGTTTCTTAGTAAAGCGGTATTGGCACAACAGGGTTATATTTTAAACTAGGCTATTCAAACAATTACGCTTTTCTGAATATGTCCCTGTATGCAAGTGTGTGCATAACTTAGAACATGTCACGATTAAAATATGGAATTCAGAAAAGCTAAAACGTTACATTTATAACGAACCAGAGCCGGACGCTTTGGGTCGTATGTAGACTATATCTGATTTTGTGACGTCATCAATTATTATCTAATACGACGCTGCTGTTTTGAATTTTGTGACCACTTTTGTCGCACAATAGATCGGTGGACTTAAAGCATTAATGTCGTAATCATACAATAACTCCCTCTACATAATATATTCACTTCACATATGACCACACAGTCACTCACTTTATACTATATACTTGCATCTCACTACGCCATATAGCCACTCAAGATATACACATACACCACACACATGACTATATATGGTCAATCCAGGTATGCACTTACACCTCACCAATGGCCATTTCTAGATATACCAACACACGACACCCACGACCAGTTCTCCACACCATATACGTGCATGCACACCTCACCCATGACAAATTTGGTTAAGTCCATACAATGGAAGAAACATTTTGTTTAATTAGATAACAAAGTATAACTACAGACTGTGTGTCCCACGCATGCAATTTAATCATTGTTGTTCTGTAATAGTGGTATCAAACTATACTAATACATGTACACAGCTGTTATAGTTATACAAATAATTTGTCAGACCTGATTATGGTCACCTGGAAGCCATTTAAATGCAAATTATTTTGTTAACGGTGAGTATATTAATTTGTGTTGTGTATCATTTATGTTTCCTGCTATCGTAACTGTATTTTAAAAGTCAGACATATATGTATCATGTTGCTGTGATTCTAAAGTCAACTCGATATGAAGTAGACATGTGCCGAAACAATACAAGAGTGAAGGCTATTGTTCCAAACAATTCTCAACTGTATATCACGTTCGACTCTTTTGTCAAATCCCCTTATGAGATATTACTTTAATCCTTTGCCCAACAGAACGGCCCTGTGCAAATGCATTCTCTTATATATGCGAATCGACCATAGGTCGCCTCGCATATATAAGAGAATGCATTGGCTTAACACATATTAAAAATGATAAAATTGTCAAAGAATGTAGAACAATATTATAAAAAATGGTAAAAAGTGTTAAAAAAGAATTATTTTAGGCCAATGCATTCTCTTATATATGCGAGGCGACCTATGGTCGACTCGCATATATAAGATAATGCATTGGCACAGGGCATAACTGTAACCATCACAATGTGGTCAATGAGCCGGTTCCAATGATATCCATATTTGTATGGTTTTATTGAGACAGACCGAAGATATTTTAGGCTGTGGAAGCTTTATTTGGGCCGTGTTGTTGGGTAAACTGTTAACATGTTCATCGTGGTATAAGTGTGGCCAAACTTTCTAGTAAATTCGACTGTCTCACAGCCACATTGTTTCATACCAAATCCACTAATTCCAGTGAATCTCAAATCAGTACAACCATGTCCCACACACATATACAAATCCGTTACTTGAAGATGGTATCCAGTGTGACTTAACCTATTTGTGTTTCCAGACAAATGAATTTAAGATTATTACAATAACCAAGTTGTGTCTTATTTTTGACAAACAAACTCCTTTGACTTTGATCCTTGTGTTAAACAAAACCTATCAGCAGTGAAGAACTTGCTAACCGCTCCATCATATAAGATAGTGGTGCAGTCTGAATCTCCATTATGAGGGTCGCCGACATGCCAGTCGATGAAAGGAAGATGGCGGCCGTCCCAGGTAAACATCGTGTCATTACCATACGTATCGTAACCATCAACCCATAGTTCAGCTGGAAAGAGAGGGCCAAACTTTAAAACAGCATGACATAGATTGGAATCACATCGTTGTTAGTTGTATGAATTTTGATGGCACAGTATTGGACATAATTAACCATTTATGTACTGAAACATCATTGACTAGTAGTTATCACATAAGAAATATTCAGATAAGGTTAACCCTTTCTACACTAAATCATCATTAATGAGTAGTTAACCCGTAGCAACTTTTCAGATCATAAGTTTAACCCTGTCTATACTGAAGCATCAAGAAGTATAACTCTGTATGCACTGAAACATCATTGATGGTGGTTATCTCATAGGAAATGTGCAGATAAATTTAACCCTTTCTATACTAAATCATCATTAATGAGTAGTTAACCCGTAGCAACTATTCGGATCATAAGTTTAACCATTTCTATACTGAATCATCATTGATAAGTAGTTATCCCATAGAAAATGTTCAGATAAAAAGTATAACCCTGTATGAACTGAAACGTCGTTGATGGGTAGTTATCCCATAGGAAATGTTCAGATAATAAGTGTAACCTGTTCTGTACTGAAACATCATTGATGAGTAGTTATCCCATATGAAATATTCAGATAAATTTAACCCTTTCTATACTAAATCATCATTAATGAGTAGCTAAACCGTAGCAACTATTCAGATAATAAATTTAACCCTTTCTATACTGAAGCATCATTGATAAGTAGTTATCCCATAGAAAATGTTCAGATAAAAAGTATAACTCTTTATGTACTGAAACATCATTGATGGGTAGTTATCCCATAGAAAATGTTCAGATAATAAGTGTAACCCTTTCTGTACTGAAACGTCATTGATGGGTAGTTATTCCATAGGAAATATCCAGATAACCATTTCTATACTAAATCGTCATTAATGAGTGGTTATCCCATATCCCATGTTCAGATAATATTCAACAAACAACCGTAGGTATGGTGTTTTTATCCCATCAACATACCTCAAACTCAATAATAGACCATTCAGATGTACACTCCTTAACCCTTGGAGTGCCAGGGGCCGATATTATCGGCCCTAAACCTACACAATAAGACTGTTAAAGAATATAATAAAATATATTAAAATTGTCAAAAATTGTATAAAAAAAACAAAGAACAAAAAAAATTGTTAAGCCAATGCATTCTCTTATATATGCGAGGCGACCTATGGTCGACTCGCATATATAAGAGAATGCATTGGCACAGGGTATATGGGTTGATACAAAAATCTGACCTGGCACTCAAAGGGTTAACTGACTGGGAGAAACCATTCAGTATATAACGGGTTAACCCTTTACCCAACAAACCGGCCAAAACCGGCCAAATAAAGCTTCAACAGCCTAAATATCTTCGGTCTGTCTCAATAGAACCATACAAATATGGATATCATTGGAACCGGCTCCTTGACCACATTGTGATGGTTATAGTTACAGTTATGCCCTTTGCCAATGCATTCTCTTATATATGCGAGTCGACCATAGGCCGCTTCGCATATAT
This sequence comes from Siphonodentalium dalli, assembly GCA_032622095.1. Lineage (NCBI taxonomy): Eukaryota > Metazoa > Mollusca > Scaphopoda > Gadilida > Siphonodentaliidae > Siphonodentalium > Siphonodentalium dalli. The sequence continues at coordinate 258,004,796 of CP136061.1, read as the reverse complement.
AAGAGAATGCATTGGCCTAAATTTTTTTTTATAATTTTTAATGTGTTAAGCCAATGCATTCTCTTATATATGCGAGGCGACCTATGGCCGACTCGCATATATAAGAGAATGCATAGGCACAGGGCCGTTCTGTTGGGTAAAGTGTTAATTGAGAACCCCGAGATTACAAGCATACTCTCAAACAACAAGGAATGTTGTGTTTGTGGTTAGCATTTGAAGTCGACTGCGACCAATTCAGTCTTAAAAGTATACACTGGAATGGCTGTCATCAACCCTGATCAAGTGGCCCTGCTAATTTGATATGATGTTGGTGGGTCCTGCTGTATTGTCACGATGCTGGTTGGGCAAACTGATGCTGTTAATAAAACATAGCGTCATATTATCTAAGGTTATTATTATGTTTCTAAAGAATTCATAAACCTATAGGTTCTATACTATAATAGAATAGAATAGAATAATCATTTATTAAAGTGACATGTGTTACAAGCATATAATAAATTCATCACATACAGGTGATAGAATATAAGTATATATATAACATTTCAATATAACACCCGGCCATCGAGGCCTATATGTCACTATGAGGATGGAATATTTTTCTATGTTGATTGCGCAGCTAGAGTGGAAATCATCCACTCTTTTTTGACAAAACTTGTTGTCTGACTTTGTAACATTTAAACAGGTATTTGCCAAAAGGGATGTGAAGTCTGTCAACAAGGATAATCAGAAGTTGATTTTCAGTTAGGTTATTTATGCGACCATAAGCGCGTTTAACTGTACACATAAACTCGTTTCGCAATTTAGAGTATGCTGGACATTTGAATACAAAATGCATTTCATCTTCAACATCACCCGAATTGCATACGATGCAATATCGTTCATCTACGCTTGTATTTGTATATCGACTAGTTCCAATGGCTAGTGGTAGCACGCCACATCTGAATTGAGCAAAGATTGAGCGTTCAGATTTACTTAAAGTACTATTCACATAGGGTTCCAATTTGTAAACACATTTGAAAATATTGTAGATTCTCAATTTAGGCAATCTCCTGACATCAGCCAACCACGAGGCATGGAAATACACATCAAGCTTTGAGCTACATAGATCGATATCACATATATGTCGATTGTCATAATATACAAGAAGATTCAATTTATCGAGGATAGAATGAATATTTGATACCCATGAGTCCTTTTTATTTGAAAGTAATTTCCATAACAAAATTCGTTTGGGTAACCTATCGGCAGGTAAATAGATAAGACGATTCCAGATTTTAAGCATTGTCAACCAACGTCGACAATATGGGGCCTTCCAACCAACGTCCCCTATGAGAGCTGGAAGAGGTGTCAAGCGACCCACTCCAAGGAAATATCTCAAGGCGCGGTGTTGAACTGTGTTGATCTGATGAAATTGGCCAAACCCCCAGACCTCACTACAATAGTCAGTAATAGGGATTACACAAGAAGAATACAATCTGGTGAAAGTTTCTATACCTATATCTTTATAGTTATGAATTTTTGATATAACTGAACCGAGTGCGCGACCCCCGGACATGCTAAGATTTTCGGCGTTAGCTTTGAAAGTAGTGTGCTCATCGACTAAAACACCGAGATATTTATAACATGAGACGATTTCGAGGACATCACCACAAACATTAAACACGAATTCAGTTCTTTTTCTTTGTGGCCTTCGAAAGTGTATAATTTTCGATTTATTCCCGTTTATATTTAGGCGCCACTTTTTACACCAATTTGATACGACATCTAGAAGTAACTGTAAGTTAGTTTCATCAGGGGCTATCAGAGCAATATCATCGACATATAACAACATGCTTACATTATTCGATCCAATTTGAACCCCGCGGCCTATTCTTTTAAGCTCGATAGCTAAATCATTTATATAAATATTAAATAGGGTGGGGGACATACTGTCTCCTTGTCTGACCCCAACAGAACATGGAAACCACTCAGTTTTGTATTCACCAAGTTTAACACAACACTCTGTATTCGAGTAAAGTGCACGAATAGAATGGTAAAATTTGTCTGAAACATTGAGTCTTGATAATTTATAAAGGAGCAGATCTCGATCGATTGAGTCAAATGCTTTTTTTAAGTCAATAAAGCTAACAAGTGTGGATGACCTATTTTTAACGATAGAAGATAGGACATAGATATGTTCAGAACACGATCTACCTTTCCTAAAACCGTTCTGTTCATCGACTATCGTATCACAAGCATCTAAATAAGAGTCGAGTCTCTTGTTAAGGAGGGAACTATACATCTTTCCTATCACCGACTGTAGACTAATTCCTCTGTAATTCATTGGTACGGCAGGATCCGAGTTACTATCCTTCAAGATCGGAGTTACAATAGATCTACACCAATCGTTAGGGACATAGTTTGAATTGAAGCAAAGATTGAACAATTTATGAAGTGCCGGGATAATAGCATCGGATTTAAGAACTTCAGATGGGATACCATGAATACCACAGGCCTTACCATTTTTCGCGGCGCGAACTACTTCTTTTACTTCATCAAAAGTAATTCCCTGGTTTATTTTATCCAATGGAGCATTCTCTGAAAGATCTTGAAAATTCTCACTTAAAATTCGCATTTTGAAATTATCATCGTGATCACTTGACTGTCCTCTGTTATACAATGAGGCAAACTCGAACTTCCATGAATTCAGGACAATATTTACATTCGTCGTCTGTGAGCCATCTGGCAAGTAACATCTGATTGGGGGAGAAGAGGTACGTTTCGGACCGAGCTTCTTCAGCAATCCCCAAAACTCCTTAGGGTTTTTAGTGACATTTTCATTAATATTCAAAGACAGGGAGCGTTTATGTTCTCTTTCGAAAAATCGAATGTTTTTATCAAGCAAATTTCTTGCATTATTATATTCAGTTAAATATTTTTTTCTTTCGCTATTTATGTGTTTATTTTTTATATATTTTTTCTCACTTGCACGCATTTTCCTCCACAATTCTGTTAATTCCTTATTCCAAAAAGGTTTTTGCGGTTTCAACACTTTTCTCGACCTAGATGTCCAATCGTAAACCGGAATGTGCTTGGTCATCTCACGCTTAATTAAATCCACAAACTCCCCGTATACCATGTCTACATCTTCTCGTGCACAGCCTTCCAACTCAATACGACGTATGGTAGCTTTCAACAAAGTTAAAAAGGATAAGGGTGGTGAAATATTGTTCAACTTGAATTTAGGATCAAAATATTTTGAACTCACATTAGAGTGACATGTAAGGTTGGTGTCAAACCCTGAATCGAACGTAAACTTCAGTAGGGCATGATCTGGAATTCTACTTCGCTCACCAAGCAAATGATGCAAGTCAAATTCAACAATAATAGTCTCACATTTAACAACACAAAAATTATGACATTTCTTCAAGATATCATGATGAACGCATACAAAATCAACAACCGATTCACCCCGCGTTGAATGATATGTGAATAAGTTCGAGTTTGGCCCAAAACGACCATTCAATATTACATAACGGCTATCATTGAGAAATTCCACGAAAGAATGACCATGTTGGTTCGTCACTTTATATATGTGTAAACGTGGCCTAATATGATCAATGACATTATTAACCTCAGAGCTAGCACCAATTCTCGAATTCAGGTCACCACAAATGAATACAGCATCCACTTCCGTAAGTGAATATATTTGAGCAAGGATATGAGAGAAAAAACTAGATGCGTCACGACCCCAGAAAGAATTTTCAGGCGGGAGATAGCAACTAAATACCACGAACGATCTGTCTGTAACTTTGTGTGTGAACAAAATACCCAAGACCCCCTCAAAGGACTTATCAATAACAGAGATGAGGAATTCATCAAGTAACTCACATTTAACCAACAACCCAACACCACCCGACCCCTTCGAGGCGTTTTTATGCACACGTGATCTATTATTACCGTACCACTGATAACCATAATCATCTGTTTCGATTGACTCGCCCGGTTTCAAATGAGATTCATTGATGCATAAAATGTCACACCCAGAATGAGAAACAATTGTTGAAGGTAGTGTATTGTTATTTGATGTCCATCCACAAACGTTGAGTTGGCCGATGGTAATTTGCCCCCATGGGCGGGAAATGTCCTAGTCTCCTTCCGCTGTCTCCGTGGTTCCTCTTCTTCCGTCGTCACGTTTCATGATGCGCCCGTTGGCAGTCACCCTATAGCCGTCCCCGCCAGGAATCTGTTTCAGCAGTGCCCGCGCGTTGAGCTCCAAAATGCTCTCAGTGTGGCTTTTGCTTGATCGAATATACACTGAACTGAATTGGGTATTGTCCTTAAGTGCACTTTTACTGCGAAGTAAGCGTTTCTTCTCGTCAATAGAGCGAACACTAAATTTCACAACACCTGGTCTGTTCGACTGCCTGTTGACCAATCTTTCAGCCGCTGTGACCTCGATATCTGAGCACGACTCACACACACTGTTCACATTAAAATCCTTAGCTCATTCACGATATGTGGTGAAAAACATAGTTTATTCTCCTCGATGTTTCCGAAGCAACTTCACCTAGCGCATGCGCAATCGATATAATCGATATAATAATAATTGGTGTGTTGGTTGTTGGAAACCGATCATAATAAATAAGATGGCTATTTCTGTCGTTTTGCAAGCATCCGTGCAGCCATTGTTGAAATATTTACAATGTATCCGTTCTTAAACGTTTCATAAAACCGTATTGAAACCATAGTATTTTCTTTGATTCGTATAGATTCATCCAAACTCTGCGAAAATGACAACGTTAGGAACAATAAATGTTAACTGTCCAATTCAGCTTGAACCAATATTATAGCAAAGACTTAGTAGCAGGACCACTTCGCCTGGGTCGACCAGATCACATGCTAACAACACGGATTCCAAATCAATGGTTGGTGTAGATTAAACCAGATTCCAAAGCAATTGTTCATTATATGACTAACTCGTGAAACTTATAACACAAGTACATATTCGCATACTGATTGTGGAGCCACGCTAATTTAAAGAGCGTTTGGTGATTATATAATTTATTACATTTCGCAATTAATCTTACCATGAACTATGCGATTTGAAATTTCGCAAATACAGTGAGTACGACCGTGTGATATATTGTCACAAGAATCCGATTTCAGAACATACATTGTAAACAAAAGAATCAGATTTAAATATGAAAATCAGAACATACCGACCCCTTAGAAAATAACAACGGGATCCCAGGTCTATCCCGCAGGGAAACCGACAATAGCCCGGGATCCCCATGGGATCCCGGTCGTTGTCCGGGAGCCCGATCGGAATAATTTATTCCGATTGGGATCCCGACGGGATATGAACGGAATCCCGGTCCGGACATTTTCCCATATATATATCCCGCTATTTGAAGTGACCGGGATCCCAAACTAATTTTGGTCCCAAACAGCATCGAACCTCAATATATATAAACAAACCCGAAATTCCAAGAGAAAATATTCCATAGGATTTCCAAAACTGAATACTGTACAACATGGAACGTGTGTCCGCAGCCAATGTTGTTCCAAGATACACCCAGGGCAGAACCTTCAACCCAGAAAAGCAGACAATATTCAGTTCGTAGGGGCTGCCGATTTACCACATATATCGGCACCCCTGTTAACTATATCGAGATGCGAAATATTGAACACATAATCAGTTATGACACGACGAGTACAAAGTTAATGCGGCATGTTGGCGAAGAATAGGCTAGCAGTATACAACGTGAGACGGATGGTTATCCGGCAATTTACGGATTAGCTGTACCAGGCACTACCGAGAAGATGTCCGTTGAAGTTAACGTAGCGAGCTGTCCATGTTGGAGACTAGGAGACGACACGGAAGAATGTTGCCTGCTTGATTAGCCTAGGTACGCCCAAATTGATGTGCCGCTAACTACGCCAGGGGCTATCATAATCTCCCTCACGTATATAGATGCGAGAAAACCAAGACTCGATACTCAGTTCTCAACAAACTACCAGAAGTTACCGACGGCTCACGGGCCTCATGGCGCCGAGAAGACAGCTAGGATCTCCAGCCGGAAACATGGATTGGAATACAAGGTAAATATTACAATCTTGTATTTCTAACAACGCAACCCCGATGTACCAACGAAGAAGCGAAGCAGACGACAGGCCGATGAACTCAACTGGATATCAACCACGCAGACGACAGGAAGACACCCTCAACTAATGAAGACACGAGCAGCCCATTATTCACCTAGATGACAAGAAGACCCCAACCACAGGAGTCGACATGAAGACGAACCAATCTAGGAGAAGACCCATGACGAAGAAGATATTTCTATGAACTATATATTAATAAATAATCAAAACGCCTTGATTGTTATTAACGTTATATGCCCGTATTGGTACAATGTCCCCAAACTCCACCATAATAAATTATCACACCTACTATGCCATAGCTACTGTGGTACGTGTGTCCGCAGCCAATGTCCCCAAACTCCACCATAATACATTGTCACACCTACTATGCCATAGCTACTGTGGTACGTGTGTCCGCAGCCAATGCATTGGCCTAACAATTTTTAATAAATGTTCTTACATTCTTTAACAATTTTTATAATTTGTTCTTTCATTTTTTAACATTTTTTATAATTTTTTCTTATATTCTTTAATAATTTTATCATTTTTATAATTTTTTCTTACATTCTTTAAGAATTTTATAATTTTTTTATAATGTTTTTTGACTTTCTTTAACATTTTTTTTCATTTTTTTCTTTCATTTTTTAACGATTATAAAAATATATATATAATTTGTTAGGCCAATGTATTCTCTTATATATGCGAGGCGACCTATGGTCGACTCGCATATATTAGATAATGCATTGACACAGGGTTTTCGTTGTGTTTTAATGTGTTTTATACAAATATCCGTCCCATCGCTACTGTGGTACGTGTGTCCGCAGCCATTGTGAAAATCCATTATCATGAACTGTTACATCAAGGAACTAGCCCGATGTTGGTATGTAGGTCAGTCCACTCAAATTGGGAGCAAATCAGCAATAGGCCACAGTGTTAGAGGTAGTTGTAAGGTGGAACTCGGCTATTGCCATGACCTAAAAGAGAGCATAAATGTTCAAGCACACACCTATTCTATAAATATTTTGTTTCTTATTGTATCATGTACAAATATATTTCTGGAGAACTATCTCACCTGTAGAGTGTCTGAGTCTGAACAGCAAATCATCCAGATCATCAAGCATTATTCTACTTTCAATTGTGATCAGGTGTGAAACTTCAGCAGAACACACAGACCTGGCATCATCTCCATCTGTTGGCGTACTGTGGTATTTGACGCAGTATCCAACGCCACCCAGTATTTCATAGTTGTAGTCAATGTAGATGGAGCAGCTGCTCGGTGGTCCAGACGATATCACTGAAAGGGATTGACTATTTCGAGTAACAGGAACGGAACGAGGAACAGGAACCACTTCCGAGTAACAGCATGACTATTTCGAGTAACAGGACTAAGGAACAGATATATAAGCTCATATTTCTCGCGTTTTACGCTATGAAACAATACATAGTATACACAATTCGAATGAATAGCCTCACCATCCCAGGAATATTGCAACATTTAAACACTAATTTTGAGAACTAAGCGTATGACTGGTCAGGAACGTCGAGCGGAGAATCGGGAATTAGCACACACGTAAATGTAACAGGAATGAGGACCAGAGATATAAACTTCATTTTCTCACATTTTACGCAATAAAACAATACTCATCATACAGGAGGGCCCTGTGCCAATGCATTCTCTTATATATGCGAGTCGACCATAGGTCGCCTCGCATATATAAGAGAATGCATTGGCTTAACACATTAAAAATTATAAAATTGTTAAAGAATGTAAGAAAAAATGGTAAAAAGTGTTAAAAAAAGATTTTTTTTAGGCCAATGCATTCTCTTATATATGCGAGGCGACCTATGGTCGACTCGCATATATAAGAGAATGCATTGGCACAGGCATAACTGTAACTATCAAAATGTGGTCAAGGAGCCGGTTCCAATGATATCCATATTTGTATGGTTCTATTGAGACAGACCGAAGATATTTTAGGCTGTTGAAGCTTTATTTGGCCGGTTTTGGCCGTTTTGTTGGGTAAAGGGTTAAACACTACTTTTGAGAGCTAAGCATATAATTGGCCAGTAACCTCGAGCGGTGAATCGGAAATGTTCACGCATTTTACGCAATGAAACAATACATGGTATACATCATTCGAAAGCATAGCTTCTCCCCTTCTTTAATATTGCAACATGTAAACACCATTTTTGAGAACTAAGCGTATGATTGGCCAGGAACGTCGAGCGGTGAATCATATATTATAAAAAAAAACGAAAATATTTCCGAGTAACAGGAATGAGAAACTTATATATAAGCTCATATTTCTCGCATTTTACCCTATAGAACAATACATATTATACATCATTCGCTCGCGTTTACCCTATGGAACAATACATATTATACATCATTCGCTCGCGTTTACCCTATGGAACAATACATATTATACATCATTCGAAAGCATAGCATCCCCTCTTCATTAATATAGCAACATTTAAGCACTACATTCGAGAACTAAGCGTATAATTGGCCAGGAACGTCGAGTGGTGAATCGGAAATTAGCAACCCGAACACAACCAAACACAACGGACATAAGTTCAAATAATGGGAAATATAACAAATAAAGGTCATATGTATTCATGTTCAAACTATTAATATACGAAGTTTGGGCCAATAATGAGTGTTTATTAGATATTTTGTATAACGCGTTTTGTGTTCGGCATATAAAAGCCTGCATGGGATTGCCCCTCCCCCAAATGGCGTCATTTGAACACTTCATAAAGCAACACATGCTTTTTTTATGAAACGGGTTCTGTTGACACACCTGTATTATTAATACGCCACCCCTTAACACACATGAGAAATTAGAAGAATATTGATTCACACTTAGTTTTCACCTTTCCATGATTGGAGCTCCCTGAAATTTTAAACCCTGTGCCAACGCATTGCACTGACCTTGTAAGCCAGTGCATTTTCTTATATATACGAGGCCCCCATGGTGGTTTGACATAAACCTCAAATTATATCAAGTAACGGTCGCTTGTGTCCTATTCCGCTCCGGTTCCGGTGATAAAAATAGGTCGGTTATCTTTGTGGACATTATAATTATGACGTCATGTAATCGATTCGGTAGCGGCCTCGATTGGACCAATCGGTTACGGGTGCATTTTATCCCTTTGTAAATTAGGGATATAGAAACATCTCAGAAGGGAAAATGTAACTAAAAACAATGTTAATTTCAGACTATAGATACTTCCCAGAAGATGAGGCATAAGCAGAATGAGGTATCCAGAGTGTGAATTTGGTGATGCTAGCGCCCGCTATGCGGGATAGCATCACTAAATTCACCCTCTGTGGACCTCATTCTGCAAATGACAACCACAAGCCGTCTCGCCCTCCAGCGATGGCGATGAAGGTTCAAATCCACAAGTTTCCATCGTGGAATTTGTAACTCGAAATCCTTATCTGGTGGAGTTGCCTGTTACTCGCCGATGGCCGGTGGTTTGCCGCACATGGTCGGCGAGTTTATCGGCCATTGCAATGACTGTTATATTAGCCGTAAGTGTGCAGATTTCCTCAACCACTAAAATTGGCAATGTCCTGATATGGCCTTAGTTGACGAAAGCGACATTAAACCCCAAATTAATCAATCAATCAATCATGTAAATATTTGTCGGTAAATAGTTGTAAATAGTTGTCGGTCGGTAAATACATCTATATTATTTCGCGTGAACCATCGTTGAAGGCATTGAGTCCCTTTAACGTATATATCGACCATTACTTGATCGGAACCTGACCAAGAGGTAATAAAATAGAATGAAATTTCGAGATAAATCCGGCTAACTTCTCAGACGAGAAGGAATGTGTAGTATAGGCTAGCACTCTGGGCATCAAACATCTGGGGTCTGGCACTCTGTGCATGTCTTTCTAAACCAGAGTGTTTGTGCCCATAGTGCTAGTCGACGGGTTGCCCCAAAGTGGCAGTCGAACAAGGGGTGCTCAGAGTGACAGCCGATGATGGGGTGCCCCATGTTACAGCCGATGAGAGGTACCACCCCATTCCCGGCTGCCACCCTGGGGCATGTTCCATAGTGACACTAAAGGAGGGTCCCAAAACTAGGTAACCTATTTCGACAGAAAGTAACAAAGTTCGCGAACATTCGGAGTTTTCAGCTTCTAGGGACATTGTGGTATGCGTTTCCCTCCGCTGGAAAAAACTGGACATAGAAGAAAAACCGAGAATATTGGAGCGTTCGTGAAATGTGTTACTTTACCAGTGCATTTTAACGAAAGCGATAGTGTTAGAATATATTCGAAGACGGGAGTGGTGTGAAAGAATGTTTTTTTTTTAAACTCAAATTTTCTGCTGAAACTCGTTTAAGGCACTGAAAGGAATTCACGCGCGACTCTGCACAGCATAGTATCCCATTACAAGGTATATAGTCGAAGCGTTGTGAAATGTACAATCTAATGTAAGAGTCATCTATAGCAAATTTGTGTGTGGCACATAGTGGCCGCCGAGGAGGAATCCCAAGTGGACTCCTTTTGACAGAAAAGTAACAGAGTACTGTTCGCGAACGTAGTCGTCTAGATTTTGGTCTCAAGTCTAGACTACCCTAATAATCACGATGTTCCACGCCAGGACTTGGTCTCGCGAAACCACCTGGTTCCAAGCTGGGATCGGCAGATTATCGTACAATCAACGACAATTTTTTTACCCTGTGCCAATGCATTCTCTTATATATGCGAGTCGACCATAGGTCGCCTTGCATATATAAGATAATGCATTGGCCTAACAATTATTTATCATTTTTTTTAAATAAATGTTTCTTACAATTTTTAGGACATAAAATAAAAAACATCCATTACCCTGCAGAGAGCCCCACACATATATAGAAGCATATAGAAGAGTGTCGTCTGCTGATGTTTGTCTGGGGCTCTGTATGGGTGAAATTATAAAATTGTTAAAGAATACAAGAAAAAATTATTAAAATTGTAAAAATTTGTTAGGCTAATGCATTCTCTTATATATTCGAGGCGACCTATGGTCGACTCGCATATATAAGAGAATGCATTGGCACAGGGTAAAAAAGGCGTGCTGAGCATACACCATTGCTTTCTAATATAACAGTATAAATTAATTGATGGTTCCCATTTATGTGTAGCTGCTATGGTGTAATGGCTGCATATTATGCATTGGTTTCTGACTGTAACAGGATAACATTAACTGTGGATTCCCATTCATTTGTAGCTGTTGTTACATAAAGTAATTTGAATCCTGACACATATACCAATTATACATAATAATAGCGGTATGTTATAATAATTAATTTCGCGATGTACAAGGGCAATTTGGTACCCATTAACAATATTTTTTACAATTTTATGAATACTCTTTAATGGTATGTTATTAATCACTGACATACTCTTTAAAAGAGCTCACACTACCTTAAGAGAATGACCACATCTCGGAACCATTCAACATAATCAATCTTGGAATTAATGTGTAATATCCAATCCCAACAGTACAGTTGGTTATATAAAACGAATTTGTTTCCTGATATAGACAACTATACTTAGTTATTATATAAAACGCATCCGATATATATCTCTTTAAAGTATTGGACACGCACCTAACTTGTGACGTCAATGGGTAATTACGTCATACCGGAGCTCGTGGTTGTGACGTGTTTCTGTAACGTTTGAACTTCAGACCAGCAGTAGCCATCTTGGGGTAGGCTGTACATTTTTAATTCAGTACCTTAACATATGAAGTGTATTCCAAAATCAGGCATATACGCTGCCTGGACAATTATACAGTGCGGAAGAGACCACATATAAGGACCCTGACATTATATTCTTATAAAAAGGTAACCTAGCTTTTCGGTTATAGCATACATTATTATATGAAATTGATTTGTATAATGGTATAAACGAAACTTTCTTGTTCCTCATTATGGTTTCCCTACCACCATGTGAACGCGCCTCGTTCGTCGCACGAATTTCGTTTTAATATATCGTGTACAACTAAAATACGGACTCGTGATTACCGGTAAGAGAGACTCTCGTTCGCGCGGATTTTGTATCTAGTTTGACGTCATGTATTTTGATGGAGAGGGAAATTTGGCCACATTTTTCCGATTGAAGGTATAGATCGGTAATTTGGTCTATACGGCCCATCCTCTGGTGACCAATTAGGTCGAGCGTAAGGGCCGAAACCTATTATCAAACAGGCTGTATTTGATGTCTGTTAAGCCAGAGTCATCGCTCCTGACGACTTCAAGCTGGGTGAGTTTTTTCGATCCCAACTTTATAAATACCATCTTTTGGAAATGGCCTTAGTAAACATTTTCCAAAACAGGTTAATTATTTTTCCTCCAAAACCATCAAAATATACCGATAGTCAAACACTGCATGACAATAAACATATACCTAATCGTAACACCAGAAAAGGTGTGACATTTATAATAACTTAAATAAGGTTTAAAATTTCAATATACGATATATGACAGTATATAACTTATGCTGTATGCATGTATGTATGGAAACCATTTCACTCTGTCCTTATATTTAGGAATTTACAAACAATATTCGTCCTATGTAATACGATAACCTCAACTATATATGTGAGTAACTGCTCACCATGTGTTGTGGGATAACCTTGGTCTATACATTTATGTAACTAAATGGGTATATAACTATTCTATACATGTATATGCCTTATACTTTTATCGCGTGATTAAAACATGTACATAACCGATCAAACGTTTTACTATCCTAAACATTTGTGTTGACTTCTAGATAGCCGTGGGTTCACGCCTTCCGGTTACCAGTCGGCCCATCACGCTGATTGTTATCTGCCTGCTCGGTGTGTCTGTGTGGTGTTTGCGTACATTGCCCTAAGTTATCAGAGCTGACAACCCCTTTGCCCTATTGGCATAAACCATAATACATTCGATCATAGAACATCCACATTACCAGGTGTATAATAGAGAATTATCGGAAAACGGTTAGGAAGCATAACATTATGAACGCATGAACAGGTTTCAACAATTCCTAGTTATCGAGTATGGGAATCGTTTTAGGAAACCCAATGGAGCGTACGCGTCATGCATTAATGTCAAGAATTTAGTGGTCTTGCATAACTGCTATGATGTTGGTGATCCTACAGATCTATGATGTTGGTAGGGCAAACTGATGTCGTAACAAAAAATGTCAAGAATTTAGTGGTCTTGCATAACTGCTATGATGTTGGTGATCCTACAGATCTATGATATTGGTAGGGCAAACTGATGTCGTCACAAAAAAGTACCGTTGTGTTTTCTACAGTTGTCATTTTCGCGGGTTTGGCTAATCCGAGCATTTGGGGGAAAAGCCAGTGTCTGTATGAAATATTCAAGAACATATTTATGAAAAGTAAATTTTTGCCGGTATTTATGTCAAGTTTGTGAGAGAAAAATCCAATATTTCTGGTAATTTCAGCGGTGACAATAATAACAATTAACCGTGGTGCATCAGACATGTTAGTATGCAATGTATAGAAGGCATTAATCAACCACAACGTGTAAGCGATTGCAGGACACGCTGGGGCAATATCTACCATTTTCCATATTTTGGCAGCCATTTTGGCAGCCATTTTGAGACAAAGTAACAATTTTGGTTCCAGTAAGTTGGAATATTTATAGGTAATGATATGCATCACTTACATAACAAAGCTGCTCTGTTCATTTCTGGTTGAAATGTGTCTAAATCCCAATTGTGATGTTTTGTGAAATTGTATGCCATGTTCTGTAAATTCGATTTTTGAGGAATCGGAAGTGGCTAGAACCCCAATAATTGCACAGTTCATTACTCCAATTATCATTTTATATAAAAAAAATACAATATAACGTCACATTTCTGAACCAGTTCCAAACCGCATAAACTGATCTAGAAGATATTAGTGATACTAGTGATATTTTCGGTGGGCATTTTGGCGGCCATCTTGGATGTGGAGTTTCAATTTTGTCCTACAAAATTATGTCTTAGCTTCACGGAAATATATATATTTGCATACTTTTTACAAGATGTTCACGCTATAATTTGCATCAAACTGACTTAGGGCATAATCTGAAAAAAACGGCCGCCATGATGGACGCCATCTTATCTGGATTCTACACGACCACTTTTTTTCTTGTTAACATTGCTTAACAGTTGAAGGACAAAATAAGTAACGAAATGAGTATGGTAAAGTTAAATCCCAGGGGGGTTCAAGGGTACCCATAGTAGCTCCCGGACTATATTGTTTTTATAAATTGAATAATGACTGGGCTGGTGTTTGCAAAACGACATGAATTGCCACATTGATTACAGTCAATTTGCAACAACTGATACAACCAGTATTAAAATATTTAACAATATATATGTTTTTGAATATTTGATACACATAATGGCTTTTCTTGGATGTGTTCTGATTGTCCGAATACCGCTAAAATGAGAACTATAGAAAATATAACGGTACACTTCCTTAACCCTTTACCCAACAAAACGGCCAAAAACGCCCAAATAAAGCTTCAACAGCGTAAAATATCTTCGGTCTGTCTCAACACCATACAAATATGGATATCATTGGAACCGGTTCATTGACCACATTGTGATGGTTACAGTTATGCCATGTGCCAATGCATTCTCTTATATATGCGAGTCGACCATAGGTCGCCTCGCATATATAAGAGAATGCATTGGCCTAAAACAATTTTTTTTTTAACACTTTTTACCATTTTTTCTTACATTTTTTTAAAAAGTTTATAATATTTTTCTACATTCTTTGACAATTTTATCATTTTTAATATGTGTTAAGCCAATGCATTATCTTATATATGCGAGGCGACCTATGGTCGACTCGCATATATAAGAGAATACATTGGCACAGGGTCGTTATGTTGGGTAAAGGGTTAACAGCATCCGCTTGCCCTAATAGCATCAAAGAAATTCAGCAGGTCCCACCAACATCAGTGCAGATTATCAGGACCACTTTACCAGGGGGACAATCTCCATCATTCTGCTTTTTCTTCATTACTTTCATATTATGTGTCTATGCATGCATGGCTGACAGACCACTTGGCCTTCGTGTCGATCACTTCAGACTTACAACATGGGCCTATAACGCGCTCCGTTGACCACTGACATGCTATGCTCCCTATGCGCCGTAATTATATCTAATTACTAGTAGGTGACCCGACTTCGTCCGGGCTTTGACCTTGAATTGTCCATTTTGAAGGTCAAGGTCAAGTGGGGTCACGATTTGACCAGTCCAAAACCAGTCCAAAACACTGCCCGGACAAATGTACCCGACAAACGGGCCCGTCGAAATCCATCCGGTTTTACCAGATGTGACCATGAATTGATCATTTTGAAGGCCAAGATCAGGTCGGGGTCACGATTTGACCCGTCCAAAACAATCAGTGGACAAAATTAACCCCACGTATCAAATTTCGTCGAAATCCCATCAAAATTGGCGATTTGACCTTGAAGTTACCCGATGTCAAGGTCACGTCGCACGGGCAAATTAATATGCTTATGAGACTCCCCATACGAAAGTACCCCCACATACCAAGTTTCATCGAAATCCCGTGATATTCGGGCGTTTGACCTTGAAATGACCCGATTTCAAGGTCAAGGTCACGTCGCAGGGACAAATTAATAGGCCCATGCCACCCCGGCCGAAAATACCCCCACATACCAAGTTTCATCGAAATCGGCTCGGCCTTTTTCGAGTTCATCGCGAACACACACACAGACAGATCTTCCAAAATATATAATAGACTAGCAGGTTAGCCCGCCACCGGCGGCTTGTCCGAAACAAGACATTTTTTTAATATTTGTTTTTAATTTTTAGCTCCACGCGTTTCAATAAGAAAAATTTGTACCCGGTAGCTCCACCCGTTTCCGAGATCTGGTCTGCGCATGCGCGAAGCTGGCGTCGCACGGACTCGGCGACCCGATAAAATTTGTACCCGGCGCAAGATACATTCACATAGCAAATTTCAAGTCGATAGCTCCACCCGTTTCCGAGATCTCGTCTGCGCATGCGCTGCACGGGCGTCGCATGGACTCGGCGACCCGATAAAATTTGTACCCGGTGCAAGATACATTCACATAGCAAATTTCAGGTCGATAGCTCCACCCGTTTCCGAGATCTGCCTTTCTGCATAATATTTCGAGCGATAACATTGCATTGAAATGTCAGACTCCCATCGTGAACCTCAACACGAAGTAAACACGTGTTTCGAGCGATAACATTGCATTGAAATGACTCCCATCGTGAACCTCAAGACGACGTAAAACACGTGTTGCGTTCTAGGAAATGCACTCAATGCAGATGCTAATAACGTTGACTTCGTATATATATATATAATGACGTTATTAACCCCGACCGTGCCGTTTGAGCTGATTTTTATGACTGGGAGTGGAGTACGGGTGCTCGGAGCTTCTGGAAAACGCGTGGACGACATCGTACGTGGTATTTTACCTTTAGATAGGAAGTTTGAGCTCAATCTGTCCAGCCGTTCCCGTCCTAATGTACTATTTCGAGCGATAACAATTGTCAGACTCCCATCGTGAACCTCAACACGAAGTAAACACGTGTTTCGAGCGATAACATTGCATTGAAGTCAGACTCCCATCGTGGACCCCCAAGACGACGTAAACACGTGTTTGTTCCGGTATAACTTTGGAGACTCTGACTTCATATATATATATAATGACGTTATTAACCCCGGCCGTGCCGTTTGAGCTGATTTCGATGACTGGGAGTGGATAAAGGGTGCTCATAGCTTCTCGAAAACACATCTACGGCGGTGTCGGTGGGATTTTACACTTACATACGAAATTTGATCTCAATCTGTACACGCGTTTTGGATTCTATGAAGTACACACACACACATATACACACATATATACGAAGTCTCAAAATATATAGTATAGACTAGCTGATGTGCCCGACTTCGTCCAGGCTTAGGGGAAGAAAAGCTTTGTGTCTTTTCGTGCATGTATCGTGAATGATGACGGCACAATTTCGCTGCATCGCCGAGTTTCTAGTTTGAAATTGAGATTTTTTTTTTTAATTCCTCATTAATTTTCTTACAGCCATTACACTTTACTGGCATGCAATTTAATAAATTAATTATGTCACTTGTATTTCTTTTTTGAAATATACATGAGAGGTATATAGTTTCAATTTTGGCATTTGATACTACTTTTCTCCATTTTACACAAAATATCAGAAAATTATTCAACGAAGCTCTGATATTCTAATAGAAATGCATTTTCACAGTTGACAGTTCACGCCAGAATAGGGGAAGATATGCTTGTGATTAATTCATGGATGAACAAATGCACAAAACGTAAAGTATAAAGTCTTGTTTTTTCTTGCATGTATCGAGGGCTGCCGGTGAATGATGACGGCACAATTTTGTTATTATTGACCAGATTTTAGTGGATGAATGTTAGTGGGAAGAATTGTCCTTGTTCTGATAACATAAAGTCTTAGGGGAAGATATGCTTGTGATTAAGACATTTCAAGTCGATAGCTCCACCCTTTTCCGAGATGTGGAACTGCAATGGTAATCAAGAAATCAGAAAAGATATTCCACGAAGCTCTGATTCAAGGAGAGCGCATCCCAACATATAAAGAGCGTTATCTGTGAACGGATTCCTGATATGGAATTAATAAAGAGCGTCTATATCATGTTTGATATTCTAATAGAAATGCATGTTCACAGTTCACAGTTCACACCAGAATAGGGGAAGATATGCTTCTGATTAATTAATGGATGAATGTTGATGATTACATAAAGTCTTGTGTCTTTTCGTGCATGTATCGTGAATGATGACGGCACAATTTCGCTATTTTTTTTTAATTCCTCCTTAACATTCTTACAGCCATTACACTTTACTGGCATGCAATTTAATAAATTAATTATGTCGCTTGTATTTCTTTTTTGCAATAGCTCTGATATTCTAATAGAAATGCATTTTCACAGTTGACAGTTCACGCCAGAATAGGGGAAGATGTGCTTGTGATTAATTAATGGATCAACAAATGCACAAAACGTAAAGTATAAAGTCTTGTTTTTTTCTTGCATGTATCGAGGGCAGCACGGACTCGGCGAACCGATAAAATTCGTATCCGGGGCAAGATACATTCACATACCAAATTTCAAGTCGATAGCTCCACCCGTTTCCGAGATCTCGCCTGCGCATGCGCGAAGCGGGCGCCGCACGGGCTCGCCAATACGACAACGTCCACCACCTGGTCAAACTACACACACGTACCAAGTTTGGTCCCGATCGGTCGAGAATCGTAGATTTGTATAAATGACAAACATACAGACAAACATACAGACAAACATACAAACAAACAGACAGAGGTCTTAAAAATATATATGAGATTATATGCGTCTGATTTGCGTCATAGTAGTATACTTGGAACGTAAAGCAGGCGCGTATAATATGGACAGCATATACATGTAATGCAATGAGGCCGATGAGAACAGCAGGGCGCGTTAATGCCCTTCCATCACGTGGAGTTTGTCGCACGTATTGAGCAATACGCACAGCGTGTCTTCGTTCCATACCGTCATTGAAAACGTTGTCGAACAACCTCAGACTAAAACGCGCGACACCGCGTCGTCGGATTAGGACACCGATATAATTCTGCGACAGCGTTTTCTGCTATGTCGCCCGCATCACACGCTATGTGCAAGCACTCGTTCCATCCAGTTTGTTACGCCTTATGTGTGTTTACTGCTGCGCTGATCTGGCCGTGGCAGTGGGGAGATGGGGATATCCCTCATAACAAGATATTTTGGATGTTCGCGGATGTGTATTCGCGGATGTCTCATTGTTGCAGTATGTAACATTTATGACCGCGTTAATATTGCTTTCGATATTTGCATAGGTTAACCAATACAGGTAAGTGGGTGCCTGACAAGGTAACACATCTGCCCGGGTCAACGGAAAATCACACCTAGCCCTCCGGAATGACAATAACAAGTCAGAATGGAACACTGGCTGACGGACCTTACGGCCTTTCCGTTTGTCAACATAAGTAGAGTGAAAGAAAAAATGGCTTACACCCTATCCGTCATATAATTTCCCCGCATAATGAAGGTGGTGCACACATGTATGGATGTCAAAAGAAAGGGGAGGTTGTATGCTAGGCATATTAAAGAAGATTCGAGGCTAAATGTGATGATGACCAAAGTCCCAATTTCTAGCAGACAAATTGCTCCTCGTTCTGATGATATGAATGTTGAGGTGGAAGCTGGACTCTGGAGCGGTTTATTATAATTTTGAAAATAGTTTTAGAACATACCCCACAAAAATAAGATGAATTTAATGTCAAAGGTAGACTATATGCCATGCTGAGCACATGTCACATCTCGTTTCGACTCGTTATCTGCAAAGATATTTTGGATTTTCGCGGATGTGTATTCGCGGATGTCTCATTGTTGCAGAATGTAACGTTTATGACCCCTTTAATTGTTTTCAATATTTAGGTGTGAACAATAGCTGCAGGCCACTCTTGAAGATTGTATGGCGGGAACTCAATGCATTATAACAGCTAACTTTGATGATGAAGTATGGGACATGTCTGAGTTGGAATGTAGACCAAATGTGTTGCGAAGTATCGGGCGTGTGTTTAATCCGTTTAGTAGATTTTTGGTCCGCATTTAAAGTCTTTCTGGTGTGGTGAATGAGAAACATGCAGTAATAAGCCGTAGTTTTTGTAATAATTTGAATGATTAGTTGCATGTTTTAACGGAATTCTGAGGCGGTCATTCATGAAACCAATATATTTTATATTACAATTTATATATATGCCTAATAATATGATATTGAGGGATTACCATTTCTGACTATGTTTTCTTGTTCTAAATGGACGACAAATCGCGCGACATACCGTGCCGCAAATGCCGTGTGGAAGGACCTTTATAATCCCATACACTTACCGTCTGATGATATCAGGTCCGATGTAGAAACAGATGTACTTCTCATTATCGACAAAACAATTGCAGCAATACTCGTTGCAGCAAGCACGATACTTATTGTGGAAATAACCCATGTGTTCCTGGAAATAGATTTTACGCGGTCAAAAACACCCATATCTTAACGAGGCAAGTGTACCAGGTCACTGTCACCGTGTGTATAACTTAATTATTTGCTAATAGCATATTAGGTGCGGTATCCATATCACATGTTTTTATATGGATTAGACTCGGTGGACATTGATCTGAATTCAATAAACTGTTTATGGTTGGTGTAAAGCAGTTAGATCGGATATGGCCAAAGTCAGGGTATTGTAGACATATTCTTCCCATATAAACACCTAACAAATAAGAGTTCCCCTCATATCCCTTATACAAATTTATTATTGTTTACCATAGTACAATTATGGTTTACCATAATACAAAACAATAGTTAATTTACAACGGTTATCTGAAACTCTAGTTAATTTACAACGGTTATTTGAGTGTAAATTTACAACGGTGATTTGGGTGGTAAATTTACAACGGTGATTTGGGTGGTAAATTTACAACGGTGACTTGGGTGATAAATTTACAACGGTGATTTGGGTGGTAAATTTACAACGGTGATTTGGGTGATAAATTTACAACGGTGATTTGGGTGGTAAATTTACAACGGTGACTTGGGTGGTAAATTTACAACGGTTGTGGTAAAACCATGGTTTACAACGATTATTTGAGTGGTATATCTATAGTAAAAGTAGTTAATTTACCATCGTTATACCCATGCTTCCATGATAATTAATATGCCTCCTTGTAATTACCGTGGTATTATGATGAATATCATAGTTTTACCACTTAAAATCCTGTTGTAAATTAACTATTGTTTTTTCACTATGGTAATTACCGTGATGATCGATTACGATAGTATTACCATCAAAAGACTTTTGAAAATGTACTATTGTTTGTTTACTATTGCTTCACCGCACAAATAACTTGTAAATTAACTATTGTTTTTGCAACAACACTTGATGAGTTCTGAACACACAGTTGCAGCTTCTGGTAATGTAGCCCACAATGGATTAGATCCATGGTTTTCATCTGACTCTCCCCAGTCACGAGGTTCAGGTATTGGAATTGTTATGTCATGACAAGTGTACCACCATTTTGCCTGGTAGAGGGCTCATTTCATATGCTGCATTGGAGCCCATTTTGTGCGGCAAGTTTTGGAGAATTCTCTTCATGCCTCGTTAATCAGCAACCTTTGACAACCATTATTATGATTAATGATAATGAAACGTTCGAGTTCTTTGAAAATATATGAGGACAAATCTAGTTGGATAAAATATTGATTCGCCAATAGAAGAAATATACATGTAGCTTTGATCGCGGGTTAATATTTTTCTGAAAACTGACAGAGGAGAATTACATAGACAGCTGTGTCAATAGTCCGAACATGGATTGTCGTCAGCCCACAAGAAAGCGCATGGATAATGTGCAGCACAGTTCTAATATCAGCTTCCTCCTGACAAGAGTTTCTCAAGATGTACACGGAAGAATTTGCTATTTTGCGAGTTGACGAACCTTCTGTCATGTTTATCACTTTATCGTCACCTATAACATATTATGACGCATTATTTATCAGGAATTCAAATAGTTCAAGCTTTTTGTCAGAATCGCCGAGGAAGTCGTTCCATTTGTTCGGAATCTTAGTTTGGCCACCATCTTTTCATCTAAGACCTGTACCACGATTCTCATGAGTGCTGCCTTTTTGTGTTGCCTTCAAAATACATGTCCCACACAACTTATATGACATTAACAGTTCTTAGTTCGTAGAGTTGAAACTTAATTAGTGACTGTGCGTAATCATCAAAATTAGATCCTATCGCATGTAAAATTATATGCACAAGAGCTTGGCGCAAATCTAGTATCGTGGTCGCTGATATCTGGACATTGTGGAAATAAGCAACTCAATATTCGTGCACTTTATGGCGAAAATGTGACCGAAAAGTAATAGTCACTTTAATAGTCTTATGTTTGAGTGTTACCTAACACATTTAATCGGTTAGTAGTTGTTTGTGGGGTACATATCTCATACAGCCACTTATTATGCTTGCGGCAAGCATAATCTACATCATGGAGTTTTTGTAACTTCTCGTTTGCGCCTACACATACATTACTCGCATATTCCATGATTGGGCGTGCATGTGCTAATATCGGATTTCCAGAATTTTGCGTTTTACAAGATACCCAAGTTTTCAGAGCTGGGATCATGTAGCATGAGCTCTGGTACACACACATGTTCTATGTAACTGGACATGTGCACCACAATTTAGTTCAGTCCAATTTGTCATTAATAAACAGACAAGAAATGATGTTCTCAAACGCAGAAAACTTTTTGTTGGTCATTAGCTTTCTAACCCTTTACCCAACAGAAGGGCCCTGTGCCAATGCATTCTCTTATATATGCGAGTCGACCATAGGTCGCCTCGCATATATAAGAGAATGCATTGGCTTAACACGTTAAAAATTATAAAATTGTTAAAGAATGTAAGAAAATGGTAAAAAGTGTTAAAAAAAGATTTTTTTAGGCCAATGCATTCTCTTTATATATGCGAGGCGACCTATGGTCGACTCGCATATATAAGAGAATGCATTGGCACAGGGCATAACTGTAACTATCACAATGTGGTCAAGGAGCCGGTTCCAATGATATCCATATGTGTATGGTTCTATTGAGACAGACCGAAGATATTTTAGGCTGTTGAAGCTTTATTTGGCCGGTTTTGGCCGGTTTGCTGGGTAAAGGGCTAAATGAAGACAACTATGGAATAATTTGAGTCGAGAACAAAAAGTTACCTCTGATGATCGTCAGGTATTATTGCATGAAGTTATACCAGGGTCCGCGCTGGACCGACATTTACTTTTGCCAAATAATTTGCCAAATGAAAATATTTTGTGCCAAATTATATTAGCATTTGCCAAATGCTAACCCTGATAGTATCATTTTCTGCAACGTTAATTATTATGTTTCGACACTGGCGGTTTGAACTACTTTTGATATCGATAGAAAAGCAGTTAGTTAATAATTAATTATACTCGCATCTCTATTGTGGTTTATCATACAACAATAAGCCAATCACCGAACAATACAATGGTAGAACGGTTGCTAACTGTTATACGCTGTACTCGTGAACGATTAAACGTTTCCTTTACTTCTTGGAACGCACAAACAAGCAGTAAAAGTTTAAGAATTGTATACGCTATAAAAGTATAGAAATTGTGTTTCTAATAGTCAGCTGAATCTTTCATTCTTAATAACAATTTCCACTGCTGTAGGGACTCAGATGGAATTGATGTATATCCATATATAGATACATACTAAATAAATTGAACCACGTGGTCTGTTTGGTGCGGTAATGTTGAGAGCCGATTTCAAATCAGATATAGGTAGTCTTCTGGGAATACTGGGTAGCTGGATCCAAACATTAGTCAACAGAGAGAACTTTTTGAAAACAATTTGAAATGGCAAACACTTCCCCATTGCCCTGGCCGAATTCGTTGCTGTACCCACTGCCCACATTAACCCTTTACCCAACAAAACGGCAAAAAACGGCCAAATAAAGCTTCAACAGCCTAAAATATCTTCGGTTTGTCTCAATAACACCATACAAATATGGATATAATTGGAACCGGTTCATTGACCACATTGTGATGGTTACAGTTATGCCCTGTGCCAATGCATTATCTTATATATGCGAGTCGACCATAGGTCACCTCGCATATATAAAATAATGCATTGGCCTAATTATTTTTATAATATTTTCTTACATTCTTTGACAATTTTATCATTTTTAATATGTGTTAAGCCAACTCATTATCTTATATCTGCGAGGCGACCTATGGTCGACTCGCATATATAATAGAATGCATTGGCACAGCGCCGTTCTGCTGGGTAAAGGGTTAAACGGATCTCCTTTCATAGTTATAATTACTATCAATGACAAAGCAGGTTTATCACAAAGCAGTTTATTAAAAAATACATTGATATAAGACATGAATGTTGTAGGTTGATGTTTGTGTACATGTATGACTCAATTGATTCTGAATAAAAAATACATAAGGATGACAACACAAGACTATTTGCTCTAGACAATATCGGGGCTCAACCTACGTTTTTATTAATGTGATATGTTGGTGGTCGGATACCGACAATAGAGACATTTTTATCAGGTTTTAAGTCTGTGTTATAGACACACAAAAACTCAAAATATCATAAATGAGGAACAACCCTTGTGGTCTCAGTGGACATTTATCCTTACATTACTAAATACTCATTGTTGAGTAGTTTCCATACGAGCTGTTAAGATAATAAGTTCACCATAGGTCGTGTGTTGAACTTATTAGCTGAACATTTCCCTCTAATAAATTTGGCCCCTTCTGCAATGTTATTATTCTGACGTCCTCTTATTCCTGAAAACACATCCAGATAAACATTAGTATACTTTATTAGCTGATTATTTCCTTCCAATAAATTATTCAATTGTATTATCTATCGTCTCCTTATTTTCCCAGAATACACCTCCAGACGAGCAATATACCATCCCTTGTATATATTGTTGTAAAACTGAGTGAGAGAGTATATTTAGTACAGAGTGAGTTAATGGCGAACAGTAACGAGATATTTTTTTAATATTTGCAAACGTATTGTTGTTATTTGGGGTGTTATTGGTGGTTTTCATTGATTGAAATTTATTTTCACATGATAAGTGTACGTTAAGCGGCTAATTGCATTTGGAAATTTTGACTAACATGGGACATCTTTCAATTACACTCAGCCCATCGTCGATTGCGTTATTTAAAATAGAACAAAAATAATTATTATCTGCAAAATATTGCTATGCAGCGAGGCAACGAATGGGTTCGCCGTTCAACAGTGACGTTGTGTTTGTGTAGAACTGTTTGGTGGAAATAATACCATGCAGCGATAAAACTGGGCTATTGTATAGCAGGTTGCTCGTCTGTCTCTAAAATTTCGACAAAAACATACAGTCGAATCACAACAGAAATAAATACACTGCGCGTCGGCGTGTACAATCGAATTGTACGACAGAAACTGATTGTATCGTCCTATATACAATCAGTTTGTTTGTGGTAAAATTATACTATACAGACCTGTTAGGGTGTAAAAAAAACTCCTCCCCCCCCCCCCCATCGGGCCACCCACCACCCCGGCATACATTCCTGCAAATGTTTTACTACCCCCACCTGTACAGACCGATGCGCAGTGTATTTATTTCTTAAGTATATACTGAAGTAATAGTACAAACTTACGGCGGGTGAATTATTTGTACGCGTTTTAAAGAATAAAGAAACATAACAACAGATAACCACTGAAATTGCTTTCATCTTATCGGCGGTAAATAATGACTGCGTAGATTCGTTTTCAAACATCTATTCATCCGCATAAATTCACAGTGAACATGAACGTTGTTATACCTTCACTTCAGCTATCAAAATTGGTGCATAATTGTTTAACCCTTTATCCAACAAACCGGCCAAAAACGGCCAAATAAAGCTGCAACAGCTTAAATTAGCTTGGGTCTGTCTCAATAAAACCATACAAATATGGATATCATTGGAACCGGCTCATTGACCACATTGTGATAGTTACAGTTATGCCCTGTGCCAATGCATTCTCTTATATATGCGAGTCGACCATAGTTCGCCTCGCATATATAAGAGAATGCATTGGCACAGGGCCGTTCTGTTGGGTAAAGGGTTAAAGCTGCCTTTTTTGTTATCTACATACATGTATATAAAAGCGTGGATTATGTCTGTTCGCAATTTTTCCCCCAGTCCCCTGTACAAATTTCAACCGGTTACTCGGAAGATACTGCCGGATGTTAGTTTTAAAATAAATAAAAAAAAAAACATCGTATTATTAAATTGAGGAGTTCAATCTGAATGTTTGTTTTTCAATCAAAATGTTTAAACGATACAAATGTGCGCGAACCGCACATATGGGCCGTTGCTGAATAAAGACTGTGTTAAAATCCAAACGTACACGAAGCGCTCAAAGGGATCGCAGACCACTAACGCACAAGGGGACCACAGGCCCCTCCGTCGCTGATTAACCCTTTACCCAACAGAACGGCCCTGTACCAATGCATTCTCTTATATATGCGAGTCGACCATAGGTCGCCTCGCATATTTAAGAGAATGCATTGGCTTAACACATTAAAAATTATAAAATTGTTAAAGAATGTAAGAAAAAATTGTAAAAAGTGTTAAGAAAAGAAATTTTGTAGGCCAATGCATTCTCTTATATATGCGAGGCGACCTATGGTCGACTCGCATATATAGGAGAATGCATTGGCACAGGGCATAACTGTAACTATCACAATGTGGTCAATGAGCCGGTACCAATGATATCCATATTTGTATGGTTTTATTAAGACAGACCCAAGATAATTTAGGCTGTTGAAGCTTCATTTGGGCGTTTCTGGGCGTTCTGTTGGGTAAAGGGATAAAGGATCCCGAAGGGAGACTTTCTCAGCTATAACTTCCTAAAATCGTTTTCAATTGACCGGATGTTGTCCTCGAATCATAGTACTATGAAAAGCGTACAACTAATTACTTCCGTTTAATTACCCGCAGCGCTATTGTTCAGAGAAAACAATTGCTTCGTGTTGGTTAGCGTTTGTTGTGTTCTCGATGAAGCAGTCACCATGACATATGACGTACCCTGGTTGATCAGTTCACATCATGTGACTCAAATGCTTCGATGCGTACACGACTTTAGTATTTCCAGAGGAAATGAAGTGGGCATATTAGAATTGACGAATTCATTTATTGACTTATTTTGATCTTCGAAACTTAACGAAATTGAGGCCTAGAGATCACGAGCAGCTTGTATGCGCTGGGGTGCTTACAATGTCAACCAATCTGTCATGTCAGCAACTCGGAGTTATCATGTGACACCCTCACATGATATGCCCAAAGAATCCTGCTGAATCTATTTCTGACAAACAAATTTTAGCTCGCTGCCATCACAATATTTGTCGGCGATGTAATACTTAGAGTTCGCGCGGTTGTACATCATGGTCATGCAGCTTTTGTTATGAGGCTCGCCCGGATACCAGTCCACGAATGGTAGATCCTGTCCGTCCCAAGTGAGCTTCGCCTTGTAGCCATTCATGTTGTATCCGTCAATCCACAATCGATCTGAAAAGGACAGTAAACATAGGGAACATACACATAGTAAATTGCCCAAGCTGGTATAAATTGTATTGACATTTGGGTGCTCTAACAGTGAGAATGATTTGGATTGCATTATTTTAATCTCAGTGAACGATTCGTTAATGAACTCAATGTGATCGAATTAGGTTCATGCGAAATAACATACACAGTATATAAAACAATTAAATATGATCAACACGTACATGAAAAATTAGATTGGCTGCAGACACACGTACCACAGTATCGATGGCATAGTATGTGTGGCAATGTATTATGGTGGAGTTTGATAACAATTTGTCGTCATAATTAATATGCCATAGCTAGCCATGTCGCTCGCTGCATATTCACACAATGAGTCTGCCAAAGTTCGTTATAATCAGCCTTTTTCTTGTTTTGGTCCTTGTACATATAGTTCGCTTTGTTTATTCCAGATACTTTCTCTCAGCTATATTTCCTCCAACAGTTCCGAGACAGTTTCATCGGCCCCAATTATAATGTTAACGGACTGAATGAGGGATTGCCCCGGTCAAACGCAATTCTGAGGGCAACATGGCTAGATATGGCACAGAATTATGACGACCAATTGTCACCTTACTCCACCATAATAAATTGTCACATCTACTATGTCATCGCTACTGTGGCACGTGAGTCCGCAGCCATTGTGTAAACAGTGTCTACTATGGAGCGCATACTAAGTGATTGGTCTATCTGTAAGCGCGTGTTGTAGAAAGTTTGCATGAGCTATTTTGGATTTGATCACAATTGTGGTAATAAATATACCATAAGCGAAAAATATTCAGCTAGAGGAAGGTTGCAATATATAGTAACTATAATTTCTAGGCTCAGAATAGAACACTACATTACGTGTTAATGACAGGCTTCGTCGAGTGTTTGAAGGAGTTGCTACACGTACACTACACGACACACTACTCTACACTACTCTACACTACTCTACACTACTCTACACTACTCTACACTACTCTACACTACTCCTGGTGGTAGCTTATATTGGGGCAATGGTTACCAACCAAATGATCAGCAGATATGTTTAATCTGCAACTGTCGCTTTGTACATTGAATTTTGTTTTTATCCTAAGTTTATATCCGCTCATTCTTTCAATGTTAGATTGCCTATTTTCAAACAACTTTCTGTTGTCAATTCATAATGTACGGAAATTACCATTTGTTCTTTGATGTTGGAAATTCATCCATGATTCCAACAATATGTTTCACTATATCTCGATTGTAGTATAACATATATATGTAGGCGCTGTAAAACAAATTAAACGGTTTATGCGTTCCTTTGCAAACGTAAGCTCCCACAAGCGAATAAGTGTGGAAACCCCCATTGGTGAGCGATATTTTCCACATGCGATACAAGGTGTGTGGAGGAGAATGAGGTTGTTCCATTATGGTGGAGGAGAACGATCGCGTATTATTGACACTGGAAATTAACGGCATCTGTAAACCATTTTTTGTCAATGCACAACATGATATTATATACCAAATACGTCATATATCTAATCCCGCGAAATAGTCGCATGAAATGATGGGCACTACATGGACACGATTGTTTCCGCACATGAGTTTAGATAAATCAATTGTGATTTTTAAAAAAGACATTCATAACATTTTAGTCTTCTGAAAAAGTTTGCATGTAAATGTCCGTTATTAGACTAAAGTGGTCGATACTGTGTAAATATATGTTTTGCAGAATCCAAGTTCCAAACTCTATCTGCAGCTTTAATTATCTACGTTCGGCAATTACCATAATTGACAGAGTTAGTCAATTTTAACCATATTGTAACTTTATTGTAAATAGCGGTTCGACATCAATCACGAGAAACCTCACGAAACAAGAATCTACATTACCTGACATTCAGAATCCAATTGTAAGAAGCAATGCTTGTAGCTCATCTAGCATCGGCCTGCTTTCAATTGTGATCAAATGAGAACCTTCTAAAGAGCAGTTATTAATGGCATCTTCTACACACAGTTCTATGTAGCTGAATCTGAGACAGTAGTCCGTGCCATTCAGTGTGTGATGTGAATAGTCGGCGTAGTTCGAACATTCCAGGACTGCCAAAGAAAATAAATCCGTAAATGACAGATAGGACCTTGATACACTAAAATAGTTGAAGTATGTCACTTAGTTACCTCTGTTTCATTTTGTGCTTCCTTTCTGCGTATGACCGGGGTTGTGGTTAGATGGTTTCCATTGGAGGGGGTGTCCTCCTTGGAATTTCCCATTGTACCACCCCCACTCACTTGAACCAGATCAATATCCCATGTTCGCGAAATTCCATTTTCCGCCATCCCCTTATAGGTTGGTACTTTGGTATATCAAACTTTCCAACTATTGTAAATTTCCAACCGGACACCCAATAAGGTTGGGAAACTTGCAAAGTATGGCCATTTCAGATCAAAAGTTGAAAGATGTGCTGCTATTGATAAAATATCATACCCCGCACTAATTCCTCAAATGATTAGTCCGGTATAGCTATAGCCCCCTGTCGGGTAATCGTAGCCCCTACGTCTGTGAAATCCTGGCGCCAACCCTGCTGAAATGGCCATCAGTTGGAAATCTTCCAACCTTAGTTGGGTTGTCAGGTTGGAAATCTCCAATAATTCAAAAGCTTGAGGCCAATCTAGATGCTAGTAATTTATAATTTTCATTTTTCAGATTTCAAAATGTTCTCGTTTAATCCCGGGACCTTTAATTTAAGAAAACAAATCGGGGTGTGAATTTCCTAGACAACAGTACTAGACGTTACGATTGTGTACGTTCCATGTTCAGATCTAAAATTGTTCTCATACTGGGCCGAACCAATCTTTTACCCTCCTGGCTAGTACTACTGATATAATTAAACTAGCCTACCATCCAGGTTTGTGACGGGTGCAAATGTGGAAGTACGCAAAGGTGTGAGTTTGGTGTGGTTCGAAGAGGGGGACGTTGCAGTTGTAAATTTCAAGGCAGACACCACCCAAAGGAAGCCATCTAGCCACAACTAGCCAAGTATCCCAGACCCAACCTGTGGTGCCCCTCGCGACTTTGTTTTCGCTTTCGGTACATATTTTGTTCTTTCCAAGAATACACTGCATCGGCGGTATCATATACACATGCATTGAACGAAAACGCTTCCCTGACATCCACAAGGTAACGTCGTGCAGATAATTGTGTTGTCGAAATGATACCGACGATTGATCTTCACAAAACTCCACATCAAAATACAAAGGGCAAAGCTTATCGATATTAACTGTGGAGTGTGTTTTCCTTGTGAAAATCTCGCATATACACATGGGCATAATTAAACAGGATACGAGCATCTGATCGCTTGGCTTTATCAACAAATCTCTTAAACTGTAATTTGTGTAGTGGATTATGACATACGAATGGTATCTATTATATATTTTGAAAGATCTGTGTGTGTATGTGTTTGTTTGTGTGTGTGTTTGTTTGTGTGTGTGTTTGAAATCGATGGACTCCAAAACGACTAAGCCAATTTCGATGAAATTTGGTATTTTAGGGTATTTTCGGCCGGAGACGAACATAGGCATATTTATTTGTCCGTGCGAGGTCAACTTTTCACGTGCGGAGTTCAAATCTATTTTTACGCCGTTTTTGCGCTAATATATTTCAGTTCGGTGCTCACAAATCGATTCGATATAGCGCGAATAATAAATTGCCAGTCATATAATTTGCACGGTTAGAATCTGTGTGGCTTCATCTTTCCAACGATATATAATATGTATGTATCCGTTTTAGTTATCTGCCTCAATTATTAGGTACAAGTGGTACGATGCTTTTATCGGGATAAAATCAATGCGTAAATTATATGACGTCGTCAGAGGTCATAAAGTTAGATTACGTTAACTCTCGCCCTGCCGATGCATTTGACTGTGTCGCGTTAACTCATCACCGGCCGAGGTATCCGCAAATGACATTGGGCTATATATCTCGGAAACGGGTGTAGCTATCGACTTGAAATTTGGTATGTGAATGTATCTTGCCCCGGATACGAATTTTATCGGGTCGCCGAGCACGTGCGACGCCAGCTTCGCGCATGCGCAGACGAGATCTCGAAAACGGGTTGAGATATTGACTTTAAATTTGGTATGTGAATGTATCTTGCCCCGGATACGAATTTTATCGGGTCGCCGAGCACGTGCGACACCAGCTTCGCGCATGCGCAGACCAGATCTATGAAACGGGTGGAGCAATCGACTTGAAATTTGTTTTTTTAATAGCCCGGACGAAGTCGGGTCACCTTCTAGTATATATATAGACAATGTGTTTCTACCGATTCATGTATCGCTACTATTGGCTCGTTTTCGTGGGCAGTTAATTTGTAAGGCAGTATTACAATATTATTTTCAATATGTATTAAGGTATTGACCCCATGTTAAAATAAAGTTGCCTTGTCCGATTTGACACTATACAACCGCCATGTGTGTGTCCTATCTTGACCATAAAATAATTAGATTGGGTCCATGGGCTCATTAGTGACAGGCTGTCGTGCATGGCCAGATGTCGACTTTCGAAAGAAGTTTAATACGCTTTGATTTGTTTTCAGCCTAGCATATATAACGGTATTGAGTAATTTGTAATTTGAGTCGTAGATTATGACATACGAATGGTAGATATGTATACATAGTGTGTTTCTACCGATTCATGTATCGCTACTATAGGTTCGTTTTCGTGGGCAGTTTATTTGTCGCTGAGTAGATATATGACCACGAAAAGGAGCAGATTCGCGATGCACGAATCTCAACGCACTCATCGGGTATATAACACATAGTTATCACTTATCTTATTTGACTATTTAATTATGTTGGTGTATTTTAGGTAAATTATATTTAGCTCTATGCATATTAAGTTTCAAAAATCCAGCAGTTTCACGAGGGTCACTACCTGGACTAGTGGAGGAACTGCATACACTCACTAGGTTCACAACCTGTAGTCGTGGAGGGATGCCCAGACTCACGAGGGTTTCCACTATCTGATAATCCTTTCCGTGATTGATTCTGCAATAATATTTGTTTTATACGGCTAATTCATGTTATTTAGTGAATGTTATAGTCTATAATAATAGACAGTCATGTCATGCCTGTCTTCAGAGTAGTACGATTTTAACGCATTCACCTGTATGAAAGTTCTGATAATGCGAGTATATGGTAATTGCGTTCATGATACAACGATAGCCATCTTAACTGGTATATTTAAATAATATGTTCGCGGTTACATGCAGACAATTACACAATTGAAAATAATCCCAGTTAATGATAAATACTCAGAGATCGTTACTTTATAGTTTATTCTTGATAACGTATGCTGCTGATATTTTTCCAGACACAATGCGGGGGTGGATGGGTATGTCGGGCCGGAAAAAAAATAAGTAATTGAAATGTTGTCCTACACTGCAAGTGTCTGTATATGGACTATTTTATACGTGCATATATCATTTATTTTAGAACACACTTTGTTCCCTGCTGGAGGTTAAAATGGTCTGATAAATATTTAAATATGTTGTTTGAGACCAAATTTAAATTATACTAGCATGGGTAACATATATGAGATTAGATTTTGGTGACGTAAGCAGAAGTAGGGATTATACTCCCAATAGTATCAACAAACTGTATTTTGCATGAAATATGATAAGTTACTTTTTTAAAATAGTTTTTATTAGGAATACCATTCCAAATGTGTTCCTTGTTTCCAATCATGTTCCACTATCGATTTTACAAGTCACTATATGTGCCATCCTACCATACCGTTTGACTTCAGGTATGGACTCAGTGAAATTTGTTACAAACCGCTAAGGTGACAATTTTGAACACAATTAGGTACGATAAACTTCAAGAATCCATTATGTGATATTACTGACAAAGTCTCCATCAATTTCTGTATCAACTGTTTACATTTAAACTGGAAGCACGAACAAAATGTCCGTCTGTCTGTCACCATTATTATTGACTATTGATAAAATTAAATGGTGTGAAACATTTCTATCTAAATCTGCTTCGATCATGATATGACCATACGCTGGCGCAATAACGAACCAAAGCTAAACACATGATGGTAGCTGTGGATTTTAATTCATTTTTTTGTTTGTTATCAAAATTAGATTATAGATTCCCTGGTATTCGCACCAAATAAGATTCACATAAGGCTATATTTCCTGGGTTGATTATCAGTAATTACACTCCGTACACAACGGTTCGTCGAAAGAATGGAGCCCAATCGTAATTTCGAGTATGAATAAGGCCAATCGTACTTCCGGTAGTCTTGATTGACAGCTACACTATACATGGCATAAACTACCAACATCAAAGTGAAAATAGTTCTACCTTGTCGACAGAGGAACGGGAACATTTTTACTGAATTTAAGTAATATATTTAGTGACGCTGTGTCAGCGCTGCAACTGAGATACTATATGGAGTATCGAGACCATTGCATAGCTGAACATTTCATTCACAATATGTCACCGTGTCGATTTCAACGACAATCGACGAACACCGTCATCGTGTAACTTTCCCCATTGACCGAGTTCGCCTGCACCTGCATGAATGTATCTTCGGCGTTGTTCATAATTATGTGTTTCCTTTCGATTCCAGAAAATATTATGATATTTATGAATTATCACATGCTTGTGTGATCTATATATTCTTATGATAACAATTAATTATATTTTAAATATATATGTTGCTGTAATGTACATTAAATGCCCAACTTCGCACAGTTGATCGGTAAATTTGTGATGTCAATCACGAATGTCGATCACTTTTCACTCGCCCCGCAGGGTGTAGATTGTAGTTACTATAGTGTCGTTATTTGTTGTGTCTTATTTTCTCAATAAAAGGTAAACTACCCGTTACTACCGCTATGAATGAATTTACATTGTAATTCAATGTTCATAATTCTCATTTGCAACACCAGTAATCGAAAGACACAGCAATAAGATTTTCCGATTACGACATTAATGCATTAAGTCCACCGATCTACTGTGCGACAAAAGTGGTCGCAAAAAATCGAAACAGCAGCGTCGTATTACATAATAATTGGTGACGTCACAAAATCATATATAGTATATATACGACCCAAAGCGTCTGGCTTTGGTTCGTTATTAATATAGGTGCTTTATTCCGAGATAAAAAAAAGCATGACAAAAAACACATTAATACCAAATCTAACCCAACATAATTTCGAGTGTGTTTTTTGGCGTGTTATTGTTATTATTACATGAATGCGGACCACGGTATCGTGTTTCAATGAGGATACGTTCTCATGAGCACCATCCACAATATAGATTGCCTAACCTTAATATTAATATCATCAGTGGGGTATAACATATAATTATTTGTTTGTTGTAATCATTGAGTGCACTTTCTGCAATGGTGTTTATTGGACCTGTCATATGAACACTCTGTTGTAAAAGGTCAATTGGATATTATGATAAAGGGTACCTGTACTTTTAATGAGATTAATGCAGTCTTGTTAATGTCTCAAGTAGCGTCACTGAATCACTGAGTATTTATTTAAAATTAACAGTATGCAAAACATAAATATCTAAAAACAAACATAGTCGTCCTGACTTGATAAGTAACCACCTGATAAAACTAAAAAATAGTGAACTAAAAATATGCGGAAACAATTAATACTGCAGCTATATGGGACACAAACAATGCTTTAATGTTCTGAAATGTTGACGTTACAGGCCAATATATGTGAACCAGGCCATACCTTTATGATGTACAGGTTGAAACATGTTCACTTCTATTTGAATGGGGAAAAGTTCGGATGAAGTTTTGGGCATTCCAAAGCCACTCATATTAAGCTTAACATACAGGCCAGGTATTCTATAATAGATGCAGAATTAGTTATTTTCGTTATAACATACCCTAGTCTTAGGTTGTCATTTTATGTCAAATGATATCAGTTTATCTAATAATTTCTTAAATATGCAACTCAGCGAATCAGTGACTTTGTGACGGACAATTGTAAATTAAACCATTAACAAGAGTGCATTAATCTCATTAAGAGTTGAGGTACCCTTTATTATAATATCCAATTGACCTTTTACAACAGTTTGGTCCAAGATGCTTGGACTTGTACTGAGTGTTCATTTGGCAGGTCCAAGATTTTTTTAGGCCAATGCATTCTCTTATATATGCGAGGCGACCTATGGTCGACTCGCATATATAAGAGAATGCATTGGCACAGGGCATAACTGTAACTATCACAATGTGGTCAAGGAGCCGGTTCCAATGATATCCATATGTGTATGGTTCTATTGAGACAGACCGAAGATATTTTAGGCTGTTGAAGCTTTATTTGGCCGGTTTTGGCGGTTTTGTTGGGTAAAGGGTTAATTGTTTCCGCATATTTTTAGTTCACTATTTTTTAGTTTTATCAGGTGGTTACCTATCAAGTCAGGACGACTATGTTTGTTTTTAGATATTTATGTTTTGCATACTGTTAATTTTAAATAAATACTCAGTGATTCAGTGACGCTAATTGAGACATTAACAAGACTGCATTAATCTCATTAAAAGTACAGGTACCCTTTATCATAATATCCAATTGACCTTTTACAACTGAGTGTTCATTTGACAGGTCCAATAAACAACATTGCTGAAAGTGCACTCAATGATTACAACAAACAAATAATTATATGTTATACCCCACTGATAATATTAATATTAAAGTTAGGCAATCTACATTGTGGATGGTGCTCATGGAAACGTATCGAACCTGGGACAATTTACCTCATTAAAACACGACATCGTGGTCCGCATTCAGGGAATAATAACAATAACATCCCAGACAACACACTCAAAATTATGTTGGGGTTAGTTTTGGTATTAATGCGTTTTTATTTTTTATTTTTTGTTCACGGAATAAAGACCATATATTAATATGATTGAAGCAGATTGGGATATAAATGTTTCACGCGGTTTATTTTTATTAATAGAAATAATAATGGTGACAGACGGACATATATTTTGTTCATGGTTCCGGTTTAAATGTAAACAGTTGATAATACATCGGTGCGAAAAAGAAAGCTAAATGTGGATATTCACAGATCGTGTTCAAAGCAGAAATTGATGGAGACTTTATCATTCATATCACCTAATGGATTCTTGAAGTGTATCGTACCTAATTGTGTTCAAAATACGATTCATGTTGTCACCTTAGCGGTTTGTAACAAATTCCACTGAGTCCCTACCTGAAGTCAAATGGTATGGTAGGATGGCACATATAGTGACTTGTAACATCGATAGTGGAACATGATTGGAAACAAGGAAAACATTTGGGATGGTATTCCTAATAGCAAATATTTCTTTTTAAAAGCTTTAAAAAGTGTCAAATGTGGGATAAGGGTGTGGGTAGCAACTGCTGCCGAGTAAGATAACCAATTCAAGTTGGGATATGTGAACTCTGAGGTCGGAAAATTTTGTTGGTGCCTCATGATTGCACATTGTGTCCACACTCCCCTGAAATGACATGCAATAACTGCATATAAAATTAAATATTAAACAAATATTTGTTATACTCAAGAATCTAAACATTTTTTTTAAAGAATTTGACTTATAAACATTATTCTGGAACCTGCTGGAACAGCTACTCGCCAATGATGCTTTAGAATAGAAAAGGTTAAACTTATTCTCTGAACCTTCCATGTGGGATAACTACTCATCAGTGATGCTTTAGTATAAAAAGGGTTAAACTTATTCTCTGAACCTTTCATATGGGATAACTACTCATCAGTGATGCTTTAGTATAAAAAGGGTTAAACTTATTCTCTGAACCTTTCATATGGGATAACTACTCATCAGTGATGCTTTAGTATAGAACAGGTTAATAAGATAACTATTCATCAATGCTTCTTTGGAATAGAAAGGGTTAAATCACGATACTTGCCCATTGCGAAGTTTCCACTGTCATCCTGAAGCTGGTAACATGCGCTATCGTTGTAACTGAACGATCTACATCCCACATTGTTTAGACATCGGCCGCCACAGTCCATCTGAGATTTGGTTTTGCTCGTCGCGATGACACTACTCGCCGTCATTAATCCTGTTCCCGCGCCAAATCGTGTATTGAGTGTCTCATACGTCGCTACTAGTACAAGTAGGCAACACCAGCTAACATGTAGAAATACTATCCACTTCGACATTGTATTATCGGATATTTATCTACGTTTATTATATTCCTTCTCCATTAAATAGTGGGAAGTTGCCGTGGCGTAGAACGTTATACCAATCACCTGCATCGAGGCGATGTATAAGACTGACCGAAGCGATAGACACACACTAGTATCACCCGCTCGAAGATCACTTCCGGTTCATAGCGGCGAATCACATTAAGTTTCAACGCGTAGCAATAAGAGGCGGACTATTTTTGCATTTTGATTCTTAGATAAAACGTTTTTCACTGTATTGTTCTTCCCTCTTGCAATATAGTAAATTGTTATCATTACAGATACGATAAGCCTTCGCGGTGTGTATATCTAATAGTCTCATCCATTAAAACTGCCATAATCAGAAAGAATATTATATTATAGACAAACTGTGTTATAATACCAATCATGGATATCAGGTAAATTGGGTATTTCTATTAAATTGGTCCCATCCATTATAGCCGCCATAAACAGAGAGAATATTATATTATAGGCAAACTGTGTTATAATACCAATCATGGATATCAGGTAAATTGGGTATTTCTGTTAAAGACATATTACGGACTTGTTCGGGTGCGTGAAATGGATAAGGTAGCACTGTGGGAATGTAGCATTCCACTAGCATCACCGAAAATCTGAAGGAAATCGATCATACCACTCCATAGAAAACAACGTCTGAACTACGCTTAATTGTAAATATTTACATCTCGATTCGGGACGCGACAATCGGCCATAAACTAACGCAAATTATTTCGCCATTGAGAGTCATTGCATTTATATGAGACTGACGGTCTGTGTACTGTAAATTTGGATTAATACTTTGAGCAATATTATTCTCCATTTCTATTTGATCACCCAAACGGGAGTGTTCCGCAAAACTTTAAAATAGTCACATCATTAAAACCGCCACAACCAGATAGAATATTATATTATAGACAAACTGTGTTCTTATTCCAATCATAAAATCGTGTAAATTGCATGTTATTATCATGCTAGTACTCTGTGTTATGTACACAAACGACTTGTTATGTAAACAAACAGTACGTAAAGAGTATGCGATAAGCAAAACACTCAACACCGGGGATAATCCACTAATGAACTTTGGTTAGAAATTCCACCAAGTTGTTTACAACATACCGGTATATCGTTTGCTATTTCTCGCCTCTCAATATTTCGGATTGGATTGGGTGTATGTGGTGTCAAGAGCGATTCATATCTGTTAGAATGGTCGCAATAAGTATTACTCGTAACTTAAAGGGGGAGGAAACTACCGCATAACGAAAAGTCATGTGTATCAAGAAAGCTGTTCTCTGTTTGTGTGTAAAGTTTCAGCGCAAATGATCGGAGATATGGCGTCTGAAACTAACCCGCACAAGCAATTACGCCGGTAAGTTGACGCCGCCATTTTAGAAGAAATATTATCTCCCTTTATAGTTTGTGACGTACGGGCCTCACTTGGTTGTTTAACGCTAAGCTGTATCGCGTACGGTAGTCTGTTTTTTTATATGAAAAAATAAATAAAACAGCAGATTGAATGCTTGTTGTGTGCAATACGTGATTGTCTGTTGTTAATAAATTATAGTTTAGTTCGCAAAAGATTATTTTTTTTGTCATATTTGCACATGTAGAAGTAATTTGAGTTTGACCAAGATTGTCACATTCAAATCTTATGCGACCATTAACTGGCCGTAAATTAGTTGTTCAAAATTATAACTTAAATAATTGTGGCTTATAATACATGTACATGTGTGTATATTCTTCAATGGGCCATGGTTAACAAACAAACACGCCGAAATGATTTTAGTTCGATAACCTTTATAGATATCTGTGCTAAGGATGAGTAACGCGAAGTGAGGCCGTGACGTCACGATCTTATAAATATGGACGCACCGTAATTAGCGGGAGTTTTGAATTAAGCGATGTGAGATCGTTGTGTTTGAGCATAACTGAGAGATGAGAGGTGTTTTAATATACCATGGTTGATATGCTAAATATATTAATGGCCTGATTCGTCAAGGGTTTCCTTCCCCTTTAAGGGTGGGGGTTTCAGCCATTATCGTTTATTATTTACAGTCATATCTATACAGTAGTCAGTGAATCGAGATGTAAATACGTTGTTTTCTATGGAGTGGTATGATCGATTTCCTTCAGATTTTCGGTGATGCTAGTGGAATGCTACATTCCCACAGTGCTACCTCATTCATTTCACGCACCCGAACAAGTCCGTAATATGTCTTTAACAGAAATACCCAATTTACCTGATATCCATGATTGGTATTATAACACATCACGTGTGTGCAGCCTTTTTCTGGATTAAATTCAACAAGGCAGATAACACGTTTTCAAACTTCAAAGCATTGTCTGTAACTTTATGCATTGAGGATTTAAGTTTCATCAAAACTATGATCGTAATAGAAGAACTAAGATGTATTTTTCAGTTACGAATAAACACTAATTTCGACCATTCTAAAACATATGAATCGTAATGCCTACCGGGATAGCGATGTTGATCGGTTTCACACCGTTAAAACGACGGGCATTTTTCTAACAGTGTAGGTATTCTCTATTTATATTCTACTAGCAGGTTAGCCCGCCACTGGCGGAATTCGTCCCATGGCTTTGTTTCAGAAAC
This sequence comes from Siphonodentalium dalli, assembly GCA_032622095.1. Lineage (NCBI taxonomy): Eukaryota > Metazoa > Mollusca > Scaphopoda > Gadilida > Siphonodentaliidae > Siphonodentalium > Siphonodentalium dalli. The sequence goes on along the minus strand of CP136061.1, from coordinate 257,964,625 downwards.
ATGACATTTTTGTAATTATTTTGTTTTTATTTATTTTTGTTTTTTATTTTTGAATATGAATTTAATGTTTTTTAAATTTAATATATTTTGTTTCTGACTTGTTTTTTTATTGTTAATTTTTTTTAATTTTAAATTGTTTTAATTAAATTGTAAATTGTTTTATTTAATTTTTTTGTTTCTGGCGGAAAAATTTACCCGTAGAAATCCCCCCCTTCCTAGGAACGACAGACAACGCATTCTTTGTTTCGCGAAATCTCTCTACGATAACATTGCATTGAATTTAAAACAAACGCTTCCCGTCGGGAAATCTGTCTTCGGGTCGTTGTTGTTGGCATCACGGCTCCCCGAAAACTCTCACATTGCCGAAAACGTGTATTTAGTAATATCGTTGTTGTTGATATTTACGGCTTGGGGGCTATTTTGTTATTTAGCAAGTTTGAGCTCAATCGGTTAGAGTCTATAAAGGACACACTCATATATATGACACTTCCCGTAGGTAGCAAGTTTGAGCTCAATCGGCATTCCCTGGAATTTCCCGTAGATTGGCAGATTCCAGTAGCTTTATAACGGTATATCTGGGGAGAAATCTGATGCTATATTCGTGATTATCTGGGATGATTTCGGTATATACCAAAGGTATATACTGTAAAAACAGAGCGCGCCATCCGTGCTCGCAGGGAATAAATTTCGAGCGATAACGTTTGCGTTCCCGTATAACTCTGCAGATGCGAATAACGTTGAATGGGAAACAGACGCTCTTTATAGAGATGCGTCAAAAACAAACGCTCATTAAATAATCACTTGATTAACCCCCGCCGTGCCTTTGCGGTGATTTGAGATTGGAGAACGGGTGCTCTGAGCTTCCTCTAAACCGCGACTACGGCGGTGTCGGTGGGATTTTACACTTACATACGAAATTTGATCTCAATCTGTACACGCGTTTTGGATTCTATGAAGTACACACACACACACACACACACACACATATATACGAAGTCTCAAAATATATAGTACTAGCAGGTTAGCCCGCCACCGGCGGCTTGTCCGAAACATGACATTTTTTTTATATTTTTTTTTAATTTTTAGCTCCACGCGTTTCAATAAGAAAAATTTGTACCCGGTAGCTCCACCCGTTTACGAGATCTGGTCTGCGCATGCGCGAAGCTGGCGTCGCACGGGCTCGGCGACCCGATAAAATTTGTACCCGGCGCAAGATACATTCACCTAGCAAATTTCAAGTCGATAGCTCCGCCCGTTTCCGAGATCTCGTCTGCGCATGCGCTGCACGGGCGTCGCACGGGCTCGGCGACCCGATAAAATTTGTACCCGGCGCAAGATACATTCACATAGCAAATTTCAAGTCGATAGCTCCACCCGTTTCCGAGATCTCGTCTGCACATGCGCTGCACGGGCGTCGCACGGGCTCGCCAATACGACAACGACCACCGCCTGGTCAAACTACACACACGTACCAAGTTTCGTCCCGATCGGTCGAGAATCGTAGATTTGTATGAAGTACAACACACACACAAACATAAATATATAAGAGAGATATGTAAATTAGATAGATTGTATCAAAATATATAGGAGAGATATGTAAATGATCTACACACCATTACTGGTGTTTGTCAAAGTTTAGTGGGGTATATCAATACTCATTCACGATCATATCATTGAGGTCCGGAGGGTGTGGGCTATCTCTCGAATACAAGGAGTTCTCAAAATATATAGAAGAGATAGATTAGTGGAAATAATGAACACAACAACGAAAACAGCGCATTTTGATGTATGTGGGTTCCATATCAATCGAGTTTGTTCTGGTACGATATGTGGTGCAAACTGACGTGAAAATAACAAAGTAAACACAACGAAAATATCATTAAGTTGATATTTGTATTTTGCATTTTTCATACATATCGGTGAGTTACACTGCATTCCTACATGTATATATGCCTTATAGTAGGGGAGACTAAGTGTCAATTACTGAAAGAATCGTTCACTACGTGATACAAGCATGACATTTCGTATGGATGGTCAGTGTGAAGACTAAACATATTTTTCCAACAGAGCTATCATGATGATCGACAGATCAAATTGGCCACCACTTTTTTTTCAAAATGGGCGCCGTATTCAAATTGTAATCGTATACGTTACATCAAACATTTATGTGTGCCACATGAGTCCTGTGAATCACAACAATACAGACAAGTCTGCAAATAGCGTGTCTGTCATTTGCAGAATGAGGTTCCCAGAGGGTGAATTTAGTTATGCAATCCCGCATAGCGGGCTAGCATCACCAAATTCACCCTCTGGGAACCTCATTCTGCTTAGGCCCTCTACTTCTATGGTAGACCTAGGATCAGATTGAAGTTCCCCAGTTGAAGTTGGTAATGTTCACCCTTTGGGCACCTCAATTATGAATTTTATCTTCTGCAAATTAGGGGATATAGAAACTTCCCAGAAGGGAAAATGTAACTAAAAATAAAGTGAATTTGAGACTATAGATACTTCACAGAAGATGAGGCATAAGCAGAATGAGGTCTCCAGAGGGTGAATTTGGTGATGCTAGCCCGCTATGCGGGATAGCATCACTAAATTCACCCTCTGGGTACCTCATTCTGCAAATGACAGACATGCTATTTGCAGACTTGTTCGGCTGCATGAAACCGATCAGTTAGTATCCAGGCGCTATGCCAACTGGAGGAATGTAACATTCTACTAACATCGCCGAAAATCGGAAGCAAATCGACCGTACCACTCCATAGAAAAAATCATCGGAACGACGCTCAATTGTAAATATTTACTACTTGATTCGGGACGCATCGATCTGCGATAAACTAACGAAACGATTTCGCCATCGAGACTCACCGCATTTATGACGGTGTGTGCTGTCAATATGGATATAATATTTGTAAATATTACTACTTTGAACGAGACTATTCTCCATTTATATTTGATCACCCTACCGGAGTGTTTCACATCACTTTAAGCATTATAAATATGTGAACATAAGACAGAATGGTAGACAATTTCAAAATGACCGCCGTTTTTCTCCTGTTGATAGATATACTCTTATTTTGTAATAGACCTGTTGGATTATGAAAATGATTAACACTACAGTCATTATCTTGTTTATCATTTAACAGCCGAGATTGGCTTGAAATAAAACCATAACACAAAAGTTGTGATTATGAGGCTAATGATCTAAATGATCTAAATGGTCAACCTCTATCGGGATATTTTTTCTATTTTACAGAAAATTAACACAGGTATAATGTATACACATTGTATCGTCCTCAGACCTGTTGGATTATGTAAATGATTAACACTACAGTCATTATCTTGTTTAACGTTTGATGCACCATACTATATTTGGACCAACGTGCATACATCGTTCAAATAAATATCATTTAACAGCCGAGATTGGCTTGAAATAAAACCATAACACAAAAGTTGTGATTGTGATGCTAATGATCTAAATGATCTAAATGGTCAACCTCTATCGGGATATTTTCTCTATTTTACAGAAAATTAACACAGGTATAATGTATACACATTGTATCGTCCTCAGCCTGCGCTTCATGTTTACCCTGTGCCAATGAATTATATTATATATGCGAGTCGACCATAGGTCGCCTCGCATATATAAGAGAATGCATTGGCCTAACAATGTTTTACAATTTTAATAATTTGTTCTTATATTCTTTAACAATTTTATAATTTCACCCATACAGAGCCCCAGACAAACATGAGCAGACGACACTCTTCTATATGCTTCTATATATGTGAGGGGCTCCATGCGGGTAATGGATGTTTTTTTATTGTATGTCCTAAAAGTTGTAAGAAAGATTTATAAAAAAAAAAATGATAAAAAATTGTTAGGCCAATGCATTCTCTTATATATGCGAGGCGACCTATGGTCGACTCGCATATATAAGAGAATGCATTGGCACAGGGTAACAAATCGGACTTGGCACCAGGCGTGCCTCCAAAACAAAGTAATACTATTTATATGGCTTGATATTCAGTGATTACATGGTAAAGTAATAATATTTATATGGCTTGATATTCAGTGATTACATGTTAAAGTAATAATATTTATATGGCTTGATATTCAGTGATTACATGTTAAAGTAATAATATTTATATGCCTTGATATTCAGTGATTACATGTTAAAGTAATAATATTTATATGGCTTGATATTCAGTGATTACATGTTAAAGTAATAATACATGTATATGGCTTGATATTCAGTGATTACATGTTGATAATTACAAGTTACTCCCTATATTCCAGTTATTTGCAATCTAACATTCAGCTTTCGGTACAACGGCACTTATGCAGCCTCTACTCATTCGGGATAGTTTAGTGTATTCCATGTCTGACATTTGCAGAATGGGGTCCCCAGATGGTGAATTAAGTGATGCTATCCCGCATAGCGGGCCAGCATCACCATATTCACCCTCTGGGGACCTCATTGATTTAAACAATATGTATTTGCCCCAATATTACATTTATAATGAACAACATTTAGATGATGGAAACATGAGTAGAATAGAAAAGGGGAAGAGGATTTAGCAGCAAGCAGATATGTGCTTTTGTTGAGCTATCTCCTCAGACAAGTAGAAAAATTGTAGAAATAAAGAAAGATCGAGCGAATGGCAAGTGGCCGAGTTAGAGAAACAATAAGTTTAAGAAGTGATGGTATATTAATATTATGATGTACAGACGAGTTTACAATAAGTGCTGAAATGATAAATAAGCTTATGTGGATAATAAGGAGAGGGGTGTATTCACAAGGAATACGAGACAGAGATAGGTGAAGCGATAGAAACAAAGAGCTTGTATGTGAAAGAGTCGGTACCACTGTTATGAACATTTTTAGACTAACTTGTAGAAAGAATTATTTTGAAAATGAATTGTTTTGAAAATAAATGTGGAAACTAAATATGGAAACTCCATGGGTTATCGTTGCTATGCCGTTGAATTGTTAGTGTATTGTTTGAAACGACCGCTTTTTTGAATGAAGTATTGCGTAGCTCTGAATATTTCATTATTTATTTCAGATGATAGCAATGGTATGCCTTTGAGTAAGATCTTGGTAGTTAAGAAAGTCGGGTCAATATTTGAGAATGAGTCAGACCTGAGTTGAGTATATCTTTGACAGAATAATAGAAAGTGTTCAGCGCTTTCTACATCCCCGCATAAACATTTGTCACAATCACGTAAATGGTTTTCACGAAGGTCACGATTTAGATTACTACACTTGAGTCTTAAACGGGCATGCAATATTTGAGTTTCGCGATTTAAACAACAATCAAAATGTTGAACTTTCAATGAATTTCTCCGTTTTTCTATATCTATTCGTGACTTGAATATCTCTAAAGACTTTGCGCTTTTAGTTTCGGGTGTTAAATCATTCCACAGGCGAGTAGCAGATGGAAGGAAGGTGTTCATATATGCCGAGTTGTCAGCTTGCGGAGGTCTTAAGTCGTTTCTCCTAAAATTATATCTCTGGGAACCCGGGGTATCGGTGTTGATCATGTTGTATAAATAGGATGGTGATGATCTAACAAACATTTTATAAAACTGATGTAGTTTAAATTTTTTCTTTTTTCTGCTAATGTTTCCCACCCAAGTTCAGATAGAAGGTCGCTATTGTTAGTGCTACGTGTGGCTCCTGAAACAATCCTTGCTGCTTCAAATTGAATTTTTTCAAGTCGTATGCTCAATTCACATGTACAATTGTCCCATGCTGGTGCAGCATATTCTATGATTGGACGAATGTAAGAGAAATATATTTTTTGAAGGGTTTTTCTATTCAGCGAAAATCTATGCATTCGCATTATATTAATTTTCTTCCAAGCTCTATCAGAATATCATCTATGTGGTCACCCCATTTCGCTTGATTGTCAAATGTTAATCCTAGGTGCTTATGCGAGCTAACTTCTGTGATAATAGAATTGGACATCTGAAGTGGCGGGTGGGCTATGGGTGTTCGCTTTCTGGAGATGAGAAGAGATTCAGTTTTTTTAGGATTAAAAGTAAAAAGCCACTGATGTGCCCAATTAGCTAGTCTCGCGATATCCATATTCATCAGATCTGCTGCTCTGTCTGGGTCTTCTATAGGGTTTGTATGTCCTTGAATTGTCCAAGGAATCGATCCGCCTAGCCATGAATTGATTAACGCTGTGTCAACTTGTCCATTGAATTAAAACCGCATATGATAAGACAAGATTAGATAAGATACGTTTAAATGGTCTTTAAGGCACACATTGGTGTAGGACAACCTACATGTATAGATCAAAATAAACAGGAATATATGGTATATATGTGATATACATGTACATGTAACCGGCAGTCGCAGCCGACGGTATCATCCGCCGAATTGTGCAGTTGGGGGGGGTGCATTCTCAATAATGTTTGCGTTGTCAGTATGGGCTAAACAAGAGGTGGGATTTTGTCAAAAAGACTGGCTTGCGAACTCATTTTAGGTACTGACATTTGTGGAAATTAGCCATGTTCCTTGCACCAAAAAAATAATAAACAAAGTCCAATAACTCTGATGAAAATATCAGGCCGAACCTGGTTTGCGAACTCGTTCTAGATATTGGTCATGTGAACTCATATACCAAATTTTTTTGAAATCCGTTGGCATTTGTGTAATGAGTCTTGTGACGTCGTCCATTTGCACACACAAAAATAAACAAAGTCCAATAAGTCAGCGTAAAATATCCGACCGGACCTGGTTTGCGAACTCCTTCTAGATACTGGTCAAGTGAACTCATATATACCAAATATCTTTGAAATCCGTTGATGTTTGTGGAAATGAGCCCTGTGACGTCATCTATTTTCTATTTGGTAAATTCGACAAAAATAATAAACAAAGTCCAATAACTCCGGTAAAAATATCCGCCGGACCTGGCTTGCGAACGTATTCTAGGTAATGGTCAGGTGAACTCATTGTAACATAACGATGTGCGCCCCTGCCTTATCACACCCATGTGTACTATTGTATCAGTTAATATTTCATCTATTATGATGCACGAACAACAGTCATGGGAATGTTAGTCGTACAGCCGTACTTAGCATGACAACGAGATCACGCGATGCTGATTCTAGCTAATTCTCAGGAAAGTTCCCAGTCGAACCAGTGCAGAGGTATAAAGGTTATCAGATGTTTTGGTACACTGCACTGGTCATGATATACGAAAGCTATACGAAAGCTACCTTTAGTGACGAGCCGTTGACAAGCAGTTGTCAAACTTGGCCAGTAACATCGTCACATGATTTTGAAAAGTAGGTTACCAATTGTAAATATAAGCACTGATATTTTATCCATCAGTGTTCAGTTGACTGAGTCCTCCTATGAGTACCGCCCTGGGAAAGACTTACTGATCCAGAAGAGCCTGAGAATGCCAGCATCAGCTGACCGACCTTGAAGCGAAGCTATGTTCAGACAATAAACGAATTTACAACAGATCTATACGGCTCCATGACTTGTCGTCACCCAAAAAAGTACACAACGTGAAGCACGAACAGAATTTCGTATCTCCAACGTACGGAGTTCTGCCACATCATATAACAAAAATCTTTGAAATCCGTTGACATTTGTTCAAGTTATGACTCTTACAAATTCGGGACGGACAGACGGCTAGACGGACGGACGGACGGAAGGAACCCATTCCTATAACAAGTAACAGATTAACAGCAATTGTAAAGATGTAGAATATCAAATTATTGGATTTAATACTGGCCATAGGTCACCTGCGGAAGGACTTACCACTTCCGCAGTTGACCAATGCCCAGCATGAGTATGGCGTCTATACATGCAGGGTATAAGACTGTAAAGGAGTTTTCCGGCACTAACAGGTTACCAAACACTATCGGGGATAGCATAGTATTTTACAGTAAAATGAAATCACGTTCGGATATTTGTAAATATTTATTGTAATTACCTAAACATCATTGGCAACAGCTGATCAAGATAAGGAAGGCTAACCACATACTACCAATTGAAATGAAAAGGTAGAGGAAAATGAATACAAAAACTGTTCTGCGTGCAATTCCGAAGTGGGGGACGAATACCACTTCCTCCTTATTTGTGATAAATACAACGATATACGGATATAGGTGAACGTTATATTCCGAAATACTATTGGGAGAACCCCACCAGAGGTAAACTACATGGATTATTATCAATAGAGAAATATTGCGCTTAAAGCAGGTAGCCATTTATCTTAAGATAGCTTTCAAGGATATGAATAAATATAAATAAATAGTACAGTAACTAACTTGCTAATATTAGAGACAAATAAGTATACATACTAACACATATTATGTAACGCGGAGGGCAGCTGAGATGATTTATACACATGTACTATTTGTGTTTGTTTAGAAAGGTAATCATTTTAAATTATGGCATGTATTGCGTTGTATGTCATTATTACAGCATATCTGTATATGTACGTTACACATTGTAACATTTAGACCGACCATCCACATTCATTGTAAATATTATGTATATATGTTCTTCATTGTTCTACCTTAAATGGTAACTTACGCAATAAAGCATTCAACAATAAGAAAACAGTCCAAAGACCATTTATATCCATTATGTTCCCCAATGGATTCAAGCCACATGAGAGACAGGAACACCCCCATAACTAGGGGGTTGCCCGTCACAAAATGACGGGTATATAAATGTTCTTTGTTATGTGCTAGTGTCCGCGTTCATGAACACATGGAATGGTCATGCTTCTCTTTTTTGTTACTGGATGCGCGTTGGAACACTTTATTTAACTAAAAGCTGTATTTCTACACACCTTGTCCACATATGCGCATGCACATATTGAACGAAACAAAATCAGCATATTATTTAAATTTTACTATACACCAACTGAAACTGATGATACCCACCCCAGTTGGGGGCAGTCTAGACAGGTTGACCTACATTCTCTGCAGTACATGGAGTTTGACCTATATTCTCTGCAGTCTAGGCAGTTTGACCTAGGTCATCATAGGTCATGACCTACTTTCTCGCTAATTTACATAATCCTAGGTCATCATATGTCATGACCTATTTGAGGTCAGGTGCTAGATGATATGTAGGGCACCGCTTTCGGTCCACCATCGTATAATGAACGGAATATTATCTACATGTATATCACGTGATGATCTCGTTGGGGTAGCTTCAGTCTTGAAGGGACACTAGGCTCTCACTGGGGATGATTATTAAAGTGACACTCACTATGGATGAATGTTAAAGTAACACATGGTGCACACTGTGGGATAATGTTAAAGTGACACTCGCATTGAAAACTTCAAAAAATTCAAAACTTCAAAAATTTCAAAAACTTCAAAAATGTCAAAAACTTCAAAATTTCAAAAACTTCAAAAATTTCTCAAATTTCCAAAATCTCAAAAAATTTCAAAAAACTTTAAAAACTTCAAAATACTCAAAAATTTCAAAAAACTTAAAAAACTTTTCAAAAAGAAACAAAAATGAAAAACTTAAAAAAAAATTCATAAATTAAAAAAATATGAAAAACTTAAAAAACTTTAACTTTTTCTAAAATTCAAAAATAATTTAAAATTAAATTAAAATTAACGGTCTTTTAATATATCTAACCCACTGCCACTTCTGAGGGTTCCACACTACACCTGAGGGGATATTGAGTGGTCTACACACGTCTCCTAAACCCTAGAATAAGATCCAGCCCATAAGAAACTATGCCTCCTGCAATGCCTGTCATTCGAATCTGATGCAATCCCTACTTCTGGCGCAATGCCTGAGTCATTCGAATCTGGCGCAATCCCTACTTCCGGCGCAACGCCTGAGTCATTGGAATCTGACGCAATCCCTCGTGAAACCTACCGGCTGACTCCACACCCATCGGCTAAGCGTTGTATCACATGCTTATTATTTGATCATATCGTGGAAATTCAATGTTTTGTCATGACTCATGAGATATAACCCATATCCACTGAAAAAGGGTGGATATCCTCTATTTATTCATAATTTTCTTTGTTATCTTTTTTTTTTTATCCCTCTTTTTTATCTACCACTTCCTGTTTTTATTCGCTCTTCTTTTTCTTACAACTTCTAATCCCTCATAATCTTCGAATATCCACTTTCATCTCCAAGTTTTTGTAAAAATTCCTTGTTTAGTAGCACCTCCAGATGGGCTCTATAGAATTTGAACGAAGCATCCATCTTGGATATTACTCTTTCTATGACTAAATCCGTTAGCACGCTCTACAGATGTCATATAGGTAGCACGCTCTACATATGTCATATAGGCCTCTTCACATCTTGTTTTCCATAATTTATTCATTCCTAATCGCTCCATTGACTGTAACAAATTAAATTACCCCCTCCCCCTGTATTGAGAATACATCCTTGATTATTAATATTTCCTCCGTTCATGGTGTGCATGTTCCTTTGGGACATCTTTGCTAATGTGAAGCCACACCTATTATATATATATATATATATACAACTTTAAAAGCCCGCGAAAATATTACTCATATTATAGACTTCCCTTTGAAGACCTTTGTATGTGACAATGATCCGTAATATTGTTTCTAAGTGACACTGGCCAGTGAAACTGATACTACGGGTATGAACTAGCCAACTTCACATCGTAACAATAATAAAAGGGACACTTCATCTATATCAGTCTCAAAACGTGTTGGTACACATCTGTGTGGAAACTAAAACCAATCACTCTTCGTCCGTCATCCGTACATAATTGTAATATAATTTTCTCAGAAACCACGGGTTCCCTTTGGCTGAAATTTGGTCTCAACATGGGATCAGAAATTATTCATGGAAGACAACAGTGTCCGTGTGGGGAGAAGCTTCGTAGTGTTTCGCTGTCGCCATGGTGTTTGTTTGGGTATAGGCATGGGTGGTGAGTGTGGTTCTCATATGGTCTGAACTAGCCTTTACTGACTGAGGTCATTTAGTGCACATGTCATCACTTCACTGATAACCATTATATGGTCAAATCCCAACACTATCAAACGCAATGTTTCAATAATGGGTTTTCTTAAAATTTTGACTAAATATTGGTTATATTATACGCATCAGCGATCCTTCTTAATAACGCTCTGTATATTTTCAAACGCATTGCACTAAATGGGTTTGGAATAGCCACACAGGAAAGGAGAAACTGAGGTCCTAGGTAGGTCGACTGCATATAGCAGTATATATGGGGTACAGACATGGACAGCAATGGGTTCCTCGTGGCTTCTGGCCTACACATGACATATTAAAGTTAACCACACCCATCGGCGCGCCTTTAATGGGCTATGAAGCGCCATACAGGCTCGAATCATGGCCTTCGCCATGTGTTTCTATTTGAACCCACATTAGTAACTAAATAAAATCTTTCTCTCCAGGTTGTTTCACGCCATAACCTTGATTTGGAAAGCTTGAAGGGCTAATTAAGCTTCAATTTAAATCCCAACATTATTTGAAGAACGTATCTGGTTAAACATGTCCACCATAGTAAGCTCATTTAATTCAAAGAGCTTCACACATAGTCCCACTAGTAATGATGTGTCGTTATTTACTGCAGAAATGGTCATATATATAAAATACAATACAACACATTTTGGTCACATACCTTAAAGGTGCACGTCACTTTCGCAAGATATCTAACTGACCATGTATAAAGTGGAATGACATGTCGTGTATCAAATGTATAATCAGTTCCAGTATTTCGTCCATAAGGCAGTTTTGGTTGTAACATCATTGTGTATGACGGTTCATTCATATGATACCTTAGCGGTTGCACACGATACTGTCTGTTGTATTTTATGTCTTATATCATGTATATTACTTGCTCCATGGATGGTAGGAGTATGGCATTGGTGTCTGGTTCTTCGATGTATTCTAGTCATAGTTCATTCATATTATTACTCTAAAATCTCCATTAAATGGAGAAACTAAAGAGCCCATATTATGTAGACTAGTGTATAAATACTTACTTCATGCATTATTTTCATCAATTATATGTATTATAACTCCCATCAAGATAGGCTGTTATACAGAGTAAACAAAGCATGTACCAAGTGACAGTCTGTACCAAGTGGCAGTCTCATGTCACGAAAGGCCTACTATGTGGACACATGTTCTTATCAAAACGCTCTATTATGTAGGGGGTTATCAACCATTGGTCTGGAAAAGGCATACGAGCGGAACGCGTGTATACACATTTATTCGATGTACTCTTTAATCTTTGATTTCTCTTTATTGTCGTTAATTTATAGCATTATTAGTAGGAATCTAAACTCGCCGTTATATTGAGAAAATAATGCGTCAATACCAGTCAATACTGCTTTATTGGCGGTAAATGAAATTATTGAATCATGTATCGCAGCTAAACAAGCGAGACAACTGATCACAACACAAAAATTAGTAATATTTTTGAAGCCTTGAGTGGTTTGTAATACACAGTGTAAATTTTCATTATTGCTACCATTTAAGGAAACATGCCCCCGATAGGGCTACTATGCGAACACATGTCTATATTAATTTCACATATTCCTTACCGTTCATTCATATATACTCCAAGCTCTCTGTTAATACAGAGGCATCAAAACATTGGTCTGGAAAAGACCTACTATGTGGATGCGTGTATACATATTTACTTGATGTATTCTTTAATCGTTCATTTCTCTTTATTATCGTTCATTTATAGCATTATTAGAAGAAATTTAGTCTAAAATCTCCATTACATGGAGACAATAAAGAGCCCATATGGTGTAGACTAATGCATAAATACTTCATGTATTCTTTTCACCAATTATATGTATTGTACATCCTATACATTTAGTCTGTTATACAGAGGAAACAAAGCATGTACTACGTGGCAGTTTCATATGACGATAAGACCTACTATGTGAACACATGTGCATATTAATTTCACATATTCTTCTCAAAACGCTCTATTTTATACGGGGGTATCAAACATTGGTCTGGAAAAGGCCTGCTATGTGGACGCGTGTATACATATTGACTTCATATATGCATTCATAGTTCATTTCTCTTAATTGTCGTTCATTTAATAGCATTATTAGTAGAAATATAGTCTAAAACCGTCGGTATATGGATAATATATAGCGTCAATACTGTTTTATTGTTGGTAACTCAAATTATTGCATCATGTATCGCAACTAAACAAGCGAGACAACTCATAAATTCTTAATAGTTCTGATGTCTATGGCAGTTCACAGAGTGTATATTTTTCATTGTTGTTACCATTTTAGTGCATAAATTACTGATTTCTGTGTAAGAACGCTGGTCTCCATTGTTGTTATGATTGTGCCTATACCTGTCCATATTCTTAAAGCAAGTACGGTACCTCTATGTGATATGATGTATAAAAATTTCCATTTTCACAGGTAAATCACGTATAAACGCTCTTTAATGTATAGTTAAACTGAGTTTTCACATGCAGGGCTATGTCTTTGTGGACTATATACGTGGTATACTTCAGTATATACACGAAGTGAATGTGTTCTAAGTATGCGTATCTGATTTATGTATACGTCCGTGTTTCTTAAAGCAAATCCAATACATATTAGTGCGTTATATTATGATGTACATTAAGTGCCCTTTTCACTGTTAAATCAAGTAAAAAAGCCCTCTACTATAGTTAACTATTCAGTTCCACATACGCTATAAGCTCTATGGTGGTCCGGTGTGTCTTATCAATATGCCATTATATGCACGAATGTAATGTGTTCAAATATGTGGGTTATGATGTATACTTTAATGTTAAAGTATATAAGCACTCTTTAAGATGTGCATATGCAGAATGTTGCCTCTTTACACTGACAGAAAAAAAAGGAATATATAATTTTGAATACTACTCTTCATAAAACGTTAGAAAACCATAATCTAACAACTAATATCGAAGAACAATGTAATTACTTGATAAGCATTGTAAATATTTCGTCTGTTTTAAATAAAATGGAAATATTTCGTCTATTTGAAATACAGTTGGAAGCAACAATCAAGTATTTAAATGAAATTTGGACCAAAATCTTATAATTTGAGAAAACGTATATAATTTCTATCGAAGTCTTATAATAAAGGAAGGCTTTGTGCGAATCCATTCGGTCTAATGTGTGAATGTGTTCATCATCGCAAATATAATGATGCAGAAATGAATATTTCCTAGAAAAATGTTAACATAGCTTGTATTTAACCGAAATAATATAGCATTTGAGTTAAAATGTTTCATATTAGGACCATAACGAACCAATGCATGAAAATACAATATTTTGTTTTTCATTCTCGATCAAAATAACGCAGGGTTGTCAATTATCAACAAAAAACAAATACTTTGAAACAAAAACGATGACATAAGAACGAATATCCAAGAGCTAGTGTGAAAATAACCCTCACATTTATAAAAAAAAAAGCAATAAAAATTAAGTTTTCGAGTAAGTCCTTCATAATTATTGAATGTTTTTGTCTATGTTGGATCAAATTTGACACAAAAATCAATTAGCTCACTAACAGTTCGCGCAATATCTCATATTTTGAGAAAACGTTTGCAATTTTAGACAACAATATTGCTAGTGAAGGTGAATATTTCATCCTGGAACTCATGAAATATGATAAAAATAGATGTAAAGACACTTCACGAGACCTCATATCTTTGAGTTATGAACATAAAGTCATCTCATAGTGCCAATGTACCCCATAATTTGGTCAGGAGAAATATGTATTTCATATTTGACCCTTCATCTATGGTAAAAAATGAATTAAGGGACATGGGAGTGGTGTCCTAGACATTAACCTAGAGCATAAATTGACTCAATTTTGCAATTTTAGGCAACATTCTTGCCAGGGAAAGTGTATATTTCATGTTGGAACTCATCAAATGTGATAAACATGCATCAAAAGGCACTTACTGAGCTCTGATGACTTTGAGTTATGACAACAACGGCATCTCATACTAGATTGTAAGCCATAATTTGGTCAGGAAAAGTGTAAATTTCATATTTTATCCTACATGTGTTTTAACAATCAATGTAATTACACCCCATCGGTCGCCTAGACACAGCGTAAATGTTCTCAAGTTTTCAACTGTAGGCCACAATGTCGGCAGTGAAGGTAAACATTTCATGTTGGAACCCATGAAATGTGATAAAATGGATAAAAAGACACTTCATGAGTACTTATGACTGAGTTATGAACATAAAGGGACCTCATAGTGTATTGTAGGTCATAATTTGGTCAGGAAAATTGTATATTTCATGTCTTAAGCTCCATGTGTTTTAAAAATATATTTAATTACAGCCATTGGGTCCCTAGAGATCAATCCACAGTCCATATGTAGTCCATATGCAATTTTATTATTACATTCCATGCTGGAACTCATGAAATATGATAAAAATAGATGAAAAGACACTTTCTGAGGCCTTGGTCAGGAGAAATGTGTATTGTATTTTGACCCTTGATGCGTGGTAGCAATCAATGAAATTACACCCCATGGTATCCTCAGATATGAAGCAACATCATAAATGCACTCAGTTTTGGCAATTTAGAAAACATTGTTGATAGGGAAGTTGTACATGTCATGTTGGAACTGGTGAAATGTGATAATAATTGATCAAAAGACACTCGATGAGCCCTGATGGGTTTCAATTATGGTCATAAAGGCATCTGATAGTGTCATTATACAACGGGGAAATTTGTGAAGCGCTAACAAAGCGTATCTACACGGTGTTATACGATCCAAAATGATCCTGATATAAGAAATGCAATCTAGATCATACTCAGTATCTTCGTATCGACTGAATATATCGTTATTCGATGGTGTTTCCGACATACCTCCGTCTTTACTTTTCTTATGCCTTTGTGAATTGTAGTTCGTCGATAATATATTTCTGCACAAATGGCACCCGTGTATTGTCTCGAATCATGGGAAGAACTATCGTCCTTATACCAGCGAAAAGATGAGCGAATATGGTGTGGTATTATAAACTCGCCGCCTTCGTACCTCTATTTATCGTTTAGAGTTAATGTTCTTAGATAAAAAATTGGCGCGCGTGCGCCCCACTGCCGCCGCGCCAATTTTTTATCTAAGAACATTAACTCTAAACGATAAATAGAGGTACGAAGGCGGCGAGTTTATAATACCACACCATATTCGCTCATCTTTTCGCTGGTATAAGGACGATAGTTCTTCCCATGATTCGAGACAATACACGGGTGCCATTTGTGCAGAAATATATTATCGACGAACTACAATTCACAAAGGCATAAGAAAAGTAAAGACGGAGGTATGTCGGAAACACCATCGAATAACGATATATTCAGTCGATACGAAGATACTGAGTATGATCTAGATTGCATTTCTTATATCAGGATCATTTTGGATCGTATAACACCGTGTAGATACGCTTTGTTAGCGCTTCACAAATTTCCCCGTTGTATAATGACACTATCAGATGCCTTTATGACCATAATTGAAACCCATCAGGGCTCATCGAGTGTCTTTTGATCAATTATTATCACATTTCACCAGTTCCAACATGACATGTACAACTTCCCTATCAACAATGTTTTCTAAATTGCCAAAACTGAGTGCATTTATGATGTTGCTTCATATCTGAGGATACCATGGGGTGTAATTTCATTGATTGCTACCACGCATCAAGGGTCAAAATACAATACACATTTCTCCTGACCAAGGCCTCAGAAAGTGTCTTTTCATCTATTTTTATCATATTTCATGAGTTCCAGCATGGAATGTAATAATAAAATTGCATATGGACTACATATGGACTGTGGATTGATCTCTAGGGACCCAATGGCTGTAATTAAATATATTTTTAAAACACATGGAGCTTAAGACATGAAATATACAATTTTCCTGACCAAATTATGACCTACAATACACTATGAGGTCCCTTTATGTTCATAACTCAGTCATAAGTACTCATGAAGTGTCTTTTTATCCATTTTATCACATTTCATGGGTTCCAACATGAAATGTTTACCTTCACTGCCGACATTGTGGCCTACAGTTGAAAACTTGAGAACATTTACGCTGTGTCTAGGCGACCGATGGGGTGTAATTACATTGATTGTTAAAACACATGTAGGATAAAATATGAAATTTACACTTTTCCTGACCAAATTATGGCTTACAATCTAGTATGAGATGCCGTTGTTGTCATAACTCAAAGTCATCAGAGCTCAGTAAGTGCCTTTTGATGCATGTTTATCACATTTGATGAGTTCCAACATGAAATATACACTTTCCCTGGCAAGAATGTTGCCTAAAATTGCAAAATTGAGTCAATTTATGCTCTAGGTTAATGTCTAGGACACCACTCCCATGTCCCTTAATTCATTTTTTACCATAGATGAAGGGTCAAATATGAAATACATATTTCTCCTGACCAAATTATGGGGTACATTGGCACTATGAGATGACTTTATGTTCATAACTCAAAGATATGAGGTCTCGTGAAGTGTCTTTACATCTATTTTTATCATATTTCATGAGTTCCAGGATGAAATATTCACCTTCACTAGCAATATTGTTGTCTAAAATTGCAAACGTTTTCTCAAAATATGAGATATTGCGCGAACTGTTAGTGAGCTAATTGATTTTTGTGTCAAATTTGATCCAACATAGACAAAAACATTCAATAATTATGAAGGACTTACTCGAAAACTTAATTTTTATTGCTTTTTTTTTTATAAATGTGAGGGTTATTTTCACACTAGCTCTTGGATATTCGTTCTTATGTCATCGTTTTTGTTTCAAAGTATTTGTTTTTTGTTGATAATTGACAACCCTGCGTTATTTTGATCGAGAATGAAAAACAAAATATTGTATTTTCATGCATTGGTTCGTTATGGTCCTAATATGAAACATTTTAACTCAAATGCTATATTATTTCGGTTAAATACAAGCTATGTTAACATTTTTCTAGGAAATATTCATTTCTGCATCATTATATTTGCGATGATGAACACATTCACACATTAGACCGTATGGATTCGCACAAAGCCTTCCTTTATTATAAGACTTCGATAGAAATTATATACGTTTTCTCAAATTATAAGATTTTGGTCCAAATTTCATTTAAATACTTGATTGTTGCTTCCAACTGTATTTCAAATAGACGAAATATTTCCATTTTATTTAAAACAGACGAAATATTTACAATGCTTATCAAGTAATTACATTGTTCTTCGATATTAGTTGTTAGATTATGGTTTTCTAACGTTTTATGAAGAGTAGTATTCAAAATTATATATTCCTTTTTTTTCTGTCAGTGTAAAGAGGCAACATTCTGCATATGCACATCTTAAAGAGTGCTTATATACTTTAACATTAAAGTATACATCATAACCCACATATTTGAACACATTACATTCGTGCATATAATGGCATATTGATAAGACACACCGGACCACCATAGAGCTTATAGCGTATGTGGAACTGAATAGTTAACTATAGTAGAGGGCTTTTTTACTTGATTTAACAGTGAAAAGGGCACTTAATGTACATCATAATATAACGCACTAATATGTATTGGATTTGCTTTAAGAAACACGGACGTATACATAAATCAGATACGCATACTTAGAACACATTCACTTCGTGTATATACTGAAGTATACCACGTATATAGTCCACAAAGACATAGCCCTGCATGTGAAAACTCAGTTTAACTATACATTAAAGAGCGTTTATACGTGATTTACCTGTGAAAATGGAAATTTTTATACATCATATCACATAGAGGTACCGTACTTGCTTTAAGAATATGGACAGGTATAGGCACAATCATAACAACAATGGAGACCAGCGTTCTTACACAGAAATCAGTAATTTATGCACTAAAATGGTAACAACAATGAAAAATATACACTCTGTGAACTGCCATAGACATCAGAACTATTAAGAATTTATGAGTTGTCTCGCTTGTTTAGTTGCGATACATGATGCAATAATTTGAGTTACCAACAATAAAACAGTATTGACGCTATATATTATCCATATACCGACGGTTTTAGACTATATTTCTACTAATAATGCTATTAAATGAACGACAATTAAGAGAAATGAACTATGAATGCATATATGAAGTCAATATGTATACACGCGTCCACATAGCAGGCCTTTTCCAGACCAATGTTTGATACCCCCGTATAAAATAGAGCGTTTTGAGAAGAATATGTGAAATTAATATGCACATGTGTTCACATAGTAGGTCTTATCGTCATATGAAACTGCCACGTAGTACATGCTTTGTTTCCTCTGTATAACAGACTAAATGTATAGGATGTACAATACATATAATTGGTGAAAAGAATACATGAAGTATTTATGCATTAGTCTACACCATATGGGCTCTTTATTGTCTCCATGTAATGGAGATTTTAGACTAAATTTCTTCTAATAATGCTATAAATGAACGATAATAAAGAGAAATGAACGATTAAAGAATACATCAAGTAAATATGTATACACGCATCCACATAGTAGGTCTTTTCCAGACCAATGTTTTGATGCCTCTGTATTAACAGAGAGCTTGGAGTATATATGAATGAACGGTAAGGAATATGTGAAATTAATATAGACATGTGTTCGCATAGTAGCCCTATCGGGGGCATGTTTCCTTAAATGGTAGCAATAATGAAAATTTACACTGTGTATTACAAACCACTCAAGGCTTCAAAAATATTACTAATTTTTGTGTTGTGATCAGTTGTCTCGCTTGTTTAGCTGCGATACATGATTCAATAATTTCATTTACCGCCAATAAAGCAGTATTGACTGGTATTGACGCATTATTTTCTCAATATAACGGCGAGTTTAGATTCCTACTAATAATGCTATAAATTAACGACAATAAAGAGAAATCAAAGATTAAAGAGTACATCGAATAAATGTGTATACACGCGTTCCGCTCGTATGCCTTTTCCAGACCAATGGTTGATAACCCCCTACATAATAGAGCGTTTTGATAAGAACATGTGTCCACATAGTAGGCCTTTCGTGACATGAGACTGCCACTTGGTACAGACTGTCACTTGGTACATGCTTTGTTTACTCTGTATAACAGCCTATCTTGATGGGAGTTATAATACATATAATTGATGAAAATAATGCATGAAGTAAGTATTTATACACTAGTCTACATAATATGGGCTCTTTAGTTTCTCCATTTAATGGAGATTTTAGAGTAATAATATGAATGAACTATGACTAGAATACATCGAAGAACCAGACACCAATGCCATACTCCTACCATCCATGGAGCAAGTAATATACATGATATAAGACATAAAATACAACAGACAGTATCGTGTGCAACCGCTAAGGTATCATATGAATGAACCGTCATACACAATGATGTTACAACCAAAACTGCCTTATGGACGAAATACTGGAACTGATTATACATTTGATACACGACATGTCATTCCACTTTATACATGGTCAGTTAGATATCTTGCGAAAGTGACGTGCACCTTTAAGGTATGTGACCAAAATGTGTTGTATTGTATTTTATATATATGACCATTTCTGCAGTAAATAACGACACATCATTACTAGTGGGACTATGTGTGAAGCTCTTTGAATTAAATGAGCTTACTATGGTGGACATGTTTAACCAGATACGTTCTTCAAATAATGTTGGGATTTAAATTGAAGCTTAATTAGCCCTTCAAGCTTTCCAAATCAAGGTTATGGCGTGAAACAACCTGGAGAGAAAGATTTTATTTAGTTACTAATGTGGGTTCAAATAGAAACACATGGCGAAGGCCATGATTCGAGCCTGTATGGCGCTTCATAGCCCATTAAAGGCGCGCCGATGGGTGTGGTTAACTTTAATATGTCATGTGTAGGCCAGAAGCCACGAGGAACCCATTGCTGTCCATGTCTGTACCCCATATATACTGCTATATGCAGTCGACCTACCTAGGACCTCAGTTTCTCCTTTCCTGTGTGGCTATTCCAAACCCATTTAGTGCAATGCGTTTGAAAATATACAGAGCGTTATTAAGAAGGATCGCTGATGCGTATAATATAACCAATATTTAGTCAAAATTTTAAGAAAACCCATTATTGAAACATTGCGTTTGATAGTGTTGGGATTTGACCATATAATGGTTATCAGTGAAGTGATGACATGTGCACTAAATGACCTCAGTCAGTAAAGGCTAGTTCAGACCATATGAGAACCACACTCACCACCCATGCCTATACCCAAACAAACACCATGGCGACAGCGAAACACTACGAAGCTTCTCCCCACACGGACACTGTTGTCTTCCATGAATAATTTCTGATCCCATGTTGAGACCAAATTTCAGCCAAAGGGAACCCGTGGTTTCTGAGAAAATTATATTACAATTATGTACGGATGACGGACGAAGAGTGATTGGTTTTAGTTTCCACACAGATGTGTACCAACACGTTTTGAGACTGATATAGATGAAGTGTCCCTTTTATTATTGTTACGATGTGAAGTTGGCTAGTTCATACCCGTAGTATCAGTTTCACTGGCCAGTGTCACTTAGAAACAATATTACGGATCATTGTCACATACAAAGGTCTTCAAAGGGAAGTCTATAATATGAGTAATATTTTCGCGGGCTTTTAAAGTTGTATATATATATATATATATAATAGGTGTGGCTTCACATTAGCAAAGATGTCCCAAAGGAACATGCACACCATGAACGGAGGAAATATTAATAATCAAGGATGTATTCTCAATACAGGGGGAGGGGGTAATTTAATTTGTTACAGTCAATGGAGCGATTAGGAATGAATAAATTATGGAAAACAAGATGTGAAGAGGCCTATATGACATATGTAGAGCGTGCTACCTATATGACATCTGTAGAGCGTGCTAACGGATTTAGTCATAGAAAGAGAAATATCCAAGATGGATGCTTCGTTCAAATTCTATAGAGCCCATCTGGAGGTGCTACTAAACAAGGAATTTTTACAAAAACTTGGAGATGAAAGTGGATATTCGAAGATTATGAGGGATTAGAAGTTGTAAGAAAAAGAAGAGCGAATAAAAACAGGAAGTGGTAGATAAAAAAGAGGGATAAAAAAAAAAAGATAACAAAGAAAATTATGAATAAATAGAGGATATCCACCCTTTTTCAGTGGATATGGGTTATATCTCATGAGTCATGACAAAACATTGAATTTCCACGATATGATCAAATAATAAGCATGTGATACAACGCTTAGCCGATGGGTGTGGAGTCAGCCGGTAGGTTTCACGAGGGATTGCGTCAGATTCCAATGACTCAGGCGTTGCGCCGGAAGTAGGGATTGCGCCAGATTCGAATGACTCAGGCATTGCGCCAGAAGTAGGGATTGCATCAGATTCGAATGACAGGCATTGCAGGAGGCATAGTTTCTTATGGGCTGGATCTTATTCTAGGGTTTAGGAGACGTGTGTAGACCACTCAATATCCCCTCAGGTGTAGTGTGGAACCCTCAGAAGTGGCAGTGGGTTAGATATATTAAAAGACCGTTAATTTTAATTTAATTTTAAATTATTTTTGAATTTTAGAAAAAGTTAAAGTTTTTTAAGTTTTTCATATTTTTTTAATTTATGAATTTTTTTTTAAGTTTTTCATTTTTGTTTCTTTTTGAAAAGTTTTTTAAGTTTTTTGAAATTTTTGAGTATTTTGAAGTTTTTAAAGTTTTTTGAAATTTTTTGAGATTTTGGAAATTTGAGAAATTTTTGAAGTTTTTGAAATTTTGAAGTTTTTGACATTTTTGAAGTTTTTGAAATTTTTGAAGTTTTGAATTTTTTGAAGTTTTCAATGCGAGTGTCACTTTAACATTATCCCACAGTGTGCACCATGTGTTACTTTAACATTCATCCATAGTGAGTGTCACTTTAATAATCATCCCCAGTGAGAGCCTAGTGTCCCTTCAAGACTGAAGCTACCCCAACGAGATCATCACGTGATATACATGTAGATAATATTCCGTTCATTATACGATGGTGGACCGAAAGCGGTGCCCTACATATCATCTAGCACCTGACCTCAAATAGGTCATGACATATGATGACCTAGGATTATGTAAATTAGCGAGAAAGTAGGTCATGACCTATGATGACCTAGGTCAAACTGCCTAGACTGCAGAGAATATAGGTCAAACTCCATGTACTGCAGAGAATGTAGGTCAACCTGTCTAGACTGCCCCCAACTGGGGTGGGTATCATCATGAAACATACTCCATTCAGGAGCCTTTATTCGGCGACGAATTATAGGGAGCTTGCGGCACATTTTGAACGGACCCCTTTTGGAACCTGTATTCAGCATACAGCCTATATAATGACCACACGCCCTGCACTGCGGGGCCCATTTGTACGAACACTTTATTTCAATAAAACTGTATTTTCTACCCCCATCCCAATCTCCCCAACCCACGAATATACATGCACATATGGAACGCTACAATCCAGATATTTTACTTTATCTATATACTAACTAAAACAGGCTCTATTCGGGAGCCTTTATTTGGCGAGGGAGGGGCCTACGGCCCCTTTGTGCGCTTCGCGCACATTATATGATCTTAAACTGCGTGCGCTTCGCGCACATTTTGATCTTTTAAACATTCTTTTATCAGATTTGCACTCAACCGAAAGATTAAAAGAGCATTAATTAGCGTCGGCAGTATTGTTTACACTGTATTATTAGTCCCGGCCCGGGAATGTGGTTTTTTCTAACTGAGTTCCGGCGAATTTACTGAACGGTAGGCCCTATACCACTGGCGGGAGGTCAGACTGTGTCCATTCGCCATCTTCCGTGTATACCGGTACTCATTCGATTCCACACTCAATGCACAACTTTCGTATCAAAGACAGCATTCTTTACTTATGTTCAAACCCAACTGGCAAATTAAAATACCATATTAGCACCCATTCCCAACGACGAACCTTAAACGTTCGAGTCTTGACTCTGCATCCCACTACATCCACCTATTCCCAACGACGGTAGAACGTTCGAGACTCTATAACTCACTACATGTACACGCACTTCCGCGACAAAATCAACATTCGTTACCTAAATTCATACCGAACCTGAACTGACACATTAATTTAGCCCCTATTTCCAACAACGCGTTGGTAGAGCGCATGGAAGTTTCGCCTACAATAGCAAAGCAAGTGTGGGTTTGCGTGCGACGTCACGTGACGTCATTCGACAAACGTCATAAGAAATAGTGCCTATACTTGAGTGCAAATACTGTATTTGGGGACGATGTTAGATCTCAGGTTTGCTTTGACCAATCGGGGTGAAATTTGGTGAGTCATCTTTTAAGACACAATATAGGCCATGGTTCAAATTTGCTCCACATTGCACACATGGTTGAAAAGTTATAAGCGCGCCAAAAGCGTGACCGAGTTATACACACACAGATACACACACACACAGACGACGGGTCTTTCGATGTTATAAGTACATGTAGTCCCAACAATGTGGTAATATTTCAGTCAGGTATCACTGTGCATGTCTAACGGTCTGAATGTTTTCATTGGTTTGATATTTTATTTATTGTCATTCCCGCTTCTGGGACATACACCACTTTCATTTACAAATAATGATGCACAGATGGTTAATGGTATGCGGAATCCACTCCACGAACAGTAGCACGTTAATACGGATTTGTTACTTTTCGTCACCCTTATAATTTTCGAGTTTATAGCGAATTTATAGTTGAAGAACTTTTCAAAACACATATATTCATGAGACTTAATGCTGTTGCCTTGACGGTATCTATCCGTTAGTCGTCTGTGACTAGGGCCATGGGATCACCATATATGAAAATCACCAGAACTACACATACACGCGCATGCATACACTCTATCAACGACTTTCTGGTGTTCAGTTTATCCACCCAGTTTTTTAAATACACCAGAGCACCTTGGGCGCCATAGTAGTGAATATATAATTCAGAATAATTAGAAAGTTATCGTGTGTGTTGGACAGCATACTATGCTCAGCCCCAATTACTCACCGCTCATATCAAGGGATTCAGTAAATTCAGTCGTGCCAACAGAAATGTCAACTTCAGCAATAAACTACCACCCAGCCTAGCAACTCCAAACACACGATCATCCATTGGGTGAAGACTGCTATACATGTAGCACACCAACACCACCCTTCCTCGGCGGCGTTATATATTGACTGTTCATAAGCGCACATCAGCCGATAGATCCCAGGTTGATCCACCACGCCATGGACATCAGAATAAAGTATTGTAAATGCAGAAATAGTCAGCAAACGCGCACATACATCAACTTGATCTTCATCACCAACATACATCACTCGCTCCACCCACGTTAACATTAAGTCATTTCATAATTCCGTTAAGCAACTCCATCCAAGCTCCATCCATTCCAGTTCCCTCTACAGAAGAACGCAACAGAGGATGCCACAATAACCATGCAGCTCCGTAATACGCGTTACATCGTCAATTGGATAGCCCAACGGAAGGGCGAAAACTTACTACACTCACAGGCACCACATAGGCGCCACGCATGCGACAGGCAATCGACATAATGGAACACATGGAACCAGCACCACATCATACCCACGGATGTACACATCTATTCAGAAAGGCAAGAATTCACTCTTAACACAACCACAGGACAACACCAATAAGGCATAAAGCGCAACGAATTTAAAGCCCAACTTGAACACAGCCGACCAGACACTGGCCAAGGCATGCATATATATATATATATATACCGTGACCGTCGACGCTAACAAAGGTTCGTGTACGAAGAGGACGATGGAATATTGCTGGCTCATATAAAGTTACACAATGTCACAATTCGTGTCAGAATAAGATCTAGACGGATATGATGTCTGGATTGGATATCTCGAAACACATCCACCATATGTCCTGGAGACAGCAAGTACATTCGAACGATGCATCCACAAACCAGAAACAGTAGTACACAGCACCTATGTTACAACACTGCAGACAGCTGCACAGCTTCGCACATCGATATGACCCAACAATATCCACTTGCTAAATAGACACACACCACCTATGGCTTGTACATTGGTTTTAAAGACTGGTAAACACAGTATACGAAACAAAATGCCGCTGTGAGACTCTGAACCACAGTACAAAGGCCACAACACGATACACCCACGGGACAACATTATTCTACAATATGGGCGCCTCCTATATTCGCTAATACATACAACGTTTATTGGCAAGTAAAATGCTGGTTGCTAAAACGCACCACGGTAGTGAACTTGTGCGGGGAGACTTCAACCAACAACGCAAAGGCTGCATGCGTCAGCGTTCATTGGTTAATCTCACGAGGTACCAAACATGAAATATTACCATAACACCCAGTATATATGCACATTGAACGGCGCATCAGCCTACCGAAGACACTCGATTCCGCAGATTAGAAACCGAAATATGCGCCATGTATGTACATGTATATGTAACAGCATGGTGGAATGTTGTGGGTTCTGTGTTTAGCATACACTCTTATACCCATTGTGATAATTCAATAGGTTAGCATTTATACGCACGTGACTGATATATAGACCAATGAGTCATACATTTGGCACACGAAACACATGTAACATCCTAGCTCACTTATACGCTGCATTGCCGACCGCCCCAAAGACATTTGCAGATAACAGCTATTTAGACCCACAAAAAAACAAAGCAAGCGACACGTGGACTAATTAATACTGCGGAGCTTTGCAGACGTCGAACACAAGGCATGCATAATAACACAGATGTTTTGTTCCTTTCTGTGACCAGTGTCCATGTTATCCAAGGAGACACATTTCTATGAATAGCTTTCCTTGTGGTATTTGAATTTTGGACTTCATCTAAAACCGCAATAAGTTGGAAGATCCCTGTCAGCAGCCCAGACACCAGCAATATACAGCGTCCCGAGTTAGCAAATATTTAACACTGTTACATGATCATATAGGCTATGGTCATCTTGAAATTATATGGCAGTTTCCGATAGGCGTTGCACGTGTATGTTGTATATCAGATGCATGTGAAATGTCCATAGCCCACAATGATCCACATCATCAACACCCGACATCGCACAGCGATGTCTCCGCGCCAGTATTCAATGCGAGCATGTTTCCAAACGACTGACTCCACCATTTGCTCATAGTCAGGAAACTAATGCACGGATTACAATTTTAACCATGCACCTACTTAACTATAGCAGCAATACCATGAAATCAGTCAATCAAAGCACACCACCACATTGCAGCGAACACATAGCGGCGCTTCATCCAAACACCGTCCAGTCATTAAAATACCATCAACTGTCCATGACATCAATCAGTCTAATCGTGGGTATGTTCGCCGCAATATGAGGACCCCCACGTCCGACACGTCGAATGCGAATTGTGTACGGTCCCCATCGATAGTTCTCTACGAAGTCACGTTCCCATGAACCGGCACGTGAGCACATAACAGCAGCGATAAGCACACCGGAAGGGCGCGGATCGTCACCATGGAGAGGTAAAAACGGTTCACAGCATCAATCAACGTGAAACATGTATTTTTCACTACCTTCAATGTGCGTTCAACAGCACATTGCTATTCCTCACAATAAAGTATCAACATTGGTGCACAAACAACATACAAAGCCAACCTGATCATCACACTTTTAGGCCAAGCAATCGGAACGAAAATGAACACCGTACTAATATATAATGAACTGTCGAATCAACAAACAATGGCCCTCTCGCAACGAAAACACTGTATGAGAAACATTTCAGATAACACCCCAGATTGATCTAGACAAAAAAGTAAATTTGAAGATAGATTCTTACTCCAGCTTAAATAGTAGATGCGGATACCAAGGTGTACATGCATATCCAACGCTGATACATATGCCAGCTAATAGGCATGAGCGTCTACATTGTCAGCACGTTTGGTGAAACAAAACCAACGCATGTGCTCTTGGAACAATCATAGCTGCCACAAGTTGTCTATGTTCAAATTGCCATTGATCCAAACATGGACGCCCGTAGCACAGTAGATTGAGTGAGTGAACACTTCTGGATCATTTGGCCACCTGTCCTTATTAGCAACGTGCATGAATTGCGCTATGGTAACCACATAGATGTTCACGCTGGTGTTGGAGGTCGTGTGGCTGGAAGTTACTAATATGGTGTTGAACACATTGGTGGTATCCAAATATTAGCGTAGCAGCTGAAATGAGTGTGTCAAAAGACCAACTTTAATGAATGGGGTGATAAATTGAGTTCATATTTCACCTGGCACTTATATATGTTGCTAATTTCCAATATGCAGGTAGGACAGCTCAGTTCATCTGGTAGATTACAAAACTGTGGTGAGTATACGTGAACTAATTTCCTACCAATGCTGACGCAATACATTATTATGGTCTGAACGACGTGCAAAGTCCATCTCTCGAGTAGCATTGTATTTACAGTGATGTTGGTACTCATTTAAATGCATCATACTGTAAACCAACATGACCAAAGTATTGCACTTCCAGAAGTGTCGAAAATCAATTCTGGTGAATAGAGTGTATAGTTTAACTCTTAGTTGTCCTAAGTTCCAAAATGACATATATTTCGGAACATGGGACAACCTTGCCCTAAAATAGAGTTAAGGTCTGAATTGTCATTTGCGTGTTCACCAAGAAGTATTTAGTTCTATTTTGCTCCAAGTGCTAAATTTCACACCCTAGGTCTACATTTCTCAAAATGTAAGAGATATAACAGTCTTATGCGGATTAGTCTTGATAAAAATTAATACCTAAGACATTAAGGAATCCAACGATGTGAAGTTTTCCACTGTAAACCATACATTTCAGTTGTGACGGCAATTCAAACTTTGAAAATCGATTTACTCAAAATCATAAAAAATGCACTTAGAACAGATTGGAACTCAGGTCGCGAAATGCTAGAGTGGGTGAATACTGAATGCGAGTTAACAGATGGGTGAATATTGAATGCCATGCAGTTAACAGAGAGGTGAATACTGAATGCAAGTTAACAGAGGGGTGCATACTGAATGCAAGTTAACATAGGGGTGAATACTGAATGTCAGTTAACAGAGGGGTGAATACTGAATGCCAGTTAACAGAGAGGTGAATACTGAATGCAAGTTAACAGAGGGGTGAATACTGAATGCAAGTTAACAGAGGGGTGAATATTGAATGTCACTTTAAAAGAGCGGGTGAATACTGAATGTCAGTTAAAGTGATGTTAAACACTCCAGTAGGGTGATCAAAAGAAATTGAGAATAATCTTAATCAAAGTAGATATATTTTACGAATATTATTCCAAATTGACAACACACACCGCCATTTTTATATATTAATTAAATGCAATGACTCTCGATGGCGAAATAACTTGAGTTAGTTTATCGCCGATAGTTACGTCCCGAATCGAGAATTAAATAATTACAATTGAGCGTAGTCCCGACGATGTTTTCTACGGAGTGGTACGGTCAATTTATATGAACATTTCGGCGATGTTAGTAGAATGCTTCATTCCCCAGGCTGGGATAGCGCCTGTGTACTAACTTATTAATTTCACGCACCCGAACAAGTCCATCATACGTCTTTAATAGAGGGGGTAAATACTGAATGACAGTTAACCCTTTACCCAACAGAACGGCCCTGTGCCAATGCATTCTCTTATATATGCGAGTCGACCATAGGTCACCTCGCATATATAAGAGAATGCATTGGCTTAACACATTAAAAATTATAAAATTGTTAAAGAATGCAAGAAAAAATGATAAAAAGTGTTAAAAAAAGAATTTTTTTAGGCCAATGCATTCTCTTATATATGCGAGGCGACCTATGCATTGGCACAGGGCATAACTGTAACCATCACAATGTGGTCAATGAGCCGGTTCCAATGATATCCATATTTGTATGGTTTTATTGAGACAGACCGAAGATAATTTAGGCTGTTGAAGCTTCATTTGGGCGTTTCTTGGCGTTCTGTTGGGTAAAGGGTTAACAGAGGGGCTGAATACTCAATGCTAGTTAACAAAGGGGGTGAATACGAAATACCAGTTAAGAAAATATATGACGAAGGACATATAATTCACTTCAATACCATCTATTTTCAAAACTTATCTCAATGTATATATACTCAATTGGGAAAACTCTGTCCCGTGTACAATGCACAAGCAATAGCTTCACATGCTTCATACTATCCGATAAGACCGTCTTCA
Source organism: Siphonodentalium dalli (assembly GCA_032622095.1). Lineage (NCBI taxonomy): Eukaryota > Metazoa > Mollusca > Scaphopoda > Gadilida > Siphonodentaliidae > Siphonodentalium > Siphonodentalium dalli. The sequence continues at coordinate 257,934,364 of CP136061.1, read as the reverse complement.
GATTACAAATTGCATCCAGTGGTGTGAGGATTCTGTTAGCAGATATTTCCACCGGAAATACTACAAAACACAGTAGTTCGATAATGTTTTATTATAAAATACGAGATAGTTCAATTCTTGTCCATATGTGTCAATACGTGTCGTATGTACAAATATATGCATGCACACATGATATTCACGTGACAGACAAGGCATCAAAGAAATATGAATTGCAAACCTACAGAATCAGCATTCTAGTCATTGTGTTCACTACAAACCCTGTGATTTAAAGGGGCCCGATGCCTTCGCAGTGGGTAAATCTGAAAACAATATTAAAGTTTGGAAAACAAAAATCACCAATGAGAAAAACATTGAGAAATAGATCAACTTTGTTCTTATATTCATAATTGATAGTTCTCCAATACCGAAAGTTCGCGTGTTGAAACCAGTGTTATGTAGACAAAACTGTTACAGTGATTTGTCAACAAACATCGCTAATCGTGTAATAAGTTCCAATATGTAGGTCTAAATATATGATTATCAGAATATTTTTCAATGTTTTGAATCTTTTCCAACATTTACCGTCAAGTTTTTTTATTCAAGGTTTTGATTCAAAGGTATGCAAAATGGAGCGAGCCTGTGATGTCATATCTTCCTCGGTGGCGTGACACTGCATTGCAGTTTTACTCACGCCACGTCATTTGCGCATGACAGACACGCCCCTAGCGGATTGAAACTGAAATGAACCGGCCCATGGTTCACTTCAAATACATAAGAAATAATACAAACGATGATGATTTGATGAGGAAGTAGTGAAATATTTACACTGAAATGAACATGCTTTATGGGGCTGCCACCCAACCCCACTCTTTTATGCCATATTCCAGGTGCTTTGGGGTGTAAGTCGGATTCAGTCCGTGTCGTACGCCGGATTCCAACAGCACAACTGAATCAACAATTTAGTCATATCCACGGTAACCAGTTTGTGCCTATACTATCTCCGCCACTGTTGGTTAGCGATCTAAATATTGGGAAGAAAAATATCCCTGTTATTTGTTTAAATTAACGGCATGCAGTGTTGCTTTTCTCCAAAAATAATTCATATATAGACAATAGTTAACTGTTTTGAGTAGCGTGCTGTTTTTCACCTCGAGTGAGATGCGGCGGATTATTTTTAGAGGCGCTGGCCGATTTAAAATAATCCTCGAATCTCACGAGAGGAGAAAAACCGTACGATACTCAGAACAGTTGACTGTTGTTTTTATTATATTTTATATACTAGTTTGTTACGAACCAGACCATAATGAAATGTTCTTAAAGCTACAACATCACGGGCCATTTCTGCTAAAATAACGCTCAAGATACCGAATGACGCAAAAATTGACGCCATGACGCAGTGATGAGTGTAGGATAACATCTTGCGAGTAGGATGACACGTTTGGTCTTCCGGGAGCGGGGATATGATTTATATTTTGACGTAAATATTTGATGAAAATATAATATATCCGGATCCTGGATTACATGTCTTTTAAAGCCAGCTTTTGGATTAAAATGGGGGTAGCCTCGTTTATAAATGAGATCATGAAATAATGATGTAAAGATGTCCCTGTCCGATTTCACACCGTATTTACGTTTTCAGTCCAGAAAATAATTAGATCGGCCCTATGAGCTCATTAACCCTTTCATGACGTGTGCTGTGCTGGCGCAGCATTAAATATCCTGTGCCAGTGTAATTCTCTTATATATGCGAGTCTTCCACAGGTAGCCCCACATATATAAGACAATGTACTGGGTTACAAGTTCAATGTAAATATTGGTATGCCAATGCATTCTCTTATATATGCGAGGCTCCCTTTGGGAGACTCGCATATATAAGAGAATGCATTGGCACAGAGATTTTAAAAAAAATCAGGAAGCTCCAGATATGGAGGGGTTAATAGGAGGTTTTGCTGGCCAGATATCGACTTTCAAAGAAGTTGTGTTTTAGCACACTATTTCGACTGCAATGGGAAGTTTTAGCACATTTTGATATTTTTGGTCAGCATTGCACAACTGCTAATGATAGTCTCTTATAAATAGCATACATGCTTCAATTGCACATAAGCGATATATCATAGAGAGCGTATTAAATTATGAGCTTTTCTGAGTGTAGTCTTATGGGCGACTTTGTGGATTCCCGCAATGCCTGAAAGATATACGAATGACGGTGTTTGCAAGTAAGTTTTTCATTACTTGTGCCTAGTAAGTGGACAATTTGCTTACGAAAGTCTAACGTATTTGGTGTCAAATCGGGACAGGGCATCAGTTTATTCAAATGTGGACCACACTGCCCAACCGAATCGTGGCATTGTGATGAACAAGATGTCTCTCAGTGTTCTACATAAGTCATTCAGTGCAATTTTATTTTTAACGAAGCACAACCTGAATATGCCCTTACGATTTTGCACAATATAGGTCGTAGAATTAACGTTGAAAAATGGAAAGTGCGTCTAAACCTGACCATTGTAAAAAAAATAAAACGTTAAAAAATACGTGTGGCTTTACGTTCACCGAGCAATAGAGAACAGTGGATAACATTCATTCTTCCATATTCTTCCATTCTTTCTGTGTTGATGAAGGTGAGTTGGATCTTGGTCCATGGTCAACATTCATTGTTTCTGTTTGGGAGGAAGGTGAGTTAGATCTTGGTCCATGGTCAACATTCATTGTTTCTGTTTGGGAGGAAGGTGAGTTAGATCTTGGTCCATGGTCAACATTCATTGTTTCTGTTTGGGTGGAAGGTGAGTTAGATCTTGGTCCTCGGATCAACATTCATAGTTTCCGTTTGGGGGAAGGTGACTTAGTTCTTGGTGACCGCGAGATCAACGGCTTCACGTAGTAATGTCATGTACTTGTATGTTAAACTGTCTCCAAACCTGCGAAGAATAACACAAAGCTTCAACTACATTCATAGTAACGAACTGTGTATAAGTTATTCAAACCCCATCGGTCATATTAAGCAGGGCGACTAATTATTAACCAGGGCGCTATACCATAAACCATAGTATAAACTTTCCTTTGTAATTAACAGTTTTGTGATACAAAATGTGGGTTATAGAATTCCTACCAGTGTATTTCATTCATTGTTGACGGGAATGCAGCATAATTATTATGTTGTTAACTCTTAGTTTACAATGTGCAACGACGAGAAATGATTTATTTGATCTTTTCGGCGATACATCTATTTCCTGGGGTTTCACTTGAGTAGAAAACTCTTTACATTTTGGAGAGAATGAAGGGCTTGACTGTTCCATTGATTGGCGTCGATATTACTCGATTTGCCAGAAAACTCTTAGGCTGGTGTCCATGTTTGTTCCAAAGCCTTTACGACTGTATCATAAACTGCCTTTGCAGCAGGGTGCTCTGTCTATCCTTAGCTTATGTCAGCTTCCGATGGCCAAGACATGGTACCTCTAGTTGTGGACTCTTCTGATACTGGGCATCCCCCTTTACCCACATGTTGGGTCACACAAAGACACTTCTACATGAATCAATACTTACTCGTTCTGAAAACTGACATTGTCTTCATCTTCGCCGAGACTGAGGATATCGTTTAGATTTCTGTTCAGGAAGATATCACCATTCGGTCGATAGAACACCACTTCAACTGGAAATCTGAAATGTTACATAATATGTATTTAAATTCAAATTTTGTTAAACTCGGTGTCACATAGTATGACACAGACAAGACTTCACATTTGTTAAACTCGGTGTTCCATAGTATAACACAGACAAGACTTCACAATTGTTAAACTCGGTGTTCCATAGTATGACACTGACAAGACTTCACATTTGTTGGAATTTTAGATGCCCCTAACTACAAAGAATACTGCAGGTCGTACAGAAAAACGTTCGATGCTAGCCAAGCGTAATTTAAATATGATCGGGGTGCCTACTCGAAGGTTGTTGGAACAAATTAGGTCAATAAATATCAAGAGTGGAATAAGAATTGAACTCAAGTTGTGTCAATATGTGTCGCCGAAACACGCATTATGATTGGCCGAGAGCTGTTAGCTTCAGTTTTCAATTAACCATCATCGGCCGCTAATCGGCAAACACATTTTGAATGTAACACGGTGTCATTGACAACGCACCAAAAGTACGTCACCGCGCTGCCATCAGTAAGTTTAATCGAGTCATCCGGAACAATATTTACTACACCTGTAGATACGATTAACATGATGTTGCTTTGACGCTTTGTTGGATTGAATTACAATGGAGATAAGCGTACTACTCTGTGTTGTTTTTTGTATATTCGGGAATTCGAGTTCCATTATTAGGATACCACATTTGAAAAGCTGTATTAATATTTTCTATTCAGTCTTTGTCGTGCTTCTGAATTACTCGTATCGTCATTGTCTTAACATATATCTGGGACTGGCTAGTAATTAATCACAGTACAAGCGCATTGCCCAGCACAATTTAGACGTGATATAATCTGACCAGAACGCCCTTTGACTGGGATGAGATTTAGTTTTAAGGTCCTTGGGCATGATGCGACATTTAGAATTATCGTTGTTTTTGACTGGGATGAGATTTAGTTTTTAAGGTCCTTGGGCATGATGCGTTATTTAGAATTATCGTTGTTTTTGACTGGGATGAGATTTAGTTTTAAGGTCCTTGGGCATGATGCGTTATTTAGAATTATCGTTGTTTTTGACTGGGATGAGATTTAGTTTTAAGGTCATTGGGCATGATGGGTTATTTAGAATTATCGTTGTTTTTGACTGGGATGAGATTTAGTTTTAAGGTCCTTGGGCATGATGCGTTATTTAGAATTGTCGTTGTTTTTGACTGGGATGAGATTTAGTTTGAAGGTCCTGGGCATAATGCGTTATTTAGAATCATCGTTGTTTTTGACTTGGATGAGATTTAGTTTTAAGGTCCTTGGGCATGATGCGATATTTAGAATTATCGTTGTTTTTGACTCAGATGAGATTAAGTTTTAAGGTCTTTGGTCACGATGCGATATTTGACTGGGATGAGATTTAGTTTTAAGGTCCTTGGTCACGATGCGATATTTAGAATTATCGTTGTTTTTGACTGTGATGAGATTTAGTTTTAAGGTCTTTGGTCATGATGCGTTATTTAGAGTTATCGTTGTTTTTGACTGGGATGAGATTTAGTTTTAAGGTCCTTGGTCATGATGCGTTATTTAGAGTTATCGTTGTTTTTGACTGGGATGAGATTTAGTTTTAAGGTCCTTGGTCATGATGCGTTATTTAGAGTTATCGTTGTTTTTGACTGGGATGAGATTTAGTTTTAAGGTCCTTGGTCATGATGCGTTATTTAGAGTTATCGTTGTTTTTGACTGGGATGAGATTTAGTTTTAAGGTCTTTGGTCATGATGCGTTATTTAGAATTATCGTTGTTTTTGACTGGGATGAGATTTAGTTTTAAGGTCCTTGGGCATGATGCGTTATTTAGAATTATCGTTGTTTTTGACTGGGATGAGATTTAGTTTTAAGGTCCTTGGGCATGATGCGTTATTTAGAATTATCGTTGTTTTTGACTGGGATGAGATTTAGTTTTAAGGTCATTGGGCATGATGCGATATTTAGAATTATCGTTGTTTTTGACTGGGATGAGATTTAGTTTTAAGGTCATTGGGCATGATGCGATATATAGAGTTATCGTTGTTTTTGACTGGGATGAGACTTAGTTTTAAGGTCCTTGGGCATGATGCGATATTTAGAATTATCGATGTTTTTGACTGGGATGAGATTTAGTTTTAAGGTCCTTCGGCATGATGCGTTATTTAGAGTTATCGTTGTTTTTGACTGGGATGAGATTTAGTTTTAAAATCCTTGGGCATGATGCGTTATTTAGAGTTATCGTTGTTTTTGACTGGGATGAGATTTAGTTTTAAGGTCCTTGGGCATGATGCGATATTTAGAATTATCGTTATTTTTGACTCGGATGAGATTTAGTTTTAAGGTCCTTGGTCATGATGCGTTATTTAGAGTTATCGTTGTTTTTGACTGGGATGAGATTTAGGTTTAAGGTCCTTGGTCATGATGCGATATTTAGAATTATCGTTATTTTTGACTCGGATGAGATTTAGTTTTAAGGTCCTTGGTCATGATGCGTTATTTAGAGTTATCGTTGTTTTTGACTCGGATGAGATTTAGTTTTAAGGTCCTTGGTCATGATGCGTTATTTAGAGTTATCGTTGTTTTTGACTGGGATGAGATTTAGTTTTAAGGTCCTTCGGCATGATGCGTTATTTAGAGTTATCGTTGTTTTAGACTGGGATAAGATTTAGTTTTAAGGTCCTTGGGCATGATGCGATATTTAGAGTTATCGTTGTTTTTGACTGGGATGAAATTTAGTTTTAAGGTCCTTGGGCATGATGCGATATTTAGAGTTATCGTTGTTTTTGACTGGGATGAGATTTAGTTTTAAGGTCCTTGTGCATGATGCGTTATTTAGAGTTATCGTTGTTTTTGGCTGGGATGAGATTTAGTTTTAAGGTCCTTGGGCATGATGCGATATTTAGAATTATCGATATTTTTGACTAGGATGAGATTTAGGTTTAAGGTCCTTGGTCATGATGAGTTATTTAGAGTTATCGTTGTTTTTGACTCGGATGAGATTTAGTTTTAAGGTCCTTGGTCATGATGCGTTATTTAGAGTTATCGTTGTTTTTTACTGGGATGAGATTTAGTTTTAAGGTCCTTGGACATGATGCGTTATTTAGAGTTATCGTTGTTTTTGACTGGGATGAGATTTAGTTTTAAGGTCCTTGGGCATGATGCGATATATAGAGTTATCGTTGTTTTTGACTGGGATGAGATTTAATTTTAGGTTCTTGGGCATGATGCGATATTTAGAGTTATCATTGTTTTTTTACTGGGATGAGATTTAGTTTTAAGGTCCTTGGGCATGATGCGTTATTTAGAGTTATCGTTGTTTTTGACTGGGATGAGATTTAGTTTTAAGGTCTTTGGTCATGATGCGTTATTTAGAGTTATCGTTGTTTTTGATTGGGATGAGATTTAGTTTGAAGGTCCTTGGGCATGATGCGTTATTTAGAATTATTGTTGTTTTTGACTGGGATGAGATTTAGTTTTAAGGTCCTTGGGCATGATGCGTTATTTAGAATTATCGTTGTTTTTGACTGGGATGAGATTTAGTTTTAAGTTCCTTGGTCACGATGCGTTTTTTGACTAGGATGATATTAAGTTTTACGGTCCTTGGTCACGATGCGTTAATTAGAGTTATCGTTGTTTTTGACTGGGATGAGATTTAGTTTTAAGGTCTTTGGTCATGATGCGTTATTTAGAATTATCGTTGTTTTTGACTGGGATGAGATTTAGTTTTAAGGTCCTTGGGCATGATGCGTTATTTAGAATTATCGTTGTTTTTGACTGGGATGAGATTTAGTTTTAAGGTCTTTGGTCATGATGCGTTATTTAGAATTATCGTTGTTTTAGACTGGGATAAGATTTAGTTTTAAGGTCCTTGGGCATGATGCGATATTTAGAGTTATCGTTGTTTTTGACTGGGATGAAATTTAGTTTTAAGGTCCTTGGGCATGATGCGATATTTAGAGTTATCGTTGTTTTTGACTGGGATGAGATTTAGTTTTAAGGTCCTTGTGCATGATGCGTTATTTAGAGTTATCGTTGTTTTTGGCTGGGATGAGATTTAGTTTTAAGGTCCTTGGGCATGATGCGATATTTAGAATTATCGATATTTTTGACTAGGATGAGATTTAGGTTTAAGGTCCTTGGTCATGATGCGTTATTTAGAGTTATCGTTGTTTTTGACTCGGATGAGATTTAGTTTTAAGGTCCTTGGTCATGATGCGTTATTTAGAGTTATCGTTGTTTTTTACTGGGATGAGATTTAGTTTTAAGGTCCTTGGACATGATGCGTTATTTAGAGTTATCGTTGTTTTTGACTGGGATGAGATTTAGTTTTAAGGTCCTTGGGCATGATGCGATATATAGAGTTATCGTTGTTTTTGACTGGGATGAGATTTAATTTTAGGTTCTTGGGCATGATGCGATATTTAGAGTTATCGTTGTTTTTTTACTGGGATGAGATTTAGTTTTAAGGTCCTTGGGCATGATGCGTTATTTAGAGTTATCGTTGTTTTTGACTGGGATGAGATTTAGTTTTAAGGTCTTTGGTCATGATGCGTTATTTAGAGTTATCGTTGTTTTTGATTGGGATGAGATTTAGTTTGAAGGTCCTTGGGCATGATGCGTTATTTAGAATTATTGTTGTTTTTGACTGGGATGAGATTTAGTTTTAAGGTCCTTGGGCATGATGCGTTATTTAGAATTATCGTTGTTTTTGACTGGGATGAGATTTAGTTTTAAGTTCCTTGGTCACGATGCGTTTTTTGACTAGGATGATATTAAGTTTTAAGGTCCTTGGTCACGATGCGTTAATTAGAGTTATCGTTGTTTTTGACTGGGATGAGATTTAGTTTTAAGGTCTTTGGTCATGATGCGTTATTTAGAATTATCGTTGTTTTTGACTGGGATGAGATTTAGTTTTAAGGTCCTTGGGCATGATGCGTTATTTAGAATTATCGTTGTTTTTGACTGGGATGAGATTTAGTTTTAAGGTCTTTGGTCATGATGCATTATTTAGAATTATCGTTGTTTTTGACTGGGATGAGATTTAGTTTTAAGGTCCTTGGTCACGATGCGTTATTTGACTGGGATGATATTTAGTTTTAAGGTCCTTGGTCACGATGCGTTATTTAGAGTTATCGTTGTTTTTGACTGGGATGAGATTTAGTTTTAAGGTCCTTGGTCATGATGCGCTATTTAGAGTTATCGTTGTTTTTGACTGGGATGAGATTCAGTATTAAGGTCCTTGGGCATGATGCGTTATTTAGAATTATTGTTGTTTTTGACTGGGATGAGATTTAGTTTTAAGGTCCTTGGGCATGATGCGTTATTTAGAATTATCGTTGTTTTTTACTGGGATGAGATTTAGTTTTAAGGTCTTTGGTCATGATGCGTTATTTAGAATTATCGTTGTTTTTGACTGGGATGAGATTTAGTTTTAAGGTCCTTGGGCATGATGCGTTATTTAGAATTATCGTTGTTTTTGACTGGGATGAGATTTAGTTTTAAGGTCTTTGGTCATGATGCGTTATTTAGAATTATCGTTGTTTTTGACTGGGATGAGACTTAGTTTTAAGGTCCTTGGGCATGATGCGTTATTTGACTGGGATGAGATTTAGTTTTTAGGTCCTTGGTCACGATGCGTTATTTAGAGTTATCGTTGTTTTTGACTGGGATGAGATTTAGTTTGAAGGTCATTGGGCATGATGCGTTATTTAGAGTTATCGTTGTTTTTGACTGGGATGAGATTTAGTTTTAAGGTCCTTGTGCATGATGCGTTATTTAGAATTATCGAAGTTTTTGACTGGGATGAGATTTAGTTTTAAGGTCCTTGGTCACGATGCGTTATTTGACTGGGATGAGATTTAGTTTTAAGGTCCTTGGTCATGATGCGTTATTTAGAGTTATCGTTGTTTTTGACTGGGATGAGATTTAGTTTTAAGGTCCTTGGTCACGATGCGTTATTTAGAGTTATCGTTGTTTTTGACTGGGAAGAGATTTAGTTTTAAGGTCTTTGGTCATGATGCGTTATTTAGAGTTATCGGTGTGTTTGACTGGGATGAGATTTAGTTTTAAGGTCCTTGGTCACGATGCGTTATTTACAGTTATCGTTGTTTTTGACTCGGATGAGATTAAGTTTTAAGATCCTTGGGCATGATGCGATATTTAGAGTTATCGATGTTTTTGACTGGGATGAGATTTAGTTTTAAGGTCCTTGGGCATGATGCGATATTTAGAGTTATCGTTGTTTTTGACTGGGATGAGATTTAGTTTTAAGGTCCTTGGGCATGATGCGATATTTAGAGTTATCGTTGTTTTTGACTGGGATGAGATTTAGTTTTAAGGTCCTTGGGCATGATGCGATATTTAGAGTTATCGTTGTTTTTGACTGGGATGAGATTTAGTTTTAAGGTCCTTGGTCAGGATGCGATATTTAGAGTTATCATTGTTTTTGACTGGGATGAGATTTAGTTTTAAGGTCTTTGGTCATGATGCGTTATTTAGAGTTATCGGTGTTTTTGACTGGGATGAGATTTAGTTTTAAGGTCCTTGGTCACGATGCGTTATTTACAGTTATCGTTGTTTTTTACTCGGATGAGATTAAGTTTTAAGATCCTTGGGCATGATGCGATATTTAGAGTTATCGATGTTTTTGACTGGGATGAGATTTAGTTTTAAGGTCCTTGGTCATGATGCGTTCTTTAGATTTATCGTTGTTTTTGACTCGGATGAGATTTAGTTTTAAGGTCCTTGGTCACGATGCGTTTTTTGACTAAGATGATATTAAGTTTTAAGGTCCTTGGTCACGATGCGTTAATTAGAGTTATCGTTGTTTTTGACTGGGATGAGATTTAGTTTTAAGGTCTTTGGTCATGATGCGTTATTTAGAATTATCGTTGTTTTTGACTGGGATGAGATTTAGTTTTAAGGTCCTTGGGCATGATGCGTTATTTAGAATTATCGTTGTTTTTGACTGGGATGAGATTTAGTTTTAAGGTCTTTGGTCATGATGCATTATTTAGAATTATCGTTGTTTTTGACTGGGATGAGATTTAGTTTTAAGGTCCTTGGTCACGATGCGTTATTTGACTGGGATGATATTTAGTTTTAAGGTCCTTGGTCACGATGCGTTATTTAGAGTTATCGTTGTTTTTGACTGGGATGAGATTTAGTTTTAAGGTCCTTGGTCATGATGCGCTATTTAGAGTTATCACTGTTTTTGACTGGGATGAGATTTAGTTTTAATGTCCTTGGGCATGATGCGTTATTTAGAATTATCGTTGTTTTTGACTGGGATGAGATTTAGTTTTAAGGTCCTTGGGCATGATGGGTTATTTAGAATTATCGTTGTTTTTGACTGGGATGAGATTTAGTTTTAAGGTCCTTGGGCATGATGCGTTATTTAGAATTATCGTTGTTTTTGACAGGGATGAGATTTAGTTTTAAGGTCCTTGGGCATGATGCGTTATTTAGAATTATTGTTGTTTTTTACTGGGATGAGATTTAGTTTTCAGGTCTTTGGTCATGATGCGTTATTTAGAATTATCGTTGTTTTTGACTGGGATGAGATTTAGTTTTAAGGTCCTTGGGCATGATGCGTTATTTAGAATTATCGTTGTTTTTGACTGGGATGAGATTTAGTTTTAAGGTCTTTGGTCATGATGCGTTATTTAGAATTATCGTTGTTTTTGACTGGGATGAGACTTAGTTTTAAGGTCCTTGGGCATGATGCGTTATTTGACTGGGATGAGATTTAGTTTTAAGGTCCTTGGTCACGATGCGTTATTTAGAGTTATCGTTGTTTTTGACTGGGATGAGATTTAGTTTTAAGGTCCTTGGGCATGATGCGTTATTTAGAGTTATCGTTGTTTTTGACTGGGATGAGATTTAGTTTTAAGGTCCTTGTGCATGATGCGTTATTTAGAATTATCGAAGTTTTTGACTGGGATGAGATTTAGTTTTAAGGTCCTTGGTCACGATTCGTTATTTGACTGGGATGAGATTTAGTTTTAAGGTCCTTGGTCATGATGCGTTATTTAGAGTTATCGTTGTTTTTGACTGGGATGAGATTTAGTTTTAAGGTCCTTGGTCACGATGCGTTATTTAGAGTTATCGTTGTTTTTGACTGGGATGAGATTTAGTTTTAAGGTCTTTGGTCATGATGCGTTATTTAGAGTTATCGGTGTTTTTGACTGGGATGAGATTTAGTTTTAAGGTCCTTGGTCACGATGCGTTATTTACAGTTATCGTTGTTTTTGACTCGGATGAGATTAAGTTTTAAGATCCTTGGGCATGATGCGATATTTAGAGTTATCGATGTTTTTGACTGGGATGAGATTTAGTTTTAAGGTCCTTGGGCATGATGCGATATTTAGAGTTATCGTTGTTTTTGACTGGGATGAGATTTAGTTTTAAGGTCCTTGGGCATGATGCGATATTTAGAGTTATCATTGTTTTTGACTGGGATGAGATTTAGTTTTAAGGTCCTTGGGCATGATGCGATATTTAGAGTTATCGTTGTTTTTGACTGGGATGAGATTTAGTTTTAAGGTCCTTGGTCAGAATGCGATATTTAGAGTTATCATTGTTTTTGACTGGGATGAGATTTAGTTTTAAGGTTTTTGGTCACGATGCGTTATTTACAGTTATCGTTGTTTTTGACTCGGATGAGATTAAGTTTTAAGATCCTTGGGCATGATGCGATATTTAGAGTTATCGATGTTTTTGACTGGGATGAGATTTAGTTTTAAGGTCCTTGGGCATGATGCGATATTTAGAGTTATCGTTGTTTTTGACTGGGATGAGATTTAGTTTTAAGGTCCTTGGGCATGATGCGATATTTAGAGTCATCGTTGTTTTTGACTGGGATGAGATTTAGTTTTAAGGTCCTTGGGCATGATGCGATATTTAGAGTTGTCGTTGTTTTTGACTGGGATGAGATTTTGTTTTAAGGTCCTTGGTCAGGATGCGATATTTAGAGTTATCATTGTTTTTGACTGGGATGAGATTTAGTTTTAAGGTCCTTGGGCATGATGCGATATTTACAGTTATCGTTGTTTTTGGCTGGGATGAGATTTAGTTTTAAGGTCCTTGGGCATGATGCGATATTTAGAATTATCGATATTTTTGACTAGGATGAGATTTAGTTTTAAGGTCCTTGGTCATGATGCGTTATTTAGAGTTATCGTTGTTTTTGACTCGGATGAGATTTAGTTTTAAGGTCCTTGGTCATGATGCGTTATTTAGAGTTATCGTTGTTTTTTACTGGGATGAGATTTAGTTTTAAGGTCCTTGTACATGATGCGTTATTTAGAGTTATCGTTGTTTTTGACTCGGATGAGATTTAGTTTTAAGGTCCTTGGGCATGATGCGATATATAGAGTTATCGTTGTTTTTGACTGGGATGAGATTTAGTTTTAAGGTCCTTGGTCACGATGCGTTTTTTGACTGGGATGATATAAAGTTTTAAGGTCCTTGGTCACGATGCGTTAATTAGAGTTATCGTTGTTTTTGAATGGGATGAGATTTAGTTTTAAGGTCTTTGGTCATGATGCGTTATTTAGAATTATCGTTGTTTTTGACTGGGATGAGATTTAGTTTTAAGGTCCTTGGGCATGATGCGTTATTTAGAATTATCGTTGTTTTTGACTGGGATGAGATTTAGTTTTAAGGTCTTTGGTCATGATGCATTATTTAGAATTATCGTTGTTTTTGACTGTGATGAGATTTAGTTTGAAGGTCCTTGGTCACGATGCGTTATTTGACTGGGATGATATTTAGTTTTAAGGTCCTTGGTCACGATGCGTTATTTAGAGTTATCGTTGTTTTGGACTGGGATAAGATTTAGTTTTAAGGTCCTTGGTCATGATGCGCTATTTAGAGTTATCGCTGTTTTTGACTGGGATGAGATTTAGTTTTAAGGTCCTTGGGCATGATGCGTTATTTAGAATTATCGTTGTTTTTGACTGGGATGAGATTTAGTTTTAATGTCCTTGGGCATGATGCGTTATTTAGAGTTATCGTTGTTTTTGACTGGGATGAGATTAAGTTTTAAGGTCCTTGGGCATGATGCGTTATTTAGAATTATCGTTGTTTTTTACTGGGATGAGATTTAGTTTTATGGTCTTTGGTCATGATGCGTTATTTAGAATTATCGTTGTTTTTGACTGGGATGAGATTTAGTTTTAAGGTCCTTGGGCATGATGCGTTATTTAGAATTATCGTTGTTTTTGACTGGGATGAGATTTAGTTTTAAGGTCTTTGGTCATGATGCGTTATTTAGAATTATCGTTGTTTTTGACTGGGAATAGACTTAGTTTTAAGGTCCTTGGTCACGATGCGTTTTTTGACTGGGATGAGATTTAGTTTTAAGGTCCTTGGTCACGATGCGTTATTTAGAGTTATCGTTGTTTTTGACTGGGATGAGATTTAGTTTTAAGGTCCTTGGGCATGATGCGTTATTTAGAGTTATCGTTGTTTTTGACTGGGATGAGATTTAGTTTTAAGGTCTTTGGTCATGATGCGTTATTTATAATTATCGTTGTTTTTGACTGGGATGAGACTTAGTTTTAAGGTCCTTGGTCACGATGCGTTTTTTGACTGGGATGAGATTTAGTTTTAAGGTCCTTGGTCACGATGCGTTATTTAGAGTTATCGTTGTTTTTGACTGGGATGAGATTTAGTTTTAAGGTCCTTGGGCATGATGCGTTATTTAGAGTTATCGTTGTTTTTGACTGGGATGAGATTTAGTTTTAAGGTCCTTGGTCACGATGCGTTATTTGACTGGGATGAGATTTTGTTTTAAGGTCCTTGGTCATGATGCGTTATTTAGAGTTATCGTTGTTTTTGACTGGGATGAGATTTAGTTTTAAGGTCCTTGGTCACGATGCGTTATTTAGAGTTATCGTTGTTTTTGACTGGGATGAGATTTAGTTTTAAGGACTTTGGTCATGATGCGTTATTTAGAGTTATCGGTGTTTTTGACTGGGATGAGATTTAGTTTTAAGGTCCTTGGTCACGATGCGTTATTTACAGTTATCGTTGTTTTTGACTCGGATGAGATTAAGTTTTAAGATCCTTGGGCATGATGCGATATTTAGAGTTATCGATGTTTTTGACTGGGATGAGATTTAGTTTTAAGGTCCTTGGTCATGATGCGATATTTAGAGTTATCGTTGTTTTTGACTGGGATGAGATTTAGTTTTAAGGTCCTTGGGCATGATGCGATATTTAGAGTTATCGTTGTTTTTGACTGGGATGAGATTTAGTTTTAAGGTCCTTGGGCATGATGCGATATTTAGAGTTATCGTTGTTTTTGACTGGGATGAGATTTAGTTTTAAGGTCCTTGGTCAGGATGCGATATTTAGAGTTATCATTGTTTTTGACTGGGATGAGATTTAGTTTTAAGGTCTTTGGTCATGATGCGTTATTTAGAGTTATCAGTGTTTTTGACTGGGATGAGATTTAGTTTTAAGGTCCTTGGTCACCATGCGTTATTTACAGTTATCGTTGTTTTTGACTCGGATGAGATTAAGTTTTAAGATCCTTGGGCATGATGCGATATTTAGAGTTATCGATGTTTTGACTGGGATGAGATTTAGTTTTAAGGTTCTTGGGCATGATGCGATATTTAGAGTTATCGTTGTTTTTGACTTGGATGAGATTTAGTTTTAAGGTCCTTGTGCATGATGCGATATTTAGAGTTATCGTTGTTTTTGACTGGGATGAGATTTAGTTTTAAGTTCCTTGGGCATGATGCGATATTTAGAGTTATCGTTGTTTTTGACTGGGATGAGATTTAGTTTTAAGGTCCTTGGTCAGGATGCGATATTTAGAGTTATCATTGTTTTTGACTGGGATGAGATTTAGTTTTAAGGTCCTTGGGCATGATGCGATATTTACAGTTATCGTTGTTTTTGACTGGGATGAGATTTAGTTTTAAGGTCCTTGTTCACGATGCGTTATTTAGAGTTATCGTTGTTTTTGACTGGGATGAGATTTAGTTTTAAGGTCCTTGGTCACGATGCGTTATTTAGAGTTATCGTTGTTTTTGACTGGGATTATATTTAGTTTTAAGGTCCTTGGTCACGATGCGATATTTAGAGTTATCGTTGTTTTTGATTGGGATGAGATTTAGTTTTAAGGTCTTTGGTCATGATGCGTTATTTAGAATTATCGTTGTTTTTGACTGGGATGAGATTTAGTTTTAAGGTCCTTGGGCATGATGCGATATTTAGAATTATCGTTGTTTTTGACTCGGATGAGATTTAGTTTTAAGGTCCTTGGGCATGATGCGTTATTTAGAATTATCGTTGTTTTTGACTGGGATGAGATTTAGTTTTAAGGTCCTTGGGCATGATGCGATATTTAGAACTATCGTTGTTTTTGACTGGGGTGAGATTTAGTTTTAAGGTCCTTGTGCATGATGCGATATTTAGAATTATCGTTGTTTTTGACTGGGATGAGATTTAGTTTTAAGGTCTTTGGTCATGATGCGTTATTTAGAATTATCGTTGTTTTTGACTCGGATGAGATTTAGTTTTAAGGTCCTTGGGCATGATGCGTTATTTAGGATTATCGTTGTTTTTGACTCGGATGAGATTTAGGTTTAAGGTCCTTGGTCACGATGCGTTATTTAGAGTTATCGTTGTTTTTGTTTCGTTGTAACCAATATCTTGGGTGATTTATTTTTTAATTTTATTGAAAATACAGTACTTATGTTGACCTTATTTCCCATTAGCATCCAATGGACACTATGTGTGTTCTATATCAAAGTTATCTGAGTATATCAGAGACATAACTGGACTGGCGCTTTAAATGGGGATAACTCTATTTGTCCTTTAATGTATAAGCCTATACGTAGAATGGGGCTCGTTCACAAACTGTTTTCATGCTCGAATCACTTAATATCCAACAAAACATGGTATGGCAATTTCGATCAGAAATTATAATTTATTCACGAACATATGGATGGCGCAACATTAAAGACCCAGTGCCAATGCATTCTCTTATATATGCGAGTCGACCATAGGTCGCCTCGCATATATATGAGAATGCATTGGCCAATTGTTTATTATTTTTTTTTTACCTTTAAAAAAAAAAAATCTCAATTTTTATAATTTATTCTTACATTTTTTAACAATTATCAAAAATAATATAAAATTTGTTTGGCCAATCAATTCTCTTATATATGCGAGGCGACCTATGGTCGACTCGCATATATAAGAAAATGCATTGGCACAGGGTTTTCGCAACCAAATGAATTATATACCGACACTCTATATTGTAAAATCCTCTGCTAAATTCAATATTCAATTGTGTATAATAAATTGAACAGATATTTCTAATCTATCGTTGTTGTTCCTTATCAACAATTCAATTCAATTTGTTTATTCTCTTCACTCAAAAGTACATGGGTATTGAGACAACTTACAAAATAATCGCATTACTGTGCAATATTATGTTATGTTTTACATCATACTGAGCCAGTGTCTATACACATTATTATATCTATGTCCGGCATGTGTGCTTTGAACTTACGAGTATGTAGATAATGATTTATTGGCGACTGTTTTGATGAAATCGTCTGATGATGTCTGGAAGTCCTTCATGTCCTCCACCAGTGACCATGTACTGACGAAGTGTTTCTGGAGATACTCCATGATGGGCGGCGTAGCGAGTGGGCCATCTCGCAGCGTCCGCCCCGAACCTGGAAATTGTGGATTGAGATATCATATGTGCACACAAACATAATGTTCCATATAACAAGGTTGATCGCGATCAAGACAATGTTGAGAAGACATGATATATCCAGTATAACCGGCATAAGTTGATATTTGGCCAGTTTATCGCGGCAACGAGCTCGAAATTCGCGAAAATTAACTAATTACGGACCGTAACTCAGTCCAAACATGGCGAAATTTTAAATTTCGCGCTAATGAGCTGGCTAACATTATATCCTATATAAATACGATTACATTGCAGCAACCGTCGACAATAGAACAAACCTGAAAGTTGTCTCATAAAGTTAGACAAATTTCTTTTTATTTTTAGCCTCTTACGGATCACTTGATCGACCGATATATTTCTACTGAATTTTCCGAATATTTCATCTAAGATACTTCAATACGTTTATACTGACACCACGTTATAGACACTGGCACTCGGCGCATTTGTGACCCGCCATATCAAATCCAGTCGTAAGTCGGGATTTTTTACCCTGTGCTAATGCATTCTCTTATATATGCGAGTCGATCATAGGTCGCCTCGCATATATAAGAGAGTGCATTGGCCTAACAATTATTTTTATCATTTTTTTAAAAATAAATAAATGTTTCTTACAATTTTTAGGACATAAAATAAAAAACATCCATTACCCTGCAGGGAGCCACACACATATATAGAAGCATATAGAAGAGTGTCGTCTGCTCATGTTTGTCTGGGGCTCTGTATGAGTGAAATTATAAAATTGTTAAAGAATACAAGAAAAAATTATTAAAATTGTAAAAAATTGTTAGGCCAATGCATTCTCTTATATATGCGACGCGACATATGGTCGACTCGCATATATAAGAGAATGCATTGGCACAGGGTAATATTCGGAAATTCGGAAATTCGGAAATATTCGGTTGATAATGGATATATTTTATATTAAATGGATTTCTCCCATCTAGTTATATAAAAGTATACATTTATGTGTTATTCGTCTGGAGGGGGTTTGATAAAATTAATACAACTACAGAAAGATTCCTGTTAACATTATTATCTCCATATTTCCCAAGGAAGCTACCCGTCAATGAGTATTTAGTAAAGAAAAGATTAAAGAGTTAGAACAATATCAAAATGTTTCAATATGTAATGTCACAATTTCACGATTTCGTCTTTGAATTTCTAAAAAAAAAAAACTTTGATAGAAGTTGGCGTACAATATCTCTGACTGTAGGCAGAACATTCGAATGGAGATTACCTCAGCATGACTGGTCATCTAATGAACCCCAAAGGAGAATGTTGTGAACCAACTTATCCTCGACTCTGGCGCGATCGAAAACGTCGTCAAACTGCAGGTACTCAACCTACAATGAAATAAATTGATATACATGTCGTCAAACCACTCAACCAAATTCAATGGGTTTTATCAAAATCAGTTTGGAATCAATAATATTAAGAGTGTACACTGGAAATAAATGAATTGCCATGTACTCAGCCTACAATAGAAATAAATGGATATACATGTAGTCAAACCACGACAGGCTGAAATGAGTGGATATACATGTAGTCAAACCACGGCAGGCTGTGAAATAAAGGGATATACATGTAGTCAAACCACGACAGGCTGTGAAATAAAGGGATATACATGTAGTCAAACCACGACAGGCTGTGAAATAAAGGGATATACACGTAGTCAAACCACGACAGGCTGTGAAATAAAGGGATATACATGTAGTCAAACCACGACAGGCTGTGAAATAAAGGGATATACATGTAGTCAAACCACGACAGGCTGTGAAATAAAGGGATATACATGTAGTCAAACTACGACAGGCTGTGAAATAAAGGGATATACATATAGTCAAACCACGGCAGGCTGAAATGAGTGGATATACATGTAGTCAAACCACGACAGGCTGTGAAATAAAGGGATATACATGTAGTCAAACCACGACAGGCTGTGAAATAAAGGGATATACATGTAGTCAAACCACGACAGGCTGTGAAATAAAGGGATATACATGTAGTCAAACCACGACAGGCTGTGAAATAAAGGGATATACATGTAGTCAAACCACGACAGGCTGTGAAATAAAGGGATATACATGTAGTCAAACCACGGCAGGCTGAAATGAGTGGATATACATGTAGTCAAACCACGACAGGCTGAAATGAGTGGATATACATGTAGTCAAACCACGACAGGCTGTGATATAAATGGATATACATGTAGTCAAACCACGACAGGCTGTGAAATAAAGGGATATACATGTAGTCAAACCACGGCAGGCTGAAATGAGTGGATATACATGTAGTCAAACCACGACAGGCTGTGAAATAAAGGGCTATACATGTAGTCAAACCACGACAGGCTGTGAAATAAAGGGCTATAGATGTAGTCAAACCACGGCAGGCTGAAATGAGTGGATATACATGTAGTCAAACCACGACAGGCTGAAATGAGTTGATATACATGTAGTCAAACAACGACAGGCTGTGAAATAAAGGGATATACATGTAGTCAAACAACGACAGGCAGTGAAATAAATGGATATACATGTAGTCAAACCACGACAGGCAGTGAAATAAAGGATTATACATGTAGTCAAACCACGACAGGCTGAAATGAGTGGATATACATGTAGTCAAACAAAGACAGGCTGTGAAATAAATGGATATACATGTAGTCAAACCACGATAGGCTGAAATGAGTGGATATACATGTAGTCAAACAAAGACAGGCTGTGAAATGAGTGGATATACATGTAGTCAAACCACGACAGGCTGTGAAATAAAGGGATATACATGTAGTCAAACCACGACAGGCTGAAATGAGTGGATATACATGTAGTCAAACCACGACAGGCTGTGAAATAAAGGGATATACATGTAGTCAGACCGCGACAGGCTGTGAAATAAAGGGATATACATGTAGTCAAACAACGACAGGCTGTGAAATAAATGGATATACATGTAGTCAAACCACGACAGGCTGTGGGATATACATGTAGTCAAACCACGACAGGCTGAAATGAGTGGATATACATGTAGTCAAACCACGACAGGCTGCGAAATAAATGGATATACATGTAGTCAAACCACGACAGGCTGTGAAATAAATGGATATACATGTAGTCAAACCACGACAGGCAGTGAAATAAAGGGATATACATGTAGCCAAACCACGACAGGCTGTGAAATAAAGGGATATACATGTAGTCAAACCACGACAGGCTGTGAAATAAAGGGATATACATGCAGTCAAACCACGACAGGCTGTGAAATAAATGGATATACATGTAGTCAAACCACGACAGGCTGTGAAATAAATGGATATACATGTAGTCAAACCACGACAGGCTGTGAAATAAAGGGATATACATGTAGTCAAACCACGACAGGCTGTGAAATAAAGGGATATACATGTAGTCAAACCACGACAGGCTGAAATGAGTGGATATGCATGTAGTCAAACCACGACAGGCTGTGAAATAAATGGATATACATGTAGTCAAACCACGACAGGCTGTGAAATAAATGGATATACATGTAGTCAAACCACGACAGGCAGAAATGAGTGGATATACATGTAGTCAAACAACGACAGGCTGTGAAATAAATGGATATACATGTGGTCAAACAACGACAGGCTGTGAAATAAAGGGATATACATGTAGTCAAACAACGACAGGCTGTGAAATAAAGGGTTATAAATGTAGTCAAACCACGACAGGCTGAAATTAGTGGATATACATGTAGTCAAACAACGACAGGCTGTGAAATAAAGGGATATACATGTAGTCAAACCACGACAGGCTGTGATATAAATGGATATACATGTAGTCAAACCATGACAGGCTGAAATGAGTGGATATACATGTAGTCAAACCACGACAGGCTGTGAAATAAATGGATATACATGTAGTCAAACCACGACAGGCTGTGAAATAAATGGATATACATGTAGTCAAACAACGACAGGTTGTGAAATAAAGGGATATACATGTAGTCAAACCACGACAGGCTGTGAAATAAAGGGATATACATGTAGTCAAACCATGACAGGCTGTGAAATAAATGGATATACATGTAGTCAACCACGACAGGCTGAAATGAGTGGATATACATGTAGTCAAACCACGACAGGCTGTGAAATAAATGGATATACATGTAGTCAAACCACGACAGGCAGTGAAATAAATGGATATACATGTTGTCAAACCACGACAGGCAGTGAAATAAATGGATATACATGTTGTCAAACCACGACAGGCTGTGAAATAAATGGATATACATGTAGTCAAACCACGACAGGCTGAAATGAGGGGATATACATGTAGTCAAACAACGACAGGCTGTGAAATAAAGGGATATCCATGTAGTCAAACCACGACAGGCTGTGAAATAAATGGATATACATGTAGTCAAACCACGACAGGCTGTGAAATAAAGGGATATACATGTAGTCAAACCACGACAGGCTGTGAAATAAATGGATATAGATGTAGTCAAACCACGACATGCTGTGAAATAAATGGATATACATGTAGTCAAACCACGACAGGCAGTGAAATAAATGGATATACATGTTGTCAAACCACGACAGGCTGTGAAATAAATGGATATACATGTAGTCAAACCACGGCAGGCTGTGAAATAAAGGGATATACATGTAGTCAAACCACGACAGGCTGAAATGAGTAGTCAAACAACGACAGGCTGTGAAATAAAGGGATATAGATGTAGTCAAACAACGACAGGCTGTGAAATAAAGGGATATACATGTAGTCAAACCACGACAGCCTGAAATGAGTGGATATACATGTAGTCAAACAACGACAGGCTGTGAAATAAAGGGATATAGATGTAGCCAAACCACGACAGGCTGAAATGAGTGGATATACATGTAGTCAAACCACGACAGGCTGTGAAATAAATGGATATACATGTAGTCAAACCACGACAGGCTGTGAAATAAATGGATATACATGTAGTCAAACAACGACAGGCTGTGAAATAAAGGGATATACATGTAGTCAAACCACGACAGGCTGAAATGAGTGGATATACATGTAGTCAAACAACGACAGGCTGTGAAATAAATGGATATACATGTAGTCAAACCACGACAGGCTGAAATGAGTGGATATACATGTAGTAAAACCACGACAGGCTGTGAAATAAATGGATATACATGTAGTCAAACCACGACAGGCTGTGAAATAAATGGATATACATGTAGTCAAACCACGACAGGCTGAAATGAGTGGATATACATGTAGTCAAACCACGACAGGCTGTGAAATAAAGGGATATACATGTAGTCAAACCACGACAGGCTGAAATGGTGGATATACATGTAGTCGAACCACGACAGGCTGTGAAATAAATGGGTATAGATGTAGTCAAACCACGACAGGTTGTGAAATAAATGGATATACATGTAGTCAACCCACGACAGGCTGTGAAATAAATGGATATACATGTAGTCAAACCACGACAGGCTGTGAAATAAATGGATATACATGTAGTCAAACAACGACAGGCTGTGAAATAAAGGGATATACATGTAGTCAAACCACGACAGGCTGTGAAATAAAGGGATATACATGTAGTCAAACCACGACAGGCTGTGAAATAAAGGGATATACACGTAGTCAAACCACGACAGGCTGTGAAATAAAGGGATATACATGTAGTCAAACCACGACAGGCAGTGAAATAAATGGATATACATGTTGTCAAACCACGACAGGCAGTGAAATAAATGGATATACATGTTGTCAAACCACGACAGGCTGTGAAATAAATGGATATACATGTAGTCAAACCACGACAGGCTGAAATGAGTGGATATACATGTAGTCAAACAACGACAAGCTGTGAAATAAAGGGATATACATGTAGTCAAACCACGACAGGCTGTGAAATAAATGGATATACATGTAGTCAAACCACGACAGGCTGTGAAATAAATGGATATACATGTAGTCAACCACGACAGGCTGAAATGAGTGGATATACATGTAGTCAAACCACGACAGGCTGTGAAATAAATGGATATACATGTAGTCAAACCACGACAGGCAGTGAAATAAATGGATATACATGTTGTCAAACCACGACAGGCAGTGAAATAAATGGATATACATGTTGTCAAACCACGACAGGCTGTGAAATAAATGGATATACATGTAGTCAAACCACGACAGGCTGAAATGAGGGGATATACATGTAGTCAAACAACGACAGGCTGTGAAATAAAGGGATATCCATGTAGTCAAACCACGACAGGCTGTGAAATAAATGGATATACATGTAGTCAAACCACGACAGGCTGTGAAATAAAGGGATATACATGTAGTCAAACCACGACAGGCTGTGAAATAAATGGATATAGATGTAGTCAAACCACGACATGCTGTGAAATAAATGGATATACATGTAGTCAAACCACGACAGGCAGTGAAATAAATGGATATACATGTTGTCAAACCACGACAGGCTGTGAAATAAATGGATATACATGTAGTCAAACCACGGCAGGCTGTGAAATAAAGGGATATACATGTAGTCAAACCACGACAGGCTGAAATGAGTAGTCAAACAACGACAGGCTGTGAAATAAAGGGATATAGATGTAGTCAAACAACGACAGGCTGTGAAATAAAGGGATATACATGTAGTCAAACCACGACAGCCTGAAATGAGTGGATATACATGTAGTCAAACAACGACAGGCTGTGAAATAAAGGGATATAGATGTAGCCAAACCACGACAGGCTGAAATGAGTGGATATACATGTAGTCAAACCACGACAGGCTGTGAAATAAATGGATATACATGTAGTCAAACCACGACAGGCTGTGAAATAAATGGATATACATGTAGTCAAACAACGACAGGCTGTGAAATAAAGGGATATACATGTAGTCAAACCACGACAGGCTGAAATGAGTGGATATACATGTAGTCAAACAACGACAGGCTGTGAAATAAATGGATATACATGTAGTCAAACCACGACAGGCTGAAATGAGTGGATATACATGTAGTAAAACCACGACAGGCTGTGAAATAAATGGATATACATGTAGTCAAACCACGACAGGCTGTGAAATAAATGGATATACATGTAGTCAAACCACGACAGGCTGAAATGAGTGGATATACATGTAGTCAAACCACGACAGGCTGTGAAATAAAGGGATATACATGTAGTCAAACCACGACAGGCTGAAATGGTGGATATACATGTAGTCGAACCACGACAGGCTGTGAAATAAATGGGTATAGATGTAGTCAAA
The DNA here is from genome assembly GCA_032622095.1 of Siphonodentalium dalli. Classification (NCBI taxonomy): domain Eukaryota; kingdom Metazoa; phylum Mollusca; class Scaphopoda; order Gadilida; family Siphonodentaliidae; genus Siphonodentalium; species Siphonodentalium dalli. Next base: position 257,909,740 of record CP136061.1, on the reverse strand, counting down.
CCACGACAGGTTGTGAAATAAATGGATATACATGTAGTCAACCCACGACAGGCTGTGAAATAAATGGATATACATGTAGTCAAACAACGACAGGCTGTGAAATAAAGGGATATACATGTAGTCAAACCACGACAGGCTGTGAAATAAAGGGATATACATGTAGTCGAACCACGACAGGCTGTGAAATAAATGGGTATAGATGTAGTCAAACCACGACAGGTTGTGAAATAAATGGATATACATGTAGTCAACCCACGACAGGCTGTGAAATAAATGGATATACATGTAGTCAAACCACGACAGGCTGTGAAATAAATGGATATACATGTAGTCAAACAACGACAGGCTGTGAAATAAATGGATATACATGTAGTCAAACCACGACAGGCTGTGAAATAAATGGATATACATGTAGTCAAACCACGACAGGCTGAAATGAGTGGATATACATGTAGTCAAACCACGACAGGCTGTGAAATAAAGGGATATACATGTAGTCAAACCACGACAGGCTGAAATGGTGGATATACATGTAGTCGAACCACGACAGGCTGTGAAATAAATGGGTATAGATGTAGTCAAACCACGACAGGTTGTGAAATAAATGGATATACATGTAGTCAACCCACGACAGGCTGTGAAATAAATGGATATACATGTAGTCAAACCACGACAGGCTGTGAAATAAATGGATATACATGTAGTCAAACAACGACAGGCTGTGAAATAAAGGGATATACATGTAGTCAAACCACGACAGGCTGTGAAATAAAGGGATATACATGTAGTCGAACCACGACAGGCTGTGAAATAAATGGGTATAGATGTAGTCAAACCACGACAGGTTGTGAAATAAATGGATATACATGTAGTCAACCCACGACAGGCTGTGAAATAAATGGATATACATGTAGTCAAACCACGACAGGCTGTGAAATAAATGGATATACATGTAGTCAAACAACGACAGGCTGTGAAATAAAGGGATATACATGTAGTCAAACCACGACAGGCTGTGAAATAAAGGGATATACATGTAGTCAAACCACGACAGGCTGTGAAATAAAGGGATATACACGTAGTCAAACCACGACAGGCTGTGAAATAAAGGGATATACATGTAGTCAAACCACGACAGGCAGTGAAATAAATGGATATACATGTTGTCAAACCACGACAGGCAGTGAAATAAATGGATATACATGTTGTCAAACCACGACAGGCTGTGAAATAAATGGATATACATGTAGTCAAACCACGACAGGCTGAAATGAGTGGATATACATGTAGTCAAACAACGACAAGCTGTGAAATAAAGGGATATACATGTAGTCAAACCACGACAGGCTGTGAAATAAATGGATATACATGTAGTCAAACCACGACAGGCTGTGAAATAAAGGGATATACATGTAGTCAAACCACGACAGGCTGTGAAATAAATGGATATAGATGTAGTCAAACCACGACATGCTGTGAAATAAATGGATATACATGTAGTCAAACCACGACAGGCAGTGAAATAAATGGATATACATGTTGTCAAACCACGACAGGCTGTGAAATAAATGGATATACATGTAGTCAAACCACGGCAGGCTGTGAAATAAAGGGATATACATGTAGTCAAACCACGACAGGCTGAAATGAGTAGTCAAACAACGACAGGCTGTGAAATAAAGGGATATACATGTAGTCAAACAACGACAAGCTGTGAAATAAAGGGATATACATGTAGTCAAACCACGACAGCCTGAAATGAGTGGATATACATGTAGTCAAACAACGACAGGCTGTGAAATAAAGGGATATAGATGTAGTCAAACCACGACAGGCTGAAATGAGGGGATATACATGTAGTCAAACAACGACAGGCTGTGAAATAAAGGGATATCCATGTAGTCAAACCACGACAGGCTGTGAAATAAATGGATATACATGTAGTCAAACCACGACAGGCTGTGAAATAAAGGGATATACATGTAGTCAAACCACGACAGGCTGTGAAATAAATGGATATAGATGTAGTCAAACCACGACATGCTGTGAAATAAATGGATATACATGTAGTCAAACCACGACAGGCAGTGAAATAAATGGATATACATGTTGTCAAACCACGACAGGCTGTGAAATAAATGGATATACATGTAGTCAAACCACGGCAGGCTGTGAAATAAAGGGATATACATGTAGTCAAACCACGACAGGCTGAAATGAGTAGTCAAACAACGACAGGCTGTGAAATAAAGGGATATAGATGTAGTCAAACAACGACAGGCTGTGAAATAAAGGGATATACATGTAGTCAAACCACGACAGCCTGAAATGAGTGGATATACATGTAGTCAAACAACGACAGGCTGTGAAATAAAGGGATATAGATGTAGTCAAACCACGACAGGCTGAAATGAGTGGATATACATGTAGTCAAACCACGACAGGCTGTGAAATAAATGGATATACATGTAGTCAAACCACGACAGGCTGTGAAATAAATGGATATACATGTAGTCAAACAACGACAGGCTGTGAAATAAAGGGATATACATGTAGTCAAACCACGACAGGCTGAAATGAGTGGATATACATGTAGTCAAACAACGACAGGCTGTGAAATAAATGGATATACATGTAGTCAAACCACGACAGGCTGAAATGAGTGGATATACATGTAGTAAAACCACGACAGGCTGTGAAATAAATGGATATACATGTAGTCAAACCACGACAGGCTGTGAAATAAATGGATATACATGTAGTCAAACCACGACAGGCTGAAATGAGTGGATATACATGTAGTCAAACCACGACAGGCTGTGAAATAAAGGGATATACATGTAGTCAAACCACGACAGGCTGAAATGGTGGATATACATGTAGTCGAACCACGACAGGCTGTGAAATAAATGGGTATAGATGTAGTCAAACCACGACAGGTTGTGAAATAAATGGATATACATGTAGTCAACCCACGACAGGCTGTGAAATAAATGGATATACATGTAGTCAAACCACGACAGGCTGTGAAATAAATGGATATACATGTAGTCAAACAACGACAGGCTGTGAAATAAAGGGATATACATGTAGTCAAACCACGACAGGCTGTGAAATAAAGGGATATACATGTAGTCAAACCACGACAGGCTGTGAAATAAAGGGATATACACGTAGTCAAACCACGACAGGCTGTGAAATAAAGGGATATACATGTAGTCAAACCACGACAGGCAGTGAAATAAATGGATATACATGTTGTCAAACCACGACAGGCAGTGAAATAAATGGATATACATGTTGTCAAACCACGACAGGCTGTGAAATAAATGGATATACATGTAGTCAAACCACGACAGGCTGAAATGAGTGGATATACATGTAGTCAAACAACGACAAGCTGTGAAATAAAGGGATATACATGTAGTCAAACCACGACAGGCTGTGAAATAAATGGATATACATGTAGTCAAACCACGACAGGCTGTGAAATAAAGGGATATACATGTAGTCAAACCACGACAGGCTGTGAAATAAATGGATATAGATGTAGTCAAACCACGACATGCTGTGAAATAAATGGATATACATGTAGTCAAACCACGACAGGCAGTGAAATAAATGGATATACATGTTGTCAAACCACGACAGGCTGTGAAATAAATGGATATACATGTAGTCAAACCACGGCAGGCTGTGAAATAAAGGGATATACATGTAGTCAAACCACGACAGGCTGAAATGAGTAGTCAAACAACGACAGGCTGTGAAATAAAGGGATATACATGTAGTCAAACAACGACAGGCTGTGAAATAAAGGGATATACATGTAGTCAAACCACGACAGCCTGAAATGAGTGGATATACATGTAGTCAAACAACGACAGGCTGTGAAATAAAGGGATATAGATGTAGTCAAACCACGACAGGCTGAAATGAGTGGATATACATGTAGTCAAACCACGACAGGCTGTGAAATAAAGGGATATACATGTAGTCAAACCACGACAGGCTGTGAAATAAATGGATATACATGTAGTCAAACAACGACAGGCTGTGAAATAAAGGGATATACATGTAGTCAAACCACGACAGGCTGAAATGAGTGGATATACATGTAGTCAAACAACGACAGGCTGTGAAATAAATGGATATACATGTAGTCAAACCACGACAGGCTGAAATGAGTGGATATACATGTAGTAAAACCACGACAGGCTGTGAAATAAATGGATATACATGTAGTCAAACCACGACAGGCTGTGAAATAAATGGATATACATGTAGTCAAACCACGACAGGCTGAAATGATTGGATATACATGTAGTCAAACCACGACAGGCTGTGAAATAAAGGGATATACATGTAGTCAAACCACGACAGGCTGAAATGAGTGGATATACATGTAGTCAAACCACGACAGGCTGTGAAATAAATGGGTATAGATGTAGTCAAACCACGACAGGTTGTGAAATAAATGGATATACATGTAGTCAAACAACGACAGGCTGTGAAATAAAGGGATATACATGTAGTCAAACCACGACAGGCTGTGAAATAAAGGGATATACATGTAGTCAAACCACGACAGGCTGTGAAATAAAGGGATATACACGTAGTCAAACCACGACAGGCTGTGAAATAAAGGGATATACATGTAGTCAAACCACGACAGGCTGTGAAATAAAGGGATATACATGTAGTCAAACCACGACAGGCTGTGAAATAAAGGGATATACATGTAGTCAAACCACGACAGGCTGTGAAATAAAGGGATATACATGTAGTCAAACTACGACAGGCAGTGAAATAAAGGATTATACATGTAGTCAAACCACGACAGGCTGAAATGAGTGGATATACATGTAGTCAAACCACGACAGGCTGTGAAATAAAGGGATATACATGTAGTCAAACCACGACAGGCTGTGAAATAAAGGGATATACATGCAGTCAAACAACGACAGGCTGTGACCATCGACAAAAACTTCTCAATGTCATCTCACATCAGCAACCTATGCAGGTCCTTATATATGGAGCTCCGGCGCATTTCGCATGTACGTCCATATATCTCCGAACAATCCACACAAATATTGATGTCCTCATTTGTGTTATCCAAAATCGATTACTGTAATTCTATTTTAGCAGGACTCCCAGATTATCAACTTCACAAACTTCAAAAAATTGTTAATATTGCTGCAAAAATTGTGTGCCGTGCAGGCAAATTTGATCATGTTACCCCACTGTTGTATAAATTACATTGGCTTCCCATATTTGAACGAATTGTGTACAAACATGCTACTTTGTGTTATAGAAAGTCGGATATTGATAATGCTTTGCCACCATATATTGATACATTGTTGGTCAAATATGTACCTGCTCGACCACTTCGATCACAGGATGCGAATGCGATGGTTGTACCTAAACGAGATCTGATGTACTTTGGTCGCCGTTCTTTCGAGGTCTACGGGCCGACCATTTGGAACAACCTTCCCAAAGAGGTGAAACAGTCTGACTGTTTGGAAACATTCAAATCGGCCCTAAAAACTCACCTATTCATCTCCCATTTCGGACAAATAACATCAGAAAACGTTGAGGAGACTTAATTATTGAAATACATGCATATTATTTATTGCGTATATGTTATAGTGTGAATGTGTGTGACTGCGTTTGTGTGAAATTGTTCAGCGCCATGAGCCATACGGGATATGGCGCTATACAAATACTCTATATTATTATTATTATTGGTCAAACAACGACAGGCTGTGAAATAAAGGGATATACATGTAGTCAAACAACGACAGGCTGTGAAATAAAGGGTTATAAATGTAGTCAAACCACGACAGGCTGAAATTAGTGGATATACATGTAGTCAAACAACGACAGGCTGTGAAATAAATGGATATACATGTAGTCAAACCACGACAGGCTGTGAAATAAATGGATATACATGTAGTCAAACAACGACAGGTTGTGAAATAAAGGGATATACATGTAGTCAAACCACGACAGGCTGTGAAATAAAGGGATATACATGTAGTCAAACCATGACAGGCTGTGAAATAAATGGATATACATGTAGTCAAACCACGACAGGCTGTGAAATAAATGGATATACATGTAGTCAAACCACGACAGGCTGTGAAATAAATGGATATACATGTAGTCAAACAACGACAGGTTGTGAAATAAAGGGATATACATGTAGTCAAACCACGACAGGCTGTGAAATAAAGGGATATACATGTAGTCAAACCATGACAGGCTGTGAAATAAATGGATATACATGTAGTCAAACCACGACAGGCTGTGAAATAAATGGATATACATGTAGTCAAACAACGACAGGTTGTGAAATAAAGGGATATACATGTAGTCAAACCACGACAGGCTGTGAAATAAAGGGATATACATGTAGTCAAACCATGACAGGCTGTGAAATAAATGGATATACATGTAGTCAACCACGACAGGCTGAAATGAGTGGATATACATGTAGTCAAACCACGACAGGCTGTGAAATAAATGGATATACATGTAGTCAAACCACGACAGGCAGTGAAATAAATGGATATACATGTTGTCAAACCACGACAAGCAGTGAAATAAATGGATATACATGTTGTCAAACCACGACAGGCTGTGAAATAAATGGATATACATGTAGTCAAACCACGACAGGCTGAAATGAGTGGATATACATGTAGTCAAACAACGACAGGCTGTGAAATAAAGGGATATACATGTAGTCAAACCACGACAGGCTGTGAAATAAATGGATATACATGTAGTCAAACCACGACAGGCTGTGAAATAAAGGGATATACATGTAGTCAAACCACGACAGGCTGTGAAATAAATGGATATAGATGTAGTCAAACCACGACATGCTGTGAAATAAATGGATATACATGTAGTCAAACCACGACAGGCAGTGAAATAAATGGATATACATGTTGTCAAACCACGACAGGCTGTGAAATAAATGGATATACATGTAGTCAAACCACGGCAGGCTGTGAAATAAAGGGATATACATGTAGTCAAACCACGACAGGCTGAAATGAGTAGTCAAACAACGACAGGCTGTGAAATAAAGGGATATACATGTAGTCAAACCACGGCAGGCTGTGAAATAAAGGGATATACATGTAGTCAAACCACGACAGGCTGTGAAATAAAGGGATATACATGTAGTCAAACCACGACAGGCTGTGAAATAAAGGGATATACACGTAGTCAAACCACGACAGGCTGTGAAATAAAGGGATATACATGTAGTCAAACCACGACAGGCTGTGAAATAAAGGGATATACATGTAGTCAAACCACGACAGGCTGTGAAATAAAGGGATATACATGTAGTCAAACAACGACAGGCTGTGAAATAAAGGGATATACATGTAGTCAAACCACGACAGGCTGTGAAATAAAGGGATATACATGTAGTCAAACCACGACAGGCTGTGAAATAAAGGGATATACATGTAGTCAAACCACGGCAGGCTGTGAAATAAAGGGATATACATGTAGTCAAACAACGACAGGCTGAAATGAGTGGATATACATGTAGTCAAACCACGGCAGGCTGTGAAATAAAGGGATATACATGTAGTCAAACCACGACAGGCTGTGAAATAAAGGGATATACATGTAGTCAAACCACGACAGGCTGTGAAATAAAGGGATATACACGTAGTCAAACCACGACAGGCTGTGAAATAAAGGGATATACATGTAGTCAAACCACGACAGGCTGTGAAATAAAGGTATATACATGTAGTCAAACCACGACAGGCTGTGAAATAAAGGGATATACATGTAGTCAAACTACGACAGGCTGAAATGAGTGGATATACATGTAGTCAAACAACGACAGGCTGTGAAATAAATGGATATACATGTGGTCAAACAACGACAGGCTGTGAAATAAAGGGATATACATGTAGTCAAACAACGACAGGCTCTGAAATAAAGGGATATACATGTAGTCAAACCACGACAGGCTGAAATTAAGGGATATACATGTAGTCAAACAACGACATGCTGTGAAATAAAGGGATATACATGTAGTCAAACCACGACAGGCTGTGATATAAATGGATATACATGTAGTCAAACCATGACAGGCTGAAATGAGTGGATATACATGTAGTCAAACCACGACAGGCTGTGAAATAAATGGATATACATGTAGTCAAACCACGACAGGCTGTGAAATAAATGGATATACATGTAGTCAAACAACGACAGGTTGTGAAATAAAGGGATATACATGTAGTCAAACCACGACAGGCTGTGAAATAAAGGGATATACATGTAGTCAAACCATGACAGGCTGTGAAATAAATGGATATACATGTAGTCAACCACGACAGGCTGAAATGAGTGGATATACATGTAGTCAAACCACGACAGGCTGTGAAATAAATGGATATACATGTAGTCAAACCACGACAGGCAGTGAAATAAATGGATATACATGTTGTCAAACCACGACAGGCTGTGAAATAAATGGATATACATGTAGTCAAACCACGACAGGCTGAAATGAGTGAATATACATGTAGTCAAACAACGACAGGCTGTGAAATAAAGGGATATACATGTAGTCAAACCACGACAGGCTGTGATATAAATGGATATAGATGTAGTCAAACCATGACAGGCTGAAATGAGTGGATATACATGTAGTCAAACCACGACAGGCTGTGAAATAAATGGATATACATGTAGTCAAACCACGACAGGCTGTGAAATAAAGGGATATACATGTAGTCAAACCACGACAGGCTGTGAAATAAATGGATATAGATGTAGTCAAACCACGACATGCTGTGAAATAAATGGATATACATGTAGTCAAACCACGACAGGCAGTGAAATAAATGGATATACATGTTGTCAAACCACGACAGGCTGTGAAATAAATGGATATACATGTAGTCAAACCACGGCAGGCTGTGAAATAAAGGGATATACATGTAGTCAAACCACGACAGGCTGAAATGAGTGGATATACATGTAGTCAAACAACGACAGGCTGTGAAATAAAGGGATATACATGTAGTCAAACAACGACAGGCTGTGAAATAAAGGGATATACATGTAGTCAAACCACGACAGCCTGAAATGAGTGGATATACATGTAGTCAAACAACGACAGGCTGTGAAATAAAGGGATATAGATGTAGTCAAACCACGACAGGCTGAAATGAGTGGATATACATGTAGTCAAACCACGACAGGCTGTGAAATAAATGGATATACATGTAGTCAAACCACGACAGGCTGTGAAATAAATGGATATACATGTAGTCAAACAACGACAGGCTGTGAAATAAAGGGATATACATGTAGTCAAACCACGACAGGCTGAAATGAGTGGATATTCATGTAGTCAAACAACGACAGGCTGTGAAATAAATGGATATACATGTAGTCAAACCACGACAGGCTGAAATGAGTGGATATACATGTAGTAAAACCACGACAGGCTGTGAAATAAATGGATATACATGTAGTCAAACCACGACAGGCTGTGAAATAAATGGATATACATGTAGTCAAACCACGACAGGCTGAAATGAGTGGATATACATGTAGTCAAACCACGACAGGCTGTGAAATAAAGGGATATACATGTAGTCAAACCACGACAGGCTGAAATGAGTGGATATACATGTAGTCAAACCACGACAGGCTGTGAAATAAATGGGTATAGATGTAGTCAAACCACGACAGGCTGTGAAATAAATGGATATACATGTAGTCAACCCACGACAGGCTGTGAAATAAATGGATATACATGTAGCCAAACCACGACAGGCTGTGAAATAAATGGATATACATGTAGTCAAACAACGACATGCTGTGAAATAAAGGGACATACATGTAGTCAAACCACGACAGGCTGAAATGAGTGGATATACATGTAGTCAAACCACGGCAGGCTGAAATGAGTGGATAAACATGTAGTCAAACCACGACAGGCTGTGAAATAAAGAGATATACATGTAGTCAAACCACGACAGGCTGTGAAATAAAGGGATATACATGTAGTCAAACAACGACAGGCTGTGAAATAAAGGGATATACATGTAGTCAAACCACGACAGGCTGAAATTAGTGGATATACATGTAGTCAAACAACGACAGGCTGTGAAATAAAGGGATATACATGTAGTCAAACCACGACAGGCTGTGAAATAAAGGGATATACATGTAGTCAAACTATGACAGGCTGAAATGAGTGGATATACATGTAGTCAAACCACGACAGGCTGTGAAATAAATGGATATACATGTAGTCAAACCACGACAGGCTGTGAAATAAATGGATATACATGTAGTCAAACAACGACAGGTTGTGAAATAAAGGGATATACATGTAGTCAAACCACGACAGGCTGTGAAATAAAGGGATATACATGTAGTCAAACCACGACAGGCTGTGAAATAAAGGGATATACATGTAGTCAAACCACGACAGGCTGAAATGAGTGGATATACATGTAGTCAAACCACGACAGGCTGTGAAATAAATGGGTATAGATGTAGTCAAACCACGACAGGCTGTGAAATAAATGGATATACATGTAGTCAACCCACGACAGGCTGTGAAATAAATGGATATACTTGTAGTCAAACCACGACAGGCTGTGAAATAAATGGATATACATGTAGTCAAACAACGACAGGCTGTGAAATAAAGGGACATACATGTAGTCAAACAACGACAGGCTGAAATGAGTGGATATACATGTAGTCAAACCACGGCAGGCTGAAATGAGTGGATATACATGTAGTCAAACCACGACAGGCTGTGAAATAAAGGGATATACATGTAGTCAAACCACGACAGGCTGTGAAATAAAGGGATATACATGTAGTCAAACCACGACAGGCTGTGCAATAAAGGGATATACATGTAGTCAAACCACGACAGGCTGTGAAATAAAGGGATATACATGTAGTCAAACCACGACAGGCTGTGAAATAAAGGGATATACATGTAGTCAAACCACGACAGGCTGTGAAATAAAGGGATATACATGTAGTCAAACCACGACAGGCTGAAATGAGTGGATATACATGTAGTCAACCTACAATGGGGATAAATGATACACATATAGTCAAACCGCCGCAGGCTGAAATAAATTTAAACACATATAGTCAAACCACCGCAGGCTGAAATAAATATATATACATGTGGTCAAACCACGACAGGATGCCATAAATGGATATACATGTAGTCAAACCAATGCACGCTGTAAAGTCAGATATAGCTATGGTGGCAGTGTTATTGGTTAACAAAGCTAAGTATGTCCTATATGTCCCAACATATGTGCTAAGAGGTTGTTCTGCTTATAACCGTGAGTGGGTATCCGTACTTACATTGTCCACCAAATATATTAAATATACAGTATTGTTAGTGTAACTAAATTATATGCCACGTATTGGTTCTATATCGAAATATTTGTAACACCAGTCATATTTATAGAGTATTTAGAGCACTGTGTCAGTCATAAGGTCAAACATAGTTGTGAAAAGGTATCCCATAGATAGTAGTTCGCATGGTGTTTCATGGTATATTTAAAAAGACAAAATATTAAATCCCCAGCTATAAATAGAGATCAGATACCGGTACATAGTTTCAATAAAAAGTACGCGGTGACCTATTGATTCAAATTTATATGCAACATGAGTACATTGAACCGAGAGGCGGATATACTTCGCATACACGTATCTTTTGTTCTATCAGGATCACAAAACAACAAGCTTACGTACATTGTACAATGTCAGACATTCAAGAAAAACATTCAAATGTCAACAAATTTCACTTTATGCACGACCCATGGGCAGGTATTAGTTAATCGATAAGTAAATAGCATTTGCCATCGCCACACTAAAGTACATCATCACCCGATATGTAATTTGTTTGCTCTTCTAGAAAACATGCAAATTTGATTCACAACGATCCGTAGACGAGTTGTGAATCAAATTTATCAAACGAGTTTCATAAAATCTTATATCCCAACATAACGAGTTGAAGATCTTGTATATCACATGAAAAAAACTGGAGCTTTATGCCTTTCTAACAACTTAAAATATTTAAAAGAAGCTGAAAAATGCATGCAAAATGCATACGTGCACGCGTTGGCTGAGATGCTTAACAGCCGATAAGGACAGTATTGCGCGCTATGAATGCCTACGAAAAATATAGTCCCCCAATTTGCCTCTTTGATTTTGTGCCTATTTCTGTTGGTGCAACGAAGTTGGACAAAAATTTTACTTTAATGAACAAAGCAATCATTGTGAAATGTCTGGTGTTGGTCTGGTTTTACGAAATAGTATCAATCCGAGCGGTAATTTTATCTGCGCGATGCTAAGTATCCAGCGAAGAACGCGCCTATTCATCACTATTGAGATATATGGAAACATGTAATTGCTTTTTAATGATATAATAGGGCATTCATGTGATATATATTTACATACTGAGTGTGATTATCACTAAATCCAGCATTCCGATTGGTCGGCGCCCACGTGACTAGTTTCAATTATTTCTCGGTCAACGCGCAAGAGGGTCATAATTGCAACCATAATTACATCGACGCGTCATTGATTTTGGAGAAGAAGAACACGTAACGTTTTGGGCGCATTTGCACTCGCGCAGGATTGACTTAATAAATCATCAGGTTTCAATATAAAGAGCCTCGTTTTGAAATTGTTCTCAGCTGGTTTCTGATCGGGTGCTAGGGATATTTTGGGCTGGTTTTGTCACGATACACTTTTCGATTTAAATACATTTACAAAGGTGGCGTTTTCGCTAAATGTATATAAATATAAGGATTAACTGTCATGTGGACTGTTTTTATGGAGATGTAACCGTGAGGTAATTGGTCATAACTTGTATAAAACCAAGGGTTTTATACAAGTTATGACCAATTACCTCACGGTTACATCTCCATAAAAACAGTCCACATGACAGTTAATCCTTAAATGAAAAATATTCGATGGCTGATAAAATTTGCACTTACTTTGAAACAAAATGCGGTTATGATTCTCACCGTTTTGAAAGGATATAACGCTTTCTCCAGAGACGATTCAGCCTCTTTCTTTGAAATTTGTTCCCTCCAGGAAAATGATTCTGTCGTTCGTTCTTCCAGACTCTCGATTTCAGTGACGTCCGTAGCAGATGGACCCTTTGAACTGAGTTCCATTCTAGGCATGTATCCTATATCCACCTGCATGTCATCCATACCGTCATTCGTGCGTGACGTCAGCCACTCCATATCTAAATATAATTACACCCACTTCATTTTCTGTAGTATTCTGACGTTGGTTTCTAAAATGCCATTGTATTTAAGGATAATTACGTTAGGGCGGACGTTAACGTTGAGCATATGCAACATTTCCAACACAAAATGCATATTCAAATCCGTATTTTTCGTCGAGATGAAATTATAAATAATGTAGTTCGCTCAAGTTCAAATTTGGTCATGGTCCGGCGTTTTTGACTGAATGATATGTCTTTGCGACTCAGAAGTAATGTTTGGCTTTCCGAAGGTTAATTTGGAAAATGCTTAACATAATTTATTGATATTTAGTAAATAGAAAACAGAACGCTTGTTGTGGTTTTATATTTAATTTGTCCATATTCCGTGACTTGAATAAGTATATATCCGAGGCACACAATGTCCACAGTAGTTCACATGTGTGTACATATATTGGCAGTCCGTTACCGGATCGTAATGTTACAGATGGGATAAATCCTTTCTTGATTAAAGCACAATCTCTACTATTAAGCTTCAATTTCGATCTTATGAATCAGTTTTCCCCACGTTTATCAGCCATTCTATGATTTATTTGTTTTATTTTCACATGTTCCTATATATCTTGTTATGCTTATTCCTCTATTATAACCTGATGAGTATATTCTTAGTGTAGCCGAATAGCATACAAGTATGTCCCAACTGTCCCAAGTACAATTCAGGCGTGGGTGCTATCGCCTCCAAAATATTAGTTGATTCATGTTTTATGGTGGAGGATTTTACATCGGTGCCATTTCATCTGTTCTGAAGGACTTATATGCATGAACATTTAGACATATATTGATTGTATGTGTAGAAATGTTCGCAACTCCAATAATTCTTACCGACGTTAAGCTTTCTCTCGTTGGGCACATGGATGTTGAAGTACTCAACGTGGGCGCCATCCCTCGTTACTATAATCTCTCCGAGAAACTGCGCAGGGCTAAACCAGAACGGAAGAACTGGCTCTTCATTCAGCTGGAACTCAGCGTGAAATCTGGAATGGAATATAAACATAGGCGTGGCTAGAAGATCTCCTTTGGGGTGTCAAACTTGAAATTTCCAACGACACCCCCTCCTCTCCTTGAACCGGACCTCAATTGCTACGTCCAAGAAATTCCATTTGAACCCGACCCTTTGTTTGGAATGTTCAAACAGGTGCCCCAATCTTCCGAACACTAGCACCCACTATGGTTGTAAATTTCCAACTGATTGCCATATCGGTCCAAACATTTAACCGAAATAATGATACTTTAATAATACTGGATAAACTATCCCACTATCACAACAAATTCAATCTACTTTTGGTCTGAAATTTCCTACTAGTGATGCGTGAGGCATGAAATTTATAACTGTTGGAAAGATATCAGTTGAGACACTACAACACCCCTGTTGTCACGTCCCTGGTGAAATGTGCCTATCGAACGCTTCATTTACCATCCACGACATCTTGCTCAATGATATACGTTTTATCTAGTCAATTAAGGCACGTGTAACTCTGTTAAAGTATTATAATATACCACATAGCAACTGAGCACACTGGAATATTTGTATTGATTAGTTGAATTACGTGCATATTACTCGATTATTTTAACCATCGATGTGCCAATGAATTTCTAAAGTAAATATCGGTCACGAGGCGAGCTTAAATTTCATACGAATTGTAGAAATGAAAAACTTGAAATGACTTATCGTCGCTGTGGTGTCAGAGTCCGACCCATACGTGGTGTCAGACGAGGATAATCCCATGCTGTTGTAATTGGCTGACATTCATAGCGTCAAAGAAAGACGTAAAGTAGTGACTCGTTTAAATCTTCAGTCTGAAATATTTGACTTTTTGTTTCTGATTTTGTTTCTTGCTTTTATTATTATTTTGATTTTGTTTTTTAATCGGAGCAAGTTAAGGACCCTACGTTGATAATAGTAATGTGTTATCACCTGATCTTTAACTGGCATTTGTTAATATAGATTGTGTTGCTTGTATATATTTATCGTTTTACCATACTTCATGTTGTATTATAATGTCATGTCAATGGATTTACGCTATATAAAATAAATAGTCTCACATTTTAATGATGATTTTACCTTAAATCTAAATATTTAACAAATTCCGAATTGAAGTGTAGAATGAACTTACCTGAACATAATGTGATAATACTTTTCATTCATAGCTCTAGTTGTGGCGAAACCACCATGTGGACCGAATCTTGTGTAAACAAAAGGTCTAGGATGGAATGCGGCAAGGAGCCGTGTTAGTACCTCTTCTATTCCATCAGATTCTGGTGGATTGTATCTGTCCGAAGTCAGATGTATTTGTGGTTGGAAATACACGAGCCATGGTTTTCCCAGTGGCATATGTCGACCCGGTGGTAGAAACTGGCTCAGTTCTGTGATCGATATGTCGACGTGGGTCTTGTTTGGATTTTTCCATCTAAGCAATCCGGTTAGTGTCTCGGTGTCTTGCTGGAAAAAACCAACATCACATCTGCATGTATGTAATCATATCTGTTATATGTTAACAAATACAGGTAAGTGGTGTCTGACAAGGTGACACATATATCCGGGTCAGCGAAAATCACACCTTGCCCTCCGGAATGACAATAACAAATCAGAATGGCGGACTGGCTGACGGACCATACGACCTTTCTGTTTGTCAACATAAGCGTAGTGAAAGAAATAATGACTTAGAACCTATCCGTCATATAATTTTCCCCACATAATCAAGGTGGCACATAAATGTGTGGATGTCATGAGGAAGAGGAGTATGTTTGCTCGGCATATTGCAGAAAAGGCTAAAGTTTCATAATGACCAATATCTCAATTTATCGCTGACATATTGCTCACCGTTCGGGTGGCACTTAAAGACATATTATGGACTTGTTTTTGTGCGTGAAATTGATAAGTTAGTACTCAGGCGCTATCCCAACCTGGGGAATATAGCATTCCACTAACATCGCCGAAAATGTCAAAGAAATCGACCATACCACTCCATATAAAACAGCGTCTGAACTGCGCTCAATTGTAAATATTTACATCTCGATTCGGGAAGCAACTATAGGAGATAAACTAACACAAATGATTTCGCCATCGAGAGTCATTGCATTTAATTAAAATATAAGAATGACGATGATTGTTGTCAATTTGGATTAATATTCGTAAAAAATAACTACTTTGACCAAGAGTATTCTCAATTTCTATGTGATCACCCTACCGGAGTGTTTCACATCAGTTTAAATGCCATGAATTCGGGCCACCTTCCCAGTATATATAAACTAATGTTGTACCGATATGTTTTAAATAACACAATTGACTGCACGAACATTTAATTTGTTGAAACAATCTATGCAATAATAATTTGATGTTATGACAATTTTACCAGGTCAGGGTGACACTACGTCCAAATACATAGTGTATGTATACCAGATCAACTCATGTATATATCATCTGAAGCGTACGCCAACATGCAGCCGGTCAGTTAGACAAGGATGTGTATATATTTACGTAGCTAGTTTTTGTTACACTAAATCCTGATCGGTAATTGGTCAACTGCCAATTGGGTCATGTGTTTTATATCCCAATAAAACATACCATAACACAAACCGACGTCACATCGTATTGACCGAGATGACGAAAAGCCGTAGATAGAATAATTGGACGTATTTTATATACGCGGCCATAGACTAGTTTATTGTACGCTCAACATTGAATTATAGAAAAAAACGCGTTTAGATAAACATCGATATCAGCCAGAAGGGGATATAGAAGAATATACTTTCACACTAGCTCGCCGCGTGCGACCAATTCACTTGCGTGTACCAATGCTCTACCGGAATATTTCAAGCCGTTAATGTTTATTTCCAGGCTTCTCATAATCATAACGTTACAAATGAAATGATCCTCAATTCAAATCCAAAGCGTTTCAAACGTATTCGGGTCATTGACAGCGACAGCGATTGAATTTGTTGAAATGTGTTTACAAATTCGAGCCGGTGTTTCCTGGTGCACTGTTTCGGTTTAATTTCTCATTCTAAGTTTATGTTGAAGAAGGACAAAGTGAAAGAACCCATTGTGATATTCTAAATTATAATATATTCACTGATATTATTACAGTTATAATTAACATATATTTTATGTTGAAATTCGATATATTTTTGGGGGGAAATAAAGGGAAGAATATGGGAACTATATTTTTTTATTCTGCGGATGATGAAGTAGCAGTGCGTGAACAGGCAGCGATCGGCTGATTGCTTCAAAAATAATGCATCGATTGAAGACGATTGTGAGATCATTTATCGTCGTAAATGGTAAATTTATAATAAAAATAATATCTAGTGTTTTTTGAGTGGATACCGAAAAATATGTCATTCGTGACCGAGACAAATGTTTATTTTCGCTCGCGGCAAGCCGCTCGCGAAAATAAACATTTGTCTCGCTCACTCATGACATATTTTTCGGTATCCACTCAAGACACTAGATATCCTCTATGTATCGATAATTTGTACATGTAGGTAAAGTATTTGGGCTAACATACAGTGATGGGCGCGGTATAATATCCAAACTGCAGACATTTCAGAAACAAAAAGTAGCTGAGTTCATCAAAATTAATAAGGAATAAGGTATACCAATATATACGCGCGTGTACACATGTGTATGAGTAAATATATCCACGGATACTTGTCAGTAATATATTATTTGATTATTACAATTAAATATTTATACTTGATATTTATAAATATTATATAACTGATGTATATAACAGAGATTAATGATATGCTTTATATGTATTAATGTAATTATGTCATATATATATTATCTCTGCATGTAATGTATTATTATGGCCAGAGTTATTAATATTATATTGAATAAATTGATATATAAGAAATGAAAGTAGTTTGAGTGTGATTTATTGAGGGGTATGTAGATGTGACTACGTGGTTTACACATTCTGCCAAATGGCCTCAGCACTATATCTATACCTTAAAAAAAACACTCAAATTACATTAAATTCTTAAGTAACAATTCAGAAATCATTCTCACTGAATAGTCTTTATAATAGTGTTTTTATTAATTCCACATGCAATTGTTCAGGTTTTTCAGTGATGCTCGCATGTTTTATTATATTTCTTTGAAATAATACAAGTTATAATGACTCAAAGACGAACGTAACTCAATCTTGAACTCACGACAGATGATGATATCCCGTATATTCCTCCTTCTTTACCGGTCTGCATTGTCTCAAATAACAGCCTTTCAAAGAATGGTTCTACACGCAGTATCTCTGGATCCGTCGCTGATCCGATGTCGTCTCCAAACTCTTGACTGGCGGTTGTTTTGCAACTCTGATGATGAATGGTAACGTCAATTAAACGAGTATACACCTACATGTACGCATATTGTAAGAATAAGTCTATAGCAGGGGATTCTACTTGTATGTACCTAGAAGCCGACGCAGTGTCCGGCCCTAATAAAGTATAAAGACCCAAAAGCCTTGGATATACAGTGATATTAATTTTGTGTTTAAATACAACATATACTAAATGTGAATCCAATTTCTTACATTTCATGTAAGGGGAATTTGTTCGGTCTCTTCCGAAAGTTAGAGATTTGAAGATGTGATTGAAAGATTCGAATTGGACGTTCGGGGAGGGGTCTGTACCCAGTATCCGTACCGAGCCATGTTACCAACCGGCTGGTTAAATCACACCGGGTGCATACTCGTGTAATTTAGATCGTTTAGTAGCAACCACCAAGGGTGCTTATACCTAAGGCAGGTGAATGACGTCATACATGTATATTAGCAACCACCAAGGATGCTTATACCTAAGGCATGTGAATGACGTCATATATTTTTTTCTATAGCCATCACTGATTTTTTAGATCGCGGATATGGAATTTATGAGAAATTATCACGTGACTTCCGGTTAGCAACAGTGTGGATATTGCAAAAAAAAAACGCGGAATTAGGAATGAAGCATCGCGATGAAAATGAAAGTAACTAATTCACAACTTACGAAGAATTCACATGTGATTTAGGTTTATTAATTTCAACTAGACCAATTTCTTTGGTCAGCTTAATGAAAACGAAAAATAAAGACGTCATGATACGGTTTGGGACGTCATTTTGGATTTGTGGCCAGAATCCAGACAAGATTGCACAATCCACGACACATCTTGTCAAGTTGGCATGTCATGCATTTCCGTCGTGATCACTGCGTGGTGTTACATAAATTATTCTTAGCGCTGTGTCACTGATAAAAGGCAAATTTGAGGCACAGCATTGTGGATGCTCCACTACGTGTCACGTACGATTCATATTATTGTTTTTGTACATGTCGCGCTTAGCAAATAACGAAATGTCGCATGCTGAAGCAAAACTGTTACAGTGATTTATCAACAAACACTCTTAATCGGATATTAACCGTTACAGTGATTTATCAACAAAACATTCTTAATCGCGTATTAATTTCAAATGTTTCAGTCCAAATAGTATTACCATGATATTGTTCAATGCTTTGACCTTTTCTAACGTCAAGTTCTGATTAAACTTATTAGTATCTTATTGGACTAATTGGACGTAGATCGATCTGTATTGCCTCAACAACAACGTTAACACAGCATACATGTATGTTACGATATGTGAAATTTCGTTATTGGAGAGTTACATGTACATGTATTACTAATAAAAATTATAACGAAGTCGACAAATCGGTCTATTTTAAAATGTTGATGATACATGTACATGTAGTTGTTTTACAGGCTGCTATAAAAGAGTGTTATCTTATTTAAAATGAACCCAACCCGAAGGCCTTGTGTACCTGTAAATTAAATTAAACCGTCATACCTTGGCGAGGTTGCTATATACAGGTGTGGACACTGTCGAAAATGCTTTCCACTCTTTAAAATTGTGAAAACGAAGATATCGTTAAAGCTGTAAAAAAAAATACTGACGAGATACAATACAAGAGTAAAATTGGATAAAGTTATATTAAGACCTTCGCCTCAAAATTCAAATTGAAAAACCATGCACATGGAGGTATCTAATTAATGAAAGCTAAATTGTAATTGTAATCAGAAGAACTTCGTGGGGGGTGGTGATAATACACATTATCTACACATTATTTACAATGATATGTGTACACTTGTAAATATATTATACATTATGTTCTACCTTATTATGTTATTGTGTTGACAACCCAAATTATTATCAGTGGTATAAAGGCAATTGGGATATTATTATTTAATGAGAATAACATAGAGTCATACCCTGTGCCAATGCATTCTCTTATATATGCGAGTCGACCATAGGTCGCCTCGCATATATAAGAGAATGCATTGGCCTAACAATATTTATATTATTTTTATAACTGCTAAAAAATGTAAGAAAAAATTAAAACAAAATGAATAAAAAACCCTGTAGGGAGCCCCATACAGGTGGCAGCTTGTATAGCTGAGTGTGGTCTGCTCACGTCTGTGAGAAGCTCCATAAGGGTAATTAAATAATGCGGACATGCATTCTCAACACCAATTCTTAAATCAAATATCATAATTATATTATAATTAACATAATATTTTTTATCAGTTATAAAAATAATATAAAAATTGAATCACACTTGTCCCCCATCCCAATTCCAATTTGTATTGTAATATACTTATTTGCAATAAATTTGTTTAAACCATACCTTGGAGAGAACACGGCTACATACACCGAACTCCTCGCGATCGAGCACGCCATCGCTATTTGAATCGCATTTCTGGAACAAGTCATGCTGGTCTTTCCGCTCAAACCCAAAGAGAACTACCACTACTCCGACGGTCACAGCAATAGTTCCTATAATAACAGGGGCCGTCGTTAGCCAACGCGGGGCACCAAGCCACTTCTCGTCTTTACCTTTCTTACTTTTCATTACGCCATGTCGAACAAGTGTCTTACTAATATTCCGACCACCTTCGGTTCTTGACAGCGTATTCGGGTGTTCTTATCGCGGAACATGTGTTGTACATGGGGTTGTGCAGTATAGTACGTGACTTTTCTAACGTCCTGCAGGGATAAAATCTCATAAGCAGATTATGACTGTTAGAGGCCCATCGCCATGGCAACTCATAATCGCATCTACATCTGAAGAAAACGAATATCGAACAATGTAACAATGTCCATCAGAAGGCCACTTTAAAACCAATTTTTACATCATAATTTTGCTTGGTCATATTATATACAGTAGGTGAATGGGTAAGACGCGTTATCTCGTCACACCAGGGTAGTTCATTCAAAATAGAGTTGCGCACTCTGTGTTGGCGAGAAAACTCATATTATTTTTAATATATATTTCTTGAAATGAGAGGAACTTTCGTGCTATTCTCTGTCTTAGGGCTGGTGGCTATCGTCGTAGGATTCTCCGGGGATCAGCAATCCGAGGCGTTGACTGACGAGTAATTATTGTCTTACGCAATATTTATTTATATATTAATATCAGTAAAAGAAACGACACCCCATGTACGTGTACAAGTACGTGCATTATATGCATGAAATTATGTACCATTATCCTTGTTCTCACAGCGATACAGCGTTTGTCTTTTGTGCATTTGTAGTACGTGTAGTACATGTAGGTTTCGCGCTATACTGTGATAGTTATTTTTGGTTAATTTTATTTTCGTTGTGCAAGCGACCATTTTTCACTGACTACTGTGTCTGAATTTACAAACAGTTATCATTAATTAGTTTTCAATAAGATAACGCTATTATAATAGCGAACCACTGTATTAATTTCAGTTTCGTAATCTTTTCTAACCAAGATTTCAACATGATAAGTATACCGCCACTTGACGGTTTGCGCTCCAAAATGCACATCATAATATTTGCTTTTCAAGTTTTTTCGGTATTGAAATAGGTCGATAAATAATTTAACGAAATAATGTCGCAGAAAGACGCGTTGAAGTCATACAAACTACAATTTTGAACACGATGTTTGGATCAATAATAAGCCCCCCCCCCCCCACCTTCTTGAATTGTCAAGAAATCTTAATTTTAAGCTATAAATTTAACGGAAACAAATCATTATCCCTTATAACCAATATATGCTATAATACTATAACAACAACTGTTCACCCTCACAATATGAGAAATATGTTCGAATTATGAAAACAGTTTTTTTTCATATAGGTCAATAGACAGTTCGACAGGAAATATTTTCAAAAAACACACTGCATTATCTAAACTATGAAACCACCTAGGATATGTGCTAAGTCTACCATCTGAAATCATTTCCCTCCACAAATAGGGCTCCTTCGTCACTTTTATTTATCTGTTGTCTGCTTTTATCACATTAATATCCCTCCAAATTAATAATAGACCATGCCTATGCACATCTATTTTAAATGAATGGGAGAATCCATTTAATATAGAAATGGTTAATCATATAACTCTATGTTGTCTTAATTGCATACTTGGCTCTTTCAGTCACAGATGCTGTATCCTAGATAAGCCGACACCGAATGTACACGTAAGTGTCATCGTATCGCAACATACTGCAGTTGCCAAGGAGGTGGTAGTCGGGTATACTAAATGTGGCACATTCGGAAGAGACACCTGTCCAACATATGACCTCCAATACAGGTAATAATATAGGGGGTTAATATTTATAAAGCACCAAATTACAGTTGGCCATTTCGCATTACATACTGCATTTCATAAATGTATTTAACTTAATATGTTCAACTACATCCCGAATCGAGAAATAAATTGTGGACTCGGGGTGTGCAGCCAAGGCTGTGTTTATGCCCATTCCAGACACAGTGCCTTATTCCAAATATTGTTGTACACCAGTATTCACAATCTATATACTGCCTAATCTTTATGAACATGTAGCAGTTTGTCAATAAAACATCAATTTATTTATCTATCATATGAAATGATAATTTGTTCGCGCTCACTGAAGCAAACATATTTGAAGCAATGAACACTCATGTCGAGTCCATGCCTCCATAAATATGATATATATATATATACTGTATATGCCGGGTTACATCATTCACACTATCCGGAACACTTGTGTAACTGGATTCGCGAGTTGTACTCGGGTAGTTTTATTTAAACAGATGATGCCCATGTAGTTTTATGTACAGTTGAAATTTATATGACATCGCAACATTGCATGAACGTGTGGTTGTATATCAATTTAGTCTACCAATACTGTTTCATAGATAACCAAGAAGTGGTAAGTGGGTGTTTGACCAGGTAACACATCATGTAGGGATAGCGAAAATCAAACTTAGCATCCCGGGACGACAGTAAAAAGTCAAAATGAAATGCTGGCTGACGACCCGAGGGCTTTTTGATATGTCAAATTAGGATAAGCTGAAAGAAAATTGCCTGAAACCAATTAGTCATATAACATTTTATCACTAAGTGAAGTTGGTACCAAATGTATGGACGGAAGAGAAAAAAGACGGAATCTGCAAAGCATATGACAATATGGGGTAAATAATAGAACACTGACCCAATTTCGTATACAGATACCTGATTCCTCGTTCACTTGTCATAAATTTAGGATGGAGAGCAGTGGCCAGGAGCGGTTTTACAAAATTTGGAAATAATTTCGAACGTATGCACCAAAATATCTCAATTAATAAAACCAAAAAGTTAAAAGTTGATTTTCATATGACATCACACCATTGCATGAACGTGTGGTTGTATATCATATTAGTCTGACTATACTGGCATATATATACTCAATTAGCCATAGATGTGTATAATGGATCATTCATATTAAAAAAAACTATGGCCTGATTATTTCAAAACGTGATTGAATTTTTGCTTATTCGTAAAATGTAACAAAATATGTGAGTCTTTAGCAACGCGTCTTACCACATCGTTACATAGCTTTGTCGAAAGCGTCATTAATGTTTGCTTAACATGCATGTAGTGACAACAGGTTCTCATTTTTGAAGGGATGTGGTCACATATCGTATTGATTGGAAAGACGTCCCTAACCCGGGTGCTGTGTGCCCACCCGAAGATATGCTTTGTTGTGCTGGATACCTGGAGATAAAAGGGAAATGTGTTTGTGAGTATATTCGTCATGAAGAAGTTGCAGTATTAACCCTTTTATGATTGGAGTTGCACTGCTGCAGTATTAAAGATCATATGCCAGTGCATTATCTGATATATGCGAGTGTCCCATAGGGAGTCACGCATATGTAAGAGAAAGCGATGGCTTACACGGTCAAGGTAAATAGTGTTTGGCCAATCTGTTTCCTCTGTTTCCATCGTATCAGAAAAATAAATAAAAAATAAATTAAATAAAAATATATAGTGTTACCACTGTCCCAGTTTGTTTCGTGATGTTTCCACTGAATCAACTCTAAATAAAATTGCTCCCGAGTCTTAATATTGTTCGGGAATGGTTTGTTTCCTCTGTTTCATCTGTTTCCATCGTATCAGAGAAAAAAAAATTAAAAAAATATTTAATAAAAATATATAGTGTTACCATTGTCCCAGTTTGTTCGTGATGTTTCCACTGAATCAACTTGAAATAAAATTGCTCCTGAGTCTTAATATCGTCTCAGAAGAACCTAAGAATAAACATTTAAAAACTATATAGTCACGGGATGTCTGTTTCCACTCGTTTCCACGTGTTTCAAGGGCCTCTACGTGAAACGAAAATGGTGACCCTGTTTTATTCTGCTCACATTCCTTGCCATATCTATGGCCAATGTATTATCTTATATATTTGAAGCTCCCTATTTGGAGACTCGAATATATAAGAGAATGCATTGGCACAGGGTTGTCGCAAAAAATGTCAGTAAGTTCCAGTCATGGACGGGTTAACTAGCTCCCTGGACATAATACATAGGATTTAGTACACAGCCACATATACGTGCCTCCATATTCAACTTCCACAAACTGTGGATCATTCAAACACCAGGCTACATATTACAACACAACGTTACAGGTTTAAACACAACGCTACAGGTTTAAACACAACGCTACGGTTTAAACACCACGCTACATGTTTAAACACCACGCTACATGTTTCAAATCTACGCTACATGTTTTAACAGCACGCTACAGGTTTTAACAGCATGCTATATGTTTAAACACCAAGCTACTAGTTTAAACACCACGCTACAGGTTTAAACACCAATACTCATTAGCGTATAGAAAATGTAGTTTATATTATTTCAGTTTGATTCAATCCGCTGCTGGTTCCCAGGTTATCATATGTTGGTACTATCTTCCAAAGATGGCTTCCAATAAGGCCACCATGTCTTAACTGTTTATGCTTATTTCCCGTACCATTAGGGATGAATTTATTGCGTCGTACTCAGTTAAAGTAGTTACACGGTCGACACGTTGAACAATGTTACTGGCATGAATATATGACAGTATCCTTGATATATATGTTGGAACATGTTGTGCTAATAACACGCAGGCACACGTGTCAATCACAATAGTATACCACCATACCCACTTACATATCTATTATAGCGATTTATCAATAAGGCCGCTATAGTGGCAATATTATATGAGAGCTGTTCGTCTTATTTGTTCTGTTGCCTAATGCCTCGCGTAGGGCATGCTGACCATTTCGTTCATTGTTTTTCAGCCTTTGATGGCCTGTTGATTGGACGATAACTAGAGATCCCACACAATTTGACGAATAAAATGCTTCATATCAGCTGACACGATGTGTTGTCTCAAAAATGCCGTAGGACGTCGATAATTTCAGACTGAATGTAATAAATCTTAAAACTTTATCACGGTGGGGAATCAAGTGGTTTCGAGTTGATGAGTATCAGATATTCGAAATGGCCGAGGTGATCGCAAACGCGATCAGAAACGAGAAAAAATGATATATTACATAGTGTTTTGGCAGATACATGTACGACCATATGCTATATTATTTCTCAAATAAGCTGATACCTTATTTGTGTCCAAACTCACAGTTGTTTGCTCTAACATTCTGACCAAAGTTGTCAGTCGAAGGATTCTCCTAGATGTATGGATTGCTGTATATTCCACAAACCTCCGACTGGCAACTTTTGTCAGAATGTTATAGAAAACTACTGAGTATTTCCGAACAAATAAGGTATCAACTTGTTTTTAAAATGAAACAGTATATGCTCGTAACAGTCAAAATGTTATGTTTTGTGTCAGTTCCTCATATATTATGTTTCTGTGCCTTTGCACTCGCCTCTGCCATTTTGAATGCGTGCTACATAGCGACCTTAAAACCACGTGATTTCCACACCGTGATTATCAAACATACATGAAAGTGTTACTATCACATCAGCACATTGTGTCATCAACCGTAGAGTCAATTTCAGTCAAAACACACGTTGTATATCGGGATTATTGGGTTACACCTATCCGATACTGTGCCCTTAATATGGCTGAAGGGGTCACTCTCACAAAAAAATGCTGAAGGGTATACAGGGTCTCAAAATGTGCTGAATGGTACACAGGGTTTGTGATCGGCTCTAACACAGTTACTATAACTGTCTTTCTGAAAGTCTGGCGCCCATCAGCAGTTTGTTTGTTTGTTTTCAGTTAATTTTAATGTGTTCATTGGAACGTAAACAGTTATTCTCTAACATAAATCATGGCATATACAAATACTAAACGTCATTTAGAACGAGATTTCAAAACCTGTGTTCCGTTCAGCACTTTTTTTGGTGAGAGTGACCTCTTCAGCCTTAACATGCCCAGTATTGAGTTGTATATTGCGCAATGGTGGGCTAAGTGTGCGTATACGTTAGACAGTTGAGT
This sequence comes from Siphonodentalium dalli, assembly GCA_032622095.1. Lineage (NCBI taxonomy): Eukaryota > Metazoa > Mollusca > Scaphopoda > Gadilida > Siphonodentaliidae > Siphonodentalium > Siphonodentalium dalli. The sequence continues at coordinate 257,882,662 of CP136061.1, read as the reverse complement.
ATATATAGATGGTAAAATGACCGTCACATTTATTATAGTATATTTATATCTAATAATGCGAGGCGGGTCTGGTGATGTCCAACCTGATGAACGATGTGAAACAAGCCTGTTCTAATATTATGAAGTTCGGGAACCATGAATTCTCTCTCTCGCTCTCTCTCTCTCTCTCTCTCTTTCTCTCTCTCTCTCTCTCTCTCTCTCTCTCTCTGTCGCTCTCATTCGCTCCCTCTCTCCCTCTCTCGTCTCTCTCTCTCTCTCTATCGCTCTCCCACTATCCCTTTCACTCTCTCTCTCTCGCTATCGCTCTATTTCTCCCCCGTCTCCCCTCTCTCTCTCTCCCTCTCTCTCTCTCTCTTTCTGGGTCTGGTGATGTCCAACCTGATGAACGATGTGCAACAAACCTGTTCTAATATTATGAAGTTCGGGAACCATGAATTTTCTCTCTCTCTCGCTCCCTCTCTCATTCTAGCTCTCTGTCCTCTCTCTCCCTTTCTCTCTCTCTCTCTGTCGCTCTCATTCTCTCCCTCTCTCGTCTCGTCTCTATCTCTCTATCGCTCTCCCACTATCCCTTTCGCTCTCTCTCTCTCTCGCTATCGCTCTATTCCCCCCCCCCCCCGTCTCCCCTCTCTCTCTCTCTCTTTCTCTTTCCCTCACTATCTCGCTCTCTTTGCATATATATCTCACTCGCTATATCCTCATCTCTCCCGCTCTATGCATCTCGCTATATCTTCCCCTCTCTACCTCACACTATATATCCGGCTCTATCCCTCTCTCCCTATCGCTCCATCAATCTCATCCTCTCTCCCTCTAACTCTCCCCATGTGCATGTACTACTAAAATGGGAGCGGTGAATATAGGCCTTTTTAAGATAAAACTCCCTGAACAGAAAACATTTATTATAATCAGTCAGAAACATAACAATGTTAGAAATCAAATTGGAGGCTACTGCCAGTGGAATCCATGTACCCTGGTTTGGCTTACCATTTGCCATTGATGACTTATGATCCTACCATTATAATTACACTGTTTATGTATTAACATATCGGAATATGGTAAACATTATTTGGTGGAATGAACCAGGCTGATATAACTTTGTTTCATTTCATCGCAATTATTTAAAAATACTTGGTATAAGTTGACCCTGAAGCAATATTTGTTCAATGTACAGAGGGCTGGTCAGAAAACTTGTTTCGATCCTGTGTCTTCAAATTGTTTCAAGACCCCCCCCCCCCCCCCCCCAGTTTTTCATAGTATGTTGACCGGCATCGTGTGTAGGTCGTGTGTAGACCCATCTTATCAATAAAAGGTATCAGTGAGGTCATTTATTGCCCCGAGGTGACAATAACCCGCTATAACCTGTCTGAGGAGATTATAGATTATAGATTATAGATTATAACCTGTCTGAGGAGACACTGTCTCTTGTTGAACCCACAATATATATTACAAATTACACATATTATTATAAACATACACAGACGTGTGGGCACAGAGGATAGGAGCATAAATCATCTGGCATTCAAATGCTAATACATGTATTATATTACGATATTGGTTTTAAATTGCTGTTTAGAACATGTGGCGGCTGGTGTTGCTGGTGATGTGGCTATGGTCTCGCGTTTGGGGAGCAAGATACAAATTTGATATGAGAATTATAAAAAACGGTCTGTCGAGGAATTAAATGAATGTACCGTCTTGAAGATGTGCGTATTTAATGTTTCACTGTGGTGCGGAATGCCAAACAGGTCACATTAAGTTCGTTCATCCGTGCCCACATAAGATCTCTGGAATCTTCGTACAAAGGACACCTGAAGAAAAATTGTGTGTGTCTCCACACTACCTCTCATTTAACCCTTTACCCAACAAACCGGCCAAAATCGGCCAAATAAAGCTTCAACAGCCTAAAATATCTTCGGTCTGTCTCAATAGAACCATACAAATATGGATATCATTGGAACCGGTTCCTTGACCACATTGTGATAGTTACAGTTATGCCCTGTGCCAATGCATTCTCTTATATATGCGAGTCGACCATAGGTCGCCTCGCATATATAAGAGAATGCATTGGCCTAAAAAAAATCTTTTTTTAACACTTTTTACCATTTTTTCTTACATTCTTTAACAATTTTATAATTTTTAATGTGTTAAGCCAATGCATTCTCTTATATATGCGAGGCGACCTATGGTCGACTCGCATATATAAGAGAATGCATTGGCACAGGGCCCTTCTGTTGGGTAAAGGGTTAAGGACAGGTGTATTTTAGTCACTATATCAGGACACCAGTCTGCAGTTACTATGTCTATTTGAGTAAAGACGATAACATGCCACTTTAAAGAAAAAATAAGTTTGCTACATATGGCATTCCTTATCTAACGTGTCATACCGTGCACGTTCGTGACGACTACATTCCGGTTAAACAGATAGCGCAGATATACCTACTCACACAGACAGAATAGTCGTTACTGTCACCATGAACGGACTCTATCTGTTGCTCATCGGCCTCCCAGCAATATTTGCTGTGTCCATAACTCAGCAGGAGTTGGACTTCATTGCTAACCTCGACATCGACCTCGTTCCGAAGAACATCAGAGATGAAGTTCGGGCTGCAACACGGAGCAGCAGTGGGTAAGTTTGTGCAGCAAGTCAGTCATACTTGATGGCCAGAATTTTCACTTTTTTTATTGGAGGTTTTGGGACTGGGCCCAGGGAGGATTTGAGAGGGGCGGAACCCCTCTCCTACAACCCACTTGGAAGTGAAGTATGAAGTTATGAATGATGAAATACATAACAATGGATGAAAAAAAAGATGATCTAGACATGTTATTTTTTTTGTGTTTCTTTTTTTTCTCTTGGGTGTTTCTTCTGTTGTTGTTGTTGTTGTTGTTGTTGTAAGCTCCAAGCCGTGCTGTCTACGAAATTCTTCGTGTTGTTGTTGATTTCTCAGACGGTCAGCCGCTACATCTGCTATAAGTCTTCTGGACTTTGCGACTAACTCTTCGTGTCGCGAGTCTTCAGGGGTGCGGGTGGAGCTGGTGCTGTTGTTGTTGTTGCTGCACGTGGAGCTGGGGGAAACCAAGGAATCAATATGAATTTTCACTTTCGCCAGTTTGATCTTTTATATGAGGGTACGATCATACTCTGGTAGATAAAGAAATCTTTAAAATACAACACTCCTGTGAATTTGTACTCTGGCTACGCCCGTAGAGATCACATTCAACCGGTTGACAACAGTTTGATGTTCCGGTGGGGAACTTTATGACATTGAAACATAATGCAGGTAATATAATTATATATTTTAGTTAACATATGTCCACAATAATGTATTTCACGACACATGTATGTTAAGATCCCAGTTCGAAATTGCATGATTTTGGGTGACTTTGTTGATCCGATTTAGACTTAACTTAAATAATTACAACGCATAGAATTCTGGAATTTCTATCAGGTAATCAATTCAATGTTTATAGCGAAATGTACTTACATTAGTCTCAACAGTCATGCACACTCGAGCTGGGACCACCCCTACAGCTGGGACCACTCCTACAGCTGGGACCACCCCTACAGCTGGGACCACCCCTACAGCTGGGAACACCCATACAGCTGGGAACACACATACAGCTGGGACCACCCCTACAGCTGGGACCACCCCTACAGCTGGGAACACCCATACAGCTGGAAAATCCATACAGCTGGGACCACCCCTACATATGGGACCACCCCTACAGCTGGGACAATCCCTATATATTATAAAGGCGCAACTATTAACAAAGAAATATATTCAACTCGTTGCGTGTTCGTGTTATAAAGTTCCCCGTCAGACCAGGTCAGAGCATCAAAACGTTCCCATGTGATGAACTGTTTCTCTTACTCGACTCATTAGTAAAGTTCCTTGTTATACAAGGTAAGTCATGTGATGAACTGTTTCTCTTACTCGACCCATTAGTAAAGTTCCTTGTTATACAAGGTAAGTCATGTAACGAACTGATCAAGACGCCATTAAAGCGTCCCAGTATAAATACAATTAGCATTTTTTTTAAACGTTTACAAAATACATTGGGTGTGCATGGGACTTTTTACTTTAGGCATATCTTAATATATCTAAATTATATATATACTAGCAGGTTAGCCCGCCACCGGCGGCTTGTCCGAAACATGACATTTTTTTTATATTTTTTTTTAATTTTTAGCTCCACGCGTTTCAATAAGAAAAATTTGTACCCGGTAGCTCCACCCGTTTACGAGATCTGGTCTGCGCATGCGCGAAGCTGGCGTCGCACGGGCTCGGCGACCCGATAAAATTTGTACCCGGCGCAAGATACATTCACCTAGCAAATTTCAAGTCGATAGCTCCGCCCGTTTCCGAGATCTCGTCTGCGCATGCGCTGCACGGGCGTCGCACGGGCTCGGCGACCCGATAAAATTTGTACCCGGCGCAAGATACATTCACATAGCAAATTTCAAGTCGATAGCTCCACCCGTTTCCGAGATCTCGTCTGCACATGCGCTGCACGGGCGTCGCACGGGCTCGCCAATACGACAACGACCACCGCCTGGTCAAACTACACACACGTACCAAGTTTCGTCCCGATCGGTCGAGAATCGTAGATTTGTATGAAGTACAACACACACACAAACATAAATATATAAGAGAGATATGTAAATTAGATAGATTGTATCAAAATATATAGGAGAGATATGTAAATGATCTACACACCATTACTGGTGTTTGTCAAAGTTTAGTGGGGTATATCAATACTCATTCACGATCATATCATTGAGGTCCGGAGGGTGTGGGCTATCTCTCGAATACAAGGAGTTCTCAAAATATATAGAAGAGATAAATACACACAAATTGAAAACATGGCTTGGCAATGGTAGAGATTCATCACAAGAGATATAACAGTAAACCAGCATAATATGAGCGACAAACTATGTATAAAATACACATATACTACCTGGATCATGTCATGCATTTCTATTCTAGCTTTTGCCCGTAGATGTTATATTCCAACAGTGCAAAACATGATTACTTTGTGTTACTGTGTATAAGTGTATAACATTGAAAAAACAGTGCAGGTAATATATTTCTTGGTCATTGCTTGTTCCTTAATAACGTATTTCACTCTAGGCGAAGGTCCAATCTCGAAATTGCACGATTTAACCCTTTACCCAACAGAACGGTCCTGTGCCAATGCATTCTCTTATATATGCGAGTCGACCATAGGTCGCCTCGCATATATAAGAGAATGCATTGGCTTAACACATATTAAAAATTATAAAATTGTTAAAGAATGTAAGAAAAAATGGTAAAAAAGTGTTAAAAAATATTTTTTTTAGGCCAATGCATTCTCTTATATATGCGAGGCGACCTGTGGTCGACTCGCATATATAAGAGAATGCATTGGCACAGGGCATAACTGTAACAATCACAATGTGGTCAAGGAGCCGGTTCCAATGATATCCATATTTGTATGGTTCTATTGAGACAGACCGAAGATATTTTAGGCTGTTGAAGCTTTATTTGGCCGGTTTTTGGCCGGTTTGTTGGGTAAAGGGTTAAGTGACTTTTCTTTGCGTCACTTTCAATTATATAAATTATCCCGGGCAATTCACTCAAGGTGTATTGCGATATTGGTGCCACACTGGGACAAATAAGCATGCATTCCCGAGATAGGACACCAAATGTGAAGTAGATTATTGAGGAATATGTAATACAAAAGAAATATATTTCCCTGCCTCGTTTGTTCAATGTTATAAACTCCCTGTCAGAACGAGTCAAAACATCAAACAGTTGCCAGATTATGTACTGGTGGAACATGATCTCTACGGGCGTAAGCCGTAGTAGAGATTCATGGCATGATCTAACATGTACCTAACTGATTACTACATAATGCAATTCCAAAAACTGTTATTCAAGGTATTTACCCGTAATTACCCTCCAACTATATGCAAGAATCAATCTTGCAATAACTCGTGACATTTCATCGCCACAATAATAATGCATAGAGCATTTGCCAATGGCAAAAATAATTTACATTTGGCAACAAATATTTTCATTTGGCAAAAGATTTGGCATGTCACTTTTTAAATTCTCAAGAATGAAAACTATTGGTCACTCATGACATTTATTTCAGGAAAGTATTGCAATTAATGGTGGTCTATAAGGTTAGGAAATGTTAACACCTTTATCAAGATGCAGTTAATTTGATAGCATTAGTATATATCGATGAGATTACTATATTATTTATTGTTGTGGTTTTTACATATAGATAATCCTCTTTTGTATTTGCCCTTCTGGCGAAGCAACATTTCAACAATCGTATTGTTCGGTAATTGGCTTGTTGTTCTATGATAAACCACAGTAGAGATGTTAATAATTAACAGCTTTCCTATCAATCGATAACAAAAGTTTTTTTCAAACAGCGCTTGTCGAAATATAAGACACAAATTTGGAGAAACATGTTGCATTTGGCAATTTCTATAAGAATTTGGCAAAAAATATTTTCATTTGGCAAAATAAAATTTCGGACCAGCGCGAACCCTGATAGAGCATCCACAACGAGTCCCCGGTCAAAAGCGGAATTTATAAAAAAAAATAAAAAATAAAGGAGTCCAGTAAATTAGGTAAAGGCTAAGAAACATTTATTTAAAAAACATGATAAAAAAAATTGTTAGGCCAATGCATTCTCTTATATATGCGAGGCGACCTATGGTCGACTCGCATATATAAGAGAATGCATTGGCACAGGGTAAAAAAATCCAAATGCTCGGTCCAGCACTACTTTACTGGACGAATTTTGTACATTCCGCTATAATATGGGGACGAGTTGTAGATTCTATTTATTACGTGATCCAAAACCTCAATAAAACATACTTAAATCAACAAATGGGACGTGAAACTAAAAACGGCTTATATAAGGCCTGCGATGGCCTTTCGCGTAACTATACGCTGCTTGCCCGAGTAAAGAAACAGTCCCAGATAAATAAAGTCTCTGACATATTCAGTGGATCTCCTCCTGGTAAGTTTTGTATATATTTTTTGTATATATGTTTGACATTCCCGGATATTTAACGAACGAAACTATTCAATCAAAGAGGACTAATATCTATTGACATTATACTAGCAATCACATATTGTGTCGTTTGGGCTGCGAATGATCGAGATTAAATAATGTCTTATTACGATTTGTTTTCATCTAGAAATTGGTGTTGTATCAACGACCTCCCAGTGAATACCAGACAAGTGAGCAGGGTTGGCGTCGAACACATCAAGGTCACACAAGAGGTCAAGGTCGGATACACGAAATGCGGCGCCCTCGGACTTAACCGATGTCCATTATACGACATCAGATACAAGTGAGTATTAAGTAGCCTCTAAACTCCATGACAAAGAAAAAACACAGTCCGCACTATCGTCATTGGACTTCCCGTAAAGGCCTACTTAATTGTTGAACCCCCTGATCACATTATATACATCATATTCCATATGACATACCATTTGGAAGAGTAACCAAACATATATATATATTCTACCGGAATACGGATCAGCTGTGGCCTAGGAGTGACCAGCAAGTGACAGAGATGCTCAGAATCACACCAAGACTTCCCCCGTTATTTACCCCAGAATGCATCACAATTCACAGCATGAGATAGAGTTATTCTTCTACCATTGAGAATAAAAGACTGACAGTATGGACCAGATCGAAATACACTGGCAGTACGGACCAAATCGAAATAAACTGGCAGTACGGACCAGATCGAAATAAACTGGCAGTACGGACCAGATCGAAATTGAACACATGACAAAAACATCATGTTACCAGTTTATTAGACTGGATCCGTTGATAATACAATGTTTTGGAGCTTCCTCTTTCAAATGGTATATAACATTGAATAGAATTATTTGTCATGTAAAATGTCGCGGCTTCAATGTATTCTGAGCCGCATAAAATTGAAGTTTTTTTAATACATGTTTTTGAAGAGGGAAAAAAGACACCAAAGTGAGTTTGCAGAATGCTTAAATGCACGGGCGGCGTTCGTTGCAGAAATATTCATATTTGTTCAAATCGCCATCACCAGAAGGAATATTATATAATATATAGTTTTGTTCAGATGCCAAACATAATCAGCGCGTAGATAGTATAGTGTCGTCAAGATGTACGATGGTGTACGTAAACAATAGCATTCTCGTGTTACAGAAGTTGTGCTTCTGTTTACATAACACAGCGCAATTCTATTGGTTAATCACACAAAAATGATATAAACGCTCTTTATTATTTCCATATCAGGAAAACAGTAAAAAAAAACGCTCTTTATGTTTACCATATCGTGATCTAAACAATAGCCAGAAAACGTAACGTTTTTTGCTTTTGTTTACATAACAAAGAAAAACATTTGCCAATAACATACTGTTTATGCCATATTTCTGATTGGTAAAGATCAAAGTATGTCTGTATTTTACTATTCTTTCTGTTTATGGCGGTTTTTGACGGAGGTGAATATTTTAACAGCATACCCACCGTCAACGCCACCCATATCTTTAAATTCAGAAGTAGAACGTCCCTTCTTTCTAATTCTGCAATGACACGCTTTAATAATCCTTCTTGTGTTTAAAACAATTGACTCGAAGTAAGATATCCTAGCATTCCATATAAGAGAATGCACTGGCAAATTGTCTTTAATTATGCACCAGCGTGGCTCCCCATCATGAAGGGGATAAGCAACAATTCTTCATCGTTGAGGATTTTACCATCTCACCGATCGGTTATTCCGTTTTTTTTACAGGGATCAAGTCGAATACCGTGTTGAATGGTACGATGTACCTGACCAGGCCACATGCGCACAGGATCAGCTTAAATGTTGCGCTGGATTCGCCATGTTCGCCGGACAGGACTGCGCTCGTGAGTCAAATTATATGAATCACGGGGACATTGTATAACACATATAACAAGAAAACCATAGTCAGAAATGGTAACGCGCTCAAGATCATATATTATATACCCATGATTGTAATTATAGAATATAAAATATATTGGTTTCGCAAATGACTAATTAACGAACCGGCGGCCGACTCCGTCGTCTCCGACCACAACCCCCAGAGGGCTCCAGAACGAAAAAAGTATATAAAAGTTGAAATATAAGACTTACAAATTATCTTTTTCATTTCTTTTATTTGTAATTGACATAGCATATCAGGAACCAAAAATCAACAGTATTGATATAATGTTAATTAACAACAATAAACGAAATTGAAATTCCCAACTACACCTTTACCGGACTCCGATTCCGACTCGCAGTTAGACTTTTAATCCTCCCAAACATTTATATTCTATAAATAAAACACCCATGTTAATGGACGCGCCCAGGCGAAACAAGAATCTCTACATTAGTATACACGCGGCGCGCGTAATAACAACACATATAGATGATCTATAAAGAGTCGCAAATCTATTAACCCTTTACCCAACAGAATGGCCCTGTGCCAATGCATTCTCTTATATATGCGAGTCGACCATAGGTCGCCTCGCATATATAAGAGAATGCATTGGCTTAACACATTAAAAATTATAAAATTGTTAAAGAATGTAAGAAAAAATGGTAAAAAGTGTTAAAAAAGTTTTTTTTTAGGCCAATGCATTCTCTTATATATGCGAGGCGACCTATGGTCGACTCGCATATATAAGAGAATGCATTGGCGCAGGGCATAACTGTAACTATCACAATGTGGTCAAGGAGCCGGTTCCAATGATATCCATATGTGTATGGTGTTATTGAGACAGACTGAAGATATTTTAGGCTGTTGAAGCTTTATTTGGCCGGTTTTGGCCGGTTTGTTGGGTAAAGGGTTAACCGGGCACTAAATTCGATGCTAGCCGAGCTTTAGTGAGGATCGAATCTTTAGACAGGATCGAAGCTTTAGTGAGGATCGAATCGGATTTAGTGGACGAGGTTAATAAATTTCGTTTAGAATTGCGACGACAACATTGTTCAACAACCATTATCATACATGTTTATCTCACAGTCAACACTAAATAACCCGAAATCGAATATCATTATTATATTCCAATTAACATAATAATAAAGTTCCGGCATTGACATCGACATCATTGCCCTAAGATCTGACGTCACTGTGCGTGTCGATAATACACGTGTGTCTTACTAAAAATATGTGGCCGGGTTTAGGGGCTAATTGCGTGATCAGTATGTGCTTCCAAATTTGATAGAATACCGTCTAATTACCCTGTTCAATGCGACAGATTTAAGCGTATTAAGTGATATAACTACTTATCGGCGAACCTTTGTTGTGGCTTGAGTCGCCATCAATTGTCATCAAATGTTGCCTTCTTGTTCATTGGTCGATATTTGTGGAAGTTTAATCATGTGTTGTATAGTTATCGACCAATGAATAAGAAGGTCACATTTATTAATGTATAGACAGGGTAGGTGCTCCAACATAAAATGGATGCATACTTTGCCAACAACTACAACAATGGCGACGCAACGCTAGTGCGATCTTCGCAACCACCAGTTGTTATCCCTTTTTAATTGTATTAATTGTAATGTGAATGTCTTGTGATCCGACCGAAATATAATCAATATTAATCGATAGAAGCATTTCCGGACAGGGGTCTTCGGTTCATATTTAATAGTTTATACACCGGTAGCTATATAACACATGTTGACAAAGAGATAGGTCATCTTTAAACATTATTACAAAAAAACAGAAAACGAAATGTTATGTGTCAGAGTCATACCTGATTATTCCAAAAACGATTTCCCAGAGTGTCTCCAGAAACTAGGTCCTATACTTTTTATTTGACATAAAATTAGTCACTGAAACACTGAAAGTGCATGTATTGTACATTGAATGTAGGTACGTTTAGTGTTGTAACTACTTTTGTTTCACGAGTTGTTTTCAGTCCTGAGTCCGTATTTTGAAATTGTTAGTTTTGTTCCCTGTAATTTCGGATTTTGGACAGGTTTGAATTTTTGCCGGTATCGAAATAGGTCGATAAATACAAGAATTACCTCCATAACACGAGCATTATATGCATCGAAGTCATAAAAAATACAACTTTGAACGAGCCATGTCAGTTTAACTGCTTAGAGGACGCCTCGCAGGCGCACGCAGTTTTATACATATAGCAGGTCCGTCAACTTTGTATTCTCATTTTATGTACTGTTTATAATCTTTAACCCTTTACCCAACAGAACGGCCCTGTATATAAGAGAATGCATTGGCTTAACACATTAAAAATTATAAAATTGTTAAAGAATGTAAGAAAAAATGGTAAAAAGTGTTAAAAAAAGATTTTTTTAGGCCAATGCATTCTCTTATATATGCGAGGCGACCTATGGTCGACTCGCATATATAAGAGAATGCATTGGCACAGGGCATAACTGTAACCATCACAATGTGGTCAATGAGCCGGGTCCAATGATATCCATATTTGTATGGTTTTATTGAGACAGACCCAAGATAATTTAGGCCGTTTTTGGCCGGTTTGTTGGGTAAAGGGTTAAAGTGGCTCGCTCGACAATTTACAGATGTACTTGAAACAAATAAGCATGGCCCAGTCATTAGTTTGGTGAGACAATGAATGACATCATAAATCTAATTTCTGGAAGAGCTCATGATTCGTGTGGTTGAAGTGAAGATAATGTGACAAGTTTCAATGAAAACAAATATTACAGCATTTTGAGTGAAATTTCGTTTGTGAAACCCCAAACCTAAAATCATCGCGTACACACAGTGAAAAATACCATATTCCTATGGCATACTATGCTATCAGTCTTGTGAAGGACCCTACGTAATAGGTCTATACACCAAGTTGTCGTAATTTTACATCACGGTGCAATCAAATCTGATGGAGACTAATTCTGTAATTTTATAGCAATTTTGTGAAGAAAAGAAAAAAAAAACAATTACGGATAAATTTGATGGCTCCATCTAGTGATCACCCAATTAAACGATCGATATGAAATTTGGTGACGATCTGATGAGGGATGTTGTCCGTATGATGTGCCAAATGATTTAAGTAAGGATACTCCGTGTGATGGCAGCAAAATTCCAGCACATTGTGCCGTAAAAATAACGGATATTTGTTTTAACAGTGCACGAAACTAATCCTCTATATTATCGTTACCAGCTCTGGACGTGATTTCTGAGCACAAACAGGATCTAATTGACTTGTACGCCAGCGGACTCCTCGGATAGATCACGTGATCGGCACAGAACACAGATCGTTTAACCTCTCATTAAAGTCGTTGTTTTATACATAAGTGTTGTCACGTGTTTTTATTTCTGGGGCAACGTTGTAAACTCATGTCTGTTCTCCTGTATTCTGGCTGCCATATACAGTTTTATTAATAATATTCTGTCATAATATAGCGGCAAAAATATATACTCCCTCCGGCGAGAGTTAAACCATCTGGCAACACATGCCCCTATTCTAAACAATAAAGAGCGTCCCTCGATAGCCTGTTCCTGATAACAACAAAGATCGTTTACAACAGCTGATACATGTCTTTGATTTGGGGCCCACGGATAGATTGAATCATGATAGTATATACATGCGCCGGTGAGTTGAGGTGCACATACTGCCACATGTTCCAAATTAAAAGCATCACCAGTTTGATTGAGTAACATGTAGAACGCCAAATCGGAAATCTACGTTTGCGTCAATCTCAACCTTCATAATGTCGTTCCAGCTCTGGAATTGATTTCTGCGCACAAACAGGATCTCATCGACTTGTACAACAGTGGACTCCTCGGATAGAGAACGTAATCGGCAAAGAACACAGATCGCTTACACTCTCATTAAAGTTGTTGTGTTATCCATAATTGTTGTCACGTGTTATTCTTTCTGGGGCACAAGGTTGTAAATTCGACCCACGTTTATTCGCGTGCATTCTGGCTGCCATATACAGTTTTATTCATAACATTCTGTCATAATATAACAGCAAAATTATATACTCCTCCGGCGAGAGTTAAAACATCGGACAACACAATCATGCCCCCCATTATGTTAATCAATAAAGAGCGCTCCTTGTTAGTCAGTTCCGGATATGGTAACAACACAGAGCGATACAACGTTTGCGCATAACGCTGCAAACAGCTGATAAATGTTTTTAATTTGAAGCCCACGAAAAGATTGAATCCTAACATTATATCCATGCATCGGGTGAGTTGACGTGCACATACTGCTACATGTCCCAAATTAAAAACATCACCAGTTTGAATGAGTAACATCTAGAACGCCAAACGGAAATCTACGCGTGTATCAATATCAACCTTCCTAATGTCGTTCCAGCTCTGGAATTGATTTCTGCGCACAAACAGGATCTCATCGATTTGTACAACAGTGGACTCATCGGAGTCGGTTAATCCACGTGATCGACAGAGAAAACAGATAGCTTAACCTCTCATTAAAGTTGTCATGTTATTATACATAATTGTTGTTATGTGGCACAACGTTGTAAATTCCACCCGTGTCTTTCTCTACTGGCCGCCATTATACAGTTTTATTCATAACGTCTGTCATAAAATATGGGCAAAAATGAAATATTCCCCCGCCGATAGTTAATCCGTCGGACAAGACATACAATAAAGAGCGTTTCATGTTATCCTGTTCCTGATATGATGCAGCAAAGAGCGCTTACAACTTTAGCTCATAACTCTGCAAACATATGATCGACGTGTTGGGCGGCGAACTTATGGGATATAGCACGTGATCAGTACAGAACACAGATATCTTACCACCTCATTAAATACGTCATGGTATACATAACATAGGTAGTCCCCCATACTATGCAAATGGTGTTCCAAGCCACACATGTTGATTCCCAAACCCCCCCCCCCCCCCCCCAACATGTGTCCTATGTCACACAACATGTGTTCCAGCTACCCGATGAGTGTCCCTAGCCATACACTGCGTGTTCCAGACCATACAGCGCGTGTCAGGAATCACAGAAAGAATGTCAAATAGGCATTCAATATACACATCATGCCACACAACTAGTGGCACAAGCCATCCGGGGAGTGTCCTATGCCGTTATACATATGTCCCCAAACCACCTAACCTTTGTCTCATTCCACTCAAATGGTGTCCCAAATGGCCCAAGCAGTTACCCAATCGACACATCAGTGTCGCAATCCACCAAACTAGTTGCCCAAATCCATAGCGAGTGTCCCAATCAACACAATTGGTGTCCCAAAACATACAACGCATATTACAAACCATACAACAAGTATCACAAACCATCCAATGAGTTCTTAATCTATCCAATTGGTGTCACAAACCACCTACTATTAAATGTCATATCAATACATCCAAAATAGTGTACAAAACCGTCCATCGAGTATATGCCAGACTATCAAATTAGTTTTCCAAACCATCCAATCATTTCCCAAACCATGGAACACCCGGTGGATAGTTTGATATTTTAATGGATAGTTAGTTAGATGGTTTGGTGCATTCTGGGGATGGTTTGAGACACTGGTTCGCGGTGTTTAGACATTATTGGTAGTTTAAGGCAATTGCCATGTGGCTTGGGACACTCATTAGATGGTTATGGACACTCATTTGTTGGTTTTGGAAACAATTGGATGATTTCGGTACTCAATTGATGGGTTTGAGGCACTCATTTGGGTGGTTTGAGACACCACATACATTATTTGGGACACTCTATGTGTGACACATGACAATCGGATGCTACGGAACACTCATAAGGCGGGGCTGGACTCTACTTGTTTGTTTTTTGAGATACTAGTTTGTGTTGATTGGGATACTTAGTGTGTGGTTTTGGGGACACAGGTTGGATGATTTGGGACGCCTGTGCTATTGACTGGGACACACACCGGTTGGTTTGGTACCTGTGTACTATTAACATCATGGCTGTTATACGTCAGTACCCAATACAGACATAAAGTATCACGCTGTGTGTTATATGTCCTTATTTAGTATGGACCTACTTCAGCATAGTAGGGGTTGCTCAATATTCATAACCGGGACTAAGACAGCAGTACATCTGAACCATTGTATCTCGACGTTTGAAACATATGTTCCAGGATTGCAGGATGATAAAAGCCATTCTACGGAGTCAGTTTTAAGGTTAACGATATTCCCGTTAAATGAAACTCATTGGATGTATTTGAATATCAGTTGGGACACCCGTCTGATGGAATACATGTATTTGACTATTAGCTTTAAATTATTTAGATGAGACGATTGGTTTCAAATCAATAAATTTGCAGGAAGGTATGCCTTTTTTTTTTTGCATCTGGCATTTTCGGGTACCCACCATTCCCATACCTGCAAATAACATTTTGTTTTTAGATTGAGCTATTTGGATTTTTTGTTTTTGTTTTTGTTT
The DNA here is from genome assembly GCA_032622095.1 of Siphonodentalium dalli. Taxonomy (NCBI): domain Eukaryota; kingdom Metazoa; phylum Mollusca; class Scaphopoda; order Gadilida; family Siphonodentaliidae; genus Siphonodentalium; species Siphonodentalium dalli. Next base: position 257,867,289 of record CP136061.1, on the reverse strand, counting down.
TGTTTTTAATTAAAAAATTTTTAGATCAAAATTTTGAAAAACTAACGCCATTGTAATCATCTGCACCAGGGTAACCCGACTCACCACATTAAATTTAGTTGAAACCGGACCAGCAGTCTGGGGGATCCGAACATGTGATTTAGCTATTTGGCTGTACTTTAAGCTGATAACATATCAGGACAGTAAACCAAATCTTGCCATTCGAGTCAATGTTGACATTTTGTAGACATATCCAAGACAATCAGTTGTTAAGCTCCAACAAGAGTTTGACATATTTTGAAAATAAATACATATCTGCAAGACTAGGTCATTGAGCAGGATACACAATTCCATAATTTCCAACTATTTCCTGATTTGTCTGTCAACCAACCCATTTTTTCCATACCACTTTTGTTAGTCTACTGGAGCAACTTCTATTATGCTAAATGAAAAGCAGTCACCATGCCATACTTGGATACTTCATATTTGGTTACAGTATTTTTATATAGAATTGGATAAATACCAACATCCCATCCGATCTATGGACGGGGCATTCTATGTAGCACTCTACACTGCCTATTAGTGTTTCGACCTATTTTGTCAACCAATTTAGAAATTGGTTAACCCGCAAGGTCTCATCAGCAGAGAGCGGAAGTGAGAAACCTCAAAGTAACTGAGGGATCATCACATACATGTATGTGCGTATGTGTTCATGGTAGGTACAGTCTGTCTGATGACAGCTGAATTGAGCGATGGCCTTTGAGAAGGCTTCGCTTTTGTTCAGAGTATACCATGCTTATTATAATAAGCGTGGGTAAATTGCGTCATTCTTTGTGAAATGGCAATAAGTCGGAACCATCAGTTAGTGCAACTTAATGCAGACTGAGGTTGCGTGGTCAGTACTTAATATGTTGAGAATATTGGCTGTCAAAACAGCACGTGCTCGGGTCCGCCCACCGTACTTTGTGTAATAGGGCAGTATAGCAAACACGTAATTTCATTGGTTCGTTGGGTGTGATTGACACATCCGCTTCAGAAAACTAATATACTGTGGAGTTTTTTCTGGATCTCGCCAAATCTTAGGTCAATCCAGTTTTTTGTCTTTTTATATTTGTATATAAGCAGTATTGTGCAAGTAAATGTAGATCAAATATGTAAAGGACAATAAGCACACATTCTTGTTAGTAATTTTCAAGATATATATGTACGTATAGAGTCCCGCCAGTATACCATGACACAGTGTAGGAGTTTAACGTGTGCAACATGTAGCCACTATACGTAAAAGTAGCGTACATGTATCCAGCTATAGGAGAGTCATTAAGTTTGTTTCATATCCAACTTTCATGTCTGTGCATGTACATATATAGTTTGGATACACTTTAGATACGTTCTTCGGTACCGAATTAGTTGGTCAGTAAGAGAGTGCGTGTGCGATGTAGCATCTATATACATGTATCATGTATCTGGTATGTGCCTGTCCAGATATATCGGGATACTTTGGCGAGAACCATGTCTACGGAACTATATGAGATATATGTGCATGTATCTCATGCAAACATTCCCCATGGAATCTTGTAATAGTTGCGTAAGGTAGTGGTGACATCCAGTTAAACCTGCGCCAGATTAGAGCTATCAAGTAGATTGTTGTAATATAATTATCAGGAGTTGTAAGTGATACAAACATTAAATTGTTTGCTCTTGAACAGGGTGCGTGTCGTTAAAAGACCATTTTTCAAAGGTCATGGCAGTCACATATCGTGCTCAAAGACATATTACGTTTAGTGTTACATGAATTAAAATTTTAGCCCGTCAGGGGGTCTTTCATTTCCGTCTATGGGAGTTTTCATATAAAGATGAATAAACACAAACAACACGTCACATGTGTTTACATTGTCAATGAGTAATTTATCCATTGCACGTGTGTGCATATACATGTAGTTAGGATATTTTACGTATGGTCTTTACAGAATAATACGTTTTTTAGATAGCATTTCTCCCAATTTCTTCCCTAGGCGAAAGACAAGCGCTGGAGATTGCATTGAAGAGTAGCTCTCATGAGTAGATTTAGAAACAATGTTCCAGTTATTTTTCAACACGTCTTGTATTCTTGATGCACCCGTATGGTATTGTGTGCAAAACTACGATTTATTTGATGCACTGGGCCTGTGCTTCTTAGTTAGTTTAGCACGTCGGTCTTTAAATGTCAATGTCTGTAGGGCTGCCGATATTTCTTTCGGGCTATAGCCTCTGTTTTTTAGCCTGTGTTGAAACCCGGAACATCGGTTTATAAATTCCGTTTCAGTAGATGAGTTTCGTAGGTATCGTGTGAATTCTCCTATGAGAAACGATTTGAAACAGCTGGAAGGGTGGTTGGACTTCCTATGTAGATACTGAAATGATTCAGTCTTTTTTATGTGACATTTCATGTCAAGTATTCCAGTATTAATAAACGTCGGACCTTTATATATGTCAAGATCCAGGAAACTGACTTCATTTTCCTCAATTTCATATGTGAATTTTAATAGATCATGGGCATGATTTGCCATAGAGAAGAAGTCAAGCACCTCTTGGCGCGTAGCATTCCAGATAAGAAATCCATCATCTCTGTATCTAAAATTTAGTATACATTTGTGTGAATGCTCAAAGTTATCCATAAGCGTTTTGATGTGCTTGTATATGGCCAAATCACAAATTTCAGGTGATGGTACAGCACCTTGTGGTGCGCCCACTATTTGTCGATAGCATTTTCCATTAAATGTAAATTCATTACATGTGAGTAATAATTCAGCTATTCTGACAAGTTCGTCAGTTGACGGTCTAGTGATATCATACACCATGTCAGTTGTTGAGTTCAGGTAGAAGCGTAATGAATCTAATAATTCAGAGAATCTCAGATTTGTATAGAGAGAGCAGACATCATATGTCACATCATATGCAAATAATTCACTTGTTAGATTCATGCATTGATGACAATTATTTTCTCAAAATTGATAGTCACGTTAATGTTTAAAAAAGTTATACGCTCTTTTTTTCACACATTGACCTAGACGTAAATGTGTTAGTTAGGTGGATACACACATGCATGTAATCTCTGTAAATGTCGTGTATTTGTCGTTTTACATGGATTATACAGACCATGTAATACGTGTCCGCTGACAACCCAATCATTTCGGCTATGTTTGACCACAATGAGCCAAGCTCTGAGCGTGCAGAGAGCCGTTGACTGAACGAAGTCGTCAGGCCGCTTAAAATAATTGTTCGCGCGATAACCCAAATGTTGGACTTTCCGTTTAAATCATTGTTAGTCTTCTCTTGATATTTATACCTGTGATGGCCCCAGGATTTCCCCAACGCAGGGAGTATGATCCCCAACATTGGGGACTATATTATCCCGGAAGCTACCGGACTGACCATTGCATATTTCCTCGACGGGTGGGTGGGGGCATGCACCAGCCTGAGTACTGACCCCCCCCCCAACATGAAGCCACGAAGCAACTCCTGACTTATAAATATTGTAGTTGACAGTTATTTCGGTCGTGTCTGTTTCCTACGAGTGATTAATCTATTATTCAGCAATTTATGCTATTCACATAATTATGAACATAGTACGTATTACAGCTTTAAATTTGAGAGTACAGAAGGTGGTGTTGCTGTGTGTCTTCATTCGGGGAAAAGAATTGTCTAGCTCTACGAGTTCCCAACTACGTCACATTTCCTCTCTTGTGTTATATATGTATACGCAAAATTTACAACTATGGAATATTTAAGTTAATCATTTTGTACATTCATGCCCAGATAATCCCGGCTGACACATTCAACTAAATCCCTTGGTTATTCGAAGCTTTCGAGAACCAGCCCCCTCCCCAATCATGGATTATGGTCCAAAATTTTATAATTCAAAAGTGTACAAGCTAAAACTATGACAGTTAGGAACTTTTTCAACCTTTGGGTTGAGAAACATATACTGTTATGTAAATTATGGGTGAAAAATGAGGGGGGTGTCACTCTTTTTACTTTCAACGCCGTACCTGCATTAATTTTTTGGCGCTGTAATGGATATTTGCATGGAAATGCCAATTGAATGTTATCACATGAGCTCGCTCTGAAACTACCCGAGGAATCTCAACGAACCGGTATAAATGTCTGTCTTAATTGTCCAATGCCTGTTATTCAAGGCACGAGAGCACCATATCGGATTGTTAATCACTGGCCTGAAATTTCTTGATATCAGTTAGTTTGATAATGGTTTATAACTGCTCACTTGTCTCACCTGTTGAAATTGTCCGATCCCGCGCAGGCGACTAATGCTATCAATGATTGGTGTGACCATGTAAAATACATGGATTTTACATACAGAAATTTTATTTATTTCAGATTTACATTTCTCGAAGATTCTTTCCGAATGGTAGTCTGGAAGGAAGTTGTTTTTCACTTCACCGTCCCATATGCAACAATATATCTTAGTGTGATCTCCACTAAGTGTGAGGTAATGACACATGTATATAGTAGGTACAAGTCTTTATTATGTTGTGAATAAGATATGCAGTGTGTACAAATATAATGATCAATAGTCGCCGCGAATTGGTGTCCCCGAATGGGTGATGCCTGGTGTGAAGGATGCCTGGATATGATCTAGGTATGAGATGAGTCTAGTGAAAGCATGATGTGATGGGATGTAGTTGTTTCTTATATACTATTTGGGATGCATATTAGATGAGGTGTTTGGCAATACACATCGGGATTGGTTCTTCCGTTATGGTCATCCCCCTTGACCATATTTGGGAGCCATCTTCATTGTGTGTATATCTTCGCTGAGAGTAAGACGTGTGAGGTTTCGAGAACCGAACACGAATATCTGAGTTTGGGGTTTTATATATTGGGACATTCGTATAGTTTGAATCAAGTTGTGAGATTATAATGGGTAGTTATCTCACATATGTCCCCCACCCGTGTAAGATTTTTAGCGCAGCGGAAAATCTTATGTAACATCAAAATTATGGACCTAACTGGGGTAATTGTGATCATGTAATGTGGATGAGGCTGAAATGAAGTATAATAACATTGATTGTGGTGAAGTTATGATTAATACATGTGGAACAAAGTTGTCTTAAAATGATGATATGCGATATTAAGTTGTCTTAAAATGATGATACGCAATATTATGAGATTATGAAATAAATGGTGGGAAAAGCATATATGGGTTGGTATATAAAATGATCGTGCAAGCAGTCATAATGCGTGCTATATTGATATGTAGGCTAAGGTATGATAATAGAATATAGAGATACAAGTATGAGAAGTAATGAATATAACAATACGGTAATAGTGCATGGTATGTTTTGTAAATGATGAACATTGGTGATGTATTATATAAATGCATGTTGTATTGTTAATAAAATCATGACGATATGTATTCATTCGGTATTGTGGTAATGAGAGACCAAATGTTTCTCATCTGCCGTCAATTGCACAGGGAATTGTTGAGAGCATGTGTCAGAGGTGAAATATTGTTTGGAGTGTGGTATATGAGACTTTGATTAATGCGTTTGTTGATAGTTGGCGAGTTCCGTGACCAATGTTATTGAAGATAATCGGCGGTCAGTTGTCTAACTCTTGGGGTTGGCACGTGTCATATCTGCCGTTAATTGCTCAGGGAATTGTTGAGAGCATGGGTCAGAGGTGAAATATTGTTTGGAGTGTGGTATATGAGACTTTAATTAATGCATTTGTTGATAGGTGGGGAGATCCGTGACCAATGTTATTGAAGATAATCGGCGGTCAGTTGTCTAACTCTTGGGGTTGGCACGTGTCATAATGGCGTTATTATATGCAGCTGACGTGGTATGCATGCAGTAACGATATTAGAATTAGTCTGTGGGTTTTGTGCCCCTTATAGGAAAAAAATGGTATTATTGGGAAAATGATCAATATAGATTAAGTAGTGGGTTATGGATGGACGCGTGAGTTTTCATTATTTTCATAGGTCGTAGTGTGGATGATTCTTCATCGACATCTCGCGGGTGTTTTTTGGGAAATGTCAAATCTTCTTGTGTGATTTGTATTTGAGGTTCCTTAGCTGGAGACAAATGAATATCTTTCGTGGCTTCATTGGATATTGGTGGGGTTAGTCTGTGACGAAGTTGCATATCAGTTCCCTTTATCATTTGGTTAAGTTTATTTCGTCGCTTTGCGATTTTAATTCGTCGCGTGTTGTGATTGCGTTGAGTCTGGTATTGGGAAATTTTCGTGATACACTGAATAATGTATTTGCGACTTGAGATGGCAATCAGTAAAATTAATACGAACGTAATGACCGCGGGAATGATAATTTGGTAATAATCCTGTTTTTTCTTTTGTTTGATGGGTTGCAGGGATGTGACTGTTTGCAGAAAATCATATAATGATAGTTGCTTTATGGGGGGTAACTTGTTTGGAATCGATACTTGAGGGGGCAATTTATGAATTTGGGAAAATAATGGCTTCCATTGTGGCAATTTATGTAATTCAATAGTTGATTGTAATTGGGTTATTTGTGTCTTGATGGTGATGTTTGATGAGTTCAAAGTTGTGAATGCAATTAGTTTGATACTGGCTGATGTAGCTATGCACCTTGGTGGTAAAGTTATCGTTGCGATGGGGGGTAAAATTGTGATTCTATACGGTCGTTTTCTTAAGAGATTGTGATGACAGTTTACTGTAAATGTATGAGCTTTCGTGGTTGTTATAAGCCATGTACATGCCGCCAGCTTAATAGCGGATGGTAAATTATACTGAGGGTAAATGGCTATAGGGCAATTTGTGGTGGTATTTTTTGTATCATTGGTGAATATGTTGAGTAGGCAGTTATGATTATGTGATGCGGCGATTGAAATTTTTTGAATTTTACAATATGGTAATTTGTTTAAAATACACGGGTGATTGTCACCAATGGTGGTATATTTGGATCGGTCGGGAGATAATAGCAGGTAATTATGAGTAATATCGATTCGGGCAACTGTATATTTATTGTTGTGTCTGAGTCTTGGGTCTCGAGGGTCTAATGGATAAAAAAATGGTATAGCGCGGAATATGTCAAACTGCATTCTGATATCGCGTAAATAAATTGTTATGGTAATGATTAGTCTGCTGTCTGTGAGTATGGTTTGTGTCTTCAAATGTTGGTAATATTTTGCAATTCCCGATTCTATGGGGAATGGTAACTTCAAATGGGCTGGAAGTAATTTCGTTATACTGTCAAGTGCCTTTTTTAAATGTATTGGGCTTATGATCTCCGGTGTAAATCGGTGGTTAATTAGAGAGGCAATTTGAACTTTAAGATGTCGCAAATATAATTTTGCTTGGATAACATCTTGTTGTATTTCGTGTAATATTACTAGAAATTTAGCGTTGATGATTGTGAATATTTCAATTGTATGCACATGTTTTTGGGTTCGATGTGTTTCTTTTCGAAGTGTGGCTTGAATATTGGATATTGTTGTTGATAATGTGTTGACTCGTTGGCGATTTTCGTTTGAAATGACGCGTGTTATATTCATGATAGAATAAGCGGTTTGAGTATCGTGTTGGATTTTTTTTTGGTTTTGGTAGAGGGTTCGTATGTTATCTTCTACATGTGTAATATCTGACATCGAAGGGGTGCCAAATAAAAACTTAGCTATATCGCTTATTACGGGTAATATTGCTCGTTTGAGTCTTTTGGTATTATGGAGTTGATAATAATTATGATATTCATATTGGATTTGTTTTGTTTCCGTGAGAGCCGCTGCTAATTCAGTTTGTAAATCTGTCAAAATGTTGATGAGATTAAAGTTAATGTTATTTGTCTCGTTCCTGAATGGAGGTTTGTTATGGTGATATGTGCTTTGATGAAACGTGGCACAAATGCTATTGAGTTTATTTTGGGCCATCCTTATGTCGGTAGCGAGTCTTGCTATGTAGGTATAATATGGTGTGAGTTCGATGAGAAAACTGAGATCCCAATTTTCATTTGAGACAGCAATTTGCCGGTGATGCAAAAATAACATGTTCTGTCGAGTTAACATAGCGTCACTAGTTTGAAAGCCGATGATAAGTATGAAGAGGGTCGCTTTAACGAAGTTTTCTTTAGGCTTCATATCGCTTGCACCCCTATAAGTAAAAATATAGGTGTGTATTAGCGGGTTAGCCGGTATCTGATTATAAAGATAGATTCGCGTGGGCATGGCTTATATGGGTTAACTGGTTTGATTAATCAATGAGATTTTTCGGCCGGTGTAAGTTTACTGTTTACTGTGTATCTGGGTACCCCCAGAAATCGACGAAATATGACGTCACGCGATGCCAGTGTGTGTACCAATTAGCCGCGCTGCGTGCGATAGGCATGTCGACGAAGGTAATTAGTGGTATAGCGGTATAAATGCGTTTGTATGATGGCTGGAAAATATTACGGGCCTGTCTTTCAATCTTTGCAGTTATGAGTCAACTTTTAAGTGAGTTAGAGTGTAAGTTAAGCCATGCGAGGGCGTCTGGTCTAGGTTATTTTGGGGTGATCGTCGATTCGATATATCTGACGTACGTGAATGATCAGATAGTCGATCAATTTGAGCGGGGAAATGAGCATGCCCGGACTGGGGTATCATCCAAGAGCGATCGATATCTGTGTACGTTGTGGCTGGAGGAAAATGAGAGGTGTTACCTCGTATTAAATTTGAGGAGGCAGATTAGGGAAGAGAGGAGAAGGTTGATAGCTCTGTGGTCGGAAGAACAGACTGACTGGTAAGACGGAGTTGAGTTGGGCCGGCTGATGGGGGAGATTTGAGGAGGTTTGGCAGGAGGAGTGAAGGAGAAAGATGGGCCCAATCTTTGATAGCTGTTTGTGCCTATATAATTTAACGTGGGCTACATCGTGATAATGAAGATTGGTTTCATTGAAAACATCACATGGACATCTGAATGTGAATGACGAGTAGTGTTGCTGTATTATTTATAAAATGTATGTGTCATAGGGTGTAGGTATACCAACAGTCATGTCAATATGGATATCAAAAGGCATATGAATAAATGCGTATTGTGTACTGCTATATATAGGTTCTTATTGCTATATTTGACATGATTATTGGCGGAAATTTTTGTTGATTGTATAGTATTAGGGGAGTGCAATTGACGCATGGAATAGTAGTTCTATCTATATTGTAATGATAATATTTGATCGCGCATTGTCACGCGGCTCTGGTTATCTTGGCGGTGGGGGGGGGGGGGGGGGGGGGTATGTATACAATATTGTCATGTTGGGAGATATTTTGCATGGTGATCTATATCGGTAGCATTGTATATGAATCGTAATTGTATGTTCCTATTTAATTGTATTGATATATTTGAACAAAATGTGTTTCTGACGTGATATTTTGTTCCTGGACAAATTATATCGGAAATTTGTATTCCGTTGTCCTATTGGAACAACTCGATGATTGTACGTGTGTGGGATTTGGATGAAGAAACTTGATGCTTCTATATACGTGGGTTCTATACATCGTTTCGCCTTAATGAATAGTAATGGTAGTATGAACTGATGTTGGACATGTGTTAATTTGAGTTATAAGATCCGATATAGGGCGTATATGAATATGTTATTAATGACAGTTAATCATTGGCAAGTATATTTGACAATAATATATGGGGTAGGGAAGAATATGAAAAATATTGCTTAAGGACTGACAATATTTGTGTCGTTTGGGATAAAGTGCACATGGTGAGCCTATTTTGGCACTGTATATGCACATTTTGGTAAGCGGCGGTATTGGGTGAAGTTTGTACGTGAATTTCGTGTTCACGTGTATTGGATTTTTGTTTTATGCACGATATAGATGCATGTGGGGTCCGTGTATTGCGCGTTACATGTATGTAAGAGTGAGCTTCAGTTAGCTCTGTACATGTATCTGGGATTGTTATGCACGATTGTGCACTGTGTGTTCTATACATGTTAAGTTAACTGGGTCTTGATTGGCCGTTAACATGTACGTTGTATTTGGAGATTTTCTTGTGGAAGGGCGTTCGGGTATCATGGGAATTGGATGGGGAATTGTATCTCACTAGATACGTGGGGGGGGGGGGTAAGCGTACTAAATCGTTAAGGAAGGTTCACCTATCGGTGTTCATGTCGTAATAATTGGTGTGTGTGTGTCACTTAAGTTTGTTATTATGATACACTTGTGAGGTTGTGAACCTTGGTTAATTATTTCATCTAAATAGGATTATTTGAGTTTGATGAATAATTATGGATAGTTTTGGTTATGTTATGAGGCAGAAAAATTGGCTGGGTAATGTTTGTTTATGTTATTAGTTTATGTTGAAATATTCCTATTTATTGATATGATACTTGTGTAACATATTTTTATTGTATTTATTTATTTTATTTTTTTGAGGGAAGCAAGTTTTAGCCCTGTGTGCATGGTGCACCGATGCACACTGGACTTGCCAGCATTGAGTTATATCTGATTATTAGATGATGTTTAGTGTGTTTATTTATCATTGGATATTATGTTTAGATGTATCGAAGAGATATCGCTTGATAGCTGGTTAGATGTTAGCGGGGACAGGGGTTTGTAATATATATTTGAGATAGATAGTGCCTAGCATGTCCCTCGGGAATCTTCGAGAGTGCTTGCTTGGTTTGGCACAGCGTCCCGATTCCATACGGACGCTATCTGCCAATATGAGATAAGTATATAAGATGTGGGAATATCGACAAGGGTTATTTCTGACATAATTTTCATTATGTCTGATTACCTGCGATTTTTGGAGGCTGAGGTTGCTGTGTTAGAAACGAGCCAATATGAGGTAACAATGCAATATGTGGATCACATATTGGCATTTTATGATGTTATAGTTGCTGTGTGCCTGGCTGGAGGGACCAGTATAGATTGGTCACGGTATTTGAGTACCGTGTCTGAATTAGAACGATGCCACAAGGTGATAAATCTCCGGCTGGAGATTAGAGATGAGAGGCAGAGGATAATAGACCTATGGAGCCAACATCGGAGAGTGCTATAAGAAGATGTTGGTGTGACTGCTGCCCCTGAAGAATTCGGACCGTCCCTGGATCAAGAGCTGGCTTGCATTCTGCAAGCTGGCACGGTGTTTAGCCAACAATAACATGAATTGAATTGTTTTTGTGGTTATTCACCGTGTTAGCCTGTAGAAATAACATCTTGCTGATAAATTCAGTGAAAAGAAATGTATTTTTTTTGTTGTTGTTGTTGTTGTTGTTATTGTTGTAATCGTGGTAATGGCCCAAAGGTGTTAATATTGGTTGAGATACAAAGAGTAACTTTTGTAAACGTGCTAAATCGCCAAAGATTATTTAATTATAGTCTAAGATTGGTTGAAATGTAAAGAGATAAATATATTATTAGACCGCTGCCAAGAGTTCAATACTGTTATTGATTGGGTTATCTAAGTTTTAGAATGAAGAGCGTTTGTTTGTTCGAGGGGGGGGGGGCGGTGTAATGGTGACTTTCATATTAGGATTGGGAAATACTGAATATCTGGGTGATGCATGCCGTGGTTAATATTCCACACGCCATATAACAAAAGGCGTTTAGTGGCAGTTTTAGGGTGTCATGACCTAAAATAAGGTCGGACAAATGTCCGTTACAATGAGATAGGGATTGGGGAAGTGTTGTTGATGGGATAAATGCCGTGGTTTATGTACCAATCGCTCTATAATGAAGAGCGTTTTGTGGCGGTATTGGGGGGGTGATATTGAGGGAAATATGCCGTGATTATTGTATCAACTACTATATAATATATATAGTGTATTGTGGCGTTGGTGGGTGGGGGTGTCTACATTGAGGGATAATATGCCGTGGTTTCTGTACCAATCGTTCTTATGATAAAGAGCGTTGTTTGGCAGGAGTGGGGGGGGGTGGTATTGAGGGAAATATGCCGTGATCACTGTATAACCTACTGTATAATATATATTGTATTGTAGGATTCGTTTGCTATGTCAATGAATATATGATTGAGTTAAGCATATTGGAGGGAATGAAGATGTAACTGAGTCATGAACGGGATTTTGCGATATTTCGGAGATTGGTGCGAGAGACAATGATCGACATATTGGCATGTTTCGTGAATAAACAATTTATTCAAAGACGCCGAGTGTCAGTCATTAGCGAAAGATATATATTACATGTCGGTTAAATTTACTTCGGCATCATGACTCAATGCACACCTGTTAGCGATAATTGAATTAGAGATTTGGGAAACGAGATGATGCCCTGTTTAATGATCATACCACTGGTATGAACGAAGTTTATCGTTTGGGTGCAGTAGGGTTATGCCTTTGTAAGACCTGTTTTATATAATATTAATAAAAGTTATGTAAATTATCTATCATTAGTGATTGTGAGATACTTTGATACATGACTATGAATGTTCGATATCAGTTGTCATCTGATATAAATCATATGTTTCCGTACTTTCGTTTGACCAATTTGTCGAACGGCTGTCGGGTGATGTATATTGGAAGGAATTAGAAAACGATGAATCTTTAGGCGTGTGTTTGGAGTATGGTGAATATATTTTACGATGCCGGCCGCGTTTGTTATCTGCGCGATCCGATTTTGTGTCTGGCGTCGTACTATAAGAATTTTGTGTAATTAATTTGTGTTTTATGACATTTGGTTCCTGTGTTTGGGGCCTAGATTGGTCGCTGGGTGATAAATCCGGGGGTGATTGGCTGTCTGTTTTATTAAAATGTTTCGAAGCCATGAGTCTGTTGGCTAATTCAGCCAATGGTATTGAAGAGCTGTCGTCTGTGTTTGAGCGCTCAAGTTGAGCGCGCTTAATTGCCGTGGTTTTGAGGTCATCGTCTGATTCCAAAGTGGATTGAGAGCTATTATTATCGACACTGGCTTCACTCGGTGGAAATGCAAATCGATTATGTCGTTTATTTTTTAAGTGATTGGGAATTTGAGGTGTAGGCCAATCAATGGGGGATGGTTTGATGTGTTTAGCATGTGATTTTGTTAATTTAGCAGATAGGTCATGTCTTAATATGTAAGATATGGGGCCTGTCTGTTTCAAGATACGCCAAAACGGCTCATATTTAAATGAAAATTTGTGATTTGGTTGGTGGATTTTGTAATAGACGGATTGGCCTATTTTAAAGGTTGGAATAGATCCACCTTTGTTCTGTTTGTGGTTGCGAGAGGCTGTTTCGAGAAGAGATTTTGTAGTTTTAAAAATAATGTGTTGATTTTGAAGCGTGGTGGCTAAAAAATCCTCTCCTAAATACTTTTCTCTGTGTGTTAAAATTCGGTCTATGCTTATCTGTGGTTCTCTAAAAAAATGTTAGAAAAAATGGTGAATGTGTATGTACACTGGAACAATGGAAGTTCATTGCTTGTGATGCATAATTTAGATATAGGTCCCAATTTTCTACATTTGCTTGGGTGATTGTTGAAATGATTGATGCTAGGCTTCTATGCGAACGTTCTGATTTACCGTTACTTTGGGGTCTGTAGAACGAAGTGAGGCGGTGGTTGATATGGTAATATTTACAAAATTCAGTGAAGGTAGAGTTTGCAAACTCGGACCCATTATCTGTTAATATTTCTTCAACTGATCCAAATAAAGTGAAATACTCTGAATTCAATCTTTCTAAAATTGTATCCACCATTTTGTTAGGTAATGCGTATGCTAAAGTATGTAATGAAAATTGATCAATAATAGTTAAGATAAATCTATTTCCTGACTGTGTTTTGGGGGAAAATGGTCCCATAAGATCGATAGCTATGAGTTGTCCTGGCCTTGATGGGGCAGTGACTGGTTGAAGCGGGATTTTTGGATTATAAGCATTTCGTTGTCGGCATGTATGACAATTGTTTATGTATGTGACAATTTTTGCAAACAACTGAGGTGTGTAATATCTGTTCCGTATTGTCGCGTATAGCGATTGTACCGCTCTATGGCCGAGACTGTGATATTGGGATATAACTTCTTGTGCTATTTTGTCCGTTATATATATACGTAATTTAGGTATGTCATTATATATTGATATATAGTGTAGGATACCATCTTTGAGAATAAAGGTTTTTGCTAATTTTTCGGGTATATTTGTTGATTGCATTTGTTTGATAATCTCGGAGATTGTGTGGTCTCCTGATTGTTCATCTCTTATATTAGTTATAGGAGGAAGGACCGGGCTGTCGTCGAGATCAACTGGTGGTTCGGAATCCGTTTTCTGTTTTGGTTGTTTTTTTTGTTTTGAAAATTCCTGAATATCTTTCATGTCAAGTATATTAATATCCTGTACAAGGGGATTGGTGGGTGGATTTGGGTCGCTATCGGTGCAAGAATTGATGCACGGGTGTGTGTCGGGGTTTATCCGACTGCAAAAATCTGCCGTAACATTGTTCGTGCCTTTAATATAAGTAATTTTTGGGTTCAATGCTGATATTTCCAAAAACCATTTTTGAATTTTTGTGTTTATCAGATCCTGTTTTTTAAACATGTGGATGAGGGGTAAGTGATCTGTTTTAATCTCTACTTGGGATCCTTGTAAGTAAAATTTAAATTGCCTTGCAAACGTATATATCGCGAATGCTTCTTTTTCCGTGACAGAATAATTCCTTTGTGATTTGTTAAGTTTTTTACTGGCGAACGCGATTGGTAGTTCAACGTGTTTATCATCTTGGCTATGAGCATATTGTGATAGTATCGCCCCGATACTATGTATAGATGCATCTACTGTCAGAATGAACAGTTTGTCGGGATTTGGGTAAGCTAAGATGGGGGCGGTTGCTAAGCTTTCTTTAAGCGCGTCGAACGCTGTTTGGCACGGCGCATCCCACACAAATTTAGCATATTTGGCTGTGAGTTTGATTAAAGGCAATGCCGTCGATGCGAAAGTAGGAGAATATGACCTGTAAAAATTAAGAATTCCCAGTAATCTGCGGACTTCTTTAACTGATTTCGGAGGTGGTAAAGACTTGATAATTGAAATTTTTTCAGGGTCAGGGGATGTGCCCTTGTCAGAAATAATATGCCCTAAAAATTTAACTTGTGGTTGGCAAAATTTAGATTTTGATAGTTTAACTATTAAGCCGTATTCCCTGAGTCTGTCAAATAATTTTGTGAGCTGCTGTATATGCGTTTGAGGATCGGAGCTATGACAGATCAGGTCATCGACAAATCCTTCTACAAATGGTAAATCGTGTAGGGCCATGTTCATGAGTTTTAAAAAATACCCTGAGCTCGAGACATATCCCATCGGGGCTCTTTGATAACTGTATTGTCCTTCGGACGTATTCATAGTTAATATGGGAACATCTTCGGGTACGACTCCAATAACATGATAAGCATTTGATAAATCAAAGATACTGAAAATAGTTGAGCCGAGTAACTTGGACGATATTTCTGTAAAACTAGGCATAGACCATTTTAATGGAATGGAAACATCATTGAGTTTTCTGAGATCGATTACCAATCGATAATTGGGAGTACCATCGGGATTGGGTGTGGCTTTGCGTATGAGGAGACTGGGAAATCCCCACGATGAGTGGGCCGTTGGTCTAATAATGTCTGCATCTAATAATTTTTTTATCTCAGCAGCCATAATTCGTTGTTTGTTCAGTGGTGTCGGATATTTTTTGCAAAAAATAGGTAAAGTATTTGGTTTGAGGTCGATTTTCATTTTAATTTTTGGACAATATCCTATCTTGTTTATGTCATTTGTAAAAACATCAGGGTATTGTGATACTAGTTGCAATATCTGCTGTTTAAGGTGTTGAGGTGCCACAATATCATTGACAGATATAGGTTGAGTCTTGGTGACTGGAGGGTTAATGTCTTGCCGGTCACCTATGGTGTTTATACTGTGTTTGTTTGGCGGAGATGAGTTAATGTTTTGCTCATCGGATGCCGTGCATATCATTTGCTCTTGAGTGCCAAATGCTTGTGCTATCACACGGCCTTTCTTAATGGACATATGTGACGCCGATTGGTTTTCTATCATGACGCAAATATTGGGATTATTTGCATCTGCTAGCGTGTCGGTTACATGTACATTTGGTTCGTGTTCGAAAATGGACATGTTACCTTTGCCTATTCGGATTATAGGTGTGTTAAACATATCATTTGGCCCTATGAGTCTGCCTGTTATGATGGCGCATGAGTGGGGTGATAATGAAACGTTATTTGTTGATCGGATGAGTGATGCAATGTGACCATCCCTTAACATCGGGTATAATTGATTCTGTATTCTGAATTTGTTTAGATCAAAGTAAAGTCTAATACTGTGTTGTTTCATAAAATCGCGCCCTAAAATGCAAGGACGTGACAAGGTTGCACATATGACAAATTTGTGAGTAAGAATGACTTTTCCGATTCTAAATGTGAGATGTGTGGATCCAAAAACTTTCATTGGTGTACCATCGGCTGATGTGAGTAACACATGTTCTTTAATTAAAGGTGGTCGATTTGGCATGGATCTATAAATGTCGTATTTCAAGCAACTGGTGGTTGCCCCGGAGTCTAATAGTGATCTAATCCGTTGTTTGTGTATTTTAATGATAGTTGAGCATGGTGTTTGGTTTAGAGCACCATCTGTCATATCACTTGGATATTTAAGTACTGGAATAGTGTGTTGTATGGGTTTGACTGGTGGTATTATAGGGTTAATTGCAGTATTGGAATGTGATTCGCGAGAACTGGTGCATGTTGATTTTCTTTTGGATGATGAGTAAGAATTAGTAATGTGTTGGTGCTTGGGCTTTTCAAGGCGATTCAGGGTTTTAAATTGGGGAGGAAAGGTTAAATCCAGAAGTGGTGAGATAGACTTATTGGAAGAATTATGAAATCTGGGTTTCATAGAGGAACACCTGCTATGGCAGAAAGTGGTATGTGTTACGTGCCTGTGGCGAGGGAGATCAAGTGGAGGCCGCGTACGGTAATTAATATATCGTTGGTTTTGACAGTTTGGTGGTAGCGTGGGGTAATGATTAATGGACTGCAGTTGTGAATTATAGACTCTATGCTTTTGAGATTCGTGTGTTCGATGATCTTTAGCATATCTATGATTGTGGTTGTATATTGTGCTAATTTGATGTGTTATTGGACTCATTGCGTTGCGTTGGTGGGTGGGGGTGAAATTTTTGATGCAATGAGTCCTCATCTGTTTAAAAATTGGTTGTTATTTTGAGCCCGACGTCTGCATTGGTCTGTGGTATGATTGTTTAATCTGCAGTATGTACAGAAGAGTGGTCGTTGAGCTGTTGTAGTATATCTTGCATCCATGGTCTGGATGCGGTTTGGATGGGAGACCCTTGGTTCAGAGTAGGGGTGGTGAGAATTTGAAGGTTGGCGCCTGTGGGGGTGATCATTGATTCGGTGTCTGTCTTTGGATTGACGGGGGTTGTAAGTGGATTGTGATGGCCCTCTTGGAATGTGCCGATGGTTATTGTCGATATCCATTGGTTGAGGGGATTGTAACTGTGGGAATTGGTTATAAACATTATGATGTTCACCGTAACGTAAGCGATAGCGTTGCCGAAGGTTCATTTCGCGTAGGGCGATATCAGTAGCTCTATCAAGCGTTATGGGGTCGTCTTTGAGAAGCCTGAATTTAATACTAGAGTCGCGAATACCGTCGGAAAAAAATGCTACTAATTGTGTTTGCACTGCTCTTGTGTTAATTTCATCAGTATACGCGTGTTTAGCAAGGGTACGTATGCGTTCTGCAAACATGGCAATTGTTTCCGTATGTCTCTGCCTAATGGCTCGTAATGAGGAAATGGCTTGAGGCGAATCAGTTATGGAACTGAATAATGAGCGTAACTGTGATTTTAGATCGGTCCAGGTGAACGTGAATTTTCCGTCTGTGTTATTTTCATTTATGAAGCGTTGAATAAATTCAGAAACTTGAGATTTACATGTCTGAGCGGCAATTTTTATGATAGTCTCATCTTGTGCCGAAATCGCGCGGGAGTATTTTTCCACCGCATGGACCCATTGGGGAAAAGCGTCAGGCTTGCCATCGAAGGGTTCAATAATGGAATTCATTCCAAGCAGTGCTGTTATTGTTGTTTGTGTTTTCAAACTTTCAGTCTGTTCGCGGATAGAACTAGTGAAATGGCTAATTTCATGGGTAAGCCGTGACAATAGCAAGTTCTGATTATCTTTGCCCATTTCATTAGTAATGTCTGTGTGGGCGGATCTGGCGGTTGATCGGTCCGTTTCCCTGTTTAATTCAAGGTGATGCTGATAATTGCTTGGATGAAAATAATCGCTGCTCTGCGGAGGTGGTGACTCCATTATGTTATTAAGGATTAACGGTGTCTGTTTTGGAATCTATGGTATGGGTGCGAAATATGTTGTATTTTTTTCCAAGTGCCGTGGCGGTGTATTATGCGATTCAGGTGTATTTGACACGATTCAGGTGATTTATTAGGATGTTTTATGGGAATTGCCGCGACTATAGAGTTGATGATAAGTTTTGGATAATCCGTAAAATGAGCCGGAAATGTATGCCACTCGTTCCAAGAATCTAGTGTATGCCCTGAGTAGTTATTTGTAATCATACAACGCACGTATAAGCGGATTGTATCTTGCGTTATATCAATGCGAATGGGATTGCAATATTTAATGAGTTGTGGCGATAAAGTTATTTGGTGGGGTAAAGCGTATCTACAGTAAGTTTTAAAATGAAGAACTGAATGTTGTTTGTAAGAGGTGGGTGGTATGGGCTGATCGTTTGAAGCATGTATTGTAGTAGGATGGGTAGGTAGTGTAGGTGTACTAGAATCAGGTGATGTGTCCATAACCCACGTGAAAAAAAAAGGAGTAAAAGAATGCTAAAAATAGGGGGTGTGCAATTTGACAGCAAATGGGAAAGAAAAGATGGTCACTCACCAATTTCCGAGAAGAATAATGTGCACAAGTCTGTGATGATGAATGATGTATAGAATGTTCTCGTCGTGGTTATTGGAAGCCGAAGGATGTCCAAATCGGATGTTAAAGTTTATGTGGATCTGAATCTGGTCTGCAAGAGGCGTGAGTAGTAATATTTTTTTAGCTGGATACACGATGTGAGCTGGTTGTATAAGAATAAAAGGTTGATTCGTCTATATCAGATGAGTATGTATGCGGTCCTGTGTGTCCGAAGGGTTGGTGTGCGGTCCTGTGTGTCCGAAGGGTTGGTGTGCGGTCCTGTGTGTCCGAAGGGTTGGTATGCGGTCCTGTGTGTTCGAAGGGTTGGTGTGCGGTCCTGTGTGTCCGAAGGGTTGGTATGCGGTCCTGTGTGTCCGAAGGGTTGGTATGCGGTCCTGTGTGTTCGAAGGGTTGGTGTGCGGTCCTGTGTGTCCGAAGGGTTGGTATGCGGTCCTGTGTGTCCGAAGGGTTGGTATGCGGTCCTGTGTGTTCGAAGGGTTGGTGTGCGGTCCTGTGTGTCCGAAGGGTTGGTATGCGGTCCTGTGTGTCCGAAGGGTTCCTGTGTGTCCGAATGGTTGAGTTATTGTTGACCGGTGCAGTGGTCTAGTGTATGAGACTGTCTATCCGTGGCTGGAGTGTAAGGCTGTATCCCCGTGGTTGAGTAGCGGTTTGAGATTGTTTCTGCTCTGTAGTGATCGTCTAGTGGCCGAGACTTCAAGTTGTGTGGTGAGACGTAGAACTGCTCATGGTACCATTAATACTATGTGAGGTAATGACACATGTATATAGTAGGTACAAGTCTTTATTATGTTGTGAATAAGATATGCAGTGTGTACAAATATAATGATCAATAGTCGCCGCGAATTGGTGTCCCCGAATGGGTGATGCCTGGTGTGAAGGATGCCTGGATATGATCTAGGTATGAGATGAGTCTAGTGAAAGCATGATGTGATGGGATGTAGTTGTTTCTTATATACTATTTGGGATGCATATTAGATGAGGTGTTTGGCAATACACATCGGGATTGGTTCTTCCGTTATGGTCATCCCCCTTGACCATATTTGGGAGCCATCTTCATTGTGTGTATATCTTCGCTGAGAGTAAGACGTGTGAGGTTTCGAGAACCGAACACGAATATCTGAGTTTGGGGTTTTATATATTGGGACATTCGTATAGTTTGAATCAAGTTGTGAGATTATAATGGGTAGTTATCTCACATAAGGCCCATATGAGGTCACAGTAATATAAATATGGTGTGTTTGCATTTACATTATGTTTTAAACTGTTACAAATGTCAGATATGGGCACAAAATATCTTTAGAAAAACAAATCAGGTTATACAATAAATGCGTTTTTGCCTCTCGGACCACCCCGGCATACCTTCCTGCAATTTGTTTAGTAAACCCGATATAAAGCTCAATATCATCGGAAAATGATTGGACCTAATTTACGGTAGTAACTAGCCATTTACGCCAATATGTTGTGTGTAAATGGAAACAATCTGGTGAACTTTTGCGAAAATTGCCCAAGTTTACTACTTTCGGTCACCATGTTCTCGATATTCTGGGCAATAAGATAATAATTATTTTTTTTCTTCGAAATTAAGAACATTAGTACAATTCTATTACGACCAGATGGCACGAAACGTCCAAGGGACGAAACGACCTGTACCCTTATGAGTAAATGATAGCACAAACCGGCTCATTGACCACATTGTGATAGTTACAGTTATGCCCTGTGCCAATGCATTCTCTTATATATGCGAGTCGACCATAGGTTACCTCGCATATATAAGAGAATGCATTGGCCTAAAAAAAAATATTTTTATAATTTTTAATGTGTTAAGCCAATGCATTCTCTTATGTATGCTAGGCGACCTATGGTCGACTCACATATATAAGAGAATGCATTGGCACAGGGCCCTTCTGTTGGGTAAAGGGTTAAAGGTCAACGATAGCACAAATATTTGTCAAATTATCATTGGTTTTGCAAACTCCGTTATCGCTGTGCTATTAGAATAATCATACCGAATCGCATGAAACCGTGCGAGAATATATTGAAGCAAAATAATTGGGCGCTTTTCAAATTTCAGCCCAATTGCATCTGAAGCCAGTTATAGAACGTTTACATTGCTGTAGATCTGCATACAGTTCTACACGCTGTTAGAAAATACTGTGGGTTCGACGGTTTCGGATCGTCAAAATCGACGGTCCCATGGCGTTTCATCTGTTTGACGATTTTCTACCGTTATTTTATGTGCCCATGAAAATTGTCTAAATTAAATATTTTCGTGATTCAAAGTCATGCCGTCAAAATTCAATAGTATATTTTTCGGCGACCATATTATATACGGTAATGACTCCATACAGTATGACTGAATCTTACTCTGCTGATATATAATATGTATTATTAATCTGGCATTCATTCTGTGTTATGCGGGTCCGTACGTATACATTTATTCGCCATTTATCAGGTTGGCGATTATCGCATGTTTTTGGGAAACTGTTACCTTTTCAATTGTGGACAGTTGTTAAAACGGTCTTATTTCGGTTCCTTTGATAACCGGACAAGTTTCAATTCTGCGAAAACCGGCTTAATTATGGACAATTTTCCACTAAATTCGAGAGTAGGGATTCATGCCAATCAATCATGGCATGATCCGGGGTCGGCTGTAACCTGACTTCATTCGACTCAGTGCTGATGTTGAAATTGACAGTGCTGTGACTTAGTATCAAAACACTGGCATATTTACTGACACACGAGGATACAGGTACAATTAACACGAGCTTCGATGTCAACCAATATTGACAATAATAACAACAACGAGCAGCTATTGCTATTAGAATGTTGACAATCCAGTTGACAGTGTTCAAGAGAGGATACACATGTACATGTACTGTACGCACCAGTGTAATTCACAAGAGCTTCAATGTCAACAACAACACCATAAACAATGAACTGACGCCGCGCAGTGACGGATGGTCACATATCTACAATTCCAACTTTACAATTACACGGACCAATTCATCCCGTGTTCATCAATTTTCATTGAAACGTGTGGATAAGAGACATTGTCATCATTCGCCATGTTATCGTCAAGTTATTACGACAATTTGCCGGGAGTACACTATTGGTTGGATGTTCTTATCAAACTATCTTTGGCTGACTCACCTATTATGGTACTAAGTGTCGTGATACCAGTATACAGTTTGATGCATTATGCTTTAAAATTTCATGGAAAATGTGCGACTGCAGGAGATCATTGTCGCCAAGTTATCGCACACAGTTATTATGGGATATGCTGTTGTCTTGAAGGTTCCAATCCCAACTAGCTGTTATTGAGATACAGTACCAGTCAAAAGAAGTGGTATATTTTCGCGCCCAATATCGCAATACTATTGCAAGTGGAAACGCTTATAAGCGTGCCGCTAGTGATATTATTGCAATATTTTGCGCTTGATATATATCTTAATATTTTGTGCTTAATATTGCGACATCTTGCGCTCAAAATTGTGACATTTAAATCAAATAATTGTTTCTTCTATATTGTTTATTGTATAAATATATACATTTTTTTAGATTTGTATATAAGTATAGTTGTAAATGATATATGTACACTATATCTACACTATATGCACAGTATTTATCTAATATAAATATAACACTATCGGGTCTGTATGAAATTTAGCGCGCTTAGTATCGCAATATTTTGCGTTCAATATTGCAATAATAAGCGCGACAGATTTTTGGTATTGTGCTATAATCACGCCTTTTTCGAAATTTAGCAGGCTCAATACCGCAATAAAGGGGCCCCTAAAAATACCACTTCTTCTGACTGGTACTGTATTGTCATGACGTACGGATTCACCTGTTAAAACAAAAATTGTGTTTACAAGTAACTGGACAATTTCACGCCTTACATGTTACCAAAAATATGCCATTAAGATATTTTACTTTTACATGTACATAAATTTGAATTTTAACTGTGAAACATGTAGCTTTGTTATTGTTATGTCTTAAAAGGGCATGCCGATTCATGTTTTAGAATGGTCGAAATTAGTATTACTCATAAATGAATAGTGATGGGTTGGCTTATCAGCTATTACTAGCATCGTTTTTTATTTACAGCCATACTTATACAGTAGTCAGAGAAAGGCGAACACATTAAGCGTGCGCGGCATTTTTCCGGTTTACATTCTACATGGCAGATAACAAGCTTGATCCTCTGCAAACTGCAAAGTTTCATAAGTATTGTCTATCACTTTATGCATTGAGGCTTTACATTTCATCAAAACTATGCTCGTAACAGAAGAACTAAGATGTATTTTTCAGTTACGAATAATACTAGTTTCGACCATTCAAAAACATATGAATCGCAATGCCAGCCGGGAAATCATATTGTCACCATGGGAACCTGGCTAATTCTATGGTAAATTAGCTAATTAAGAGCAAAACATTGGTGTTGACCCATGAAAAATACCATTGGTCTGACCTTTATTAGTTACGGTCTTGATATTAATTAAACGGTGTTGAACCGTAAAAAATACAACGGTCTGACAGTTACTGGTTACAGTCTGACAGTTACTTAAACGGTTTTGTACCGTGGAACATGCTGCGGCCTGACCCTATGTTTAACGGCCAAAGGTTGGCAGCTATGTTGCGCGGTCTCAGACAGTTAAAGCGACGGTCTGTGTTCTAACCGTGCACGCATACTAGTGTAAACGGGTTGATATAGAAATGCACACAGAAAGAAAACGGTATTCGTTCGTGTGAGCAAAAATCGTGTCCGTTATATGTCACGGTCAACACCGAGGCATTGCGACAGGCAAATCTGATTTGATTAATTGTTACTCGGGCTTGGCGAATGTGATTAATCTTTCTTTGCCATTTCAACCCATGTATTTCGCATTGTGTAAGCGAGAAACTGCTGGTGCGTTTGGTGACAAAGTACTTACAGTAAAGTGTGTACTATATACAGTATATCTTATTAATATTTGTTCTTCTTGGAGTTTGGTAATACCTTAGTACACTCAGTGAACAACAGGGCGACCGCAAAAGCATAGCTTAACAAGGCCGCTATTACTGACGTTGACTAGCGCAGCATATAATCTAGGTCATTTTGTTATTATATGCTAACAACGTTGTGATTAGATTCCGCACATTTCTGTGATAGGGGTCGTAGATGAAGTAGCCCTATTTCTATTTTTGTACACTTTTGTTAATTTTGTATCCATATGTGATTTGTTCTCATGCGACTTTCCTCGAACCATTATCAACTGTTGTAAGAATAAACTGCTTTGGTCTGCTGATAGTAAGTTGATTCATGTTTTGTCTGGCCTAAACTAACACGACTCATAGTGAATTGTCAATTACCAGAGTAATGATAAGCGCGCGTTCACTGTCAGTAATCCTATTGTGATCACAGTAATCTGCGATACGGGACTTCGCACAGATCTGTACACAGATCTACAGCAATGTAAAGCACCCTATTCCTTCTCATAATAAGTGTATGACAGAATGTAAGGACTAACTGATGTTTGTATTTGTCAACAATGTCAAATTGCATCTCGCCAAAATGACCCATCTGCCGATAAATGTAAAGATAATTATATACTATAGTATTCCTTCTCATAAAAAGTCCGTCTCAGAAAAGTAAGTAATTCCAAATTAAAGTGATGGAAACTCTCCGGTGGGGTGGTCAAATAGAAATTGAGAATAATCTTGCTCAAAGTAGTTATTTGTTACGAATATTAATCCAAATTGACGATGCACACCGTCATTCTTATATAAGGATCAACTGTCATGTGGACTGTTTTTATGGAGATGTAACGGTGAGGTAAGTGGACATAACTTGTGTAAAAGCCGAAGGGTTTTACATACAAGTTATGTCCACTTACCTCACCGTTACATCTCCATAAAAATAGTCCACATGACAGTTAATCCTTATATATATATACATTTAGCGAAAAAGCCGCTTTTGTAAATATATTTAAATCGAAAAGTGTATCGTGACAAGATCAGCCCAAAATACCCAATAGCACCCTTGGCAAAAGTTAATAGGAACAATTTCTCTTCATGTTGAAACCCGATGATGTATTAAGTCAATCCTGCGCGAGTCAAAATGCGCCCAAAGCATTACGCGTTCGTCTTTCCAAACCTAATGACGCATCGATGGTGTTATTAGCTTGGTGTTATGAGGCGTTACGCATTCACCGAGAAATAACTGCAACTAGCCACGTGGGCGCCGACCAATCAGAATGCTGGATTTAGTGATGACAACACTTAGTGTGTAAATATACATTAATTAAATGCAGAAACTCTCAGTGGCGAAATCATTTGTGTTAGATTATCGCTGATGGTTGCGTCCCGGATCGAGATGTAAATTATTACAATTGGGTGTAGTTCATGCGATGTTGTCTATGGAACGGTATAGTCGATTTCTTTGAAGTTGTCGGCGATGTTAGCAGAAAGCTACATTCCGTAGGTTGGCATATCACCTGAGTACTAACATGTCAATTTCACGCACCCGAACAAGTCCATAATATGTATTTAAACCTCGCCAAATTGAACCCTCTGCGTGATAAACACAAAGCTAATGACAAAGTCATTATATAGTCTCACGGTCTTATGCATTTAGTCTTGACGATTGCTGAATGCTCATGACTGTCTAACCATGGGGCGGTACCGATATGGTGCTATACGTGTATGTAGTGACTAAACTAAACTGGTCACTGTTTCGGCGATGTACCCGTCTTTGGCCCGACCATAATTCGAAGGTTACTCAGAGGAGACTGCTGGACCAGTTCCTTTTCATATAGCAGCTTAGACTAAAGGCTATTCTCGCCCAGAAATGATATTTCATTGTACTTAGACAACTGACACCCAATTTACTTCATGCATGCATGATGGACAAGCACTGGTATCAAGTTTAGATTGAACGCAATGGGGATTACAGAACTAACTATGACGGTATGCTTTCGTCCTTCTGAGGACGTGATATTTAGACTATTCGGTCACCGAGAAATGATATCAGGACGCATGCACTGGAACGCATGCCAGTCTGTATAAGTATTGCCACCAATAAGTCTGTGATTCTAAGATAAGTTAGCCAGCTGTTGTATTACAAACATGCCTCTGTATGCCCTTGGGCAGAAGGGATCGGTATACATGTGTTGGTCCTCACGTGCCATTCGTGTTTGTTCCGTTCAGTTCGTGATAGTTAAATATCGCTAGAAACAATCGTGTTGTGCCAAAGATAAGCATACCGATAGCTCCTGACCTCGATATGTCACGCGGGTAGTGTACCATGTTTTGGCAATGCGATACGCACTGACATTTTGTCTCATTTTTCTCACGTTTCCATTAAACGACATGGTTTATTTATAGTGCTTACGGTTAAGGACAAAGTTCAAAGTTCAATACATTATCTGGAAGTGTTCAGTGAAAAAGCTTGCCATGCATCCATCATCACCACTACATACAACATAAACAAAAGTTACTGAGTCTAATACCAAAATTTATTTTAATTAATTTGATTGGTTAAAATGATTGCGGTCATGTGGACTAGCAATTCAGCAAAATTTTCATTGCTCAACAATCAAATATCAACTATCTAAAATTCAAAACAGACTAATTGTGAGATAACTCATTATGAAATATCATTCATGGTAGGCAAACCGTCCATCTAGGTCTCAATCAGGTCTGGCAATAATAATGTGCTCTCCGAACGATACAAACAAATTTTGTTTTACCCTGTGCCAATGCATTCTCTTATATATGCGAGTCGACCATAGGTCGCCTCGCATATATAAGAGAATGCATTGGCCTAACAATTTTTTATCATTTTTTAAAATAAATGTTTCTTACAATTTTTAGGACATAAAATTAAAAAAAAAATACCCTGCAGGGAGCCCCACACATATATAGAAGCATATAGAAGAGTGTCGTCTGCTCATGTTTGTCTGGGGCTCTGTATGGGTGACCAATTATAGCTATTTGTAGCTATTGTAGCTACATTTTACTATCGTAAAACAACATTTTACCAATTTGCAGTGCATGCAAGCATTACCGCGAGCTGTTAAAACTAAGGGTGAGGGGTATTATGTTGCTGCAACTTATGAAACCACTACCGATGACGTTTCGGTTGCACCAGTTTGCGGACTATCAGAGAAGCACAGCTAAGCACTTGCATCTGTTTAGATATTGGTTATGCTATGTGATATGGAAATCAGGTCCATCCATATATGATATATTCTTCTATTAGGTACATTTGTCAGGAAAAAGTACCAATATTGGAATATTTTATTAATTATACATGAAAATGGCAAACACTATTAATCTGCTACCAATATAATCAAACCATGTTCTTGTACATTTAAATCATTGTTTGTTGGATTGTGTTATCTCTCTTCAACCAGATTCATCCATCAGCATTAGCCATATGTACCTACAATAACTACATATGGCTATTGTAGCAATATTTGGGAATTCCAAGACTTGTTAATTTGCAGCGTAAATGTTGTATCGATCCTACGGTCTACATATGATGTCTGTCTGTCTGTGTTTGTTTTATATAAATTAACGAGGGACCACATAGATGGATCAAACGGTCCAACAGGTGTAATTCGATGACACCTTTTGTCGCCGATTTTCACCAAACGTTTACATGGTCATCTCCAAGATATGAGGAGTATAAAGCTGTGGTTTAAAGATGTCAAAATTGGCGAAGTTCGAAGCAGGGTGGCGGGAGGTGGTACACACGTTGATAAAATAAATTAGCGCCGATTCCACCATATTGGTACATGCTTATCTCCGTTATACGAGGAATCAAATAATGTGTTTCACAGACGCCAAACTGGTCCCCTCTTTGGGTTCGATGTGGAGGAGGCACTACATATGATGTGTTTGTTCGCCGATAACCAGCAATGCGATAAGGAGTCTCAGTGTGTGGTTTAAATATGTGAAAAGTTGCGCCGCTCAATTATGCAAGTAAGGGATGGCGGATGGGCACACAAATTGATAAAATATTTTTAGCGCCTATTTTCACCAAATTTATTCATAGCCTTCCCTCTGTGTGTTTGTATGATTCAAAGTTGGCAGTGTCATGAAATGACCAAGTACCTGGTCATAATTCACTCTAAATTTCACCAGTCGTTTTTTCTATATTTTCCAAAGATATCAGCAATCTATATATTGGAATAATGAGCTCTCCCAATACATGTTTACCCCATCGTGGATACTTCAAAGATCCGAAATCGAATATGTTCGTTTTGATGTGCTTTTGGTGTTCAAATTTCACAAACTCGAAAAATGTCGGATTGTAAATTGTATAATCGACGCGGTTGGAATTCTCGGCAATAGAAGATGATTGTCACATTCTTCCAGATTGGATTATTCCTGGGTACTCACTTATCCAAGTAGTGCTGAATCACTAAATTGACACACAGTTTGCCAAAAATATCCCAACATTCTATATGGTTAAATGTTTGAATTGACAATTTTTGTTTTGATCAATTTTGATCCCGCCATAACTCAGAGGTTGCCACTTTGGCATCTTCAAACCACACCAGTATATTCCTCGTATTATGTAATTGTGTAATATCAGTTTAGAGGACGTTCATAACTAACACTGTTTTATCAATTATCGTGTCCCTATCGCTCCCCATTCCCAACTCAACTCATACCCGGGGTCTTACGTCATAAAGTTCTCGAAAATGGCCGCAAGATGTCTCACATATAAGTGAATATTCATCATTTCTTCACCTATCTATATATAACTCAAAACTATAGCGAATGAGCTATGTATCGGCTTATCCTAGTTCGTTATGAATGATTTGATTCGCGTACCAATATTAATATGACAGTTGAGAAGATACGTCAGTCACCATTTGTGTCGACGCCTGGACGGTCGAAAAACGGCCATTCCCTCAAGCTTTGTTTGCCCTAATGCTTTATTCTGTAGCAGCAGTCGTTATTATAGAGGGTGTGAAAACACGTACGTTTTGGCTAATACTCTATAACCCATTCCTCTGCTATAACCAGCTCGGTTAACGGTGATTATTATAGAGGGTGTGAAAACACGCACATTTTGGCTAATCCTCAATAACCCATTCCTCTGCAATAACCAGCTCGGTAAGGGTGATTACTATAGAGGGGTGTGAACACACGCACATTTTTTATAAACCTCTATAACCCATTCCTCTGCTATAACCAGCTCGGTTAACGGGTGATTATTATAGAGTGGTGTGAAAACACGCACATTTTGGCTAATCCTCTATATGTATGTTTGTCTGTCATTAATACAAATCTAATATTCTCGACCGATTGGGACGAAGCTTGGTACGTGTGTGTAGTTTGACCAGGCGGTGGACGTTGTCGTATTGGCGAGCCCGTGCGGCGCCCGTGCAGCGCATGCGCAGACGAGATCTCGGAAACGGGTGGAGCTTTCGACTTGAAATTTGCTATGTGAATGTATCTTGCCCCGGATACGAATTGTATCGGGTCGCCGAGCCCGTGCGACGCCAGCTTCGCGCATGCGCAGACGATATCTCGGAAAGGGTGGAGCTATCGACTTGAAATTTGGTATGTGAATGTATCTTGCCCGGATACGAATTTTATCGGGTCGCCGAGGCCGTGCGACACCAGCTTCGCGAATTCGCAGACGAGATCTCGGAAACGGGGGAGCTATCGACTTGAAATTTGCTATGTGAATGTATCTTGCCCGGATACGAATTTTATCGGGTCACCGAGCCCGTGCGACGCCAGCTTAGCGCATGCGCAGACCAGATCTCGGACACGGGTAGAGCTATCGACTTGAAATTTGGTTTTTGAATAGCCATGTACAACTTCGGAATGTATCTTGCCCCGGATACGAATTTTATCTGGTCTCCGAGCCCGTGCGACACCAGCTTCGCGAATTCGCAGACGAGATCTCGGAAACGGGGGAGCTATCGACTTGAAATGTGCTTTGTGAATGTATCCTGCCCGGATACGAATTTTATCGGGGCACCGAGCCCGTGCGACGCCAGCTTCGCGCATGCGCAGACCAGATCTCGGAAACGGGTAGAGCTATCGACTTGAAATTTGGTTTTTGAATAGCCCGGACATAGTCGGGCTGGGTAGAGCTATCGACTTGAAATTTGGTTTTTGAATAGCCCTGACAACGTCGGGCTCATCGGCTAGTATAATATAAATATGAACACTTAAGTCACTAACCTATTTTTAGCCCGAAATCCAAACGGGTTAATGCAGGGGCGTGTTTAATGCAGGAGCATGTACGTCGGCATACTGTAGATACGCCACAAAAATACCGCTCAACTATAAGTGCAACCTGCTCAACAGAGAGCTTGCGTCGAAGTGGGTTCAGACTTGGCAAATACCACCGAAATGAAATGCGGAAAATTACTCAAACAATCAAACATTGAGATAAAAACTTTGTGACGAGTGGACGTGATTAGCAGTATCCACGCGCAACTTTAGTATGATTGTATAAGTTTTAGAGTGGACCGTTTACTCCTGGTAGCTTGTAACGTTGTTAACGGGTATTATATATCACTCCAATTCAAACGCACTCTTCTTGGCACCTAATTCAAACTGATGTATCAATGAGTAAGGCTGATGCATGAGCAGGTACAGCGATATACCATATGTACGCCCCAAAGATTCACAGCTCTACTATGAAAGCAACCTGCGCGGCAGAGAGCGCGTACGCCCAGGGAGGGCCGATCCTTTTTGTCAAATTCCACCGAAACTCGTAAAAGGGAAAAAATGGAAAATCGCGAATCTAGTGTTTTATATTTTGAACACTGCATGTGTTTGGTAGTATATACGGATAACATTAGTTTTAGAGCGGACGGGTAAGCACTCAGCTAGCAGAACACGATTGTGATATAGTTATCTCTCGATTACAGTTAACTCTATAATGACTATAGTGTAGCGACGACGCACCGAAATACTAATTAATTAATTAACTAAGCGGTCTTTCCTCCGCCATTAAAACTAAAAGATTCTGAATCCGAAACTGAAAGAACTATCCGATACATGCGAAATAACAGAGTTATGGTACGCCTTTTCATCTACAATTTAATCAGACACGCTAAGTTTTGTGACCGTTGAACAGGAACAATATAACTTGTGTCTTGTATATATAATATTGTACAGTATTGTAAAATGTTTACCACATACCAGCTCTCCTAAATGGAGGCATTACATATATATACATGATGCATTAGACTATCATTAATCCTCCACGCTTGGTCTAACCAAATGACATAAACCTTTGAGATGCATATCTTATTTAGAAATGTTAATGCAAGTCCACCATCTGATCACAAAGCACCAATATGCATTCGCATGAAGAGGAACACACCTTTACGTATAACACGCACATGGAATAGGATACCATGGAAGTATATCTGATTCCATGGAATCTGACCTCAAGTTTGAATATTTGTTTTCAGATTGATACGTTAGGAACTGAGGTACCCATGCATCATTTGGAGACGAACTTATCATTTGGTAACTGGGGGTATGTTATTGCAAATGTAAATAATCTCTGAAAATTATCTGATTCACCATTAATGACTCATACAACAAAAATCATTATCTGTATGGACTCAATTTTACGATAGGACTATGCAGTCTGAACCGTGGGGTTTTACTTTCAACATACAGGCTAATTGGCGGCCTAGGTGTTAACATTGTTATGTGTCCACGACCTGTATAAGCGATGCGTATACAAGTTCGCTTGTTCATTGGTGACATGATTTCATCTCAATAGAGAATTTGTTTTGCGAATTCATACATGGCCAATCAACCTGATAATTTGAAATTGTGTGTGAATACAACGCGTGGTGGGATGGCCTACGTTTTAGTGTGTTGTCCGCAATGCATACAAGGAAGACGGATTTTCGGCAATAGGTGACGAAATAAATCGATTCTATTCAAATTTAGTGTTTTTCTATCCGCGCGGTTAGAGGACTGTTGCGCACTGAGTTTATCAAGGTATATAATCTAATTATTTTTATTTAAGAAAGACACGCGGCGAGATGGCAGTACGTCCTATGTTATATACATGGGTGAATTCACAAAATATAACTAGGATCAAATTTATGATTTCTTGTGAAATTTTATGTTGAATTGTGTAAAAATCGATTTTTTAAGGATTTCAAGGGGATGCTACAATGATCAGTTTACATGAACATTACAGAATAAAGTCAAATTCTCAACCAGTTTTATATATAGAATATATTGGTGAAAACATATCAAATTTTCTACCCACGGCTGCCATCTTGGCGGGGGATTGGCCTGAAATTGTACCAATATATCTCGCAGAGTCATGCTTACTGTATATGCCTAATTTTTAATTGCATATCCCATGGTAAGAGTAATTGCTATGTGTATGTGAATATGTACATATGTGCAAAATTTCATAATTTAGCCATAAAGTGAACAATTTTGTTACTAGTCTATTCCACTATTTAGCCAATATCGGAATTTAAAGGGTTAATAAAACCGGCGGCGGATGACACAGCAAATAAACGTCCGCAAACTGTACTTAGTATGAATCCCACTACCATAAGGCATCATATTATGTTGTCCATGGGCCCATGGGGCTTCCCGGGCTTGCACGGGCTCGCATGTGTTCTTCTGGCGCTTATCGTCATTTAAGTGGTTAGTGAAGCCGGCCGTGAACGAGATAGCGAGTCGATCTTCACAGTATACCTTTAGTAAGTGCCTCGCTATCATTAATCTATCTAATATATAATTTGAGACTTCCGCGTATATATATGTGTGTGTGTGTGTGTGTATATATATATATATATATATATATATATATATATATATATATATATATATGTATGTGGGTACTTCGTGGAATCCAAAACTCTTGTTCAGATTGAGCTCAAATTTCGTATATAAGTGTAAAATCCTGCCGACACGGCCGTGGTCGCGTTTTGGAGAAGCTCAGAGCACCGTTTCTCCAATCCCAAATCACCGCAATGGGCACTTCGGGGTTAATAGCGTTGATATATTAAGAGCGTTCGTTTTCCGCAGTGTCTATATAAAGAGCGTCGTTTTCGCTATATACTTATCTGTATGACGGGAGTCTGTAGCCTGTCATTCGAAATATTATGCAGAGACATTTCACGACGGGAAGCGTTTGTTTTCAATTCAATGCAATTTTATCGCTCGAGCGTTGTCTGTGGCTCCTAGGAAGGGGGGGGATTTCTACGGGTAAATTTTTCCGCCAGAAACAACAAATTTAATTAAAACAATTTAAAATTAAAAAAATTTAAAAATAAAAAAACAATTCAGAAAAAATATATATTAAATTTAAAAAACAATAAATTCATATTAAAAAAATAAAAAATAAAAAAAAATGTCATGTTTCTGACGAAATTTGGTACATGGCCAGAAACAAAAAAAATTAATTAAAACAATTTAAAATTAACAAAATTTAAAAATAAAAAAACAATTCAGAAAACAAATCTATTAAATTTAAAAAACATTAAAATCATATTAAATTTTTTTTTTAAATGTCATGTTTCTGACGAAATTTGGTACAAATGCAGCACAAGTGTCTCGGAACCTGTTGCAATTGCTTTTTCGAACAAAGCCATGGGACGAATGCCGCCAGTGGCGGGCTAACCTGCTAGTCATCAATATACAATCTGATCGGGTCCCTGTGTCCGAACTCTCCCGTGTTCTTTTAGTCAATATCGGCATTTAAAAGGTTAATAAATCCCCGGTGGATGACACAGAAAGTCAATTTTCATAATATTTGCTTATTTTGTATCCTATTACTATACCATAACCCATCACATTACACTGTCCGCGGGCCCAAGGGGCGTGTCCGGCGTTTCCGGGCGTGTCCGGGCGTGTCCGGGCTTGCCCGGGCAGTCATTAGTCACACCCGCGTAAGTTCATTGTGCACATTAAGTCACATAATAACGTGTTGTTCACTGATTGTAACATTAAAAGGCTCCAGATTCAATCTCAGAGCATCTAATTTTCAAACTTTTCAGGGGGAGGCCCCCTGACCCCCTCCCGTACTCCCCACCTCGGGCCTTCGAGAGATGCATTCGGCATCTCCTGCTGGGATACTAATCGCTTCAACATTTTGTAGGAGAGCTACTCGCCACTCGCCTAGAATTATTTTAAGGGGAACTCCTCATTGCTCACCAGTGATTTCCCACATGGAGAGGGATGGAACTGTGTTTATTTAATCAAATTGATTGTATTTTTACTTTACACATGCACATATTTAACCTATTGCTTATAAGGGACACAACTATTCTGTTAAAGTGGGTATTTTACCTTTATTACCATAAATATTTGGGTTCTCTCAGTTCCGGTGCAGGTGGGTGTCCCAGACCTGGGTGGAAAAAACTTACGGTCCCGGGTTGTTGTCCCAGACCTGGGTGGAAAAAACTTACGCTTCCGGGGTGGTGGGCTCCCACAACTGAAAAACACAAAATGTCCACCTTGTGTCCGTAAATTTTTTCCTGACCCCCCCCCCCCTCTCCGTGATCCATTCGGAAAATAGTAGGTAGATGTGAAACAAATGAGCTGGGTTTTAGCATAAGTTACATGTACGTGAGACTGACTAATAGATAGATTGACTGAATCGTTTGGCTGAATAGGTCATTGTCGCATGGTTTCGAGCAAAAAGACACCCAGGATCTCTCAAACGGGGAAAAAGACACCCAGGGTGTCCCAAACAAGCAAAATGACACCCTGGATCTCAAAGTCTCACCAAACAACGGGAATTTTTGTTTAGTCGTCTGCTATTAATATTGGTCCAATTATCAAGGATACGGAACTGCCATGCCAGTCAGACTCAAAGCCAATTTAAATTTCGGGGATATTCACTCCGATCACAAACAAATAATTATCATAATATTAATAGTAGACGACTAAAAAAAATTCCCGTCGTTTGGTGAGACTTTGATATCATGGGTGTCATTTTGCTTGTTTGGGACACCCTGGGTGTCTTTTTGCCCGTTTGATATATCCTGGGTGTCTTTTTGCTCGAAACCACGCGACAATGACCTATTCAGCTATAGTTTGTGGTCTGTAGCTGTGCAATCACATTGTGGTTGAGATATCGTCTATGATGATTGACACTTCCCATCCATAACCGATTCTCTCACGCTTTGTTTGCCTCAATGTTTTATTCTGTGTTTAGCCGCAATCATTATTATAGTGGGGTGTGAAAACACGCATTTTTTTGCTAATTCTCTATAACCCATTCCTCTGCTATAAGCAGCCCGGTTAACGGGTTATTATTATACCGTCACGCGTGGTTCGAAATATGTGTCTTTAGAGATGTTCCTTAATGATCCTTAATGGCACGTATCTGTTTGTGGTTTCTGGTATTCATTGTCGCTATAGTCTAAGAAAATATGGACATAGGTGTCGCCTCGAGAGGGAATTTATGAGACCTACATTTTTTGTTAGCATGAACACTTAACTTTCGGAATCCGTATGTTGGCTTTGTCAGATAGGCGCACCTTTTTTTCGCACCGCGTGGTTTTATTGAGGCACCTGTTGATAAAATCGATAATTTTTTTAATAAAGCCGACATATTTGACAGAGTATATATTCACACCTTTTGAGAAGAAATATTCGTCCAATTTTGATACCTGTGAATGGGGCGATCACCAGAAGGTAATGCTTGTAACCATTGAATCTCGGAATGACAGTCATGATGTCATCTGACGTGAAATACTTTTTAGGGTGAGAAGAATATGACGATTCACGCAAAATGTTGTGTTTCGTTTCTTATAAAATCAGAAATAAGATGGTTATGCCCAATTACTTTATTCCATGGCAAACTACTGCCAATTAGCTACGTTCTAATATATCACTTATCGCTGTTGGTCGCATTACTTTGTATCAAAGGCAGAAAAATCACCCCCCCCCCTAAAGCTGAGACGCGACAGGATGTGGTGTGAGGCACAGAGAACGCACGACTATGTACCAACTTACGAAATTAACACAACGGCCGTTGATGGACTGCAAATATATTGTCTAATATATATGTTTCGATCGACACAGACGAGCATTGAAGTGACTATATTACATAATGTACATCCTGATTCATTTTTTTATTTTATTTTAGATTTTTTCCCCAAAAAGATAATCTAAAATGCATTTTGTCTTCTTCCGAGAAGCAAATGTGAAAATAATGTATTTAAGGGTGGATAAAATTAGTGCATACGATACTTTCGTTCCGTCTTGGTTTAAATACTGGCCAAACAACCCAAGATGGCTGCCAATATGGTGGCCGTTATATATGTGGGAGTTGTGAAATTTGTAAGAACGAACGAGTACTTGCCAAAAAGGCTTAACTAACACAACGGCCGTTGATAAACTGCTACTGTTTTGTGTAAATATATATATATATATATATATATATATATATATATATATATATATCCCGATCCATCGACTAGAACATTTAAGTGAAACCGGTACTCAAAGCACCTCCTGTTCCCAATTTTTGATTAAATATTTACTTAGTTTAGTCCAAAACTAACCGAAAACCTATTTTTTTATCTTCTGGAAATGCATAAAGACAATAGTGTAGCGTGGGTGGATATAAATTGTATGTACGATAATTTCATTGCCGTCGGCGGTTACTATATGACATATTAACCCCAAGATGGCTGCCAATACGGTTGCCGGTATATGTAAGGAAATTGTAAAATCTGTCATTTTGCAAATAACACACCATCGCAACGTAATCTATACTATATATTTTGAGACTTCCGTATATAATATATATATATGTGTGTGTACTATAGAATCGAAAACGACTGCACCCATCGAGCTCAAATTTCGTATATAAGTGTAAAAACCCACGAACACCGTAGTTGTCGCGTTTTGGAGAAGCTCTGAGCACCCTTTATCCACTCCCAAATCGCCGCAAAGGCACGGCGTGGGTTAATCAAGTGATTATTTAATGAGCGTTTGTTTTTGACGCATCGTTATAAAGAGCGTCTGTTTACCATTCAACGTTATTAGCATCTGCAGAGAGATATACGGGAACATTGAGTGGTTTCCTATGCGGGGAGATTTATTGGATGCCGTAGTACTCTTACAACATCATTGTTATAGTATGTATGACACTTAGGTCAGGGCTTAGGGGGTAGTTATAGGCATAATGCTTCTCAGAAATCCCGGTTACAAACCAACATTCACAATTTCGTATTTACGCAAACGTATACGGGGTTTTCCTATTTTTATAACGCAACGCATGATACCAAACAAAATTACGTCGCGTTGGTGATGGCGTTCACGACGGGATTAATTGGCTGTCCGCTCTTTGCGAGGATGGGGTTCGCGACGGGATTAACTTTGCGGGGACTATTGACCATCTAGTAAGGGTGGACAACCTCTGTCAGGGGGCTGCTCAATGGCCACGTGCAGGTTAAATAAAAGCATACCTCTTCTGGTTCTGGGCGTGTATAGACATGAGCGTGTTGTGTTCCTAAGAAAGCGGAGCGTGTTGTGTTCCTAAGAACGCGGATCGGGTAATTTTTTCCGCCCTAGGTGAGCTCAAACTTCGTATATAAGTGTAAAAACAAACGGGGATCGTCGACGTCGCATTGTGTGAAACATTCTTATGTCTGTCGTTCCTAGGAACGGGGGAATTTTTCATCAGGTCAGTCTTAACCTTCAAACGGGTACCCACAAATTATATATTGTGACCCCGACATGACCTTGACCTTGAAAATGATCAATTCATGGTCAAATCGGGTAAAATATTGAAAAACCCAATATCGTTCCTAGGAAGGGGGGGATTTCATCGGGTAATTTTTTCCGCCAGAAACAAAAAATTAAAAAATTCAGAAAAAAAATATGTTACATTTAAAAAACATTAAATTAATATTTAAAAAATAAACATGTCATAAAATGTCATGTTTCGGAATAAATTCAGAAAAAAATATATTACATTTAAAAAACATTAAATTAATATTAAAAAATAAACATGTCATAAAATGTCATGTTTCGGACAAACGCCGCCGGTGGCGGGCTAACCTGCTAGTGTTTTATAAAACCAATAGACCTATTACATTCATATCATTTTATAACAGTGGCCAGTTCTATTAAAATGACAACCAGATTGGTACCCACGAGTGAGAGGATCGACAAATTTTGCATTCATTCGCACTCAAGTAAGATTGTTTTTCGAAATCGGTGGCATGTCGTGCAAATTATTTCACAATAAACATGATTGATTTAAGGCAGATGGCTGTCTGACAATATTTGCGAAGAGAATAGGGGAATTGTGTAGGTTATTTTAAATCTAACACGACAATTAATCATACTTGGCACTCTATATTGCTATTTGTAACCTCCAATAACAAAATTAACCAATTCCGATGTATATCTCATCAAATAACTCATGTTGATACGAATCGTTAGTTACCCTCTAAGAACGAGGTGTGGTTACAAAAACGGAGCTACTGATACATTGGGTCTTATGCACACCGTTCTAAAAGTAAGTAGAAATTGATCTCATTGACCAATAGCAATTGCTGCCCAGTCCGCAAGAGGATGTACACTGTATTCAGCAAATTATCAAACCGTCACATCATACAGATTCGTCATCATCACGCAATAGACTCTTTGATTTCTGTATGCTAACATTTACCGGATTATTTTCGCACACAAGGGGATGGAAACCCGGTTGATTTTCCTCTTGTAGTTTGTCAGCTGCTTAACGGGTGGGAGGTATTTGCTTCTACTAGTTAGTAGATAAGTTGCGAAGCAAAGTCAAGGCTCTAAGCGACATTTCCAATACCGAAAATACCAGCGATGTGGTAAATCACATAAATCTGTCAAAATATGCTCCTGTATATTTCGACTGCATCTTTCTCTGTATATTATGGTACTGGAGTCTCGTGTCACCCCACGAGCCCTCGTGATTTCCAGACGTGACTAAACAATCGCTTGTAATACGAGGTACCCCAAATATGGACAGTTATCCCATGCTAGATATAGCTCGGAGTATTGACATTGAGTTGTATCATGTAGACTGATACATTTTGGACTGTTGGTATCCAAGTGTAAGTTTTAGTTCATTATGACAACAAAATGAAAATGACGTCTATTGCAATTATTGCTATACATGCCATAAACAGGTTGATACCATGAAGTGTGTAATACTTGAACTTTCTAGATAAGTCCAAAAATAATGCGGTTAGGGACCTGTTGATGCCAGCGGGTCGGATGTCCGAAAACATACCATATTTTGGTTATGACCGTTCATGATTAAAGCATTATAATTCCACCACCGTCCATATCTAACGTTACAGTTAAATTCATATGTATCTATAGTTACCCCACTATTCGCCACGTGAGTGGACCGTGCTTAGTGCGCATTCTGATATTATATTGTGGTAGTGTTTGATGTGCCGACGTCAAAATTAACAATGTGACATGTTAGATTCTAAGTGATGCTACGGCATTTAAACATCGAATTAAATACAAAACCAGATGGACTTCATTGCATAGTGCTAAATGAAATAATCCGAATTATACATGTATTACTATTATTGGTATAGAACCTTGATGGTGATTTCTGTACTTAATTCAATGTTTAATAACTCGATTTCAGGATTTCCCTAAACTGTTCTCTGCATGTGGAGTAAAATTGGTCTGACTGTCAAAACGGCCAAATGTCTTAATTTGCTTCCAATAATATTAAAGTAAACATTATAAATCAAACATCTTAAACAGATCTGGGTGAAACACCAATCGATCTAGAGTAGCCCGATAAATAAAAGAAACTACCTTGCGATAAATCGCAAACCTTTGCAATAAATATATGCGATTTAGTGCAAAGGTTTTCAAGTGATCACAAAGGTTTGCGATTACTCGCAATGGTTTGTGATTTATCGCAGATATATTTGTATGCATTGGCACTAATGGGCCTGAACCGTATAAATATAAATCAGACATCTTCGACAGGTCTAGGTAAACCACCAATCGATTTATAATAGCACGGTTGGGCTACTATATACCGATCGGTCTTTCACAGCCAGCATGCATGCCCGATAAGGGGAGCAAACCTTTGCGATCGATCAATCACAAAACAACTTTGCGAAAAATCACAAACATCTTTGCAATAACTCGCAAACCTTTACGATAAATCTCAAACATCTTTACGATAACTCTCAGACTGCGTACTGGGTGATTAAATTTTGCGATTTATCGCAAAGATGTTTGAATTTTGTCGCAAATATTTTTTGGCGCTAATGGGCTTCTGTAAATATTATAAATCAGACATTTTCCCTGACCTGTTGCCTGCAAGTGGAGTAAAACAAATTCTGAAATAATCTTCCAAATTTCTTAATTTGTGTGTAAATATTATAAATCAGACATCTTAAACAGGTCTGAGTGAACAGCCGATCAATCTATAATTGCCCGATCGGGCTAAAATAGACCGATCAGTCATTCACAGCCAGATGCATGTCTGATGAGGGGAACAATCCTTTGTAATAAATCGGAAACATTTGCGAAAAATCACAAACACCTTTGCGATAACATGCCAACATTTACATTTATAAATCTCAAACAACTTTACGATAACTCTCAGACTACGTACTGGGTGATTATATTTTGCGATTTATCGCAAAGATGTTTCAGATAAATCAGACATCTTAAACATGTCTGGATCAGGATTTCCCTGATCAGTTGCCTGCACGTGGAGTAAAATTTGTTTAATTGTCTGAAATTATCGTCCAAATTTCTTAATTTGTGTGTAATTAAAGTAAACATTATAAACCAGACATCTTAAACAGGTCTGAGTGAGCAACCTATAAATCTATAATTGCACGGTCGGGTTAAAATAGATCGATCTGTCATTCACAGCCAGCATGCATGTGTGATAAGGGGAGCAAATCTTTGCGATAAATCACAAAACGACTTTGCAAAAAATCACAAACACCTTTGCGATAACTCTCAAATCTTCGCGATAAATCTCAAGCATCTTTACGATAACTCTAAAACTACTGTACAATTTATCGTAAACATGTTTGAGATCTATCACAAAGGTTTGTGATTTATTGCAGATATATTAGTATGCATTGGCAATAATGGGCTTGAACCGTATAAACATAATAAATCAGACATCTTAAACAGGTCTACATGTATAATAGCATGATCGGGCTAAAATAGACTGATCGGTCTTTCACAGCCAACATGTATGTGGGACACGGGTAGCAACCCAATACTTAAAACAAAATTAATTCTGATATCTTTTGTAGGACACCATATAATTATTTACGGAGAATATTCAAAATAATCATACATGTATACAGATATTCAAACAAACAGATTCAAATTGGCAAGAAATAATTTAGAGTTCCCACTCTTACAACAGTGAGCACTGTGCCAGGAAGACCGATCGGTCTACTTTAGCCCCATCAGGCTATTATAGTTAATCTGTGGTTCACTCAGACCTTTCTTTATACCCATAATAAATATCGAGTAAATAGTATGTAATTGTCATAGTTCCTACGCTGCATTATGTAAACAAAGCCAATTTTTGTTCCAGAACCTGTTGCACAGTATGTAAATAGCGTGCGATAAGCTAAATACTCAACAATGGGGAGACCATTAACTTTGGTTAATTAAAACTGATACCATGTTGTTTGCAAAATACCATTATAGCGCTCACTAGTATTCGCCACACTATTTTGTTGTTGAATGTTTCACCGGAATTATTATCATTCTCCCAAAAATATTGCCACGTGTTGAGTGTTTTGCTTACGGTACACTTCCGATGTGCTGTATCGGTATATGAAAAGATGCTAAGATAACACAAAGAGAGTTTAATGTATTTAATATATGATCAAGTTTGGTACAGCCATAGTGAATACATTATTCTCCGTTCGCATCTATGAGTCAACAAGTCAATGTCATTGCCTGATCACCAGAGCGATGTAATGTAGAATTGTGTCAATATGGTTTCCAGTTATGGAAGAAGTAATTTCCTAGCAAAGCGGAAATGGCCGAATCGTTTCGTTCAGACTGATAGCCACACATGTTTGATAAGAACATGATGCATCTGGACATTGGAATAGTCTACATATACATGTCTAATTGACCACACCCCCCCCCCCCCTTAATGACGTTGACCACCAATTTTAACGCTTTCCTCGACCGCGTTGATGCTATTAACCATGATCAATCGATGACTAATCCTACCATGGCCGATATGTATACGGTTCAAGCCCATTAGTGCCAATGCAAAAAAAATATATCTGCAATAAATCACAAACCATTGCGATTAATCGCAAACCTTTGTAATCAATTGAAAACCTTTGCACTAAATCGCATTGATTTATTGCAAAGTAGTTTGAGATTCGCAAAGGTTTGCAATTTATCGCAAGGCAGTTTTTTTATTTATCGGGCTATTCTAGATTGATTGGTGTTTTATCCAGACCTATTTAACTTTAAGATGTTTGGTTTATAATGTTTACTTCAATATTATCGCACACAAATTAAGACATTTGGCCGATTATTTTAGACAGTCAGACCAATTTTACTCCACATGCAGGGAATAATTCAGGGAAATCCTGAAATCGAGATATTAATCCTTGAATTAAGTACAAAATCACGATCAAGTAATAAAAGTAATACATGTATAATTCGGATTATTTTATTTAGCACTATGCAAGGGAGTCCTTGTATTGTGTTTGTAATTCGATGCGTAAACGCCGTAGCATCATTTGGAATCTAACGAATCTAACATGCCACATTGTTAAATTTGCCGTCGGCCATGTTTCGTAATTTCGAGTGCTTGGTATCTCCGCATAATACATATATGTTTGGTTCTCTGAAGTACCAAATTGCTAGGTACTATGCATATTACCTAAATACTTCAGAGTACCTGTCTTGATATTTGGTACTTGCGTGTGTTCTTGGCACTTCGGTGACATAAAGACGGGTGGGTACTATATGCATAATGCCCGGATATGAACTCCACATAACCTAAATATAGGTATTCCAGAGAACCTAAGTATATAGATACTCCAGAGAACCTAAATATATAGGTACTCCTGAGAACCTAAATATTTAGTAGGTACTCTAGAGTACCAAAAATTTGGTACTCCCCTGGGACAAAGCTTAGTACCTACATAGGTACTTTAGAGTACCTATTGTTTTAAGAATGTGGAGTGTAGTGTCGAGACTCGAACGCTCTACCATAGTTTGGAATGGGTGCTAATATATGGTTTTTAATTTGCCAGTTCGTTGTGAACATAAGTAAAGAATGCTGTCTTTGATATAAACGTTGTGCATTGAGTGAGGAATGAAAGGAATACCGATATACCCGGAAGATGGCGATTGGACACAGTCTGACCTCCCGCCAGTGGGTACGTTCAGTAGATTCACTGGAACTCGGTTAGAAAAACTACATTCCCGTGGGCCGGGACTAATACAGTGTAAATAATACTACTGACTCTAATTAATGTTCTTTTAATCTTTCAGTCGAGTGACAAAATGTGCGCGAAGCGCGTTCTGTTTAAGATCATAAAGGCCTAATGTGCGCGAAGCCCACAAAGGGGCCGTAGGCCCTTCCACCGCTAAATAAAGGCTCCCGAATAAAACCTGTTTCAGTTAGTATATAGTAATAACATAAAAGATATTGATTGTTGCGTTCCATATGTCCATGCATACATGTGGGTTGGGGAGAATGGGGTAGAAAATACAGTTTTATTGAAATATATTGTTCCAACAAATGGGCCGCAGTGCAGGGCCTGTGGTATTTAGGCTGCATACTGAATGCAGGCTTACAGGGGGCTCCGTTTAGGATCAAAATATGCGCAAGCCCCTTTCGTCGCTGTATAAAGGCTCCCGAATTTGAGTATGTTTCAGTTGGTATATAGTAATATTTAAAGTAATATGCTGATTTTGTTTCGTTCGTTTCTAATATAGAAATAAGAATTTGTTCATGGCCGCGGACACTAGAAAGTAACGAAGAACATTTATTTACCCGTCGTTTTGTGACGGGCATCCCCCCAGTTGGTTAATAATTACCATCAAATTCATTTAGTATATAACATGCCGATATTTGTCGCGTATAACTAAATGAAAAAGTTCATTAAACGATATTAAATAACATGTTAAACACCATATAAACAAACACTTCGCAGGATTCATGTTCGAATTAAATTTCTTATACAATCGTCAAATCCCCGTGCAGTATAATAGTGGATAGCATTCCGATTTATGTCACATGAAAATAAACGAAATATGTTCAAATAACAATGCAACAAAGCAGGTTAAGAACAATAGAAACACATAACGCCCTAATGGTTAACGTTAACGCGCGAATTCCCGTTAGAATTAATCGGCTCGCACTTCTTGGCATTCGAATTACAAACCATAGGTCAAATCAAGTATGTCTCGAGAGACGCCCGCTGCATGAAATAATAATGTAAACGACAATAAACGAAATTGAAATTCCCAACTACACACCTTTTACCG
This sequence comes from Siphonodentalium dalli, assembly GCA_032622095.1. NCBI lineage: Eukaryota > Metazoa > Mollusca > Scaphopoda > Gadilida > Siphonodentaliidae > Siphonodentalium > Siphonodentalium dalli. Next base: position 257,822,895 of record CP136061.1, on the reverse strand, counting down.
GACTCGGACTCGGGGTCGCACTACAACTTTTAATGCGTCCCAAAAAACCCATTTCTATAAATAAAACACACATGCGCCCATTGTATACCAAGAAACAGTAGCTGATTATACACCCGAGTGCGAAATATACATAATACATGTCCTTTCGTTGACTTTCGTTGACTATGGCAAAATAATGATCTTCGAATAGGATAATCCATTCGTTGCGGCACATGGACTATTCCTCCTCTCAAACCACTATGTTGGCATTGTCGACTCCAAGCATACATGAATGTATTATCTGTACATTATGCAGATCTGAAATAAATTCTGAAAATATCGTGTGAAAAGTTTTTGAAAAGAAGACTCATTTCTAAAACTTAAGATAAATATTACAAAAATGAAAGTGATATTGTGATTTAGTGCACATCTTTCATCAGGATCATATATTGTCAATCTGGTGGGAAATTTATTTTGCTCTTGAAACCAAGAAGCTCAGTATCGTTTTGAAAAGGAAGTGTGCAAAACTATGTATTTTTAAATTTGACATGATAATGACAAAGTTTGAATAAGGCACCCTCTGCATGCCACATCGAGTATTACGGGTCTGTTAATTCACGTGTAAAGTCGAATTAGGTTAGGGACCGATCTGGGAAAGTCGATGACAGACCAACGCAATTAAGTTCGTATCTTAGGGACATTCCAGAAACCGACATATCAGAATACATGAATTAACGTGATGACAAACACTCCGATGGGGATATTGAATAGAAATAGAGAATAAAACATTGTCGTACAAAACGACGTATTTTATCGCACCGGGTTATAGATGCGTAACCTTAAACCAAAAATTTGGTACAACATAATCATGTTTGATCACGAGATCTTTCACTCGTATCTATCACTACACCATACCGCATGACAGTTCAGATAAGTAAGCTGTACACTGATATTGCGGAGTACGTAGACGAAAATAAAACATAATTATAAAGTACAAGTATTTTTGGCAGTATTGCTATTTAGTTAGCGAACGAGGATAATTTGAAGAGCAGAATAATGGGAACTATATCTTCGGCCGGGGGATGCGCGCAGTTATACTGCGTTAAACATTCTTTCCAATAATGTATTTGCTGAGGACAGTCGCTTGTGTTGACAACTCTCCCTCCCTCCCTGTTTTTGTTTTGTTTTGGGACATACGCGTTCGATGGGCGTCTCCCCCTTCTGGCTTACATCTGTATAGGCGGTTATTGTGCCTCAAAAATTGTCACCCACTTGTTTGTATTGGTTACTACTACATTTATTGTATCGGCTTCCTGTAAATAATTATGATTTTCTGAACAGATAGCTATAAACGCATTCCAGCTGTTGTCTTTCACTGTAACCCTGTGGGATAAAGTAGCTAGTTCAATAATTGTTATCCAAATTAGCAGCATACAACGATATTTATGCATATAGATTACATGTATATAGAGCGACTCTCGTTGTTCAAATCGCTGCATTTTGTTTACTGACAATATTTTGTCTAGAATTAAAAAGAAAAAATATACAATTCTGCGTAGTTCTGAAGTTCAGTTTTGTTTTCTCACATTAGATGATCGATTTTGCAAGAATTTTCAGTGAAATATAGTTGAATGCTGTATTTTGTTCCGTGAGAAAAATGTCGGGGGTTTTTACGCGACAGTTATATTCACTGAAATGAGTACATATAATGTCTTTAAAGGGTACTTAAATGGGTACTGTAGACTAAATCCGGCTATTTATGGGACCATCTCATTTTATACTCGACATAATATATGCAACAAATGAATGAGTTTGAGCCATGGATTAGTGCAAAAATACATTCGTGTTTTCTATCAACGATGCAAACAACATGGTTATTATAATGAAAATGAATTTGAACAAATGAAAATGGTAATTATAATGAAAATGAATTTATGACTCCAGTCATAAAATCATTTTCATTATAATTACCGTGTTGTTTGCCTCATTCATAGAGCACACGAGTGTATTTTGCACCAATCCATGGCTGAAATTAATTCATTTGTTGCATACATTATGTTGAGTATAAAAGGAGATGGTCCCATAACTGGTCGGATTTAGTGTACAGTAGCCCATTAATTTTTTAGTTTGTTCAATAAAATTATATTCGATGTTTAAGTTCAGAACTCCATCAACGCAACAATGTCCAACGACACAAACGATACGGGAGGCGGCGGATGGAACAGTGCCGATAGCATGGTCCTTGTTAAACGTATAGCGGAGAAAGGCGTCCAGCGGCAGGAATTGGTCGCAATATATGACGAGTGGGCAGAGGGACACAGATACGAAAAGGTATCTGCTTAGTTAAATCAAATCATAAAAACGTCTTGGCTTGAAAATTAACCAGTTCTTTACTAAATAGTTTCTCCCACAAGTTAGAAAGGTTTATATTGGAATGTTCTTATTATCCAATTAGATGTAGGTAATTAGCTGTAGGTAATTAGCTGTAGGTAATTTGTTGAACTTATTATCTGAACATTTCCAAAGGAACTGTTCATCATGGAGTATTTAGTAAAATATAGTATTTAATTGTAAGGCTGGTTTAAGCATAAAAAGTTTTCAATTTAAATGTCTGAACCACAACACAGTGACATCACCAACTTGCAACATGTGCATGGCAGTGAATCTGGCAAGCATATTGTATTCAAACTGTAGAAGTATATGTTAGACGGGAAATTATGCGACAGATCAATTGATTTAAGAAATAAATACTCTGCGCATGGGACTGTATTGTATACATTGACCACAAAGAAACTGATTGTAGGACGACGCGAAGCCGATGCACAGTGTATTCATTTCTTTTGTCATTCTGCTGCTTGTGTTGGACGGAATTGTGGTGACAGACGTGCAACCTGCTTTATAATAGCCCAGGGCCCAGTCTTATGAAAAAAAGGACTTAAGTTGATCTTAAGATGAACTTCATCTAAGATGTAAGGTGGATCTTATGATGTTTCTTTTCCGTTTGAAGAACGTGTTCATATTAAAACAATCTTAAGTCCATCTAAACAGAAGAGAATTAAAAACAATAAATACATGACATATAATTTTATCTTAGATAAAGCAATTTATTTTGGTACTTCAGAGTACCAGTAACCCCTATAGTACCAAACATAATGATTCCATGTGGCTGTAAATCAGTTTAACGCTATAGAACAAGTAGACCATTGGTTCTGTGGAGTAGCAAATCGTTGGCTCCAAGCTGAGATGAGACGATCATGTGTGTCGGTGTGTCGATTGGGTACTATACTACGATCAAATTGAAGTGAACAAATTGGCCGCGCATAGTTATTTCCACAAAAGGTACAAGGGCTTGAGACCCATGCAACCCAAGATAAATATAATGTAATGCGAATGTTGGTAATGACTCGGGATCCTGATATTTGCTAATTTGTTATTACCGGTTCCATTATCTCCTCCTATATAAATATAATGCCATAATTATGAATGATTATCGTTTGAAAGAACCGTTTGTATCTGAAATATATATTCTGATCAATGTTATAAGTTGATTTCGACTTTTTGACACTTGTGCGATATTTGGTACACTTCTCTGTGTATAAGTTTGACAACTCTTTCCAATCAAGAAAAAGAGATGGAGCGTGTTTTGAAGAGGGATACATGTATGTTATATGGTGGCTAGATCGTGTGCGTGTTATCCTTATACAAAGTTTAAAATTAGAATGTCTAAACCGTGAAACACGACCTTACCAAAAACGAAGACACTAACATTGTTGGAATAACCAAAGTGACATCAATTTAATTCACTGACATACTAAATGTTAAACATTCAACACGGCTCTTAAAGTATTAATCTCGGCTGTTATAATGGGCCCATTCTTGGTATCCGTAACGGCAAAACCATAAAAACCTTCTCGTCGAAATTAAAAGTCACAGGAACTTACTGATAAACGCACTTATGGAGTAAACTGTATATCGGAAACATTCATGTATATATATATGGCGTATATGCGCATATGTGACCCGCCATATCAAATCCAGTCGTAAGTCGGGATTTTTTTTATCGCCTCGCATATATAAGAGAATGCATTGGCCTAACAATTTTTTATCATTTTTTTGAAATAAATGTTTCTTACATTTTTTAGGACATAAAATAAAAAAACATCCATTACCCTGCAGGGAGCCCCATACATATATAGAAGCATATAGAAGAGTGTCGTCTGCTCATGTTTGTCTGGGGCTCTGTATGGGTGAAATTATAAAATTGTTAAAGAATACAAGAAAAAATATAAAAATTGTAAAAAATTGTTAGGCCAATGCATTCTCTTATATATGCGAGGCGACCTATGGTCGACTCGCATATATAAGAGAATGCATTGGTACAGGGTAAAAAAATCCCGACTTACGACTGGATTTGATATGGCGAGTCACATATAGCCGTGGCGCCACATTTGGGCCAGGGCGATCGTGATTCATGTATCCGTCCATTGTCTTGGTTGTACTAACTCGAACATTTCAGCGCGGACATACATGTTTATATCGAGGGGACCACGTGCACAGTCAGATTTCCACGTTAATATTTGAATGATTAATGCATTTACATGAACATACCTGAAATCTTATTCATAATAAATTCATCGCGATCATATAAACGGGGTCCAAGTACGGTTGTAATTGTTGGTTAGAAGGAACTAAATGTATTACATAGTCCACAGTGCTAACGTTTGACCACGCCCACGCTAAAATCTTGAGTTCCGAAGTGCCCGATTCATGCGTTCGTGAAGACTAACCCTTTCGGCATCATTCTACTCGCACAGAGGCGAGAGTACCTTTCGAGCCATACATGTACCTTGTTCAAAATCAACACAAGCTTTCCACACTACCCCATTTTTGCACAGAATTTGAGAGTCTGACGAAAGCCAATACACAGCCATAATATCCCGCCATTGTTTGGACACGAACGCATTTCAGACTAGGAAACGACCACTTTGTTACACGCTATGTGTATTATATTTCTTGAATTTGTAAATTCTACTTATTTAGTTCCTTCCAACCTGTTGATATAGCCGACCACAGTGAATGTGTATAGCGTACGCGTTAGCTTTCAGTCGTTATCAAATAAACTACCAGGTTTATAAAATAAACTCAGTTGCGGAATACCAGCCCAGGTGTTGTCATAGTGTTAGATCGGATCTGAGTCATCTGATAGCTTTAGTTATTGCATTTTGATTGCAGGATGTCACTCATATCTTATACGTTGGCCCAGTTGTTGCTGCTGATGCCGCCGCTAAAAGCTTTCCAGAAGAGACGAGAAGCGCAGTTCGGGTGTTAGATGTGGCCGCGGGAACAGGGCTTTGTGGCGTAGAGGTAAGGTCTGTTCCGGTGTTAGATGTGGCCACGGGAACAGGGCTTTGCGGCGCAGAGGTAAGGTCTGGGTACACGCAGATCAATTTTCATCGTTGATGCAAGCTCATGGTGGGGTAAACGAAGATCCACCACATACCCCCTAATTTGCGCACGACCAGGTGGCGGAAAGTTTTTTTGCTGTTGTTTTTTTTGTTGTTTTTTTTTGTCATGCTATTGCCTTGTGGGCATGGTTCGCAAAGTACCGTCGGTACCAGGAAATGCGGTATCGGTTCCGCACTGAGAACAGTACCGGACCGCGTTACTGTTACCGCGCTACGGCACATATATTCGATTTGATATCTTAAAGCGGATTTTCATGAGTAATGTGGTTGTTGAGAATGGGCTGTTTTCCACAGCAGAACAGATCAAAAGGGTGATTAGTACATGATAGTACATGGTGACATTGCAGTGTACAGTTAAGCATTTTAAGAAATTGTTTGCTTTTTATGAAGGTGCTTCTAAGAATCACACCCTGCCTCGAGAAAGAGCTATTGAATTATTAGTCTTGACACATTTTGCTTTGTCCTTGTATGCAAATAACGTATATTTCAATATACATTGGTGCATTTTATGAAATGGCATGTGTTTGTGAAGACGCTATTTCGTAACATTGGTACTGCCTCGGGAACGAGCTATTGACACATTATACTCTACACATTAATGGCTGCGGACACACGTACCACAGTAGCGATGGCATAGTAGGTGTGACAATTAATTATGGTAGAGTTTGGTGACAATTGGTCAACATAATGTATATGCCATAGGGAATCGTGTCGCGCGCCGCATATTCGCACAGTGATTCGACTGACCAATTAACCCATTGAGTTTCATGTTGATCTCTACTCATTACGTTTAGCCACATTGTATTCTCTACGATACATAAAATTGCACCACCGATCGTCCAGAATTGTCTTGTGTGTTAGCATTAAAAATATAACATTGCGTGTTGAGTAACGATCAACAGCGACAAGACATTCGGTTTGATAAATCATTGAGATGTCGATCTCGACGCTGATAGAGCTTGGAAAAGACTCATTGTGTGAATGTGCGGCGGGCGACATGTCTTGCTATGGCACAGGAATCTGACGACCAATTGTCACCAAAATTGCACCATAATTAATTGTCACACCTACTATGCCATCGCTACTGTGTGTCCGCAGCCATTATGATGTGACCTTTTCACTTGGGTCGTCTAGATAATAGTCCCAAACGCTATTTGTTCTGTAGCCTGTAGTCGTGATTGTTCGATTAAAACTCAATTGATTTAGTAATACGATGAAAAGTTTATATATATATATACGCGAGCGCTTATGATACACGTACAGATGTAAGAGGTGCGTAGCATACAGGAATAATAACAACGGCATAATGTCTGATCCCGGACAAAACCATCGCGATTCAGTAGACATAACTATGTTCATAATGTGACAGAAACATTTCAAACATTCTTGCAGCGTTGTCAACGAAATATTGGTGTACCAAACAGCCAACATGCGGTTTGGGTTGTCGTTTGCAGATAATATGATAGTTCGCCTGTAAATTTATCACTATAACCACATGACACATAATTAATACGACCCGCCAGATGCGGAAAACATATGAGAGGTCAACGCTATAACACTATGATTGAACACCGCTTCAAATATATATATACACACGACCGCTGATCCTGCTGCATGCAAATACTGTCACCCAAGACCCAATCCCGATTACTGGCAGTTCTGACAGTGATTCGACTGACCAATTAACCCATTGAGTTTCATGTTGATCTCTACTCATTACGTTTAGCCACATTGTATTCTCTACGATACATAAAATTGCACCACCGATCGTCCAGAATTGTCTTGTGTGTTAGCATTAAAAATATAACATTGCGTGTTGAGTAACGATCAACAGCGACAAGACATTCGGTTTGATAAATCATTGAGATGTCGATCTCGACGCTGATGGAGCTTGGAAAAGACTCATTGTGTGAATGTGCGGCGGGCGACATGTCTTGCTATGGCACAGGAATCTGACGACCAATTGTCACCAAAATTGCACCATAATTAATTGTCACACCTACTATGCCATCGCTACGTGTGTCCGCAGCCATTATGATGTGACCTTTTCACTTGGGTCGTCTAGATAATAGTCCCAAACGCTATTTGTTCTGTAGCCTGTAGTCGTGATTGTTCGATTAAAACTCAATTGATTTAGTAATACGATGAAAAGTTTATATATATATATACGCGAGCGCTTATGATACACGTACAGATGTAAGAGGTGCGTAGCATACAGGAATAATAACAACGGCATAATGTCTGATCCCGGACAAAACCATCGCGATTCAGTAGACATAACTATGTTCATAATGTGACAGAAACATTTCAAACATTCTTGCAGCGTTGTCAACGAAATATTGGTGTACCAAACAGCCAACATGCGGTTTGGGTTGTCGTTTGCAGATAATATGATAGTTCGCCTGTAAATTTATCACTATAACCACATGACACATAATTAATACGACCCGCCAGATGCGGAAAACATATGAGAGGTCAACGCTATAACACTATGATTGAACACCGCTTCAAATATATATATACACACGACCGCTGATCCTGCTGCATGCAAATACTGTCACCCAAGACCCAATCCCGATTACTGGCAGTTCTGACAGTAAAAACCGGTATCGCATTGAAGCCGCATTTTACCGCGATTCCGATTCCGATTTCGGTACCGACTGCTAATCCCGCTTGTGTGACTAGGACTATAAATAAGGCTATCAAAAGTGCATATATGTGACCCGCCGTATCAAATCCAGTCGTAATTCGGGATTTTTTTACCCTGTGCCAATGCATTCTCTTATATATGCGAGTCGACCATAGGTCGCCTGGCATATATAAGAGATTGCATTGGCCTAACAATTTTTTTTCTTGTATTCTTTAACAATTTTATAATTTCACCCATACAGAGCCCCAGACAAACGTGAGCAGACGACACTCTTCTATATGCTTCTATATATGTGTGGGGCCCCCTGCAGGGTAATGGATGTTTTTTTTTATTTTATGTCCTAAATAATGTAAGAATCATTTTTTTTTTTTTTAAATGATAAAAAATTGTTAGGCCAATGCATTCTCTTATATATGCGAGGCGACCTATGGTCGACTCGTATATATAAGAGAATGCATTGGAACAGGGTAAAAGTAAAAAAAATCCCGACTTACGACTGGATTTGATGCACAGTTGGTGAATATACCAACGCGTGTCATGTTATACTTCCAGGAAGATCCTACTTGAGGGCGAGTTGTTGTTTTTACACAGTTTAAAGATATTGGGTGTGCAAAAATATCCGTGCATGCAATGTCAAAAGCGCGGCAAGTGTACCGGCAGCGACTTCTGAGACGTCCAACGTCAATGTTGATGTCTCAAATTACAAATTCGTACCTACATTTTTATTTCAGTTGAATAAACGAGGATTTAAGAACATCGATGCGTTGGACCCGTCTGTCAAATCTCTGGAGATTGCCAAACTTAAAAATGTGTACACCCAGTTCTACCATGAGTACGTTGACGACCATCGACTTGGCATCGACGACAGTGAGTGTGTTTTCGTTATACGTCCATATACATTTATGTCCCCAATAATATAACGTATATACTTAATACTTTACAATTATATTTAATGTATATACCTTTATTTCCTCCGTAAACGGAGAGTTTAAACATTATGCATCAAACACAAGATTAGTGTTTCAACATAGTTGACAAAAATAAACATCAATATATCACATGGTTTTATACACAAAATATGCGCAATACAAATTCAATGAGGTATAAGCATTACACCTGTAGGCCTCGTGTATTTCTGATTTCACGAAACACTTCAACTGGATAATTATACGAGTATCTGTCGAATGGAGCGAGACTGAGTTGTCTGCGATATAGCTTTATTTGCGTTATAAAGTACATGTGTATATCATGTTTAGTTAGATGCTATTAAATACAAATTAATTATGTATATCTTGTTTCTGTCTTCGAGCAGAGCGGTTCGTGATCGGGTTACAAGTGATCCATTTAGTCGATAGATTCTAACCGGATCAGATCCGTATACATTTTCCGCAGTTTAAATGAATTTCGAACAAGAAACATAGTAAGTTTTACTTTGGTGATTCAACAACAACCTTAAGTCTATTTTAAGTCGTCTCCTCGTGATAATTCGAGCAGTACAAACATTGGTCTTATTAAGGACACTAGTCAGTGATGGCGGAATGGATAGAGTTAGTAACATTTATGACCAGTATCATCATGATCATATCGAAACCGATCAAACATTCCTGATTCATATTTTAATTAACAGGTACATATGATCTACTAACAATCAGTGGCGGTTTCGGCGAGGGTCATATACCCAGTGTGGCTTTACACGAGATGGTCAGAATAACCAAGCCAGGTTAGTGTAATCTTAGTGTAAACAATATTTTATTCTCAATAGCAAGTGTGTACATACATATACAATTTTAATTACCACACATATATTTATTACAAAATGTTAACACGTGTGTCCCAGCATATAAGAGATGAGAAAAGGATTTGACTGTAAGCTTTGTAAGCTTATAGTTGTCATTTCCCCATTGGATATTCACATGGGTGATAACTGGTTTATCATTAATATCTAATTGAGTTATGTTGACTGCGAATTAATAATTGATATATAGCTTCCTGCATGCCCACCCCTCAGCGCCCACGTGGCCCCCATCAACCCGTTCAAGGAGACAAGGGTTACCGCATTGTTGATAGCATAGATTGTTTTAGTGTAATAGTACGCCCAGGCGAATGATTTCGAATTCAGAATAAAGGTCAGACCAATGGTATTTTTCATGGATCAACACCGATATTTTGCTCTTATAATTTGCTAATTTACCATATAATTAGCCAGGTTCCCATGGTGACAATGTGATTTCCAGGTAGGCATTACGATTCATATGTTTTTGAATTGTCGAAACTAGTATTATTCGTAACTTAAAAATACATCTTAGTTCGTATGTTACGATCATAGTTTTGATGAAATGTAAATCCTCAATGCATAAAGTGATAGACAATACTTATGAAACTTTGCAGTTTGCAAAGGATCAAGCTTGTTATCTACCTCATTGAATTTAATCCGGAAAAGGCTGCGCACGCGTACCGTGTTCGCCATTCACTAACTACAGTACTGTATAAATATGGCTGTAAATAAAAACGATACCAACCCAATAAAACCTATCACTATTCAGTTATGAGTAATACTAATTTCAACCATTCTAAAACATGAATCGGCATGCCCTTTTAAGCCATCAAAAGAACAAAGCTTGACAGTTAAACTCAAAGCTATGTGCACGTGAAAGTAAAATATCTTAATGACATACCTTTTGGTAACATATAAGGCGTGAAATTGTCCAGTCACTTTTAAACACATTTATCAATATACCCCATATGATCGCACAGACAGCACATGTATACATGTACATGTGCAAACACCTGTCACAATACAGCCACCCAAGGTACACCTGTACATCCCACCATGACCATACAGTCACTCCATATATACATAAACGACACAGGGATGACCACGTAGCTACTCTCACACCATACCATTGTCCATACAGCCACATCGTATATACCCGTATATCACATCCACATATTACCATACAACCATACAGTCACTACCTGTAAACATATCCATCTCACACATGACCATACAACCACTACTTGTATACATATACATCTCACAGTGGATACCCCACTCATGATGTTTGACCTCCATTGACCTCACACATGACCATACATCCACTACTTGTATGCATATACATCTCACAATGGATACCCCACTCATGATCCTTGACCTCCATTGACCTCACACATGACCATACATCCACTAATTGCATGCATATACATCTCACAATGGACACCCCAATCATTATGCTTGGCCTCCCTCGTATATCAAGCTCATATATTTTTGTTATCCTAATGAGCCAGAATAGCCACAGAATATGGTTCATCTCAGTTCCTTTAAAAAAAAATGGCCAGAATCCCAAAAGTGTTTTTCGAACAATTTCCATACTGCATCTTTAAAATTAATTTGTCATGCCCCGTAAGTAAATGGGACATCCAGATATAATATTTAGTTGCCATTTGACTACATATTCATAATAACCAAGTGAGTCAGAAATTCCATATTTTCGGAACAGCAGAGAATAATATTCCGGATATATGTGAAAAATTTACATTTTACCCAAGTTGGTTGCCATTTTGGAAGCCATCTTGAGCAAATTAGTCTTTGAACACCTTAGTGTGACAGATTTAAAATAGATCAAAACAATAAACACCTTTCATAACAAAGTTAGTCACAGTTTTCTTTCAAAAACATGGTCCGTACCTAAAAAGTGAATTTTTGCCGATATTTATGTCAAGTTGGTGAGAGTAAAATCCAATATTTCTGGTAAATTCAGTGGATACAATACTAAAAATTAACCAAGGTGAATCAGACATGTTAGTTTTCAACGGCAGAATAGCCAGTTTTATTCATCAACCACAACCTGTAAGCGATTGCAGGGCACACTGGTCAATATTTACAATTTTCCATATTTTGGAGGCTATTTGGCGGCCATTTTGAGCGATTAAGTAACTAATTAAATAATTAAGTAACAATTTTTGGTTCCAATGACTTGGACTATATACGGGTAATGTTATTCATTACTTACATAACACAGTTCTGCTCATTCATTTTTGAAATGTGACTAGAATCCCAATTGTGATTTTTTTAGTGAAACCTTTATACCACATCCTGTAAAATTAAATTTGTTCAAGGATCGGAAGGGTCTAGGACTCAAAGAATTTCTTATATCATTGCCCCAGTGATCAGTTAATATAAAATATACAAAATAAAGTGACAATGGTCGAACAGTTCCAAACAGCAGAAACTGATATAGAAGATATTAGTGAAAAGTGTCATGTTTTGCACTTCCGGTGGCCATTTTGGTGGCCATTTTTTATATAGGAAATGTATACATACCAATAAATAAGTAGTACTCAATTATCAATAGAATGACATATCGCACGACGTAATACCTCATAAACTTCCTCAGTAATTGCGAATTGAAATTTACCTGGTCAGATATTCAATGTTGGTGGCCATCTTGGATTCAAAGACCGATAACGCTATAAAGCCCCCATAGCCAGATGGCAAACAACCGGTAAATTGAAGGACTGATGTAGTTCTACAAAGATATCGTAACCGCCAAAAATCCGCTTATGGGGGAGGGGGTCTACATGCATCTCAAGTATAAGTTAGTATAAGTCGATAATGTCACTAAAACACTCTCATTTTCAGTTCGTTGTGGACCCAAAATGAAGCACTTTTACGCCGATTATGCACCCAATACAAACCCTACATGTATCATAAGCCGATACCGATCTGACATTCGAGACAACAGGCTGAATAAATACATTAAAACGCATACAGTTTCGTTCATATATACCATGACCATCGCGTAAACAGCATGCTATTATAAAGACTTACTATATTTTACATAAGCAAGAGCCTGATTGTGTTACAGAAGACAGCACAGTGTCACTGGCTAATCACACACAAATGATATAAACGCTCTTTATTAGTTCCATATCAGGAATTCAGCAACAAAGAGCGCTCTTTATGTTTACCATCATAATATAAACAAACACAAGAAGAGTAACTTTTTATGCTTATGTTTACATAACAATGGTCAAACAAATGACAATAACATACTGTTTATGCGATATTTCTTATTTGTATACGGACAAAGTCTGTCTACATTTTGATGTTCTTTCTGTTTGTGGCGGTTTTTGATGGGTGGAAATATTTTCACAGGATACCCACCGCCAAGGCCAACCGTACCTTTAATGTAGCTGAATGTAGAATAATTACGTCTCTTTCCAGGAGGTTTCATAGTGATTGTTACCCGCGAGGAGTACCTTGAAAACGTCTCTGACTACAAGGACAACCTCAAACCACTTATAAATAAACTCATCGAAGACCAGAGATGGGAAGCGACGGTTAATCGAATATTCGAAGGATATCAATGGGATACCAATGGGATTATCATGACTTTTAGAAAACTTTGAGAACATCTTTCTTTATTAGCGTGCTGTTAATGTTTGTGTATTAGCTGTAATTTCACTCTTTTAACCCTTTACCCAACAGAATGGCCCTGTGCCAATGCATTCTCTTATATATGCGAGTCGACCATAGGTCGCCTCGCATATATAAGAGAATGCATTGGCTTAACACATTCAAAATTATAAAATTGTTAAAGAATGTAAGAAAAAATGGTAAAAAGTGTTAAAAAAAGAATTTTTTTTAGGCCAATGCATTCTCTTATATATGCGAGGCGACCTATGGTCGACTCGCATATATAAGAGAATGCATTGGCACAGGGCATAACTGTAACTATCACAATGTGGTCAAGGAGACGGTTCCAATGATATCCATATTTGTATGGTTCTATTGAGACAGACCGAAGATATTTTAGGACGTTGAAGCTTTATTTGGCCGATTTTGGCCGTTTTGTTGGGTAAAGGGTTAAGAAAATATCAAGAGAAAAAACACAGAACAAATACCAGTGTGGATGTGCCCGTTACTATGACTATTATTTATATATTAGGTCCACTGTCGTAATTCACACATGAATGGTTATCACTATTATTTATATATTATTTATATATTAGGTCCACTGTCGTCATTCACACATGGTGTCATCGTTACTAGTATAACGTACACGTTCACTTGAATCAATGGACGCATAAGGTATACATGTACGGGTGTATAAGTTTGAATTACATATATGTTGTATTAATCATGCCATTGAAATTCAACAGTCCAAAAATATTCTTCGTACATTGGGCGTTTAATTATTTTTGCGAAACTCGTTGCATGTATGTATTTGTTCGCGTATGCGAATAATCGTTATGTTTAATGGAAGTGTTTTTTCTTGAATTTTTCTTCCTCTTATGTTTTGATATTGAAATTAATATTTATTGATTTAACCCCTGCCGTTGCGAGATCGTTTTTCCTTGCTAAAATGCGATTATGTGTTAAATTGGATCTCAAATTCGTCGTAATTACTTGCGATATATGTATTAATCTCGTCCACAAAATTCGATTCGATCCTCGATAAATCTCGGCTCGAATCAAAATTAGTGCACTTGGTTAATAAATTTCGTATATAATTGCGACTCATTGGAGATCCTCTATTTATCATATGACTCAATCATTATTTACGTTGGACACTATGTCATAAATCAATTTCATATCAATTACTAATTCATATCACTTTCCAATAATTTGATTGGTTTGTTGACAAAAAGTGTGTTCCAATTGGCTGAATGGCAGCCGGGGGCCGAGCCGCATCTCTGACTAAATGCAGGTCAAATTCGTGCGCGTCAAATACACGAATCAACGCGATGCCGAAATTCTCGCAATTATAATCTTGAAATATATAGTTTTGGACATTGTTATACGATAAATAGAATATGTAACTCGTATTTATCTAATAAACATACGATATAATGTCACAAACTGAGAACAGAATAGCGCATATTATTTCTGCTAGTTCACCAAATGTAATTGGGCTTTCGGTGCAATGAAGTGACGTCCCATTAACCTTTTGCTTCCGATGTCATATAGCTATTTAGTTATTTGTGTGCGTTTTGGACATCATAATCAATTTATAGGTGTCATATGATAAATAGAATATGTAATGAGTGTTTCTCTCATATGATATTTATGAAACTCGTCACGAATTTTCAGTTTTCTAAAATTTTTAGACTCGTTTCATAAATATCATATGAGAGAAACACTCATTTCATATCCTTTATATATCAAACTAGCCGATGAGCCCGACGTTGCCCGGGCTATTCAAAAACCAAATTTCAAGTCGATAGCTCCACCCGTTTCCGAGATCTGGTCTGAGCATGCGCGAAGCTGGCGTCGCACGGGCTCGGCCGATGAGCCCGACGTTGTCCGGGCTATTCAAAAACCAAATTTCCAAGTCGATAGCTCCACCCGTTTCCGATATCTGGTCTGCTCATGCGCGAAGCTGGCGTCGCACGGGCTCGGCGACCAGATAAAATTCGTATCCGGGGCAAGATACATTCACATATCAAATTTCAAGTCGATAGCTCCACCCGTTTCCGAGATCTCGTCTGCGCATGCGCGAAGCTGGCGTCGCACGGGCTCGGCGACCCGATAAAATTCGTATCCGCGGCAAGATACATTCACATAGCAAATTTCAAGTCGATAGCTCCACCCGTTTCCGAGATCTCGTCTGCGATCGGTCGAGAATCGTAGATTTGTATTAAGGACAGACAGACAGACAGACAGACAAACAGACAGACAGAGGTCTTCAAAATATATATGAGATGGATGCACGGACTCAGTATGATACTATAAGTGTTCATTGCTTCAAATGTTATCGCGCCAGTGAGCGTAAACAAATTGTCATTTCTTAGCGAAATTGTCATGTATTAATTGCACATTGAGATGTCTCTCAACTCAAATAAAGCTTGAAATCGGTCGCGATTTTGCCGATGTCGGGGTTCGAACCTCATCCAATGGTGTCGAATCTTTAATATTAGCCATACACAAGTCGAAACATGATATGACATGCGCTTAGCGTGGCATATAGTCAGCAAACTGCAACTGATGATGGTCTTATCAAAACATTTTGGCATCTTTTTTAACTCATTTGGAGTAATTTTCAAAAACCTAGAAATTCTACCTTTGGCATTAAATTAATCTTGTTTTTGTGGGGTACGTTCTAAAACTATTTTAAAAATTCTAATAAACCGCTCCAGGGTCCAGCTTCCACCTCAAAATTCATGTCATCAGAACGAGGAGCAATTTGTCTGCGAGAAATTGGGACCTTGGTCATCATCACGTTTAGCCTCGAATCTTCTTTAATATGCATACAGCAGACAAGCTCCCCTTTCTTTTGACATCCATACATGTGTGCACCACCTTCATTGTGTGGGGAAATTATATGACGGATAGGTTGAAAGCCATTAATTATTTCACCATACTTATGTATAAACGTGTAAAGATTTGCCCAGGAAGACCCTTAACATTGTGTGTTATATATGTATATCTCCATACAATAATTTATGTTTAGTAGGTTATGTTCCATCGTTCACATCCCTCCTATAAACAAAGCTAATGGTGGGGTATTATACATAGAGAATATCCGCATAGTGCAGCTGAATAGAGAATTTATTTTTGCTCGTATGTGGGCATCTATTTGGCGAGCCTCTAGGCGAGCATACGAGCAAAAATAAATTCTCTATTCAGCTGCACTATATGTTCATGTTACCTACTTAGCAACTTTATCTGTATACATGAAGTAGAGACTAATTAATTATGAAACAGTTTGTATTCATGTGACTGCCGCACTGCGCAGAGGTGAACTCCTGGAGGTTAACTGATCCAAGTTCTTGTAACCTTTCTTCCTCGCATATCATTAAGTGTATCTGTCTGATAGAGGCTGCTTCGTCTGTCTATTAGACGGATATAGGCGTGGTTTGTCTGTTGGGCTTTATACGTGTGGTAGAGAGGGGTAGGAGGTGGATAAAGAGGTTTATTCGATTTCTCAATTTTATTCGGTAGGCAACAAAATCATGAAATGGTCAGCCTACGAGACCTGCATCGATCAATGCCTGCAGATTGGCCATGTCTGCGGCAGCTGAAACAGAAAACAAAACGCAATGTTCGATTTGTGCACTAGATCATGAAATGAATCTCAACTATGTCTAACGCCCGCAGAGATCATATTCTACCAGCACAAAAACAGGGAACTGTATAATGTCAAAAAATAGTGCGGGGAATGTATTTCTTTGTTAATACCTGTTGCTTAAGGGACTTAAGGGACATTGTGCGCGATTTTGCTTTGCACCATTTACAATCATGCCATTTCCCAAGGGTAATTAATTCAATGTGTTCTGTGGTATCGGCTCACTAAAGTCAATAAAAGCATGCAATTTCGAGTTGGGACCATCCATACTTTGACCTAGATTTGAACAAATATAAACAAAGAAATATATTCCCTGCTTTGTTTGTTCAATGTTATAATGTTCCCTGTCAGAAGAGGTCAGAACTTCCCGGGTTTTGTATGGTGGAATATGATATCTATACTGGCGTTATAGACAGGGTAGAGATTCATGGCAGGATCTATATGTGTACACATAGTCACAAATTACAGGATATTCTATAAAATATCAAAATAAAAGTTTGTCCACTTCTTGTTCTTTAGTGTTTTCCATTAGTTTCCTAAAAGAGATATTTAAGTATAGGATATAGAAGATCTCCAGCGAGTTATTTTGGAATATAAGATTTTATAAAACGAGTTTGATCGATTTGATTCACAACGAGTTGTAGACGAGTTGTGAATAAAATTTATCAAACGAATTTCATAAAACCTGATACACTAGGGTTAAGCGGTTTTTGTGCGACTATAACACGCGTTAACACAGCAATGTCACTATACAGCTTTCCCAATATTTAACAATATATCCAACTCAAACTGCATTTTCAGATTGTAATTTCCCATTCGCAATCATAAGGAATACTCGATATATCCTGGTCTGATTCAGTTATAAACTCAGTTGTCCCGAATACGTCGCTGGACTTTAAGACATTACAAGACCATCCAAAACGATTCCAAAGACTGCAAAATTGAATCAAAATATAAAACTTTTTTGGTCTGCCCTGGACTACAATGTACATTATATATACTAATCGACGTTGATGCAACACCCCTTGGAACGACGCAGTACGTTATTTCTTTCTCAATGCCGTTATGTGGCGTATCCATGTACTATGCAGGCTTGCAAAAATTATTTTTCGATGGTAACCTTCGGAACCGCTCGGTCACTTCTCTTCAACCCGCCATTCCCTGGGGTCATACATGCATGTATTCGTGAACTTGAAAGGAGGACGTTGTTGTTGATTGGTTGAAATCACGTCACGTGACGTCGCGCGCAGGCCCAATTTGGTTAAATATTGTATGGCCGCAACATGAAACGCGATAGCAGAATATGCTGTTTCAATCGCCGAGCTGAGCGTTAATATTAGAAATTGATGATAATTGATCTGCATCCATTCCATGGAGTGTGGATACAGGTTGGTCTGACATTTCATATCGGATGTACATGTAAAAGTGCTTCAAACAATAAACACGACAGACCAATTTGAATCCATACTACATGTAACGCATGAAAATTAACATACAGTTCTTAAAGGGGTACTGTACACCATTTGCAATAAATTCCCGGTAATAACAACGATCTAATATCGATAATATATAGAAAAATATGTAATTTCAGTCGAAGATGTATTCTGTGAACGTTCATGTTAATCTGTGATCTTATATTAGCCATAAATTAAAGGATTGAGGGATAGTGAATTGATAAACACATGACACACACGATCGTTCAACGCATTATGCTGATACGGAGAGAAAACTCAAGCCATTCATTGACTAGTGACTACACAATAACTTAAGTAAGTACATGGGACTAGTATGCATATAATATTACTTTATTTGATACATTTGGTTGAAAAATTCGATAATTTAAAAATACGGAATCGAATCGGCAAGGAATCGGATCTTGAATCGAATAGAGGATCGCGATAAATCGTCACGATCCTAACTGTGTTTAGTTTTTTCTGAGCATATAAATGACAATATACGTACCATAACATTGGTCCTTGACCAGCTTGAAGCCACTGCAGCAGACTAAGCTTGCATCGGGACACGTTGGTGTATCAATCACGGTGATTACCACTGGCACCATTTGATAATATGGATGCTCTCTGCGCAGATAAAGTTATAATGTTAGTATATAATTAACTACTATTATACGGCCAATAGTTCGAATGCTAGTGTAACTACTATACTGTGACGAATAGTAGAGAACATTATTTTATCATCTAGTTCGTGAGAGCTGTAGAGCCAGTAGAGGTAACAATGTAACAAAGAAACTGGAATATATGTTGTTTTCATTCACTTCATAAATTAAATGAAGAGTAATCACTTGATTGAACTGATGGCGTGACCTAATTCATTGGAGGCAGGGACGTTGTATAGACAGTAATCACTTGATTGAACTGATGGCGTGCCCTAATTCATTGGAGGCAGGGACGTTGTATATACAGTAATCACTTGATTGAACTGATGGCGTGACCTAATTCAATGGAGGCAGGGACGTTGTATATACAGTAATCACTTGATTGAACTGATGGCGTGACCTAATTCATTGGAGGCAGGGACGTTGTATAGACAGTAATCACTTGATTGAACTGATGGTGTGAACTAATTCATTGGAGGCAGGGACGTTGTATAGACAGTAATCACTTGATTGAACTGATGGCGTGACCTAATTCATTGGAGGCAGGGACGTTGTATAGACAGTAATCACTTGATTGAACTGATGGCGTGACCTAATTCATTGGAGGCAGGGACGTTGTATAGACAGTAATCACTCGACTGAACTGATGGTGTGAACTAATTCATTGGAGGCAGGGATGTTATATAGACAGTAATCACTCGATTGAACTGATGGTGTGAACTAATTCATTGGAGGCAGGGACGTTATATAGACAGTAATCACTCGATTGAACTGATGGTGTGAACTAATTCATTGGAGGCAGGGACGTTGTATAGACAGTAATCACTTGATTGAACTGATGGCGTGACCTAATTCATTGGAGGCAGGGACATTGTATAGACAGTAATCACTCGATTGAACTGATGGTGTGAACTAATTCATTGGAGGCAGGAACGTTGTATAGACAGTAATCACTTGATTGAACTGATGGCGTGAACTAATTCATTGGATGCAGGGACGTTGTATAGACAGTAATCACTCGATTGAACTGATGGTGTGAACTAAATCATTGCAGGCAGGGACGTTGTATAGACAGTAATCACTTGATTGAACTGATGGCGTGACCTAATTCATTGGAGGCAGGGACGTTGTATAGACAGTAATCACTTGATTGAACTGATGGCGTGACCTAATTCATTGGAGGCAGGGACGTTGTATAGACAGTAATCACTCGATTGAACTGATGGTGTGAAATAATTCATTGGAGGCAGGGACGTTGTATAGACAGTAATCACTTGATTGAACTGATGGCGTGACCTAATTCATTGGAGGCAGGGACGTTGTATAGACAGTAATCACTTGATTGAACTGATGGTGTGAACTAATTCATTGGAGGCAGGGACGTTGTATAGATAGTAATCACTTGATTGAACTGATGGAGTGAACTAATTCATTGGAGGCAGGGACGTTATATAGGCAGTAATCACTTGATTGAACTGATGGTGTGAACTAATTCATTGGAGGCAGGGACGTTATATAGACAATAATCACTCGATTGAACTGATGGCGTGAACTAATTCATTGGAGGCAGGGACATTATATAGACAGTAATCAGTTGATTGAACTGATGGTGTGAACTAATTCATTGGAGGCAGGGACGTGATATAGACAGTAATCACTTGATTGAACTGATGGTGTGAACTAATTTATTGGAGGCAGGGACGTGATATAGACAGTAATCACTTGATTGAACTGATGGTGTGAACTAATTCATTCGAGGCAGGGACGTTGTACACACACGCTCGAGAGTTTTACGAATTAGTCCCTGCCTCGAGTGAATTATTTCAAGTCACCAGTTCAACCAAGTGATTATTTTGTTTATTATATTATACTATTAACATCTATCATGACGAATAAATCTCGATAGCGCGTATGAATACATTAAGTGACATATTTCACTAGTGAACTTATCGTTTGTAATCACTCGGGGAATCATGGTAAATCATAAATTATCGTTTGTAATCACTCGGGGAATCATGATAAATCATAAATTATCGTTTGTAGTCACTCGGGGAATCATGGTAAATCATAAATTATCGTTTGTAATCACTCGGGGAATAATGGTAAATAATAAATTATCATTTGTAATCACTCGGGGAATCATGGTAAATCATAAATTATCGTTTGTGATCACTCGGGGAATCATGGTAAATTATCGTTTGTAATCACTCGGGTAATCATGGTAAATTATCGTTTGTAATCACTCGGGGAATCATGGTAAATCATAAATTATCGTTTGTAATCTCTCGGGGAATCATGGTAAATCATAAATTATCGTTTGTAGTCACTCGGGGAATCATGGTAAATCATAAATTATCGTTTGTAATCACCCGGGGAATAATGGTAAATAATAAATTATCATTTGTAATCACTCGGGGAATCATGGTAAATCATAAATTATCGTTTGTAATCACTCGGGGAATCATGGTAAATAATAAATTATCGTTTGTTAATCACTCGGGGAATCATGGTAAATCATAAATTATCGTTTGTAATCACTCGGGGAATCATCGTAAATCATAAATTATCGTTTGTAATCACTCGGGAAATCATGGTAAATCATAAATTATCGTTTGTAATCACTCGGGTAATCATGGTAAATTATCGTTTGTAATCACTCGGGGAATCATGGTAAATTATCGTTTGTAATCACTCGGGGAATCATGGTAAATTATCGTTTGTAATCACTCGGGGAATCATGGTAAATCACAAATTATCGTTTGTAATCACTCGGGTAATCATGGTAAATTATCGTTTGTAATCACTCGGGGAATCATGGTAAATTATCGTTTGTAATCACTCGGGGAATCATGGTAAATCATAAATTATCGTTTGTAATCACTCGGGTGATCATGGTAAATTATCGTTTGTAATCACTCGGGGAATCATGGTAAATTATCGTTTGTAATCACTCGGGGAATCATGGTAAATCATAAATTATCGTTTGTAATCACTCGGGTGATCATGGTAAATTATCGTTTGTAATCATTCGGGTAATCATGGTAAATTATCGTTTGTAATCACTCGGGTATTCATGGTAAATTATCGTTTGTAATCACTCGGGGAATCGTGGTAAATCATAAATTATCGTTTGTAATCACTCGGGTGATCATGGTAAATTATCGATTGTAATCACTCGGGTAATCATGGTAAATTATCGTTTGTAATCACTCGGGGAATCATGGTAAATTAAATCATAAATTATCATTTGTAATCACTCGGGTAGTCAAGGTAAATTATCGTTTGTAATCACTCGGGGAATCATGGTAAATTATCGTTTGTAATCACTCGGGGAATCATGGTAAATCACAAATTATCGTTTGTAATCACTCGGGTAATCATGGTAAATTATCGTTTGTAATCATTCGGGTAATCATGGTAAATTATCGTTTGTAATCACTCGGGTAATCATTGTAAATTATCGTTTGTAATCACTCGGGGAATCATGGTAAATCATAAATTATCGTTTGTAATCACTCGGGGAATCATGGTAAATCATAAATTATCGTTTGTTAATCACTCGGGGAATCATGGTAAATCATAAATTATCGTTTGTAATCACTCGGGGAATCATGGTAAATCATAAATTATCGTTTGTAATCACTCGGGGAATCATGGTAAATCATACATTATCGTTTGAAATCCCTCGGGGAATCATGGCAAATCATAAATTATCGTTTGTAATCACTCGGGTAATCATGGTAAATTATCGTTTGTAATCACTCGGGGAATCATGGTAAATTATCGTTTGTAATTATTCGGGGAATCTTTGTAAATTATCGTTTGTAATCACTCGGGGAATCGTGTTAAATCACAAATTATCGTTTGTAATCACTCGGGTAATCATGGTAAATGATCGTTTGTAATCACTCGGGGAATCATGGTAAATTATCGTTTGTAATCACTCGGGTAATCATGGTAAATTATCGTTTGTAATCACTCGGGGAATCATGGTAAATTATCGTTTGTAATCACTCGGGGAATCATGGTAAATCATAAATTATCGTTTGAAATCACTCGGGGAATCATGGTAAATCATAAATTATCGTTTGTAATCACTCGGGGAATCATGGTAAATAATCGTTTGTAATCACTCGGGTAATCATGGTAAATTATCGTTTGTAATCACTCGAGGAATCATGGTAAATTATCGTTTGTAATCACTCGGGGAATCATGGTAAATTATCGTTTGTAATCACTCGGGGAATCATGGTAATTCATAAATTATCGTTTGAAATCACTCGGGGAATCATGGTAAATTATCGTTTGTAATCACTCGGGGAATCATGGTAAATTATCGTTTGTAATCACTCGGGGAATCATGGTAAATTATCGTTTGTAATCACTCGGGGATTCATGGTAAATCATAAATTATCGTTTGTAATCACTCGGGGAATCATGGTAAATCATAAATTATCGTTTGTAATCACTCGGGGAATAATGGTAAATTATCGTTTGTAATCACACGAGGAATCATGGTAAATTATCGATTGTAATCACTCGGGGAATCATGGTAAATTATCGTTTGTAATCACTCGGGGAGTCATGGTAAATCATAAATTATCGTTTGTAATCACTCGGGGAATCATGGTAAATCATAAATTATCGTTTGTAATCACTCGGTAAATCAGGGTAAACCATAAATTATCGTTTGTAATCACTCGGGGAATCATGGTAATCACTCGGGGAATCATGGTAATCACTCGGGGAATCATGGTAATCACTCGGGGAATCATGGTAAATCATAAATTATCGTTTGTTAATTGCTCGAGGAATCATGGTAAATCATAAATTATCGTTTGTAATCACTCGGGGAATCATGATAAATCATAAATTATCGTTTGTTAATCGCTCGGGGAATCATGGTAAATAATAAATTATCGTTTGTAATCACTCGGGTGATCATGGTAAATTATCGTTTGTAATCACTCGGGGAATCATGGTAAATTATCGTTTGTAATCACTCGGGGAATCATGGTAAATTATCGTTTGTAATCACTCGGGGAATCATGGTAAATCACAAATTATCGTTTGTAATCACTCGGGTAATCATGGTAAATTATCGTTTGTAATCACTCGGGGAATCATGGTAAATTATCGTTTGTAATCACTCGGGGAATCGTGGTAAATTATCGTTTGTAATCACTCGGGGAATCATGGTAACTCATAAATTATCGTTTGTAATCACTCGGGTAATCATGGTAAATTATCGTTTGTAATCATTCGGGGAATCATGGTAAATCATAAATTATCGTTTGTAATCACTCGGGGAATCATGGTAAATCATAAATTATCGTTTGTTAATCACTCGGGGAATAATGGTAAATCAAAAATTATCATTTGTAATCACTCGGGGAATCATGGTAAATTATCGTTTGTAATCACTCGGGAATCATGGTAAATAATAAATTATCGTTTGTTAATCACTCGGGGAATCATGGTAAATCATAAATTATCGTTTGTAATCACTCGGGGAATCATGGTAAATAATAAATTATCGTTTGTTAATCACTCGGGGAATCATGGTAAATCATAAATTATCGTTTGTAATCACTCGGGGAATCATGGTAAATCATAAATTATCGTTTGTAATCACTCGGGGAATCATGGTAAATTATCATTTGTAATCACTCGGGGAATCATGGTAAATCACAAATTATCGTTTGTAATCACTCGGGTAATCATGGTAAATCATAAATTATCGTTTGTAATCACTCGGGTAATCATGGTAAATCATAAATTATCATTTGTAATCACTCGGGGAATCATGGTAAATCATAAATTATCGTTTGTAATCACTCGGGGAATCATGGTAAATCATAAATTATCGTTTGTAATCACTCGGGGAATCATGGTAAATTATCATTTGTAATCACTCGGGGAATCATGGTAAATCACAAATTATCGTTTGTAATCACTCGGGTAATCATGGTAAATTATCGTTTGTAATCACTCGGGGAATCATGGTAAATTATCGTTTGTAATCACTCGGGGAATCGTGGTAAATTATCGTTTGTAATCACTCGGGGAATCATGGTAACTCATAAATTATCGTTTGTAATCACTCGGGTAATCATGGTAAATTATCGTTTGTAATCATTCGGGGAATCATGGTAAATCATAAATTATCGTTTGTAATCACTCGGGGAATCATGGTAAATCATAAATTATCGTTTGTTAATCACTCGGGGAATAATGGTAAATCAAAAATTATCATTTGTAATCACTCGGGGAATCATGGTAAATTATCGTTTGTAATCACTCGGGAATCATGGTAAATAATAAATTATCGTTTGTTAATCACTCGGGGAATCATGGTAAATCATAAATTATCGTTTGTAATCACTCGGGGAATCATGGTAAATAATAAATTATCGTTTGTTAATCACTCGGGGAATCATGGTAAATCATAAATTATCGTTTGTAATCACTCGGGGAATCATGGTAAATCATAAATTATCGTTTGTAATCACTCGGGGAATCATGGTAAATTATCATTTGTAATCACTCGGGGAATCATGGTAAATCATAAATTATCGTTTGAAATCACTCGGGAATCATGGTAAATTATCGTTTGTAATCACTCGGGGAATCATGGTAAATTATCGTTTGTAATCACTCGGGGAATCATGGTAAATCATAAATTATCGTTTGAAATCACACGGGAATCATGGTAAATTATCGTTTGTAATCACCCGGGGAATCATGGTAAATTATCGTTTGTAATCACTCGGGGAATCGGGGTAAATCACAAATTATCGGATGTAATCACTCGGGGAATCATGGAAAATTATCGTTTGTAATCACTCGGGGAATCATGGTAATCATACATTATCGTTTGAAATCACTAGGGGAATCATGGTAAATTATCGTTTGTAATCACTCGGGGAATCATGGTAAATCATAAATTATCGTTTGTAATTACTCGGGGAATCATGGTAAATTATCGTTTGTAATCACTCGAGGAATCATGGTAAATTATCGTTTGTAATCACTCGGGGAATCATGGTAAATTATCGTTTGTAATCATTCGGGGAATCATGGTAAATCATAAATTATCGTTTGTAATCACTCGGGGAATCATGGTAAATCATAAATTATCGTTTGAAATCACTCGGGGAATCATGGTAAATTATCGTTTGTAATCACTCGGGGAATCATGGTAAATCATAAATTATCGTTTGTAATCACTCGGGGAATCATGGTAAATTATCGTTTGTAATCACTCGGGGAATCATGGTAAATCATAAATTATCGTTTGTAATCTCTCGGGTAATCATGGTAAATTATCGTTTGTAATCACTCGGGGAATCATGGTAAATTATCGTTTGTAATCACTCGGGGAATCATGGTAAATTATCGTTTGTAATCACTCGTGGAATCATGGTAAATCATAAATTATCGTTTGTAATCACTCGGGGAATCATGGTAAATCATAAATTATCGTTTGTAATCACTCGGGGAATCATGGTAAATCATAAATTATAGTTTGTAATCACTCGGGGAATCAGGGTAAATCATAAATTATCGTTTGTTAATCGCTCGGGGAATCATGGTAAATAATAAATTATCGTTTGTAATCACTCGGGGAATCATGGTAAATCATAAATTATCGTTTGTAATCACTCGGGGAATCATGGTAAATCATAAATTATCGTTTGTTAATCGCTCGGGGAATCATGGTAAATAATAAATTATCGTTTGTAATCACTCGGGGAATCATGGTAAATCATAAATTATCGTTTGTTAATCACTCGGGGAATCATGGTAAATCATAAATTATCGTTTGTAATCACTCGGGGAATCATGGTAAATCATAAATTATCATTTGTAATCACTCGGGGAATCATGGTAAATCATAAATTATCGTTTGTTAATCACTCGGGGATTCATGGTAAATCATAAATTATCGTTTGTAATCACTCGGGGAATCATGGTAAATCATAAATTATCGTTTGTAATCACTCGGGGAATCATGGTAAATTATCATTTGTAATCACTCGGGGAATCATGGTAAATTATCGTTTGTAATTACTCTGGGAATCATGGTAAATTATCGTTTGTAATCACTCGGTGAATCATGGTAAATCACAAATTATCGTTTGTAATCACTCGGGTAATCATGGTAAATTATCGTTTGTAATCACTCGGGGAATCATGGTAAATTATCGTTTGTAATCACTCGGGGAATCGTGGTAAATTATCGTTTGTAATCACTCGGGGAATCATGGTAAATCATAAATTATCGTTTGTAATCACTCGGGGAATCATGGTAAATCATAAGTTATCGTTTGTAATCACTCGGGGAATCATGGTAAATCATAAATTATCGTTTGTAATCACTCGAGGAATTATGTTAAATTATCGTTTGTAATCACTCGGGGAATCATGGTTAATACTCGTTTGTAATCACTCGGGGAATCATGGTAAATTATCGTTTGTAATCACTCGGGGAATCATGGTAAATAATCGTTTGTAATCACTCGGGTAATCATGGTAAATTATCGTTTGTAATCACTCGGGGAATCATGGTAAATCATAAATGATCGTTTGTAATCACTCGGGGAATCATGGTAAATCATAAATGATCGTTTGTAATCACTCGGGGAGTCATGGTAAATCATCAATTATCGTTTGTAATCACTCGGGGAATCATGGTAAATTATAATTTATCGTTTGTAATCACTCGGGGAATCATGGTAAATCATAAATTATCATTTGTAATCACTCGGGGAATCATGGTAAATTATCGTTTGTAATCACTCGGGGAATCATGGTAAATTATCGTTTGTAATCACTCGGGGAATCACTCGGGGAATCATGGTAAATTATCGTTTGTAATCATTCGGGGAATCATGGTAAATAATAAATTATCGTTTGTATACATAATCACTCGGGGAATCATGGTAAATTATCGTTTGTAATCACTCGGGGAATCATGGTAAATCATAAATATGAATGTAATACAAACCAATAAAGCTAACGATCAAAACATTTCTCGAACAATATCAACAAACTAATTTCCAGAACATTCCAATGTAACACAATATACTGCTATATGTAGTATATGCTTCAGTATACAAAGTGTATTGCCATTTTGGGTGAAAATGTATGATATATTTTGAAAAAAGGCCCGAGGGAAAAAATAGAGCCGCACGCCCGCCCATCCTACTTGTCTACCGCCTCCCGCGTGACTATGTTGGTTTTGATTTTGTTTTAGATAAAACAATGGCCATCTTTTTTAGAAAATGGCCAAAACAAATTTATTCGTCCAAACTTTTGGCTAAAGTTTTCTTTAACCCAAAATCATAAATCTAATTCAAAAGTGTTTTTAAATTGGCCAAAATAATCAGAATTAGTCAAGAAAAAATGCCAAAAAATTTGTCGATCCAGCGTGAACACTTCAAGTGAAAGGAATCGACTCAGAGAGAAAATGAAAGACAAACTGCTCATACATAATATCATAGTGCACCAGTCATACTTCCTTTCTGACTCTATACAGACTGGGTACCATGTTATTGAACAGTTCGGCAATATTTTTAAGCGTTGGTTTTCCCTACATTAATGGCGGCTACCACAAGTTCACAACTCATACAACATGTGTTGTGTTGAAAGTGGAATGTTTTGTATGTTTGGTAAAACCGTTCACGGATCTACTCTTTATAATAGGCCGGAAGTGCAAGTGAGCAGGATAATTTGATAAACTTTGACTGGTAAGTCACAATGACAGCATCTGACCGACAAAGCAACAAAGCGTTTAGATAACTGAATTTAAAACTATATAAATATATCCACAAGGAAAGACTTCAAATTGTCTTAGTATATATATCGGTAAATATATGAACTACGCAGTTTAGTAATGTGCTCGCTCCCTACTTATTGACCTACTCCCCCACTCAATCACCAGTTCTCTGTTATTTTGATCTACCGTATGTACTGTCTTCCAGAGTAGCTGACTAACATATATATGAAGAAAATACCCCTTTGACAAAACCCTGCTCCGACATCAGTTAAGACGAACACAAAATCAAACAAACCCCACCAAATGTTATAGCTACCAAATCATCCATAACCCATATATAACAATATGCTCTGGAAGGCACTACACCAATCACCATAAAATCACAAAATCATGCATGTAAATATGTTCAGCTGTCATCTTGTAAACATTTTGTATCTAAATTGATTGTATTGGGAGAGGGGCTACATAAGTTAAATTTGTGCCCCGATCCCTGTTGTATTATATGCAAATAAAATACGTTTCAAGTCAATCTGACCGACTGGATATTGAACCAGCGAAGAAGTAACACGTGGGTTTGTAATTACAAATTAACATAGAAATCGCATCAACAAATTGCGCGAAATAGTGCTCGCATTCTATCAGCGGTTTTCGAAATGAAGGTAATAAATGATAAAATTGTATTTTATATTTTGTGGGCTGACTACGAGCAAGTTATAACACTATTTGTTTGGATTATCTATCGTGTAAGTCCACTTTAAAATGTGGGTAAAATGTTATTGGTGGCAGCTGTTTTGTCGAAACATTCAGAAGAGATACACCCTGTATGGAATGTAGACATAAGCGTGAAAGGTCGTCTACTACAAGGGTAGACAAAGTCTTATCGGTCCACAACAGCTTGGGCTATCGGTTGGGTTGATGCTATTTTTGGACCAAGTCCCATACCGTTACTGTTCTATAACGTACTTTACGCCCAGAATCGTTGGCGGGAGTTATCGTGCTTGTATGTCTTCGGATTGGGTCAAATGAAGCTTTGTCTATATCCTTTCCAAGGCATGATGATATAAAATATGCGTTTTGCAGAGGTCTGTGGAATGTCAAACGAACGATATTTATAAGTAAACAAAGCCTAGTTTTCCAGAGAATTTCGATTTGTCGTGCTACCAGAAAATATATGTAAACAATATATTAAACGACCGTCTCATCACTTTACCTTTTTCTATCACGGTATACGATATATCATGTTGAAGACAGATTTATCGTGGACATGTGATTAATCACATTCAGGTGTTCACGTGAATGCCCAGACTCCACGTGTATATGTATGTATTTTGAATGAAAGTCCGTTATAAAACGGCAATGGGAGGGAACTCCGTATAAAACAACATCAACCCAACCGATATTCCAAGCTTTTGTTGACCGAGAAGTCTTGATCTACTTCATGGGGTGCGCGTTTTTCAGTTCTCCAATTGATACTGACTCACAATTGGTAAATCCGACATTTTGCGGTAAAACACCGCAAATTATCTATACGCCGAATTGGTTGGTATATTTTGCACTTAAACATTGCTTGACCAAATGGATTCTCCCAACCAATTAGAAGAGAATATATTTTGGTCGATTCGTTATTCATCTGGAAGGATGTTCAGGTAATAAATCAAGAATACAGACTGATGAAAAGATAATACAAGTACAAAATGTTTCATATTAATTGGTGGGAATTGCTTGGATGATAAGTTCAACAAACGTTGAATATGCCTTACGGGAACTACTCACCAATGAGTAGTTACTATAGAAGGGTTGACTTGCCAGTGTGTGTGAGTGTAGCCAAGGTGCTTGGTTCAACAACCCAAGTATCCCGCGCTGATACAAACTAACTGCTAACTTACACGTTGATAGTTTCGTACACTGGACACTCATGCCATTCGTATTTAGGCGTTGTCATGGATCCGGTCCCGGATCCGGTGTTTGGAGTCTGCGTGGTGAACTGATCCTGCCAGTGATGGTGGTGTGGGTTCCCGTTCAGTAAATTATCGAACAACCCTCTCTTACCGTGTCCACCGCTGAAAGAATGGAGGAGTTTAATGCGAAAAGCAACATATTGATATGGAACATGCATGAGCACATATATACACCATTTACATTGGTATGAATGAATATAGTACTTCCATCAGAATGTCATGTTCATACACAATAACATTTATATAATACTTATATAAATATAATATGTATACTTTATACACAGATATACACAATTGTATATATATGCATACAGCAAATACATATACATTCATATGGATATATATAGCTTAGTATGCTATCTAAGTTGTATACTTTAACGACATGTTTCCAATAAATGCTAACGTTCTTCAATATTAATATATTTTCAATAGAAAAGATGTTATATAACTTTTCTAGTGAAGGGTTCAACCAGTAATTGTCAGGTTTTTTTTCTGATAGTGAGGAAATGTTTACATACCTGAAGATATGAGTGTCAATGGGACATCTCTTGTATCCGGTCACGTGGGTCACCTGCTCATACCTGGAGAACTTCTTGGCTTCCATTCTGGTTTCAGTTCTATGGACAGGCGTCAAGTCGGATGTGCAACACCAATGGGAACTGAAATGACCAGTGTTACATCACTGACTACTGAACTGACCAGTGTTACAGCAATGAGAACTGCAATGACCAGTGGTATAGCAATGGGAACTGAAACAACCATGATTGTTACACAAATGGGACCTGAATGACCAGTGTTACATCATTGAGTACTGAACTCACCAGTGTTACAGCAGTGAGAACTGCAATGACCAGTGTTATAGCAATAATAACTGAAATAACCAGTGTTACAGCAATGAGAACTGCAATGACCAGTGTTATAGCAATAATAACTGAAATGACCAGTGTTACAGCAATGAGAACTGAAATAACCAGTGTTACAGCAATGAGAACTGAAATGACCCGTGTTACAGCAATGCGAACTGAAATGACCAGTGCTACAGCAATGAGAACTGAAACAACCATGAATGTTACACCAATGGGAACTGAAATGACCAGTGTTACATCACTGAGTACTGAACTCACCAGTGTTACAGCATATGCGAACTGCAATGACCAGTGTTATAGCAATGGGAACTGAAACAACCATGATTGTTACACTAATGGGAACTGAAATGACCAGTGTTACATCACTGAGTACTGAACTCACCAGTGTTACAGCAATGATAACTGCAATGACCAGTGTTATATCAATGAGAACTGAAATGACCAGTGTTACGGCAATGAGATCTGCAATGACCAGTGTTACAGCAATGAGAACTGAAATGACCAATATTACAGCAATGAGAACTGAAATGACCAGTGTACATCAATGAGAAATGAAATGGCCAGTGTTACAGGAATGAGAACTGAAATGACCAGTATTACAGCAATGAGAACTGAAATGACCAGTGTTACAGCAATGAAAACTGAAATGACCAGTGTTACAGCAATGAGAACTGAAATGACCAGTGTTACAGCAATGAGAACTGAAATGACCAGTGTTACGGCAATGAGATCTGCAATGACCAGTGTTACAGCAATGAGAACTGAAATGACCAATATTACAGCAATGAGAACTGAAATGACCAGTGTACATCAATGAGAAATGAAATGGCCAGTGTTACAGGAATGAGAACTGAAATGACCAGTATTACAGCAATGAGAACTGAAATGACCAGTGTTACAGCAATGAAAACTGAAATGACCAGTGTTACAGCAATGAGAACTGAAATGACCAGTGTTACAGCAACGAGAAATGAAATGGCCAGTGTTACAGCAATGAGAACTGAAATGACCAGTATTACAGCAATGCGAACTGCAATGACCAGTGTTACAGCAATGAGAACTGAAATGACCAGTATTACAGCAATGAGAACTGAAATGACCAGTGTACATCAATGAGAAATGAAATGGCCAGTGTTACAGGAATGAGAACTGAAATGACCAGTATTACAGCAATGAGAACTGAAATGACCAGTGTTACAGCAATGAAAACTGAAATGACCAGTATTACAGCAATGAGAACTGAAATGACCAGTGTTACAGCAATGAGAACTGAAATGACCAGTGTTACAGCAATGAAAAAACTGAAATGGCCAGTATTATAGCAATGAGAACTGAAATGGCCAGTGTTACAGCGATGAAAACTGAAATGACAAGTATTACAGCAATGTCCATGGAATGATATTGAAATTTTCCACCACATAATCGTACAGCCGCAGCTAATAGAAATCTTTAAATATGCCTATACATTTCCATGGCAACACGTTCCACTATAACAACATACTGTCTATACTTGAAGGTTTGCTTTCAACAACTCATGAAAAACCTCCGAAGCTGAACTGATGTAACTAAGGGAAGAGACATTTCCTGCTACCATTGAGCGAAAGCACTGTCGACAGCTCATTGTGTGAACATAACTTTTTGTTGTAACATGACACGTGAAATATTACATGGTGCTCAAACGACTTAAAAGCGAATTAATAATTAGTAACACTGAGCATTTATTATCAGCATAAACTAATTCTTCACATGGTGTTCCTGCGTGTCATGTTTGTCATCACTCATTTCTGACGGGTAATCCCCTACTTGTATGTATAATATGCAACGTCAGACATTGTCATTTCATAGAGAAGTTATTTCCGTTACATGTTCTATACTGTTCCTCGTTTTATTTCGACCGTAATATCTTACGTATGCGGATACAACATTCTGTTTTATATTTAACGAAGTCAAATTACGTCTTAAAAAATTATTGTCTTAATATGCATTGGTGTTCTTTACACTCTTACAAAGTGTATAAGCCAAAAGTAATTAGATAACACCGTTCATCTTATCTTCTTGTAGAAAATAGAGGATATCTAATGAGTTGCAATTATATACGAAATATGTTAACCGAGTGCACTAAATTCGATTCGAGCCGTGATTTAGCGAGGCTAGAATCAAATTTAGTGGGCAAGGTTTATTTCCTTTAGAATTACGACGAATTTGAGATATTTTTATCACATAATAACATTTTAGCAAGGAAAACGACATCGAAACGGCTGGGGTTAAACAAATTAATATTGATTTCCTTATCACAACCGTAGAGGAACTAAAGACACCTTCCAGACTAAAATATAGTTCCATATCAACTGTGTCTTTTCATGTTGACAAAATGGTTCAACCACCAATGTTATCTCACAATCAACACTAAATACTCAACACAAATTGAATATCATATTATCGGCATTCAAATTGACACTGCGCGTGCCGATAATACACATGTGTCTTGCTATCAAAAAATATGCGGCTGGGCTTAAGGGGCTAGTTGTGTGATAGCAAGATACTCTTCTTCGTGTTTCTTTAAATTGACACTGCGCGTGCCGATAATACACATGTGTCTTGCTATCAAAAAATATGCGGCTGGGCTTAAGGGGCTAATTGTGTGATAGAAAGATACTCTTCTTCGTGTTTCTTTAAATTGACACTGCGCGTGCCGATAATACACATGTGTCTTGCTATCAAAATATATGCGGCTGGGCTTAAGGGGCTAATTGTGTGATAGACAGATACTCTTCTTTGTGTTTCTTTAAATTGACACTGCGCGTGCCGATAATACACATGTGTCTTGCTATCAAAAAATATGCGGCTGGGCTTAAGGGGCTAATTGTGTGATAGAAAGATACTTTTCTTCGTGTTTCTTTAAATTGACACTGCGCGTGCCGATAATACACATGTGTCTTGCTATCAAAACATATGCGGCTGGGCTTAAGGGGCTAATTGTGTGATAGAAAGATACTCTTCTTCGTGTTTCTTTAATTTCTGATAACGTTGTTGTATGACTAACATTTAACGTATGTTGAACATTACAACTTACTTGTCTCCATTACGCTTGTCGACTATCTTCCTCTTGTAGAACTGCAATGGTATTGGTAGGTCCGCATGTGGCGTCCTCTCGATCCGGTCGATAACTCTGACCAGTCTCTCGTTGTGGGCAGCAGAAGCGGAAGCCACTGCTGCCGCTATGCAAATTAAGCTGAATAGCATAACTGTACGACACACGGACGGCTCCTGTGTGTGTTTCTATAGAATACTACATACAGAGCTTATCTTTCGCGGGACTTTACACGTATTTTTCTCGGATCGCTTTATCTATGAGGCGAAACTTATATTAAGAATATCGTCCTATTCCCACCATAGCAAATAAAGGTGACATTCAAATGTGTTTGGGCTATTTTTGACTAGTAATATAACCAAGAAGATGTAATTTAATTTGGTCAAATGTTTACAACAAACTGTTGTATCCGTGTTAGCCAGATATTACAACAAGTAAAAAGCGGAATGACGGTAAATATTGTAACGATAACAACTTCGACAAGAAAAGATTAATAAAATAATGTCAGACGTTGTATATAATATATATACATGCGCCCTTCAATAATATATGGTAATCAAATAATCAAATAGTAACATATATAATATCTGTATTGTATTTGCACCGTATTTGTTTTAACCGTTTTCGGTTTGTATATTCGTCAAATACTTGTGTTATTTTTTACGAATACAAATTAAAAGCTGGCATAGCTTACGATGATTTCGCATTGATCGCAACTATTGTGGGGCATGAACTGCATGTAGTTTAAAAATATATCGTTGATTAAAGCTAAAATTATGCTCGTTTTTTTTTTGGTCACCCCTCCCCCTCCCCCCCCCCCCCCCGCCCTTTGAACCAGACAAAACACCCATGTTCGCGAAATTGCATTGCGCACCCACTTTTGGTTCGAACTTCACAACTGGCACGGGCAACTTGCACCTAAGCTTTCCAACTGTTGTAAATTTCCAACCGATGGTCAATTCATACCTCAATTTGAACCAAAATAGAAATATATTGATGATCTGAAAAGAAAGCGAAATTCCCCACTAATAACTTGTTGGAAAATGAAATATTTCAACCTATATGCGGTGTAAAATTTCCAACAGATGTTGTTTCAGGCATATTTCCAACTGTTAAAGGGGAAGGAAACCCTCGACGAATCGGGCCATTAATATATATAGAATATGTTACATGTAGCTAGTGTCGTCGCTTAAATTGTTTATGTACGTGAGGGGGATTTGAGCATCTATTGGGCGAGGCTCTGCCGAGTCCACAGATGCCAAATCCCCCGAGCGGACATAACAGTTTAAGAGACAACATTAGCTACGTATTTTATTTATTCATCGCACAAAAATTTTCCTCAGTTTTACATTCGTTACTTCGATGACGCCATTACATTTATTAGGTCAAGCAAACCAATTAGCATTCATGAAGTGGGAAAACCGGAGTGCAGCTTAGAGCGAAATAGTTCGTTGTCATTTTTACATTTATTATAAGCAGACCTTGTTCTGAGGATTTATAGATGTTTTAGAGCTAAAACTTATATCATTTTACGAATTATTTTAGTTAATTATACACGATGAAACGTACTGAAATCACAATGACGTCAATAAGGCCAGTTGACGTCCCTAGTTACCTGCGCAATTTGCATATCAAATTACGTCACAAAAGTAGTACTAGCCTAATAAAGCTACGTTGACCTAATAAAGCTACATTGACGTAATAAACGTAACGTTTATTAGGCAGGCGTTATGTAGTCAATGGACGTAGTGAGCGGTGCATAAATTTAGTATATCAACATGGTAGATTAAAACACATCTCATTTCTCAGTTATGCTCAAACACAACGATATCACATCGCTTAATACAAAACCCCCGCCAATTACGGCGAGTCCATATTTATAAGAACGTGACGTCACGGCCTCACTTCGCGTTACTCATACTTAGTACAGATATATATAAAGGTTGTCGAACTAAAATCATTTCGGCGTGTTTGTTTGTCAACCACAGCCCATTGAATAATGTACACACACGTACATGTATTATAAGCCACAATTATTTAAGTTATAATTATGGACCACTAATTTGCGGCCAGTTAAAGGTCGCATAAGATTTGAATGTGACAATCTTGGTCAAACTCAAATGACTTCAACATGTGCAAATATGACAACCAAACAATCTTTTGCGAACAAAACTATAATTTAGTAACAACAGATAATCATGTATTGCATACAACAAACATTCAATCTGCTGTTTTATTTATGTTTTCATATCTAAAAACAGACTACCGTACGCGATACAGCTTAGCGTTAAACAACCGAGTGATGCCGTGACGTCACGAACTATAAATATTATAATATAATATTTCCTCTAAAATGGCGGCGTCAACTTACCGGCGTAATTGTGTAGGTTAGTTTGAGACGCCATATCTCCGATCATGTACGGAGGTTTGCACTGAAACTTTACACACAAACAGAGAACAGCTTGCTCGATACACATGCCTTTTCGTTATGCGGTAGTTTCCTTCCTCTTTAATTATTATCAAAGACCTGTTCCGGGGATCAAAATAGATCGACAAATCGTGTATATGGACCGTAATGTATATGGCATATAATGACTTATTCATATCAGAATTTAAGGTAAAATGGGAACCAGAACTTAGGTCTCCATGGAATGATAAATGGCGTTCCTATTTATTCTATTGCGAAAAATTTAAAACAGCAAGCAAATGGCTGATGACTTCGGCAAGTGTTGTTCTAGTGTGCAGGCCGACAATTCGTATATTGCGGGCTAGCATCAATGAATTCACCCTCTTGGGACCTTTATGTTTCTTTATCAAATTTCTTTTGACAATTCTTCAGATAGATTATATTTCTTTTTTAGTTTAGTTTCTCTATATCCCGAAATTGGCAGACGACACATTGCATAATCGAGGTTCCCAATGGATGTACATCACAATATTCACCATTTGGGAACTTCAATCTGAGTCTATGTCGCCCATAGCAGATGAGGCCTAAGAAGAATGCGGTCCCCATAGGGTGAATTTGGTTGTGCTAGCCCGCTATGCGGGATAGCGTCATTAAATACACCCTCTGGGGACCTCATTCTGCAAACCACAGATACAATAATCTCAGGTTTGATTGGCAGTACTCGTATTCCTCATATTGATGTCTGTCGTGTGCTAGGATATGAACGATATAATCGTCCGATTTAAATCACATTTATGGTAGTTATCCATGTTTACATATATATAATGAACGAAAGTTAGTTCCAGAAAACAGCATCATTACCACTTTTTCGTGATCTAAAGCTGTCGCGTATCGCGAATGACTCCGTAAATGTGATGATGATGAATTAGCATCCATCTACCCTCTTTTTATTGACTGCACCCCATACAAATTAAAGATGTTCTATCTCTTACCAACAGCTCTATCATCAACAATTGTTTTATGAAACACCTTTGCAAGGCAATTGTCAATTATTGTTCATCAAAAACACAACAGAACAATTTCTGGCGTTGCACATACTTCACTTCAAAAACGTTTTTAAAAGATAGGTTTTCAATAAAATTGTACAATTATGCATAGCCATATTTCGGTCCCAATTCATCGAAAATAATTGAAGAAAAAAACTTCCTGTTGGCTGCTCTCTCTGATTTCAGATTATTATTTTATAGCCCTGAATCTATAACTTAATAAAGGAACTTGAACTATCTGATAAATGTCGCTTTCGGTTACTAAATTCGATGCCTGATGTAGACACTAGCGATATTGTCTAGATATCGTATTTATTAGTAAAAGGTTCGATTTGCATCTGCGCCCTAAAATCAACCGCCTGGCCTATTTGCCAGCGACACACGAACGCTTCAAGTGTACACATACATGTAAACCAATGCCAACCGAGACATACAGCCGAAGTCGTGTCGAAAAACGTTCCCCTTATCGCCGGCATTGACAACTGCGTGTGGTACGGTGCTTTCGACAAAGGTAGGTTTCACATTAGTTTACGCTAGAGTGGATTGTTCCCATTATACGTGAGCATTGATCGTATGCATGTACATGCACCAGGTAGAACATAAATACATTCCGGTTGTGATTATATGGACAGGCAATATCTGAAGTGATATGCTATGATATGATTGATTGTCCAATACACTAATTAAGGTTTAGCATGCAAATGGTATTCTTTATACAAAGGTTCCAATGGAAAGATTATCCGTAATATTCCCGTTAAAGTGATGTGAAACACTCAGCGACTCTCGATGGCGAAATCATTTGCGTTAGTTGTGCAGATAGTTGCGTCCTGATTCTAGAAGTCAATATTTATATTTGAGCGTAGTTCAGACGATTTGTTTCTATGGAGTGGTATGGTATGGTCGAATTGTTTGATATTTTCGGCACTGTATAAATATAACTCTACGTCCTCAATATGGCATAGTGTCTGAGTAATATGTGATCTGTTCCACACCGAACCAGTCAATAATATAGTACATGAGCTGGTAGGACCCCTCATGCACCACCCCACTACTTAACTTCCTTGGTATGTTCATGTACCCTAAGGGTACGTTCATACGCTGGCAACATTGCACTGCAAACTGCAAACATGCCAGCTGCAAATGTTGTTTTGTTTTGTTTAGTTAGCTGGCATTTTTGCCAGCTACCGACTAGCTCGTGCTGGGTCGTGGCTGGTCGTCAACAATCAACGGCGATATATGATAACGGCGTATACCTCTCTGTCGGTGGCCACAACACAAGGCCACTAACACTAATTGATTGTGTCTGTACCGTCCTTGATACGACCGAATGGGATCGGGGTATGTTCTCTGTATTATCATACACACTTAATTATACATGTGTACGGATCTCCGTTATATGAGAATATGATGATATGGCGTGATACAAAGAGTACCAAAAGTGATGCTTCCCGAGTCATAAATGTGGGAGCTATAAGGGACGTGGTGGCAGGACTCACTATGATTATCCATGCATTGCTTCAAATGTGCTTACTTCGGTGAGCGTGTACAAATTCTCCATTGTTATCGAAATGGTCATGTATCGATCAGAATGGCACATTGAGATATCACTCAATTCAGATCAAGCTGGGGTTCGAATACGTGCCAACACCATCTACCCAGACTGCGATATCGATATAATTGTAGTGGTTTAAAAGTGACTGCTTATGTCGTCGTGGTGGGAGGGCGGGGTCTAACAGTGGGGATAATGGGATGTTAGTCTTTGGCATTGATAAAGCATATATGGGCCTATATAATTATTCATGCCATTTAAATAACAATATATTGTGTGCTTTTGATTAACTTGTGTTACTATTTATTTGATTTCTTTGTTTTGTTTAACATCAGCACCACGCCCCCCCCCCCCCCGTTTGTTCTTAACTTATTGTTTTGCTTAACATGAAGACCAACGAGTTTGTGACTAAAATTATTGGAATGACAAGTTTGAAGTTTGGGATGATACCCGGAAATATTTGAATTCGTCGGTTATCTTCGTTTGGGCCAAGGGCGTACACACCATCTCCTGTCTAGGTGACGTTTATTGTACTCATATATGAGCAGCATCCCAGCGAGAGAGCTGACGGTGGCCATATCACATTCCAACATGTCAAGTGACTTTATTTTTACTGGCCTAAGAATACCAACATGCATTGTGTTTTAATATATTGCAAACGGCTCATCATTGATCACTACTAACGCTGATTTGTTGACAGCGGGCAGAAATTAATCCGTTTTGGCAATTTTGCAGCTGGCATTTTTGCAGTTTGCAGCGCAATACTGCCAGCGCATGAACGTACCCTAATATGCAATGGTTAGGAAAAACGATGTGGACAGCAAATATTTTGGGTCCTATATGATGGGGTGGGGGAAACTGATATCCCATATAAGTCATGTCATTGTGATTGGATTTTCGTTGGTGATGTGTCAAGTATTTGAGTACTCTATCCATTGGTAGCAAAACATATGACGTTTCCATTGATGACGTCACCAGAGGTCAAAATGTCACGCAATGGCGATGAAAACACATATTTAATATGTCTATAGGCAAATATTGTTGTCTTAAGACGGTCATATATGATGTCAATATGACCATGAGTTTTGAAAAAAGAGAAGGAATAGGTCTAAAATGTTACAAAAATACTTCCAATAACAAATTATTATTCATGTAAACTTTTGTTGACAACACCAGCGTCTTCGGTGTACGAGAATCCAAAAGTCGATCGTTTGGCTGCCAAATAATACGTATGTTTGGCATTTTCACATCCTCTCCTTAACCAGTGAATTATCAATGTTAATCTGAACCTCTACTTGCTCTGTTGAGTGAGATATCATGCAGATTGATAAATGTGTACTCCTATTATTTATAGGGACACTAATAAAACCAATGTTTGTGTGTGGGTTCTAACTAGTTGTTTTGTTCTGTGAAGTTATCTAAACTAGGATTGTTTTCAAACATTAGTGAATGGGAGGTCTGTGATCACGAATGCCTAATACACTGTTTGACATTTCGGAAAGATGTATAGTAACCATCGCCAGATATAATAGTACGTGTTGAAAATATGTACCTTTAGACTTACCATGCCGACTAGCTACAGCGTAGATACTCCGCTCTAATGTGAGTTTAATGCCAAACATATAAGTCACCATTTAATGGCATATACGTGGTTTGCTAATGAGGTGTAAATCAATAAGTACAATCGTCATCATACTTATTATATGACTCATATTTTGAACCAATTATGTACCTGTGACTGGCAGATATTTACTGCGATTTGCAATTTCCCGTACACTAACATATATTTCGATTTTTCCGTGAGTGACAACGGGACGCCTCGGTCTGAGCGATAAACATTGCACAAATATTTGACCGGACATGTGTCATGGATCGAAACATTGAGCAATGAGTAATATATTCCATTGGCGAATTAACACCGTCTTAATGTGAGGTATACTAAACCACAACGTACTCGGAGCTTATCTGTGTTCAGCTTGTGTGACCAAACTATTGACATAGTTCCCAGTTTGAAATACTTAGGAGTGATCGTTGACGAACATATGTCATTTAAAGCGAATTGTGAGAACCTCGCGAAAGCCGGTGGGCGTGCACTCGGAGCTGTAATTTCTAAAATTCATAATTTGAAAGAAATAAGTGTTGAAACATATGAAAAACTCTATAATTCCTGTGTTATTCCAGTAACAGACTATTGCAGTGAAGTTTGGGGATTTGGTCAATTCCACTCAATTAACACAGTTCAACAGCGCGCTTTACGCTATTTATTGGGAGTTGGTCGTTACACCCCTCTACCCGCACTGAACGGCTATGTTGGATGGACATCCCCTTACTGCCGTCGGTGGTATTCGATGCTGAGATTCTGGAATCGTTTATTGACCATGCACGCTGGCAGAATTACAAAACAAGTATTTTTATGGGACATCTTAAACTGTAAGAAAGATAGTTGGGCTGCCCACTTTAAATTAATCACACAGATACTGAACATGAATAATATATTTGACGATAGACGAATGTGTAATCTCGATGAGTGTCATGAAGCCCTTAAGAGACATTTTCAGAAAACTTGGTCTGCAGATACAAAAATATTACCTAAATTGAGAACCTATATATTATTTAAACACACATACGAATTAGAAAGATATGTAACTCTTAACATCAGTAAAGCTGAAAGATCGATTATGGCACAATTTCGATGCGGTGTTCTCCCCTTGAATATTGAGACTGGGAGGTATAATAAGGAAGATTCCGACAAGAGATATTGTTCACTGTGTGATTGTAGCCAAGTTGAAGACGAGACACATTTTCTCCTTAACTGTCGAGCATATAAACACTTGCGATCAAAACTGATGTCATATATCGCGATCGAACATGGACAGACACAATTTAGTGACGTCGGCTTGCTTACTCAGCTAATGAATCGGTATCCTCTTCAAGTAGCTAAATTTCTTTATAGTGCTTATCAAAAAAGACAAGATCTTCTTAGCAAAACCTTTTCTATCCCATGAATGTGCACAACAATTTTCTTTATTATTTTTGTTTAAAGTGACTTATAGGCCTTATTGGCCGGGTGTGTTGTTATTTTGTTACTCGACATTGTTATCACCTGTATGTGATGTTTTGTATACACTATACACACATGTCACTATAATAAAATATTCGTTCGTTCGTTCGTTCGTTCGTACTAAACAATAATATATACAATATGTAAAATATTAGGCGCACCCCTCACTAGAGATACGTGTTTTGTTTGTGAGCAATGTAATCCCTGATCACTTTTTGAAACAAATGGCCAAGGGTGACCATGGCTGTCAGGAGAACATATACTCGATTCGGGCATGTTGAACAAATGCAACATACCTCCAATGTCACGCCATGCATGTTATCACCAAGGCCCTGCATGAAAATATAAATACTCCACATATTTGGACAGAAGCCCACTAACGGCTATGTCGTCTTGTTTTTTTTTTATTTGTTTGTTGCTATTTTCATATTTGATCATTGTTTCAAAATAAAAAAACCGTAACTAAACTAAAATTCACTATATGGATGCCGTTTGCTAATGCGATAACAATAATTACCTCCCGTCCATCCATCATCATTTACAATCCCTCTTATGTATTTCTTATGTACATTTACATTATGCCCACGTACCAACCGGTGCGTCTTCAACCATGAATGTAGTGTTAGGAAGCGTGGCGCTTCTACGTGATAACACTTGGGTCCCAGTCTCTTTTTCAATTTTATGTAATTATTGTTGAAAGTATTGAGTGGCTGTAATTTTTCACAGTCTACATAAGGCTGTTGATTTACTGGAATTGAATTCATCTTATGTGCCAACATAACTCCATCACCGATGGCTAACATGACAGAGGAGTTAGCCGCGTCCATATAATTGTGTTGTACCAGAACACCATCGCCCTTGTGTCCGGAGAAAAGATTTATAGGATTTCATT
Source organism: Siphonodentalium dalli (assembly GCA_032622095.1). NCBI lineage: Eukaryota > Metazoa > Mollusca > Scaphopoda > Gadilida > Siphonodentaliidae > Siphonodentalium > Siphonodentalium dalli. Next base: position 257,778,966 of record CP136061.1, on the reverse strand, counting down.
CGCAACGCAATAAACATCCCTGTCACAGTTTAGGACTTCAATGCAAACTAGTGTGTGACCAAAGAAGATTTGGTTGTTTGAAATATATATTTTAATTGAAATAAATCCCATTCAATTTGGATTTTTGGTTCCATATACATAAACATTTAACAATTTAAAGTTTACCAGCGTGGTGGATCGAACTGGAAAACACTTCCGTTTCGTCGACATTAGATCATGATGTCATCCTCGAATCATCTGTATGCCCAGTGCATGTCAAGGTTCTCAACAAAATGCGTTGATGTAGGTGATTCCACCACATATATACTCTGGTAAACTGTTCCATTCCAAAATATCTTAATATCATGCAACTGTATGTTCATCGATGTATGATCAGCTAATACTTCAGGGAGTATATCTAAAACAATAAATAATCAGCGTTCAGGATTAGTTATATAATACTTCAGGGAGTATATCTGAAACAATAAATAATTAGCGTTCAGGATTAGTTATATAATACTTCAGGGAGTATATCTATAACAATAAATAATTAGGGTTCAGGATTAGTTATATAATACTTCAGGGAGTATATCTGAAACAATACATAATTAGGGTTCAGGATTAGTTATATAATACTACAGGGAGTATATCTAAAACAATAAATAATCGGCGTTCAGGATTAGGTATATAATACTTCAGGGAGTATATCTGAAACAATAAATAATCGGCGTTCAGGATTAGTTATATAATGTTATTCAATGTGAATAGCACGTGCCACGCGGTGTTCGATTAATTATCAGAATACAGATTATCAAAATATTATAATCGGAAGGCGGATAACCGGAGCCTACTAGCCACTATTAAATATAATTATTTCAGAAATATTTCTTCCTTTTGGAATGCTTATAAAGGATAAATAACGGAGATATTGGGAAATTAAGAAAACAATTTAAAAAACATTTTAGTTAAATTCACCGCACATCACAAATACGGAGAAATGTTTGTTAGAGAGCCCCGATTAAATATCTGTCTATATTCAAACGTATTAGGTGAATGTATAAAGCCTTGCAACTCCGACATATATATTTCGGAATGACTTAAGTTGTGAACACCCCACGTGCCCACATATGTAGATGTCTCTGTATGTTTCGGGAACTCATGATGTTGGTTCTCGTCGCCGTTCTGATGTTATAGTGTTTCCGCGTGTTTTAGGTTGTCATGATGTTGGTTCTCATCGCCATTCTGGTGTTATAGTGTTTCCGCGTGTTTCATGTAGTCATGATGTTGGTTATCGTCGCCGTTCTGATTTGCGTCGCGTTGCCCGATAAATGACTCCCTGTTATACTGTTTCTGCATGTTTTAGGTAGTCACAATGTTGGTTTTGATCGCCGTTCTGGCTTGCGTCGCGTTGTCCGAGAATGGTTCCACTGCTATAATGTGTCTCCATGTTTTAGGTAGTCACGATGTTGGCTCTCATCGCTGTTCTGGTTTGCGTTGCGTTGGCCGAGAATGATCCCCTGAGTGAGTTTACGGAGGCGCAAAAAGAAGCAATCGGGAAAATGGACGCATCGCTTCTCCCCGAATCAGCACAGGCGGTCATCAGAAGCACCAGATCCAAAGCCAAGTAAATAACTCTGTTATCTTTCGTTATGTGTAAACATAGTTCACTGGTCATCCCACATATAATTATGTAAAATAGATTGAAGTTACAGAACAGTATACATTTAAGTTATTGTGGTGGATTGACGGTAACATTGTGCGACATTGACCGCTTGGAGTGTATATTCAACCGAGACGCGAAGCAACCAGGTTGAACATAGCCTCCAAGCCGCCAATGGCACACCATGTTACCGTCAATCCACCACAATAACGTATATGTTCTTCTGACAGCCCTGGTCTTTCATAGCAATTTGACATTTTTTTCCGAAGAATGATCAGCAGAAATTGTCAAAATCTCTTATCGCTCTCTCCACAACGTTTTTCAACGTAAATGACGTCATGCAAAAAGCAGGCCAGCGAGAGACGATGAGACGGGTTTCTTGATTTCTCTTATGTTGACGGCACTGACCAATCAAAGACGCGTTTTCTAACTGAAGGCTGAACATTAGACGTTAGACATTAGAGCACAATCGTTTGCAACCTATTGAATGTTTCTCTCCCAACAAATGAAGTCCTTGAAATTACTACTGAAATAACTCAAATTGGGTAAAAAATAACAAAACTAAATTTGGTGTTTAATGAGATTGTCTAGAGATAGTGTATGACCATTTTTATCTTAGAGGTTGAATATTATTTGAGTTCGCTATTTCATTATAGTACTGTCCGGTTACTTTCAAATGTTGTGTTTTTAAGAACACTGGGTATTCATGGATCCTTAACAACTTCAAACGTGCATCTATGTGAGACATGTTTCATACAAAACAACATCCCATAAAATATGTCTGTCATCAGATTACACTGGAATGGATTGGTGTGGTATATGTATACAAGTGTATACAAAGCGCGGTTTTCGTGTGTGCTTAACTGAAAATGAAATTAGCCTTTTATCATTTATTTCAGCGAGCACTGGTGTTGCAAGATCACTCCAACGAAAACCCAGATCACTTCTAGCTCATCGCTGGGTTACCGGAAGACGTCGCATCAAGTGAAGAGTTACCATGGCTGCGGTTTGTGGGGATGGAGCAGATGCACTGCTTACTCAACCAAATATGCGTGAGTGTCGTATCATAAAATGTGCGTGAGTGTGGTATCATAACATATGCATGAGTGTCGTATCATAAAATATGCATGAGTGTGGTACCATAAAATATGCATGAGTGTGGTATCATAAAATATGCATGAGTGTGGTATCATAAAATATGCATGAGTGTGGTATCATAAAATATGCATGAGTGTGGTATCATAAAATATGCATGAGTGTGGTATCATAAAATATGCATGAGTGTGGTATCATAAAATATGCGTGAGTGTGGTATCATAAAATATGCATGAAATATGCATGAGTGTGGTATCATAAAATATGCATGAGTGTGGTATCATAAAATATGCATGAGTGTGGTATCATAAAATATGCATGAGTGTCGTATCATAAAATATGCGTGAGTGTCGTATCATAAAATATGCGTGAGTGTGGTATCATAAAATATGCATGAGTGTGGTATCATAAAATATGCGTGAGTGTCGTATCATAAAATATGCGTGAGTGTCGTATCATAAAATATGCGTGAGTGTCGTATCATAAAATATGCGTGAGTGTCGTATCATAAAATATGCGCGAGTGTCGTATCATAAAATATGCGTGAGTGTCGTATCATAAAATGACATAAAGTGTCTCGGCAATAAGTCACAATAACTTTTGGCTGGATATAGAGTTTTTGTTATACTGAATATGACGCTTCAGTTTATATTAGTTCTCATCACAGTTGTATGTTTGATCCCAAAGACGTGCGTCTAATCGCTCTTTGAACGTGTTGAGGCCCTCGGCTCCAACCACGAATTCCGTTGGGTTATTCAAACTTTAAAGGGGTAATGTACGCATAAGATACTATGGGCGGCGGGATGGGAGGTGGGTGGTACTACCAATATACGAGCGCATGCGGCGCATAAGATACTATGGGTGGCGGGATGGGGTGGTGGTGGGTACTACCTATATACGAGCGCCTGCGGCGCATAAGATACTATGGGTGGTGGGATGGGATTGTGGGTGGGTACTACCTATATACGAGCGCCTGCGGCGCATAAGATACTATGGTGGCGGGATGGGATGGTGGGTGGGTACTACCAATATACGAGCGCCTGTGGCGCATAAGATACTATGGGTGGCGGGATGGGGTGGTGGGTGGGTACTACATATATACGAGCGCATGCGGCGCATAAGATACTATGGGTGGCGGGATGGGATGGTGGGTGGTACTACCTATATACGAGCGCCTGCGGCGCATAAGATACTATGGGTGGTGGGGTGGGATGGTGGGTGGGTACTACCTATATACGAGCGCCTGCGGCGCATAAGATACTATGGTGGCGGGATGGGATGGTGGGTGGGTACTACCTATATACTAACGCCTGCGGCGCATAAGATACTATGGGTGGCGGGATGTGGTGGTGGGTGGCTACTACCTATATACGAGTGCCTGCGGCGCATAATATACTATGGGTGGCTGGATGGGATGGTGGGTGGGTACTACCTATATACGAGCGCCCGCGGCGCATAAGATACTATGGGTTGCGGGATGGGATGGTGGGTGGGTACTACCTATATACGAGCGCCTATGGCGCATAAGATACTATGGGTGGCTGGATGCGGTGGTGGGTGGGTACTACCTATATAAGTACAGTATCCCTTTAAGGTAGTATAGTGCCCCGCATGACGATCCATTTTACGATGTAAAACCAGTAATTGCACACGCAACTTCATATCGTGTTTCCAAATGTATAGATACATCTTATACAAAATGGAAAATTACATGAGTCCTATTGTTCTTTCTAACTTTGTGAGCAACGCATTAAACACAGTATGGTGTTAAAGATGCTCTGTCTGAGTTGTCACCATAAAACAACCATCTAAACGATGTATATACCAGAAAATAATTGGATCGGATCCATGAGCACATGAGGTTTTGATGACCAGATATCGCCTTTCAAAGAGGAATTTTTATAACACATTCTCAATTTTGATCAGGCAAGAAAAACTTACAATGAACGTCTCCCATAAAGAGCGTCCATCATTCCGTCAGGTTCACGCAGTTGATGATAAAGAACTGTGAACTTCTTTGCTCGTTTTCATTTCAACGTGTTACTTAAAGCCACATGGCGGTTTGCGCTCCGAAATACACATAATATTATTCGCTTTTGAATTTTTCTCAGTATCGTAATAGGTCGATAAATATCTGAACTACCATTCTACGAGCATTTTGTAACCCAAAAAGACGCATTGAAGTCATTAAAAATACAACTGTGAATACGGTGTTTGGCACCCAGACACAAAACAGCCATTTTCGCGACATGGAACAGAAAAGAGCGTTCCGTTGTAGTCAATTCCTGATATGGCAGTAATAAAGAGCGTTTATCTGACTTATGGTGAAAAGATGAAAACGGCTGAAAAATGGCTGTGACTTTGGCAAGTGTTTTCAGAGCATACGAACCCGGTATAACAATAGTTCGTTTATTTATCGACCTATCATATCCGTCGCTCCAAATTACGTAGAAAATAATTTGGTGGTTCGAATGAGCCATGTCCGTTTAAGGGTGATTATGTAGAATTTCGGAATACCTTTGTGATGGTTATTGCAATTATTTGCTCATGTATAATTATTCAGCCCGGTAAGCGCAAACCTAGTTTCGAAAGTTCTTAACTATTCGGTGTCGAATCGGACGGAGGGTCTTTGAAAACTAGAATATCTGACAATCGCAGCAGCCGACGATACACCCATGTCTACCGACAATACACCCATGTCAGCCGACGATACACCCATGTCAACCTGTTTCGTTCTGCAGACATATATACATAAATAACGAATTTGAATTCCAGTCCGTATGACATTAGTTTCAGTTTTCTAATATCGCTCTATCTTTTTTCAGACAAGCTACATATTATCACACAGTGTACCATAGCCGCAAAGTTCCTACAACATGCCCTCCGAAACAAGTAACATGCTGTCATAGCTACATCTTGATCGCAAACAACTGCATACGTAAGTGTTGAATTGAATTGAATGGATATACTAGTCTGCATTGCACTCTGATCCGACAATTTTCAAATGAAACTGTTTTTATCTCAGTTCAACGGAAAATTATGAACATCTGCCAAACAAATATTTTTCAACTTAAGCAAAATCCAATAGTAGAAAATACAACTGGGTGGTATCGAATCACAAAAACAATATCAACTGTGAACCCTAATAATGCAGCAAAATGTAGAACACCCCAGGCTTTCAGACTTAGAATAATATGATAAAAAAACGAAATAGTATTTGTGATCTAGTTATTATGCAGCAAAATGTAGAACACCCCAGGCTTTCAGACTTAGAATAATATGATAAAAAAACGAAATAGTATTTGTGATCTAGTTATTATCGAAGTTAACGCGACAGGTAACCACTGATTATCGGCCTATCTCTTAACACGCCCCGGGATCAAAATAAATATAAATATCATCTTAAGCTGATGATATCTTTCTGACGTAACTTTTTTTGTTCTATTATTATTTTGTTTATTCTATTTTAGCGATGAGCAAGGTTCCAGGAATCAAAGACGACTTAATCAAGTTGGAGCAGAATCACATGCTCGACCATGAAATCGGCAAATAAAATGTAACAATATACATGTGTCACGTCTCAGTATATGATGTCATTACCCTGTAAACCAATATAAAATGTCACAATATACATGTGTCACGTCTCAGTATATGATGTCATTACCCTGTAAACCAATATAAAATGTCACAATATACATGTGTCACGTCTCAGTATATGATGTCATTACCCTGTAAACCAATATAAAATGTAACAATATACATGTGTCACGTCTCAGTATATGATGTCATTACCCTGTAAACCAATATAAAATGTCACAATATACATGTGTCACGTCTCAGTATATGATGTCATTACCCTGTAAACCAATATAAAATGTCACAATATACACGTGTCACGTCTCAGTATATGATGTCATTACTCTGTAAACCAATATAAAATGTCACAATATACACGTGTCACGTCTCAGTATATGATGTCATTACTCTGTAAACCAATATAAAATGTCACAATATACAAATAAAATGTCACAATATACAAATAAAATGTCACAATATACATGTGTCACGTCTCAGTATATGATGTCATTACCCTGTAAACCAATATAAAATGTAACAATATACAAATAAAATGTCACAATATACAAATAAAATGTCACAATATACATGTGTCACGTCTCAGTATATGATGTCATTACCCTGTAAACCAATATAAAATGTCACAATATACAAATAAAATGTCACAATATACAAATAAAATGTCACAATATACATGTGTCACGTCTCAGTATATGATGTCATTACCCTGTAAACCAATATAAAATGTAACAATATACAAATAAAATGTCACAATATACAAATAGAATGTAACAATATACAAATAAAATGTCACAATATACACGTGTCACGTCTCAGTATATGATGTAATGACACTGTTCCAAACTCTGCATCTCAGATAGTTCAGACACTATAGGCGTATATACGTACATAAACTAATATTGATTACAGTGATCAGAAATACATCATCGATTACCTCCAACATATCCTCATGCAAGTGGGTTTCTATTGGACGGACATATTCACAGAGGTTCATATTCGACGGATTTAATTCTGAAATAAGCCCATATTGAACTAAAACCCGTTATTCTATTGAATGGCGCGCCGCAGTGTCAATGAAAAACGTAGACTAAATAGAGCCAATATGGGCTTATTTCGTTTTGTAATAAGCAATTTACATGCTTATTTTGAATGTCGCGTTTTACACCCACATATAGCTTATTAATTTTTTTTTTTTTAAACGCTCTGTATTGGCCTAACACGCGACTCTCAAAATAAGCCCGTATTGTGCTTAGTTTCATGAGACCAGGCTGGCACATGTACATCAGTGTGGATGCTATAAAACTGACAATCATATTTTCAAAATGGCGGAAGTGAGATCTCTGACCACCTGAATAGTTTATCGCTCGAGTTCACTACAATAAGACATATTACTTTCTAAAGCCTATAAGTAATTCAAAATTTTGGATGACTATTTCATAATTCCCGCTTTGCTACCAAGATTTATTCGTGCCGAATAGACTTGGTTGATGAGTTATGATTGTTACTACAAATAGAAGTCACGTATATAACGTAAAGCAATGCTGCTTGACAACAGAGTATCACTGTAATCCCTATATTGAAAGAAATGGCCACGTTCAGCCACATGTAATTGTAACGTGTGTTACTATGGTATTGGTACGGAGATACACATGGTGTCAGGTAATTGTGCGGCGCCAAACTTACACGTGGTTAGATATCGGCTAACGTCTAGCGAAACTGTATTTTGTGCTAGTAAACCCACATACCACATTTCATTTCATTCAGTTCAGACTTACTAAAGTTATCATCCGGCATCGAAAAAAGCGAACGGATGTCCACCCTGGTGGACGGACGGATAGACCACTAACATAATACGTCGTTTTTAAAGTAAAATGGGAATCATATAACTTTGACTGGATCCCTGAATAGATACGCGACGACAAACCACTGCTTCATATTCACATGTCAATCAGCAGTTGGCAGAGATACGTCAATCAGAAATTGACCACACCCACTTAAACTCGGGCTTCGTTGACAACTAATGTCGCATTTTAAGCGTATGTTGTAGCTTATCTCTGTTTCGTGTGTGTGGCTTTCAGCCGGAGATAAAGAAACAGCCACTACAACACTTCCCTGTACTACTCAGCACCCCATACCTCCCGAATAATTCAACCCATCCCTCCCGAATCATTCAACCCATCCCTCCCGAATCATTCAACAAACAGCCACTTCCCTGTACTACTCAGCAACCCATACCTCCAGAATCATTCAACCCATCCCTCCCGAATCATTCAACCCATCCATCCCGAATCATTCAACAAACAGCCACTTCCCTGTACTACTCAGCAACCCATACCTCCCGAATCATTCAACCCATCCCTCCCGAATCATTCAACCCATCCCTCCCGAATCATTCAACAAACAGCCACTTCCCTGTACTACTCAGCAACCCATACCTCCCGAATAATTCATACACCACTTCCCTGTACTGCTCAGCACCCCATACCTCCCGAATATTCCCTGTACTGCTCAGCACCCCATACCTCCCGAATCTTCCCTGTACTACTCAGCACCCCATACCTCCCGAATTTTCCCTGTACAGCCCCGGTTCCATATCCCCGAGTAAGTTCGGGTCGAGTCGGTACAGTGAATTTTTACCCCCCGAACATGATCGGGGATATCGGTGCTATCGGGGTTGATTCGGGACGATTCTGGGCCCGCTCCCGACAGTTTTGAAATGTTCAAAACTATCGGGAACCAAGCCGAATCGCTCCCGATTTGTCAATCATCGGGAGAAATTCGGGAGCAATTCGGCACCTATTCGGGAGTAGTCGGCAGTATTCGGCAGTATTCGGGTGGATATTCTGGAGTAGTCGGCACTATTCGGTAGCTTATTCCCGAATTCGCCATGTGTGGCTGCTTTTATACTGAGATCCGGTGTATCTGCAAAATCGGCAGCAATTGAATACCAATTCGGTATTTATTCGGCATCAATTCGGTACCAGTTCGGCATTGATTCGGGGTATTCGGCAACAAGTCGGTAGTAATCTGGGCAATTCGGCAGCTACTCGCACGAAATTTCGGTATCAGTTCGGGATAATTCTTTATCATTCGGGAAGAAATTCGGAAGCATTCTGGAATACTCGGCAATGTTCGGGACGATTAAATTTTGTCATCAGTTCGGCGGATTTTGGAATAAAACTCGTCCAGAATTCTCTCGAATACTGCCGATTTGGTCTGGTCCCGAATTGGTGCCGAATATACTAATTCGGGACAGAAAATCGGGAATATGGAACCGGGGCATACTGCGGAGCACCCCATACCTCCCGAATAATTCAACAAATGATCCCTCCTTTATTTTATAGTGAAGAAAATTATACAAGTTGTTTCCAAAATTTATTGCCGAAAGATTGCTCGGAAGATTCTACGGCATGAGAAACCGGACCATTCTGGTTCAATCAGCCGATAGTATGGTCTAATAATCCACCGTTTTCCAGTTTAATGAGATCGTCTTTTACATCTGGAAGTTTGCTGATAGCTGAAACAAACAAACATGTAAAAATTAAAACCACATTTTAACCCTGTTGCGACTGCACGTGTACATAGTATCAAATGGAATTCCCTACTATCACTATTTCGCTACTCGTTCAGTAATGAATACAAAAAGCATGAATATTAGATAAATATCCATACACGTTGATATAAACGTATGGTATGGCCTTCAAGTTGCGCATAATGTTCAAGCACCCAACTAAACACCGTAATTTGTTGCCTTCGTTACCATTTTCATCCTTATACAACATTTGAATTCGTTTAACCGCGAGTTATTGTACTGAAGCATGCACACATAATATACTCTCTGTATATCATAAAACGGTGAGAAGAATGAGCGTAGATTTTCAGAAAATATGATACTTACGGAGACAGTTGTTAGCAACCAGAGCGTAACCATGGCAACAAGTGACGTGCCGTTTCGGACAAGTGGTTGCAACTTTTCGGCTATGATATACTGTCGAGTAGAAGGTTCCTTGGCTGTAAAATATTAAAAGGCAAATTTTGTGTTATTTATTACAATAACATGCACATAGGCTCTTATGGTCACGAGAAGTAAACTAATTAAATAGCATGAAGCTTACTTTGAGGACTCCATGTCACCCTATTCCGTCTGCCCGAGTCTGCCTAAGATAGTAATACAGGGGCTTGTGTCGCCTTGTTGCTCCTCTTCGCACATTCCGTGCACCACCCCTGATGTGTATTACTATGTATGAAGACAACTGTATCATATCATATATGATCGCAACACTACCGGACATCAATATTCCCGACATTGAATCAGCCATATACAGCATGTAGTAATATGTAATATGATAATATGCAAGGCATATAGAACGACCCCGTCATAATAGTCAGAATTATATTTTATTGAATACGGGTGCTTTAAATAATCATTATGATATATAGTTAAAACGTTATATACGAACACCATTGCTATGAAGTGGGAAGAAGTAAACAAAAACATCGTATTGGCTGCAGACTTCAGAAAAAATCAACACTTCGCTACATGTACATGTACAACTTGATGTGATATTATAATTGATTCAAATTACATGTGTATGAGCATGGCTTCACTCGTGGTTTGTGTATTTGATGACATGTTTTTTTGCTTTCATTCTTGTATATATGTGTGATTCTTACAAACAATTGCCATATCTTATTTTCCCCGTGGAAATACGGTAAACTTTGAAGTCGTATTATTTTTCACTCAGTGTTAAATTCGCACCCCAATGGGTGTGCGAAAAATAGTAGTGCGAGAATTTAAATATTAGTAAGGTAGCTAAAATTTAATACACAGTACTAAATTAAACCGGTATAATATAACTAGTAATTGAAACGCGTGTCTGCGTTTATATGTCCAGTATGGTCGTGATGTATGGCATATAGCTGTGAAACGACGTTAAACTCTCAATTAATAAATCAATCGTCAATCGATGTCTAGTTTATAGTGAGGTGAAATCAGTTGTCTGTTCAGTCATGTCTGGATTCTGGCCCACAGAGACAAATGACGCTTCGACGCCATAACGCCGTTACTGCCTTCATTTAGCTAACAAATGAAACTGATCTAATATGAACCTATGCAGGACATTTATCCACCTCCTACCCCTGTCTACTATACAGATAAAGCCCATCAGATAAACCACGCCTCTATCCGTCTACTAGACAGATAAAGCATCCTCTAATAGACAGATAAACTAAATAATATGCGAAGAAGAAAGGTTACAAGAACTTGGACCAGTTGACCTCCAGCAGTTTGCGAGTGACGTCACTGGGTCGTAACAACATTATGGAGCATCATTAGAACGGACCATGCTGGTTTCTGTTGTTAGTGACAGCGTCCTTAGAAACATCAACATCCACAACGTATGTTCGTGCAATCGGTGGCAACACCTTTCTAACAGATCAAAGGATGCGCCCCAAAACGCACTCAAATAGAATGTTTCAATGTTCAGTTGGTGAAGTCTATAACTTGATTAAGCAATTGGCAGTTTGTTACTATAAAGTATAAGATATTATTCCGTGAGCTGGTGCATTTGCACTGCCGATCTTGGCGCTGGTGCTACTGCTAGATAAAGTTCAGACTTTCATTCAATTCATTAAAAAGTTTCAACACAAACATCCAAATTCACATGACTGGTATACTCGTACATTTCAGTTTTAGATTTGAACGTGACGCAAATCATTTATATTTTATTAGAAATTACACCATGCTATGATATTTTTCCAGCATAATTTAGAAATTATATGGCGGATTATTTCGCGGCGCATTCGTATGAATACAAAACTGTTTCATAATTAATTAGTCTCTACTATACAGATAAAGTCCTAAGTAAGTCATCGCTTCTCTATAAGGAGCCTGTGAATTTTTCGATGTTTTTTGACAAAAACTGCGATAAAATACATTTAAATTTGTTCGGTAGATAAACAGAACATCCACATAGTGTAGCTGAATAGAGAATTTATTTTTGCTCGTGTATGTGGGCATCTGTTTGGCTCGCCTAGAAGCTCGCAAAATAGATGCCCACATACTCGCAAAAATAAATTCTTTATTCAGCTGCACTATGCGGATATTCTCTATATTCATAACAACTTACTTTTTATAAATAAATACTTCAGTTTTCCATTGCCACATTCGGAAACAAATTCGTTTCATTGCTGATTCCGCAATTTTGTGAAACCACTGCCGGACGTCACGTGATATTTTCACGAAAAAGCTGTGTCGCTAAAAATTTCACATGCACGGTATACCGTAAATTATGTGTGACGCCACAAGTACGTATGCCCGCCTGATACCTACATGTATACACGATCCGAGCTAGCGCGCCGAGCGGGCTCGTTAATATACCCGAAGTTTCCGAAAAGTCTGGTGCAGAAAGAAATAAATATTGGAAGACAATAGCAGGAACCATAAAGGAGACGACTACATATGAACCAGAGCTAGAAGTTGTTTCATTCTACAGGCTGAGTAATAAATGCGACAAGAATCGATTTGCAGGAATGTACAGGTATTACCAGCAGACGACAGATAAATTATAGTACAGTAGGAGTCCTATTTATTGAGGGAAATGTTCGGATAATAAGTTAAAAAAAACGTTGTTGAAGCTATTATCTGAACATTTCCTATGGGATAACTACTCGTCAATGATGCTTTAGTAGATAAAGGGTTAAGCTAACACCATATACCTCTTATTTTCGTTTGTAATACTTACATTTAGTGTATATATTGATTTGTTTGTACTGCAAAATTCAGCCTGTTCTCTTGGATTATAAGTTCAACAGGTACCTATTTGGAGGTCGACATAGATTCAATGTGAACATATTTCAAAACGAAATAAGTGCAACACGGTCCCACTTCCGCAATAAATTCTATTCAAGCCTGTTTTACGTGGAATGTGTTTTCGCTAGTGCTCGCACCGTTGAACGAAATAACAGGTATAAGTTCACCATGCAAAGGCTTATTTCAGATTCAAGTTAGTATAAAATGAACCTACAGTATGTGAATATTTAGGTTCAATATGAACTTATTTGCACGAGAATATGTTGCAACATTTACTCACGAATAATGGGTTGAGTATAAGGAGCATCGGTTCAATGCAAACGTGCCACAGTTGGGGTATACTATACTCACGAATAACGGGTTGAGTATGAGGTGCATCGACTCCACCCAAACAGTGGTATACTCACGAATAACGGGTTGAGTATGAGGTGCACCGACTCCACCCAAACAGTGGTATACTCACGAATAACGGTTTGAGTATGAGGTGCATCGACTCCACCCAAACAGTGGTATACTCACGAATAACGGGTTGAGTATGAGGAACATCGACTCCACCCAAACAGTGGTATACTCACGAATAACGGATTGAGTATGAGGTGCATCGACTCCACCCAAACTGTGGTATACTCACGAATAACGGGTTGAGTATGAGGTGCATCGACTCCACCCAAACAGTGGTATACTCACGAATAACGGTTTGAGTATGAGGTGCATCGACTCCACCCAAACAGTGGTATACTCACGAATAACGGGTTGAGTATGAGGTGCATCGACTCCACCCAAACAGTGGTATACTCACGAATAACGGGTTGAGTATGAGGTGCATCGACTCCACCCAAACAGTGGTATACTCACGAATAACGGATTGAGTATGAGGAGCATCGACTCCATCCAAACAGTGGTATACTCACGAATAACGGGTTGAGTATGAGGTGCATCGACTCCACCCAAACTGTGGTATACTCACGAATAACGGGTTGAGTATGAGGAACATCGACTCCACCCAAACTGTGGTATACTCACGAATAATGTGTTGAGTATGAGGTGCATCGACTCCACCCAAACGTGCCGCAGTGGTGATAACTTTTCTGTTGGTGAGATAGCTTTCTGTACTGCAGCCTTGATGTTGTGCTCACTATGGTCCTTGTCGGAGTTATCTTGCAGCACCAATGGTCACTGAAAAGATGCGCACATAGATGTAATCCAGGTCATACATTTATATGATTGATTGATTGATTTATTTATTTATTTATTTATTGTTCAACCAATAACACATGGTATATGCCAAGGTACATAATATGAATATAACATACATTAGTCAACAATATATATACAAATATACAAAGATGAATTTTACCGAACTGGCTAAGTGGCACTGGATAAAACATTCGATGAATAATTTCAGTGCAGTTGTATTTTCATTTTTAACAATGAAACGGGATTTACACAACATAACGGAAATACTAGTTCTTTCCATTATGTTCTGTACCTCCAGCTTCACTGTTTCCTTCGTGTGAGATTACTGTTTTATCCGTTTGAATGCAAGTTTGAGAAATATGCAAAGTCGTTTTAGTATTGCCGCGTTACATATAGTGAGTAAATCGTGGAATTTCTCTCTAACGGGATATTTCCAATAATATTGTGGGAAGTATTCTCTCTGAGGTCTTTAATTACGTCACATTCTAAATCAAAATGGATTTCATCCCCTAAAACACCACATATTTTGCAATTGTTTTCACTGTTGTTAGATTTCCATCTGCACATTTCGTTTGGTAACCTATGATTAGATGTTCGGATTTTTGTCAAATGTTCTGACAAATAAAATGGTATGCTAATTAGATATTTACTGAAACTTGAATAATGTTTAATGGCGTAATAAAATTGTCCTCTGCTGGACCCCGAGAAACTAAAATGCCATTGTTGAAAGAAATGATCATTCAGATTATATTCTATATGTTTTCGTTCTGATGGTGACAATGGTAGTTGGCGATCCCACAAGGGATGTATACCGCACCCCTGTATCACACATCGAACACCATTCAGCCACATAAACTTTTTTGTGAACATATTATCATTACCATCTAATTCCATAAGTAGCTTATATATGATTTAGCCAGACGGCTGCCCTCTGGTGATAAAAGTTTACACCAATAATTAACCATTCTCATTTTGTCATGTATACTTATCGGGACGCGTCCTAATTCCCCGTAGACCATATAATTTGGCGTCGATGTCTTCATGTTTAATATTATCTTACAAAACTTGAGATGAATCTTTTCAAGACAGTCAACATTTTCGAAACCCCATATCTCACTTCCATAGGGGATGATAGGTAAACTGTATGACACCAATGGTCACTGAACAGATGCACACATAGATATACAGCAAACCCGGCCATGCATTTGTATGTGAACAATCGTGTAGCCGCTACATGTATATATGAGGGTTTCGCCCCTCCCCCTCCCCTCGACTCGCCCCCCATTTCTGGTACGCGGGATTCGGTGTTTTTGAAGCCTTCCACTTCATTCAACTGAAAATATGCTACAAATTAATAAATCGATGATGCATGCTGAATACACACGCATACTCAAAAGAATCGCAGGTATCAACATTTTATTATCCAACCCATTACTAACACTATTTCTGATTGGGTAAAAGCCGTCACATGATAATCCTTGAAAAAGTCATAGTGGACTCCGAAAGTGACAATGATATACTACCTGACATCACAGGAGTCAGACTCAGTCCCATATGAAAGTCTTATTGGACTCAGACCGATATGAATTTTATAAAAGTTATCGGGACTCCGGGTTACGCCATATTGATAAACATTCAGATGGATAATAAAAATGGCATTATACAATGTTGTGTACAGTATGTGTGTTTTTGTACTCGTCCCGGTTGTGGTGAAAAATCTAAATTTACTTCACCATAACCTGGTTACAAGAAAAACACATACTATATTGTAACATTGTATAACTTTATAATATGTCAGGGGAGACTGACTTATATTGAGTACAATTGGCCTCGTGATTCGTGAGATACGTTGTAATATGTCAGGGGAGACTAACGTATTTTGAGTTGTTTGTAGCACAGAGTACTCACTTGGCACCGGCGGCTCTGGTGCTCCTCAGCAAGGATTGTATCGACTCCGGCAGCAACTTCTGGTCTATTTTACCGAGCGCTTCTCTGTGCTCGTCGCTCATAAAAGCCAGAGGGTCATCCTCGGCAAGAAGAGCACCGACCTGCAGAGCTAATATTAATGCAGCAAGTAACATTGTGGACTGCAAGGAACAGACAAAAGATAGAGTTAATAGTAACGCAGCGATTAACATGGTGGACTGCAAGGAACAGAAATATGATAGATCTAGCAGTAACGCAGCGATTAACATCGTGGACTGCAAGGAACAGACAAAAGATAGAGTTAATAGCAGTACACTGCTTTTTCGCCGTTTTAATGATAACATTTATGAAGTGTCACACAAAGCGACGACAGCTCATGAGTTTCTTCCCATGGTCTTCAGTTTCAATTTTTACGCGGTCGCAGACTAAACAAATTTAAACGGCACAAACAAAAGGATCTCAAATTTATTGACAAATTTAAGAATCAAAACACGTATTTTCAGCCCAATATCGACGAATATCAGCCCAATATCGACGAATTTGTTCGGAAATCTTCCGCGTATGTTTTGTTTTCAATGCGAAGATCTGAGAAGCGACATGACAGACCCTGCTACCATAGCCAACGTACCAACATTTTACAGTATAAAGTCTGCACTATGTGACAGTCGTGCTAAAACAACGCCAACTCTACCCCGCCAAACGGTCCAACATAGATCTTCGGATAGATACACCAAGACTACGACCGGTGGCGAATTCCTACTAGCTGATGATGGTGACATGGTACATCACTCTTGGCGAGACCACAGTTAGTGATAATATAGACAAATTTACTGACTACATGACAACATACTGGGTGGAAGGTGGTCATTGACGATGCACATGGAACCACCATGATACCGTCGGACCCCGTACCACAAACCACGTTGAAGGATGGCATCGTAAGCTACAGATTTGTATCGCTGGTTCTCATTCAAACGTCAACAAGACTATTAATTAAATTGTGTGAAATTGATATTATCGTGTCGGCTACAATTGTGTCGGGTGACTGGGAATTCTCCACCAAACTAAGATACAAACTATAGTCGGCATCTCTATGATGTACCAGATTATGACACCTTGACCCGAAACCATACCTGCCGGGTGAACGGGAAGACCCATATTAAACGGACGTGGCTCGTTTGAATCCCAAAAATTATAAATACATAACTTGGTAAGAGGTTCTTATAAATGCAGGTGCCACATATTTCGATGATTGTCAACAAGTGTGCCAAGTTTCAAAAACAATTGACCAATATACGAAGAATACAAGCTCAGACAATATTACAGGTTTGCAAACAATTTCTAAGTTGAACAGGGGAAATAACTCCACTAAAGCAGGGCGGATAGTCCGGCCCTCAACCCACCAATGCATGTTTTGGCGTATATAGTTTTTTTTTATCAACGGAATATGGTGGTCTAGGGTCCACTTCTGAAGTATCCACCGGCTGGTCCACCATCAGCCTTGTGGAATGTGAGAAATCAGGACAAAACGAAGATGGTGTTCAAAATGGTCTAAAATGTCACAAAACAACGACTTATACCGCCGATACATCAGATTCAGATGTACTAATTATAAACGTATTTGGTTCTATTGCATCATCTTTCTGTGGTCTCATACATTCTCTCTCATTGGTCAGAATTGTTGTATTTACTTTGGGAATGAAGAACTAGTTTGTTAAATATGTTAGTAAATCAAACGCAAGGTCATGTTTCATACACTGATGTCGTTTGTGGGAATTTGGTCAAAAATAAGTTTTTCGCTAATTTTAGCCGCCATTTTGGTGGCCATCTTTGATCTTTTATCAATCATTGAGATAAAATTGAAATTTAACACATAACAATTGTGACAAATGGCTGTTTCTATATATTTTTTCAACTTCATGGGGTTAAAAATTATGTTGTTTTGACAAATTCGACCATTTTGACCACCATCTTTGTTTTATCCAGATTTCTAAAAATTCCCCAAGGCTAATCCGGTGTCAGCCTGTAGATTCTTCAGACGGAGACCATAGATCACCAAATCCGCCAAGAAAAAATTGTATACGCGAAAACAAGCATTAGACAAAAAACTAGACCTCAGAATCGCAGGATCACAGGATAACATGGTATTAAAAATATCAGTGTCAAATTTAGAACAGAAAATGAAGGAATACAAGATCGGACAAAGTTGCATACGGACTGATGGATAGACGGACAAGCTGATTCCAGTATACCCCCATATATTCGTTACGGGTGTGTATATGTATAACAATTAAAGGCATATCATGGTCTTGTTCGTAAGCGTAAAACTGATAAGTTAGGACTCATGCACTATGTCAGCAGGAGGAATGTACCATTCTGCTCCTAAATTCGCCGAAAATCTCAAACAAATCGACCGTACCACTCCACAGAAAACATCGTCTGAACTACGCTCAATTGTAAAAAGTTACTTCTAGATGCGGGACACAACTATCGGCGATAAACTAACGCAAACGATTTCGCCACCGAGAGTCATTGCATTTAATTAATATATAATAATGACGGTGCGTTGTCAATTTTGATGCAATATTTGTAAAAATAATTACTTTGAACAATATTATTCTCCATTTCTATTTGATTACCCTACCGGAGTGTTTCACATCACTTTAACAACCCTGTTCAAATTATCGACCTTCGTCAACAGGTCGTTGCAATCCTATGATGATGTATCTACAATGTCGGTGGGTAAAAGTGATGCTGCCTTATTTTTTGTTGAACTGTCATATTCGAGTGGAACCACAACTCGGTCGCTATTGCTTTCCAATGTATGTTCTTGGTTGTTCCGTGCAGACATCTGGAATTTATCGTTAGCCGTTGTCAACGACACTAAACTTGAGAACAATAACAATACTTTTACTTAACATCGCTTTGCCCCGCCAACATCACAGCTATGACAGCAGGGCCATCCAACCTCATATCATGCATACATACCCCTGACCCCATTGACCAGAGTGCATTACGTGGTATTAAAGATGGACACAGGAATAAAACAGTAAACTTACCTTATGGTCTCTATTAATAGATATAGTGTATTATTCTTGTGTCGGACACGGAATTATCGCGCATGCATGAGAGAGCGCATAGATAAGAGAAGACCCAGCTGACATTCCGCGACACGATCGTCAAGTCTCCTGGAAAATGAAGTACCTTGGTAAGTTGAATATTGTTTTGCCTTTCTTTGTTTCCATATAATGCTTTTAGGTGTACTCTATCGAACCAAACTAATAATTAACGTTGGACAGTACATACTGTATTATGCAGATCAACAAAGCTATAGTCATAAACATTGAAACAGCAGCTAATGTGGGCAAAATCACCACGAACCTGTATTGAATGCAACACGTTGGTCTAACCACATTTGAACTTCCTAACACATGAATGTCAGAAATGGTAACGCGCTCAAGATCATATATTATATACCCATATTTGTAATTATAGAATATAAAATATATTGGTTTCGCGAATGACCAACTCAGAATTCCGTTAAAATAACAATAACAACCAGCACCTAATTAACGAACCGGCGGCCGACTCGACCGTCTCCGACCACAACCCTCAGTGGGCTGCAGAAAGAAAAATGTCGATAAAAGTTGAAATATAAGACTTACAAATTATCTTTTTCATTTCTTTTATTTGTAATTGACATAGCTTGTCACAAACCAAATATCATGTAAAGGACAATAAACGAAATTGAAATCCCCAACTACACCTTTTACCGGACTCGGCTTCTGTGTCGCGCAGTTCGACTTTTAAATCCGTCCCAAAATTTCCCAATATCTATAAATAAAACCCCCAGTGTAAACTCCAGCGCCCCGCCGAAACAAGAATTTGGACACCAGTATACACGCGGCGCGCGTAAAGATGACTTGGTTGACATGTCGTTCGTCATTAAATAAGATATAGCAAATTCGTTATCAAAAACAAGGACCCACACAATTATCCCTTCCAGGATTGGAGCTTTCGGACATGTTGTGAAACCATGTGCCAATGCATTCTTTTATATATGCGAGTCCCCCATACGGAGTTTTTGTTTTGTCGGGGCCAGCCCCACACAAGTCAACCATCTCATTTGAAGATCGAAAATAGTTCCAAAACTTATGTTCACCATAGTCTGAGAAAATGTTGGCTCGTTACCTGCACTTCAGATCAGCATTTGGAAATCATGCGACATTTAATAATGAAATCTATCAGTGTTTTTCGTAATTGAACATATTCAATACAGATACTATGACAAAATCCCATTCGATTTAGCAATATTATTTTTCCTATTCGAGCAATATTACCTATTAGCCTATTCCTGTGATGTTTTGGTGCACATATATTGCATTTCAAAAGAGATATTGTTTCCGGCGCCCGAAAAATCTTAAAGATCTTATATCATATTTTCGTTTCAATAACTAAATCAAATAATTATGTTGGAACCATGATATACAATGATCGTCGCGTTTAAAGAGCAACCATGCTTCCGTCTGATGTAACGAAGATTTTTTTACCCTGTGCCAATGCATTCTTTATATATGCGAGTCGACCATAGGTCGCCTCGCATATATAAGAGAATGCATTGGCCTAACAATTTTTTCTTGTATTCTTTAACAATTTTATAATTTCACCCATACAGAGCCCCAGACAAACATGAGCAGACTACACTCTTCTATATGCTTCTATAGATGTGTGGGGCTCCCTGCAGGGTAATGGATGTTTTTTATTTTATGTCCTAAAAATTGTAAGAAACATTTATTTTAAAAAAATTATAAAACATTGTTAGGCCAATGCATTCTCTTATATATGCGTGGCGACCTATGGTCGACTCGCATATATAAGAGAATGCATTGGCACAGGGTATATGGATACCAATCTTGATTGTATGAAATAGAAGATAATACACATGTTTACAAACTAAGTCGCGGAATGAAGGACCCGAATGGTAGATGATGCTCGGATAGGTATAAGAACCTCAAGATGAAATGAGTAAAGTAAAGCATGATGTGTCGGGGTGAAGTTATTCCTTATATACTATTTGGGATGAATATTAGATGAGGTATTTGGTAATATACATCGGTATTGGCTCTGCCGTTATGGTCATTCCCTAT
This sequence comes from Siphonodentalium dalli, assembly GCA_032622095.1. Lineage (NCBI taxonomy): Eukaryota > Metazoa > Mollusca > Scaphopoda > Gadilida > Siphonodentaliidae > Siphonodentalium > Siphonodentalium dalli. Next base: position 257,757,554 of record CP136061.1, on the reverse strand, counting down.
GACGATATTTGGGGGGTCGACTTCACTGTGATTAAGATGTGTGAGGTTTCTGTTAAGGAACCGAGCACTGATATTCGAGTTTGGGTTCTACTATACGTAGCACGGGTATACTTTACAATTAGTGCTATACGAATATAACGGGGCATGGGTAGTTATGTCATGGTGCATGGGTAGTTATGTCATGGGAGATGAGTAGTTATGTCATGGGGCATGGGTAGTTATGTCATGGGGCATGGGTAGTTATGTCATGGGGCATGGGTAGTTATGTCATGGGGCATGGGTACTTATGGCATGGGGCATGGGTAGTATGTCATGGGGCATGGGTAGTTATGTCATGGTGCATGGGTAGTTATGTCATGGGGCATGGGTAGTTATGTCATGGGGCATGGGTAGTTATGTCATGGGGCATGGGTAGTTAGGTCATGGGGCATGGGTAGTTAGGTCATGGGGCATGGGTAGTTATGACATGGGTAGTTATGTCATGTGGCATGGGTAGTTATGACATGGGTAGTTATGACATGGGTAGCTATGTCATGTGGCATTGGTAGTTATGTCATGTGGCATTGGTAGTTATGTCATGTTGCATTGGTAGTTATGTCATGGGGCATTGGTAGTTATGTCATGTGGCATTGGTAGTTAGGTCATGGGGCATGGGTAGTTATGACATGGGTAGTTATGACATGGGTAGTTATGACATGGGTAGTTATGTCATGTGGCATTGGTAGTTATGTCATGTGACATTGGTAGTTATGTCATGTGGCATTGGTAGTTATGTCATGTGGCATTGGTAGTTATGTCATGGGGCATTGGTAGTTATGTCATGTGGCATTGGTAGTTATGTCATGGGGCATGGGTAGTTATGACATGGGTAGTTATGACATGAGTAGTTATGACATGGGTAGTTATGTCATGTGGCATTGGTAGTTATGTCATGTGGCATTGGTAGTTATGTCATGTGGCATTGGTAGTTATGTCATGGGGCATGGGTAGTTATGCCATGGGGCATGGGTAGTTATGACATGGGTAGTTATGACATGGGTAGTTATGACATGGGTAGTTATGACATGGGTAGTTATGTCATGTGGCATGGGTAGTTATGTCATGTGGCATGGGTAGTTATGTCATGGGGCATGGGTAGTTATGACATGTGGCATTGGTAGTTATGTCATGGGGCATGGGTAGTTATGGCATGGGTAGTTATGTCATGTGGCATGGGTAGCTATGTCATGGGGCATGGGTAGTTATGTCATGTGGCATGGGTAGTTATGTCATGTGGCATTGGCAGTTATGTCATGGGGCATGGGTAGTTATGTCATGGGGCATGGGTAGTTATGTCATGAGGCATGGGTAGTTATGTCATGGCATGGATAGTTATGTCATGAGGCATGGGTAGTTATGTCATGGCATGGGTAGTTATGTCACACGTCGTACAAGACGCGAAGATAATAAAGGGCGTTCTCAATTATTAAGAGGGAGGTAAAGTGGCAACATTTAAATGGGGAATTCAGTGTTAATTTTCAAGACAAGATTACTCAATATTTACAAACCGTTGAATATTACTTCATGTCATGTTGGAATGTTTGAGCATACATCTAGTGACATCGCAAAGCAGATTTTTCATTTTATGTTTTGTTTTATGACATTTGATGGAAAATTATAAACAATGATAAACAATGGTGACGTACTTTTAAATTTGTTAATAATGTCCAATAATATCCAACCTAGGATTAAAATCAAAATTCCGCTTCGCGTTTTCACAAGGTAAGTCTTCAAACTTTACAAAACTGTATAATATGGTCACCTAGCGCGCTTTGTAAGGTTTGATCAATCTTTTCTAAAAAATCAACTCTGTAATCCACATTCAAATGTTGCCACTTTACCTCCCTTTTAACTTTGTACTCGTTGGATGTGTTTTGTATATTTTCGCGCGATTCGTTTGCAAAAATGATGATAGGGATTGCAAGTAACTGTCATATTTCTTTTTGCGTGGTAAGCTGAAAATTGAATGAGGATATGTTTATAATGTTATGTCAATTCGGACAGAATACCTTTAAGATCCCATAATTATGTGACCCGCCATATCAAATCCAGTCGTAAGTCGGGATTTTTTTACACTGTGCCAATGCATTCTCTTATATATGCGAATCGACCATAGGTCGCCTCGCATATATAAGAGAATGCATTGGCCTAACAATTTTTTCTTGTATTCTTTAACAATTTTATAATTTCACCCATACAGAGCCCCAGACAAACATGAGCAGACTACACTCTTCTATATGCTTCTATATATGTGTGGGGCTCCCTGCAGGGTAATGGATGTTTTTTATTTTATGTCCTAAAAATTGTAAGAAACATTTATTTAAAAAATATTATAAAAAATTGTTAGGCCAATGCATTCTCTTATATATGCGAGGCGACCTATGGTCGACTCGCATATATAAGAGAATGCATTGGCACAGGGTAAAACAAATCCCGACTTACGGCTGGATTTGATATGGCGGGTCACATATTACATGGCGGTTTTACGGTTTAGTTTATGTTTACTTGTTTTTACATTATGTTTTAATCTTGGTGGGGTGTTCGTAATACATGTGTGTTGGGATTTAATATACGCATTATGTAATAATGTTCATGTTTAATTTCATGAGATGTGGGAGATTGACTCAGGATATTTGAACTAATTGTGTGTCAAAACAGATGTATTATATTTAGTCTTATTACCAAATCCGGATGTTCACATATCAGGACCAAGAACCTATGTTACCGTCGCTTCAGACGTTCGTATAGTTTATAAATGGAACTCATGCACGGGTTGAGCTGGTTCAGATGTTCGTATAGTTTATAAATGGAGCTCATGCACTGGTTGAGCTGGTTCAGATGATCGTATAGTTTATAAATGGAACTCATGCACTGGTTGAGCTGGTTCAGATGTTCGTATAGTTTATAAATGGAACTCATGCACTGGTTGAGCTGGTTCAGATGTTCGTATAGTTTATAAATGGAACTCATGCACTGGTTGAGCTGGTTCAGATGTTCGTATAGTTTATAAATGGAACTCATGCACTGGTTGAGCTGGTTCAGATGTTCGTATAGTTTATAAATGGAACTCATGCACTGGTTGAGCTGGTTCAGATGTTCGTATAGTTTATAAATGGAACCCATGCACTGGTTGAGCTGGTTCAGACGTTCGTATAGTTTATAAATGGAACTCATGCACTGGTTGAGCTGGTTCAGACGTTCGTATAGTTTATAAATGGAACTCATGCACTGGTTGAGCGAGCTATTTGTTGCTGGGGTTATTGTACTTACGAGAGACTGAGGTTATTGTACTTACGAGAGACTAAGGTTATTGTACTTACGAGAGACTGGGGTTATTGTACTTACGAGAGACTGAGGTTATTGTACTTACGAGAGACTGAGGTTATTGTACTTACGAGAGACTGAGGTTATTGTACTTACGAGAGACTGAGGTTATTGTACTTACGAGAGACTGAGGTTATTGTACTTACGAGAGACTGAGGTTATTGTACTTACGAGAGACTGAGGTTATTGTACTTACGAGAGACTGATGTTATTGTACTTACGAGAGACTGAGGTTATTGTACTTACGAGAGACTGAGGTTATTGTACTTACGAGAGACTGAGGTTATTGTACTTACGAGAGACTGAGGTTATTGTACTTACGAGAGACTGAGGTTATTGTACTTACGAGAGACTGAGGTTATTGTACTTACGAGAGACTGAGGTTATTGTACTTACGAGAGACTGGGGTTATGTGCATTTTATGACATATAGTAAATGATTTGGGTGTATTTGATGTTCAACATCGGGTACAATCGATATATATTGTCCCTGTAAATTTGAATTATTAATAGGTGTGTTTGACGATTTTTTATTTCTGAATTTCCATAGCTCGTGTACAAGTTTTTGCCGAAAGACAAACTTTTGTAAATGTTTTTGAGCAATTTAAAATCAAAACCGCTTTGGGATAGAGACGTGATTGGTGACGTTATGTTCCTGACCTTACGTATCAATTTGTGTTTTGATGAGAATAAAACATCTTGCTGAAAACATTTCTTTATATTTCTAGCAATATTATGCGTGGTATCCATTATCATGGCATCTGCACATGCCGTGCCTAAGAAACCAGTGCAGAAGAGACAGTTTGGAGAGGTTGCTATAGGAATTTTATCGGCTGCGGGCACTAAATTGCTGACCGAGGCTGTCGGAGCTCTCTCGAAGAAGATCATGGGCCTGTTCATCTCCAACTCGTATGACGTAAGCACTTTTACCACATAATTAGTACCTAAACCCGGCCTAATAATTTTAGTAAGACACACGTGTATTATCGGCACGCACAGTGACGTACGATCTTAGCGCAGTGATATCGATCAATTTTATTAAAATGATAATTAAACTACTGTTGATATTAAATTTGTGTTGGGTTATTTGTTGTCCAATGGGCGATAAACATGGGTGGTTGAACCATTTTTCAACATAAAAAGACACATTTAAGATGGAACTACATATTTTCTTGAAGGTCTATTATTTCCTCTTTGGTTGTGGTAAGGAAATCAATATTAATATGTTTTAACCCCAGTGGTTTTTCCTTGATAATATGTGATTGTGAGATAAAAAGGATATCAAATTCTTCGCAATTCGATACGAAATGTATTAACCACGTCCCCGAAATATAAATTTAGTGCACTTGGTTAATAAATTTCGTATATAATTGCGACTCATCAGAGATCCTCTATATGTACATGTCAGGGTTGGGGTAATCGTAATCAGTAATCGTAATCAAAGTAATGTACTACATGTTGTATATTCTCCACATTATATTGTGTTCTCTCATGGATATCATAGATATCGTCATTACGTTGTATCCAAATCATGTTATGTTATTCACTCTTAAAACTCGAGAGGTGAATATTAGGTTAAACAAATTATATTGCCAATACAAAGTGTATGGCATAGATGGATTGGGAACAAGTGCCAACCACATAGATATGCCCACTCCTCACAATTTAACTATAAGTAATCATGCAGAAATATAATAAAACATAGTTTCTATGAAAATAACATATGACTAAACAAGGATAGTGAGAGCTGGATGAGGAACTGGGGAAGCTGACACCACACAAATACCACATTTGTGACCCGCCATATCAAATCCAGTCGTAAGTCGGGATTTTTGTACCCTGTGCCAATGCATTCTCTTATATATGCGAGTCGACCATAGGTCGCCTCGCATATATAAGAGAATGCATAGGCCTAACAATTTTTTATCATTTTTTTTAAATAAATGTTTCTTACAATTTTTAGGACATAAAATAAAAAACATCCATTACCCTGCAGGGAGCCCCACACATATATAGAAGCATATAGAAGAGTGTCGTCTGCTCATGTTTGTCTGGGGCTCTGTATGGGTGAAATTATAAAATTGTTAAAGAATACAAGAACAAATTATTAAAATTGTAAAAAATTGTTAGGCCAATGCATTCTAAGAGAATGCATTGGCACAGGGTAAAAAAAATCCTGACTTACGACTGGATTTGATATGGCGGGTCACATCTGAGTTTATTGAACTGTGTTTTAAATGGCTAAGAACAGTAAAAAGTTTTGACTTGGAAATGTATCCCTGGACGGCAAGAAGGTGTGCCACCTATATTTAAAAATAATCCAATAATTTGCGCCGCTACATAAAGAGTAATCAATTGGTTCCGAGAATTACGTTAAATAATTATCGAGAGGCGAGAGACGTCGGTAATAAACGAGTGCGCGTTTCCTATAAACGTCCCTCGCCTCGAGTGATTATTGAACGTAATTCTCTGAACTAATTGATTACTCTGTTACACTTCTGCATCAATTTGGTTCGTCAAATATGATTAAAACATCCAGAATTAATGCATAAAAGTGGAGAAAATACGTAGAAAGATCAACCATCGAAAATTAAGTCTAGATCAGTATGCGACGTAACGTCAATGGCGTCATGAGAAAAAAAAGACAGAATTCACTGGTAACACTGACATTAACATTTTTAACTAACGGCATTTTCAATGGAAATCGCGCATAGGAGTGTAATAAACAGATATAGTCCTGAGCTCAGTGATCTAACGATCTATCGTTTTATCAGGTAATACCTACACATTCGACTTTTAGAGGAATGTTCTGACCATTAGCCCAATGGCAGGCTGCCACTGCTCGTATTAGTTTGTTGAGGTGGAGGAAATTTGAATTTATACCCATCCGTTTGTCACTGATTTTACGAAAAAGACTACAAGTGTTGGAGCTGGTAATCTAATGATATGATTCATTCGTCATTGGGTGTCATTGGAAATGAAGACCGATAACATAATTAAGAAAGCCCCCGATGACTTTGACAGGTCTGATATGGATTAACTCTTACATGTCTTCTCTGAATATTAATGTGAAAAATAGCCAAAACAGACAATATAATGTCACTTGCCCTGGAAATGGCTCATAAAGAACTCTTTGATAAACATACATGTATGTATACATTCCCGCCCTGTGGTATCAGAATCAGGACAAATGCACATAAAATGCCACTATTGCAAAAGTAAGAGAATGTGAAACTGTATAGTATATGTTGTTTAAGGATTAAACATTGTAGCAAATATGCACTAAATTGTAAAAGTAGGTTATCTTTTTTTTTTACTATTTGTTTCAGACTGTTGCCTTTGGAAGGGCCATTCATATAACGAAAATTGGCAACAACGGAATCCGAGCTACTGATGTTGGAACCGGTGTAAGCGTCACACAGTACCTACAGACGGAAGATGTGAGTATATATAGGTGGCAAGCAATGTCCTGGAGAGAGAGAGAGTTGAAGTGACACGAGTCCCATTTTCAAATTGTATCTTGAAATGAGAATTAGTCGGAATTTTGTTCAACCAACAGTTGAAAACCTTGAGGCACTAGTTGGACACGATCCGCTCAATGGGGGGGGGACACATTCACTTCCTAGCATTTTCAACAAACAGTCTTGGCAAATGTGTGGAAATGTAGAACAGGTAGAATCCGGGTGTTTTCAGTGATCAATAAATATTCTTTTCATTATCCTGACACTCCAAATAACATTCGCACGTCGTAGTTCGTTGATACGCATGGGGGTTTCGTGCATGGTTTCTGTATTACACATGTCGTGGGATTTCTAAACTTAACATTGTAACCACCATCTAATGGGAAGAACATGACCGAAACAGACTTCACACATGAAGAATTTTAGTTTTTATGGCATTATATCCAAGAACAACTATGTTATGTTCCGGTTACCCGATAGAGACAACACAGTAATTTACCGTTTTTATTTTCCTGGTAACCCAAGCCATATCTTGAATTTTGATCACACCTTCGGAATATTGAACCATCCGAAAGCTCAGAACAATGATGTAACTTGTATTAGGTTGTAAACTCAAAAACATCGGCCGAGTTGTGAGCGTCTGGCTAAGTTATGTTATATTGGAGTATATAAATCACCAAATTCCCTTACGTTGTCGACACAATTGTAAAGCTGAAAATGATGCAGAGAATCATATAGTATGGGGTATATTATATATCTAGGCATAGATCAGTCACCATGACAACAGTTATATTTGCCAAAAAAGAGTCATCATGACGACCAGACAGTTCATACGAATGTATACGGCGTTATAGGCTAGGGCCAGTATTAAATAGCAATTTTCTAACACTCGGACAATAACACCCTGGGACATTTTAATCCTCGGACTAATGCATCCTCGGACTATCGAACCCTTGAATTTTGATTAACTTTTGAATCAATTCCAAATAAGATTCTCGCACTACATTTTTTCAGCTCTCACTGCAAGCCGCCATGAACCAGTTGATCCAGACCCTGATCAAAATGCACATCATGAGCGTCGACGATCTCCATCTGGCTCCAGATTTCCCGACTAAAGCCCCACGTGAGTATGATGTCACGTGATATCGATATCCACATAACACTCACATGAGTATGATCTCGATACCCTCATAGCACTGCATTTGTGTTAGCTATGTCCGTTGTAATTTGTAGAAGGCCAATCAACTAACGCAAATATATTTGAATCAATAAATATTGGGATATCGCTATGATTGAGTGTTGACCCTTTCATTACGGGAGCTGAGCTGGTGCAGTATTAAAGATACTGTGTCAGTGCATTATTTTATATATGCGAGTCCCCCATAAGGATCATCGCATATATAAGAGAATACACTGACTTAAAATGTCAAGATAGATATTGTTATGCCAATGTATTCTCTTATATATGTGAGGCTCCCCGTGGGCAACTCGTAAATATAAGAGAATGCATTGGCACAGGGTTTTCGCAAAATTTCACGAAGCTCCAGTCATGACAGGGTTAATACATCGCATTTCCAAATTCATCTTTGTTCGATGATTTTGTCATGTTGCTAACGACTGTACGGAACTGCATTGGCAGAGCTAACCTCTGCATTTACTCTTGGTGCGAATATTCATTGTGGGAATACGTTGTTCTTGTTATAAACGCCCAACTGTATACACATATAGTATATCGAAGTGTGTCACAGTACATTTTGATACTTGCAAGAAACATTCCTGAACATGAAGGGGATTTTGAAAGTGTAACAGTATACCATGACAAAATAGAAATATAAAGTATTCGTCGTGTGGTCGCGTTAGTTCCATAAAATGTGATACATATATACAGCTGAATGTGAGAACTCATTCAGTCAATGATTGCGGACTTTGACAATGCATGCATTCTCACTGTTCTATGTTATATTTTGACAGCGGCATGTGCAGATAACTTCCCTAACTGCCCACAGATGGTGGCGCAGAAATATTGCATGATGATGAGAACATTTATGCAAGATCACTGCCGACTCTCTTGCAAGTGAGTATCGATTATTGTTGGTATAAACCCACAGGCGGATTCAAAAGATTTTTTTTCTAAATGGCGTAGGTCCATCTAACATTGTGGTCTCAATCTGAATTTATACAAGATGTATGTTTTGCGCTCGATGGGTCACCGTTGTAAATTCGCAGCATGTCGCCGTGCACAAGAGACACCCCGATTATTTGTCTTCGCATTGAAGAACTAATATAGTCCGGATGTGACTCTTTGTTATTAGTTGACACAGGCCACTCTGAATATTTTATTAAATTCGACCATGCGCAAATATAGCAGCTCGATTATCGCGAGCCTTATTGTGTTTGAAAGTTGTTCTGGTGGTATACTCATCTGTATCCCTAAAACTAGAAACAGTTCCAAAACAACCCTGACGAATTCCACCAGTCGTTGATAAAATGTCTCCCTTCTTTCAGGCGAGAGAGAGCAAGGTGACAATGTAATGCCTTGCAATTAATATTATCTATAAAGACGTGGAACGTCATCGAAAATGTCGATCATTTACACCTTTTACGTATTGAACTGATACTGATCAGAATTACGAATAGATTATAGTAGCCGTAAATTTGTCGTACGGAGCAAAAATCAGTTCGCAGAATTGACCAATAGGAGTTCGTTTGTGAGAAAATAGTACCGTTCAGACTTCTTGCCACATTATGATATAGTTCTGTTCGCGGTGATTATTTTTTAATTAGTTATGTTGTTATCAGGTCATAGTGAGTGGTAGACTCGATCATTGCATACAAAAATCGCATGCCTTGGATTCTCGAAACCGTAATCGTAACTACGAATATGGGAAAACGACAGCTGATAGAAAGAACACAAATTCTAGTGACGTAGTAACATATTCGTAATTCGTATCTTTCATTATGCGAAAGACTGGTGCCAATTAATTAACCCTTTCGTGGCGGGTGTAGAATTAAAGGTGCAATTTTTCGGAAACCCTGTGCCAATGCATTCTCTTATATATGCGAGTCTCCCACCGGGAGCCTTGCGTATATAAGAAAATGCAGTAGCTTACAATGTCCATGACTAGAGCAACATTGGTGCAGCATTAAATACCATGTGCAGTTCATTTTCTTTTATTCCTGAGTCTCCAATAGGGAGCTTCACATATATAATAGAATGCACTGGCTTTCAATGTCAAGGTAAAATTTTTAGGCCAATTTATTCTCGTATATATGCGAGGCTCCCGGTGGGATACTCGCATATATAAGAGAATGCATTAGCACAGGGTTTCCGAACAAAAATCAGGAAGCTCCAGTCATGGAAGGGTTAATCACAGCCTGTATGTTGAATGGTATCTTCTCGTTTCAGTTTCTGCTGACAGGTTACATGATGTGATGCGATGTTTGACAAGATCTACATTCGTTGAGGAAGATTGTTGAATCTCAAATAAAATATCCAAAAAAAATTTATAGTTTAATATCTCCCCATAAACAAAACACATCGATGGAGTGACATTATGCATACTTGCGAGCGAATTCGTGCCGTTTTTTTAAATTATAACGTTTTTGCACGAACGCCATTGAGAAGTGTCGGGTGATATTCAAAACAGTATGCCAGCAAATGTGATGGATGCTGAACGTCACTGACTACGTGGAATTTGCCTCATATTAATCAGTATGTTCTGTTGAGATGACCTCTTTATATATGCCGACAACTAGGTATTAAGAAGTAGTTTTCCATTCGAGAAAGGATGTTTCGAGTTGGCATGTCATATTAATGGCCGTTGTGTTATAGCAAGCGAAATTGTTATGCCAATAGAGACAACAATTATCAGTTATTGACACCCTGGGTGGACAGAAATTACATTAGTGTGTCACTTGGTCCAGTGCCGTAACCTAAAACATACTTTAGTGGGAGACCCTTCTGTTACAGTATGAAATATAAAAACATTGGACAGAAATCCAACATAGCTCGTGCTAATAGGTTGTAATATGACCAAAATATCAACATAGATATTGTAAATATTGGATTCCGAAATAAGCCTGTAATGAGCTTACAACAGTTATTCTGTTGAATGTCGCGGGCCTTAGAGAAACACATTATAAAGAGCGCGAGTTTGGTAAGTCGTGTCGATGGGGGAAAAGGGTGATTAAATAATGTCAATATGGGCTTATTTCGTATGGAGCTTATTTAAATCTGCGTTTTATGTCCATATATAGCGTATATTGAGGCTAAATAATGCCCATATGAGCTTATATCGCTCATTAAAGTGATGTGAAACACTCCGGTGCAGTGCTCAAATATAAATGGAGAATAATCTTGTTCAAAGTAATATTTTTTACAAATAGTATATCCAAATCGACAACACACACCGTCATTATTATATATGTACTAAATGCAGTGACTCTCGATGGCGAAATCGTTTTCGTTAGTTTATCGCCGATAGATGCGTCCCGAATCAAGTAGTAAATATTTACAATTGAGTGTAGTTCTGACGAAGTTTTCTATGGAGTGGTACGGTCGATTTGCTTCAAATTTTCGGCTATGTTAGTAGAATGTTACATTCCCCCAGTTGTCATAGCGCCTGAATAGTAACTTATCAGTTTCACGCACCGAACAAGTGCATAATATGTCTTTAAAATAAGCCCGTTATGTACTTAATTCACGAGAGCAGACTGTCTAAATCACATATTTTAGCATCATGAGACATGAGCATTTAACATAATTATTCACAGAGCTTCATATTGGACTTATTTGATTCTGATTCCGTGTTGTGGCACGGGCCACAGTGAAAACACATTATAAAGAGCGTGATTCTGGTATTTGGAAGTTGATTAATGTTAAGTGTAATTCAGATTCAAATAAGCCCGATGTAGGCTTATTTGTGTGGTTTTTTTTAAATAAGTTCAATATCATAGTCATACATGTAAATGGGTGAATATACAATCAACAAGTGTGATTGCGAAATTTCAAGAAACACATTTGGTCGATAATGTTGAATGTCGAAACATAAATGTATGACATGAACCCTTGTATCATATATGTATGTTGAGGGAGAATATTGCTCAGCACTACATTTTGCTAAATATACATTACATATGACAGTGTTATCTAAAAGGAATGTGTAGTCAAATAGTTTGTTCCAGGTCTGGGTCGTTAGGCCCCCAAAATGGCGAGTTATAAAAAGGGTATATGCTACAGCAAAATTTCACTATCCTGCAATGGTTCATGAATATCATGATTATCGGTTATAAAGCCAGCTGGCGGTTTGCGCTCCAAAATGCACCTAAGCTTTTGAATTGTTTCCGGTATCGAAACAATAATTACACGCACTACCTTATTGCGACAATTATATGTCCCAGAAAGAGCATGTGATACCGGAATATTAATAGTTCGTATATTTGTAAATATATCAGGGTACAGTACGTTAGTCAGAGGGTTCAATAGTCCGTTGGTTCAATAGTCCGTTGGTTCAATAGTCCGATGGTTCAATAGTCCGAGGGTTCAATAGTCCGAGGGTTCAATAGTCCGAGGGTTCAATAGTCTGATGGTTCAATAGTCCGATGGTTCAATAGTCCGAGGGTTCAATTGTCCGATGGTTCAATAGTCCGAGGGTTCAATAGTCCGATGGTTCAATAGTCCGAGGGTTCAATATTCCGAGGGTTCAATAGTCCGAGGGTTCAATAGTCAGAAAGTTCAATAGTCTGATGGTTCAATAGTCCGATGGTTCAATAGTCCGAGGGTTCAATTGTCCGATGGTTCAATAGTCCGATGGATCAATAGTCCGAGGGATCAATTGTCCGAGGGTTCAATAGTCCGATGGTTCAATAGTCCGATGGTTCAATGGTCCGAGGGTTCAATAGTCCGAGGGTTCGATAGTCCAAGGGTTCGATTGTCCGAGGGTACAATAGTCCGATGGTTCAATAGTCCGAGGGTTCAATAGTCCGGGGTTTCAATAGTCCGAAAGTTCAATAGTCCGAAAGTTCAATAGTCCGAGGGTTCAATAGTCCGAAGGTTCAATAGTCCGAGGGTTTAATAGTCCGATGGTTCAATAGTCCGAGGGTTCAATAGTCCGATGGTTCGATAGTCGGCCATACATATGCATATAGGCCCCAACGTACAATTATTTGTGGTTGCCGCTTTAAAGGCGCCATGATTTTCCAATTATTCTTGACAAGGGAGGCAAAATGACGTCGACTATATGTATTTGATCATTCATATGTGAATACGTGCAATGTGTATTCGAGTTTTGTTATTCCAGCTGTTGAAAATGTTGACAAACGTCGGGAGTGTGACACAAAACCCCACTGCCCTGCTATAGGACCCTCAGACTATCGAACCCTCTGACTAATGAACCCTCTGACTAATGAACCCTCGGACTATCGAACCCTCGGACTAATGAACCCTCGGAGTAATGAACCCTCGGACTATCGAATGTTATTTTGCGTTACAATTTTAACAACCTGGAAAACACATTTTGTTTCATATAGTGGTGTGTATAAGTAATATATTTTTAATTAATCACTTAATATTTAAACCCTCGGCATATTAAGACAAAGGCTATGCCATTGAGATAATAACGGGACACAGATGCCACTCATACCGCACTCAGTACGATTCATCGTGTCGTCTTTATTAAATGTCATGTGAGAGGGGCGTCACTAAGTTGACAAAACTTGTGTCCAAATATATAAATCGTCAGCCTGTTCTCGTGAAAAGAACCACATACCGGACTTATTTTAATGAGCGAAATAAGCTCATAATGGCATTATTTAACCTCAATATACGCTCTATATAGACCTATAACTCGGTTTTTAAAAACAAACCAATATGGGACTATTTCCATACAAAATAAGCCCACATTGGCAATTTAATCTACATTTTATTCATCGACAAGACTTATAGCCTATTCATAACAACTTATTGTGTATAATTAATAAATATTTCAATTGTCCATTATCACATATCGGAAGTTGTAAAGTAGCAAATTTTCGTTTCATTGCTAATTCCGCGCTTTTGTGAAACCACTGCCTGAAGTCACGTGATTTCTTCAAGAAAAAGTGGTCTCGCCCAAAATTTCATCTTCACTGTATACTGTAAATTATGTGTGACGTCACAAGTACGCACACCCGCCCGTTACTTATGCACGACCCGAGCGGGGTTGTTATAATTACCTTTATTGTTATATGATGCAAAACATGTAACCATCTGAACATCGCTCAAAGTGGATCGTTGACGTCATGCATACATCACCGCCCTTGACAACAACGCCAACTTGAAGTAGTTCCGGCTTGTATTCCACTGGTGGTATACAATAATGTGTATTAAATATCTGGGAATTTTTTTTGAATACATGTGCCCCACATGAACGGGTGTGGAATGCATGTCTATGCGCTATTTGTTGTACACACACAATCAATCACAAACAGCAAGATTTCTTCGAGATGGCGCTTCAGTGATTTCTTCCCCCTTGACACACATTATAAATCTGACAAACGATTTGAAAGTTGCAAGAGTGGTTCCCATTTATAAGAAAAATGAAAAAACTTCAATTATAGACCGGTTTCCATCTTAAATCTGGCTTCCAAAATCCTGGAGAAAATTGTTTATAAACAAATTGAAGAATACCTAACACAGAATAATTTATTATATGAGCATCAATGGGGGTTTAGAGCTGGCTTCTCAACCGAATCTACCCTTATCTCTCTCACCGACTCTATTAGAAGGAACATGTATAAAGGATCGCTTACTGGAATGGTCTTTATTGACCTCCAGAAAGCATTTGACACTGTGAACCATACTATCCTTTTGGATAAATTAAGTGCTCTAGGTAGCGATAATAACACCTTAACATGGTTCTCATCATATCTGTCAGACAGGACCCAAATTACTGACATAAGTGGAACACACTCACATGCTATGAATATCACGTGTGGTGTCCCTCAAGGGTAAATATTGGGACCTCTTCTGTTTTTATTATACGTGAATGATGCCGTTGCAGCCGTAAATTGCAAGTTACTACTATACGCAGATGACTCAGCTTTGATAGTCTCGGGAAATGATTCAAAAGTGATAGCAGATCAGCTGAGTACTGAATTAACATCACTAAACCACTGGCTAGTCGACAACAAATTGTCACTTCATTTAGGCAAAACAGAATCCATCTTATTTGGCTCCAAACGCAAAATTAATAAATGTCCCGAACTTGCAATCTGCTGCAACGGTATCAATATTTAGTCCGTCAAGGAGGTGAAATATCTGGGTGCCTGTCTCGATGAAAGTCTCACTGGGGAACAAATGGTCAAACAGGTACTAAATAAAGTAACTGCTCGTCTCAAATTTGTATATAGAAAGGCTGACGTTCTAACACCTTTCACAAAGAAACTACTTGCTAACTCGTTAATTCAATGCCACCTCGATTATGCATCCTCTATTTGGTATAGCTCTTTGAGTACAACTACCAAAAATAAACTACAAATATTTCAAAACAAATTAAACCGGTTTGTTCTGAGCTTGGATAGATTTTCACATATAGGTTATGAAGAGTTTAAAACCATTAAATGGCTTCCGGTTGAATCCAGAGTTTCCCAAAGAAAGCTGACTATCATGAAAAATATAACAGATGGGAAAGCTCCTACCTACCTAAGAGATGGATTCCAATTTTCGAACACTCATTGTAAATATAATCTCCGGTCTGGAATCTTTAGATTATCTGTGCCTCATGTTAGGGTATTTGGTTACAATAGCTTTTTCTACACAGGAATAACGTTGTGGAATAATTATGTAAAGTATATGGAACCTAACTGCAACTTGGCTACATGGAATCACCTAATAAAACAGGAATTATTCGATAAAATTTTAGGTACTGGGGAATCTGACTTTGTATATTATTAATGGTGTGAATCATGCTATTTATAATACCGTACGACCTTATGAGAACTTGTGCTGTGGCCTGGTCAGTCATGTGGTCGGTTACCATTAAGGACCACAGTGGAAATAAGCAAGCTTTGGCTTGCTTTCCTGTGCGCTCCTTGGTGGCAATCGATGGCATGACTTGTCAGACGAGCGTATTCATATGTATATTTCTCTTCTACTACTCTATTTCCTCTCTATCTTTCTATGTACGATGACAGTACTTGGCCAGCTGCATATATTGTCACTGCTGCCTGTATTTAGGGATTCCATCTTTCGGTCATGGACATGCCAGTCTAAAGCCGACCATACATGGCAGCAGTGTGTATATGCAGGTGGCGAAGAGCTGTTGGTTCTCTTACTAGTATATCTTAAGCAACATGACAGTCCTGTTGAAGGAGGAGGGTGGGATAGCACGGGTTGATTTTTCATTTTTGTATATATATAAAGGTACGAGTATCTATTTAGTAGTCATTACTAAGCTAGGTTTATTCACTGTCTTGTCCCTCTACAGAACTGTCAAGCTGCATTCTTGTTATATTTATATATCTATACTTGTTATATTTATACTATATGGATGCCACACTCTGTTTTACTCTTTTGTATATATGCTTATGCTCATATGTCTGCAAATTTTGCATCTTTTAGCCATTGACAAATTATATATCTATTGTGTGTGGTCGCACAAGGCTGTTGGACTTTGACAGGGAGTCTAAACATCGCGGATAGAGCTTGATGACCATCCGTATTACATTGAGATGGCAATAAGGAATCAACTCAGTTATGTCGTCAAACCCGAAAAGGGATACCACAGGGTCCCCTGTGTATTACCCGACATCAACATGCCCATACATAGCCATGTCAGTCGTGTCTCATCTTCCTAGTAACACATCTCATTACAATGGGCCCATGTTTAATGTATATTTGGAATTGTGCTGAACACCGATGAGACCAATGTCGACACGCGTTTGGCAAAGAAGCCCTGCATGAAAGCAAGACAGGATTATTCTAGGAGCAACCATTGTGATTACGTAGTTCACCTGTCACTGATAACAGAAGACACACGCCATTGTAACGACTCTGTGGACAGTAAAACAACATGACAATAATTGGTAAGTTCTTCGTTGTTTTATCTGGGGTCATTCGTAACCGTGCGCTAACTCGCATTGGTTTACTTGACATTCATATATACATGTATGGGTCAAGCTTACGCATGGATTCGCGGAAAGAGAAAGTCAAATACGATCGGTCGTTTATGGGTATGGCGGGTAAAACACCACGCGAGTTGTCTCGACCGACTGTTTGTTGCGCGAATATCACTACTTATAACTATATAAGACAACAATTGCCTCGATCGGCAATATACCAGATCACATTGGCCATATGTTAACCGTCAACTAGTCTGATGTTTCGGTTGCGTTTAACTGCGTGCATGAACGAATAACCTCAGTCTCGATACGACACACGCTGGCTGCAATTTGTTTGGTACGTTTCATTCCTACAGCCTTGTCATACAATAGCTGCTGCTGACTTCTGAGCAAAACCCACCATAGTTGGTATCATAGCTGCCATTGGTTGGTTATATGTCAATCATTTTCGACTGAAACTGCGCCTATTCCAAATACGGTTCGATCCTTTCGATAGGATTGTAAACGTTGCTTGCAAATGTAGACAAAAACAAATTGCAGCTCATGGACTGCATGTAAATTCAAACTCAAATTGTTTGGTATAGAATCCAATTATAAGATTATTACCAACACATATAAAGGACATAACAAAAGGATATTTACATCAATACATGTATACAATCAAGTACATAGATAAACACAGTGTAGGTTAGAATATTCTTGAGTTGCCTAACTTTTTTAATTAGAGGTTTTGGTGGAGCTTACTAATAATAAATAGTTATTTGCCAATATGTGGTTATAATCTGATAATATCACAAGAGCGGGTTTCAGTTCGCAAGCTCATTCCGTTTTTTATACATTTTGTAAACTCCCATTTTACAAATGTTATTTATGGATGTGTCGACTTCATTTGGACTTTATCATTTATTTTTGTTATATATATATATGAGACATGAAATTACGAGTTGGTTAAACCCGAGATAAAACTACACTTCAGCATTGAGATCAAAGCATAATAATGTTCATGTTTTTCACGTTCCGCTGACCAAAATAAGCTGCCCAAAATATATATATAGATATTTGGAAGCTCGAATGAGCCGGGGTGGGGGCTCGGTGGCTCAATCGGTTAGGGGTACAACTCCAAGCCATTTCGCCCTCCAGTGTTAAAATCCACACCTTTCCATCGTAGACTTTGTAACTCGAAATCGTTATCTGGTGGAGTATTCAGTTACTCCCCGATGGCCAGTGGTTTGTCGCACATGGTGGACGAGTTTATCAGCCATTGAAATCACTGTTAGATTAGCCGTAAGTGTGCGTATTTCCTCCACCACTAAAACTGGCAATGTCGTAATATGGCCTTAGTTGCTTAAAGCGACATTAAACCCCAATCAATCAATCGAATGGGCCATTAACCCTGTCTAAATGGATTCTATACCACCAGGTTATAAAAGTATATTGGAATTTTGATTAATTTGGATGGGTGTTCAAGAATCATTATCAGTCAACAGACAGACCGAATATAATTCAAGACGAATTCCTATTTATGGCCGTTTTGTTGAACTTATTATCTGAACATTTCCTTTCGGACCTTCTCGTCAATGAGTATTTCGTATTGAAAGGGTTAATTTCCGTTAATTTCCGTTTAATCTCTTTGTAAACATGTGTTATATAGTCACTGTGGTATAAAGATGTTCTATCTCTTTGTAAACATGTGTTATATAGTTACCGGGGTATAAAGATGGTCTATCTCTTTGTAAACATGTGTTATATAGTTACTGTGGTATAAAATATTAGACATGAATCGAAGACCCCTGTCCGGAAATGCTTCTATTAATATTGATTATATTTCGAATAGTTTCTGGTCTAAACATTTGTGGTTGTTTAGGTATAACGAACAATAGAGTTTACTGTTAACAGAGACCAGAAATAGTATTGTTTAACTTTGCCACAAATAAACGTCAATTAGCCTCTTATCGCTTATGACTATGTAATAAAACAATACAAACAATCGATCTGGGACAGTTGACTTTCGGGGCATAGATGTGGGAACACCCGAATTATCTCTATCGCTATATGCTATCGCCTGAATGGTTTGTCTAAAAATAGAACAATACAGTTTCCCACTTAAAGGTACTCAACCCGTAAAGAGGGTCCCCATCTCAACAGATTCCAACAACAACAATCCGATCAGAGGGTCCTATATTACTATTTCTTTGGCTTTGGGGGTAAAAAATATTTGATTCGAGTCGAGGAACCCATCAAACAAAGCTCAGAGTTATTAGATATTGATTTTTCAAATTTGTTATGTTCTCGAGATGAGTACCAATAACTGCCGTAATCTGCTCTGGATGTGTACTCCAAATCTATTCAAACAGACAAGGATGAATAACTCTAAAATCAAGTGGTAATTTTTACGCAATTTTGACTGAGTTCTGGGCCAGATAGTATTCCCGATAATGAAAAATAATAGATTTCTAAAATCGATATCTAACAAATCTGAGCTTTGATGGGTGACTTCCTCGACTCGAATCAAATATGTTTGACCCCCGAAGCCATTGAAATAGTAATTGAGAGGAGTTTTATCGGGTTGAGTACCTTTAATCATCTCATTTTATAATAAAATATTCGAAATAGAATCAATATTAATTGATAGAATCGTTTTCGGACTTGGGTCTTCAATTCATATTTATTATTTTACTAGCAGGGTTACCCGGTGTTGCCCAGGTTAAAGTGATGTGAAACCCTCTGTGGATATTTGGTGAGAATAGAGAATACTCTTGCTCTCAAAGTGTTACACGTATTCTCATAAATTGTATATCCAAAATGGCATCACAAAACATGATTCTTACACATGGAATATAAGTAGTGGCTCACCTTGTCAGGTCGGAGCGTTTATCGCGTTTAATCCGTCCCACCAATAAAGAAGTATTTATTTATTTCAACAGCGTATACTTCAGACGTTATAGTATGAAACATGAACATCATAAACACATTTGTTCGAAAAATAATAAAAGACGACAATTGTGTTTTACATAGAGATGTATCAATCATTCAATCTAGTTTATCATATCCTCATGAAGAAACAGATGTTTTAAAGATATGTCCAGCTGCTCCTCTGTTCTGGTGATATATACTGGCTAATCGTTTTCAGTTTAAAAGAAATGATGTTATGCAAGTATAGCAGCTACATTTGCCCAACACAGCGAGATTTTTAGTTGTTTATGTTAGGCGATGAGTCTGTTCTAAAACATGAAAGAAATCCTCTGTATCGGGCAGATATACCCTTGTCAGATGTCACTATTGGAGGATCCTGAAAAGTCATGTGCTACGGACTGCGTTTTCCTTTATCTTAGAAGTAACCATATTTGACTGCACACTGTGACCACTATTTTTTAACAGGCCTGCTCTACGTGTTATAATATATACATGAGCCATTCTAATATGCAATCCTCTGACGATTCAAGGTCCCTCAGTTTGAATGAATATATGTATCTCTTAAATAGATTGATATAAATATACTTTTAATGCTGTCTTCTATGTATATGTGTTGCTGATCATTATAGGAATGCCCTGATTTCCATCTCATATAAATATGACAGTTGAGAAGATATAATTCTTCAAGTGACTTAATTCGGTCACCATTTGTCGAGATTGTGAAATCGGAATGCCAAAAAGTCCTTAGAACGACATGGAGATGTCTGGGAGATGACTATATATAACTTTGTTGGATATCAGCGAATCTTAGTGAATCTCCTCTCGCCATCCATGACACAAACGACCCCATGTGATTTAATTCATCATATCATTAGAGAAGAACGTGCATGAATTTAGTGCAATTAGTGCTAAATATATTTGTATATCATGCATGACTTGGTCCGCGCCACTTTTGTCATATTTTAACCACGTCTATTAGACTCATGCATGCATTATGTGCATTGGTGGTAATCGGCAACTAAACCAATTCTTATCATAGTTATTACCCCCCCCCCCCCCCAATCTCTCACCCAAACGGCACCAATTTCGCGTCTTTAAATCACACGTTTATATTCCTCGTATCACGGAGAAGAATAATATATCAATTTGGTCGAAATCTGCGCTAAAATGGCCCCTCTCCTGACACCAACAACGTCACTTTAGAACATTTTAACCCGCACCATTATCTTCCTCGTAAAAAGTAACCTTGTTGGACCGCCTTGTTGCCATCTCGATTGTACCCTTAAAGTTATATATAGAACACAGACAGATATTCGCAAATATTTGATTCATTGTATCATTTGAGAAGAACGTGTATGAATTTGATGGTAATTGGCACTAAACATATTTTTATAAGTTTTTGGTGACCCTCCCGTCCCTATTTCGGACTCAAGCGGCGCCACTTTTGACATCATTAAACCACACACTTAGACTCGTTATAGAGATGAATATTTATAAAATTTATTAAAATTGGCGAGTATACAAATTCGTATCAAATTTAGGGCCACCATTGCATATCCCTCATCCAAAAGGCACCAATTTGGCGCATTTAAACCACACGATTAGATTATTCGTATAACGGAGAAGAATATGTACCAATCAGGTGGAAATCGGCGCTAAAAATATTGTTTATCAATGTTTGTGTCCCTCTCACCCTCTAGCACCCCTGACTCGAATGGCCCCACTTTTGACATCTTTAAACCACACAATTAGACTCCTGATATCATGGAGATTATTATTTGTAAGTTGGTTCTAATCCGCGACTAAACAATTTTTTATCAAATTTAGTGATAACCCCACCCCATCCACATCTCTCACCAAAGCAGCACCAATTTGACGTCTTTAAAATCACACGATTAGATTTCTCATATCATGGATAAGAATGTGTATCAATTTGGTGGAAATTGGCGCTAAAAATCTTGTGTATCAATTTTGGTGCCCCTCTCCCTTCCAGTGCACTCCTGACTTGAATGGTGCCACCTTTGACAGCTTTAAGCCACGCCATTAGACACCTCATACCATGGGGATTAATTTGTATAAGTTTCGTCGCAATCGGCGACTAAACCAATTCTTATCAGATTTAGTACCCACCCACCGCCCCCCCCCCCCCCAGTATATCATCCCGACGACACCAATTTGGCGTCTTTGAATCACACAATAAGATTCATTGTATCATGGAGAAGATCCCAGAAGAATGTGCATCAATTTGGTGGAATTCGGCGCTAAAATTAGTTTGATCAATATTGGTGCCCCTCTCCCCTTCTGTGCATCCCTGACGCGAACGGCGCGACGTTTGACATATTTAAACCACACCATCAGATTCCTCATATTATGGGGATGATTATGTATAAGTTTGGTGGCAATCGGCGACAAATGATTTGTCTGCCCCTCCCCTGTTCTGCCCCTGACAACAATGGCGTCACTTTAGAAAATTCTAACACTCGCCATTATCTTTCTCGTAAAAAGTTACCCCTATTAGACCCCTTTGTGCCATCTGGGTGGTCCCCTGTGAATTTCTATAGAACACAGAGAGAAAGACAGACAGACAGTCGCAAATATAGATATAGATAGCCACGAAAATATTTCAAAATTGTTATGTGAGGAGATAATCCATCTTTAATATTTATTAAAGTTTGCAGTTCGTTCATCAAATATCGTAAATGACTTAATGGAGTGGAAGTTATTATCGATCGATGATTATCGCCCCATAACACTCTAGTTTTGTTCTTGAATGATATGGGAGTAGAGCCCGAAGCCGCCATCGCACGCCGCCGCCGCCAGCCATATTGGCCACAAGCCGCCACCAGCCGTATTATCTCTACGCCAGCCACATAAAAAAATATCCGCCGCCGGAATTGTCAAATGGCTGGGCATATATGTCAAGCACAACTTCACTGTGAATCGCAAAGAACTAAACCACATTGCCAATATTTGTTTTTATTCGCAAGGTCTCGGCATGGTTGTTATATTTTATTAGAACACCCGGGCCTCTCAATGTGGAATAGACTATTCCAATGAATGCTTTCACATAACTGAATGGGAGAATCCGTTCAGTATTGAAAGGGTTAAAGTATAAATTGTTTATTTCGACACGACTCAGTCTCAGACATACCTGGAATATGTCAATATATGCATATAACCTGTAGAAGGGAATAGAAAATAGTTTGAAATATTATATCATTAGGACCTACTATCGGATTCATCATTCAATGATGCATGCATACATGTGTATCGCCAGATGCCAGTGATGCTATAGCAGTCTGAAGTCGACAAAACTTCCAACGTTACTTATACCGTTAGATGGGAAACTACATAGTACAACCATGCCAGTCCTTCGTGTATTTTTGCCATATTGGAAAAGCTCAACACCAAAAAGAGCACATGTGGTCTGGGATCTACGGATTCACAACAAACGCTAAAACAAACGGGGTCTATAACCGGGGATTATGAAAATACGCTGATTGATAATGTCTTAGCCGACTGAGCCGCCATATTTCGTCAGCCACGAACATCGCGACTGAGCCGGCTTTGCTAGCTGACCAGCCACGAAATTGGTTGGGCCAGCCGCGAAAACCATTTGTCGTGGCTTCGGGGTCCATATGGGAGAGTGGCAGAGTTTCCCTTGCGAGTATTTTCCTGACAAGGTGAACGCTCATCTCGGTTATTTGAGAAAAAAGTTGAATACAGTCGACGAAAGTCTTTCTGATGACATATACCAAATAAATATACTCATTACATATATCAGTTTGTTATTTTGACCTCGGAAAATGAAATAGGCGTGGCTATGTTTGATTCCGATCTCGGATTGTTCATCTATATATATAAAATAGTAGGATCTGTAAGTCTTTTTATATGTCTGTCTGTTCCCGATTTTTCTCCCAAACCACCGGACCGATTTCGTCCAAATTGTGTGTGGTGACTCGGGGTACCATGGCGGATGTTATAACGGTTTTATATTTTGAAACTTTTGATCTATAAAAAATTATTTTTTTAAAAAAGTATTTTGATAAATTGAGCAAACAAAAACAACTCAAAAATATAATTAAAAAAAGAATATATAAAGATTTTGTTCTTTTTTTTATTCAAAATATTCAAATGATCAAATATGAGCGAAGCGCACAGAGGGGCCGCCACTTAATAAATGCTCTGTCTAAAATCAAACAGGCCTCTAATGCACAAAGGAGCCTGTTTCAGCTAGTTGCATATAATGCGTCAATCTTAAATTGTACGAAATTGCCGAAATCGCGCCAAGAAAGTGGAACATGTTCACTATAGTCCAGGAGATCGACCCCAAGAAATAACAAATATTGCTCATTTTGACGGACAAGTGCTATCCGGTCTAATTTTGTAGTAAAATATATGTAGATTACGAAAATCCATGATAGCAGTGGTGAATTTGTAGCTTAATTGGCGAAAAACGTGTTTTGATTGACCTACCCGACGACCGAAAATGAAAGAATTTTCCGGCGACGTCATAGTACTACAAGTAGTCCGGGAGCTAATGTGGGTACCCTTGCACCCCCTGGGACTTAACTTCTCCCCACTCATTTTGCTCCTTATTATGTCCTTCAACTTTTAAGCAATGTTAGCAAAAAGAAAAAAGTGGCTGTATAGACTCCAGACAAAATGGCGTCGTTTTTCAGACCAGACCCAAAGTCAGTTTTATGCAAATTATAGTGGTGAAATTCTTGTAAAATGTATACAAATGTATATATTTTCGTGAAGCTAAGACATAATGTCACTTTTTTGGGGCAAAATTGAATCTCACCATCCAAGATGGCCACCAAAATGGCCGCCGGAAGTTGAAAATATGACTTTTTTTTACAAATATCTTCTAGATCGATTCATGCTGTTTGGAACTGGTTGAGTAATGCGACTTTATTTTGTATTTTGTATATTAACTGATCATAGGGGCAATTAAATATGCACTTTTTGGGGTCCTAGCCCCTTCTGTTCCCTCAAAACTTTGAATTTACAGAACGCGGTATAAAATTTCACCAAAAAATCACAATTGGGATTATAGTCATAATTTAACAAGAAATGAACGGAACTTTGTAATGTAATTGATGCATATGATTATACCTATGAATATTCCAACTCACTGGAACCAAAATTCTTACTTTGGCTCAAAATGGCTGCCAAAATATGGAAAATGGTAAATATTGCCCCAGCGTGCCCTGCAATCGATTACAAGTTGTGGATGATGTACAAAATTGGCTATTCTGCCTTCTATACATTGAATATTAACATGTCTGATGTACCATGGTTAATTGTTACTATTGTCACCACTGACATCACCAAACATATTGGACTTTTCTCTCAAAAAATTTACTTAAATATCGGCAAAAATTAACTTTTCATGTTTGGACCATTTTTTCAATTAAAATGTAACTATCTTTGGGTTGAAAGGTGTTTATTGTTTTGGTCTATATTAAATGTGTCACACTACGGGATTTATAGACCAAATTGTTCGCCCGATTTTCACAGAACTGTATACTCTCATTAAGTAGACATGGATAATTTTTTTATATGCAGCCTGTGTCATGGAGGACGCAGTTATATAGGGGTGGGTGTAATATAGTGTGTCATTTTGACATATTTCTCGATGGGTTAATATATAATGCTATGCTAATTATGGTCTGAAATGACTAATATCGAGATTTCTGGTGACCATTCAACGTTTGATACCATTTGATGTCCCGATGGGGTATATTTTAGAAGTTCTGACACGTCACCAAGCTTCGGTACATGTCACGAAGCTTCGGTACATAGGATGAAAAACCGCCACAGATTTGGGGTTAATGATGCAAGGTCACATTTTTCGCCAGATTTCGACAGAACTATATGCTCTCATTAAGTATACATGGATAAACCTCTTGTATGTAGCACTGTGCCAGTGAGGAAGCAGTTATATAGGGTGGATGTAATATAGTGTGTCATTTTGACATAATTACACCATGAGTTAATGTATAATTCCATGATAGTTACGATCTGAAATGACTGATATCGAAGTTTATGGTGACCATTCAAAGTTTGATGCCATTTGACGGTACGTGTCACGAAGCTTCGGTAAATTGGATGAAAAATCGCCACAGATTTGGGGTTAACGATGCGAGGTCAGATTTTGATGGAACTGTATACTCTCATTAAGTAGACATCGATAAACTTTCTTATATGTAGCCCTGTGTCAGGGAGGGGGCAGTTATATAGTAGGTGTAATATAGTGTGTCATTATGACATATTCCTCGATGGGTTAATATATAATGCGATGCTAATTATGATCTGAAATTATTAATATCCGGGTTTCTGGTGATCATTCAACGTTTGTTACCGGTACCATATGATGTCCTATGGTGGTATATTCCTGGAGTTCTGACACGTCACGAAGCTTTGGTACATGGCACGAAGCTTCGGTGCATTGGATGAAAACCCGCCACAGGTTTGGGTTTAAGAATGCATTGTCAATTTTATTTTTGCCACAGCGCTGGGAGATAAGTACCCAGGGCCACATGTTTCTTCTGATATTGATAGTACTGTATACTGTTATTAATAAAGATACACCTTGATTAACTTCATGTTGAATAAACCGGTCACAGTATAATTTTCTATTATTGAACATTTAACTTGAATGTCACGAATAATCGGTACATTCATGTTTTTGTTTCGACACCGACTGTATGCATAAATATGATTTAAATATAGTAATATATGAATAATAATTAATGTACCGAAGCTTCGTATCTATAGGTTACAAACACCTAATTATTTTCCATAGGCGACAGTGTTAACTAAAAGTCTCGTCGGCTATGGGTTAAGCCTATTTGAACTTCAAGTGGTCAATTTTCCCTTAGAACGTCATCTGCTGCACAAGTGTGTTACAACAAACGTGCCCTTTTCGGTATTTTTTTCAAACGATAATCTTACATTTCCACAACTACCCCATTTACTGCACAAAACTCAGGAGCATAAACATATCCAGACCCCTTCCGTAACTTCTGGAAACCACCAGACTCTTCCTGGACATCTAAACATACACGATCGCCATATTTACGTAGGCTATGATTTTCTGTTCCCGATTAGGGATATTTCCCTCAATGATAATCAACCAATCAGCAGCCAGATTTTTTTGTTATGCTGACTTGAGTTTCAAGAAGCGTAACTCTATATAATTAGTTGCTTGTAACATATAATTGTAAAGAAAATCGAACTTTGATCGTGTAAACCGCGCCAATTTTACAAAAAAAGATTTACTGTGATACGATAGAAATATAGGAGTCATTGGACATCCTATTATCTCCCAGTGGTCCTTTGACACACATACCCCATTTTAAAATTGACAATTTGGGGGGGGGGGGGGGTAAGAAATAACACCGATACTCGATTCCTGATAACTCTGGAAGCACAGTTTAGTAGAAAGATACTAATGTCATACTTGTTATATACATATATACTGCACAGTGTCGCATGCCCCATGTCAGTCCACTCTCTAATCGGAATATTATGACCACAAATGTGACCACACCCAAAATTCAGGGTTTTTAATCATAATTGATTTTGTAAAATCCGACTCGCGTGCATAACGCACAGGATAGAAAGGCATATGTATACGTTTTGAAAACTAGTTACGTATATCTACCATACGCCTTAAGGAATTTATCTAATTTTGAACAGTACAATGTTTAATTGGATTTGAATTAGACCACCCCTCAACTTAGAAAACAAGTAGAAACCTTCTTAAATCCATTTAAAAACATTGTAGAAGCCAAGTTGTAAATTATTTAACAATATTATAATAACTATGGTGAATTTAACCTTAAAATCATACTAAGAGAAATGGTTGCAATTTGGACGATTTTACGTAAAAAAGTAAAAAAAAAAAATGGTAAAAAATTGAAAAAAAAACATTGAAATTCTTCAATTTTTTTAGCACAATTAGTTATTTAACATTATTAACACAATTACTATTCAACTTAATCACCAAAATCATACTAAAATGAAGTCTTTACACATTGAAAAAAAATGCCCAAAAAATCGAAAAAAAACAAAGAAGGCTACAAATTTGTTCTTGCTATCATGATTTTTCTTCATTACCATACCTAAAACATTAACAATAACATGGTCGCAGCTTGTCCGTATGAGCAACACTACCTCCCGATCTCCTGGACTACTAGGGCTTGTAGCGACAAAAGCACATGCAGAAGAGACACGGTAGGTCGAAAAATACACCACATACCGATCTACATGATTTATTTTCTTCAATATTTCTCCCAAACTGAGACAATTGCTCTTTATATTTACCATATAACGAACCGGAACCGGACAGGGATTAAGATTCGGACCAGGCCATGTTCAGGACAGTGACCGATAAAATATAATAGACATATGCACAAAAGCCGGTCCTTCGAAAATATATTTCAATAAAGAGCAAACAAGATGTGAAATAAAGATGCTATACAATCTGAGAACTGAGCTCAATAAAAAAAAAGAATTGTGACTTCATTATTAACGTTGATTTCTATCATAATGTAATACGGGAGCTAACAGGGTGGATACACACATGCATGTAATTTATGTATGTAAAATACATGTATTTTACATGGCCACACCAATAATTGACAGTATTAATCACCTGCGCGCGAGCGGTTCATTGTTAACAGGCCAGACAAGTGAGTAGTGATAAGCGAAGTCAAACTGTCTGATATCAGGACATTTAAGCCCAGTACAAAACATGTCTTCTCTTACGGATGCGGAAATTAGTCAAGTCTGTGTGATATCGGGAGAAGCGACACGTCTGGCATATACATGTATAGGCTTGATATAGAACATGTTCGACCATGATGCTTGTTTGACGTTGTGTCTCGAAGGCTTCAAATCGCTAAGGGACTTAGTTGAATGTATCGGTCGGAATAATCTGGGCAAGAGTGTACAATATAATATGTTTTACTTAAATAGTTCAGAGTTAGCCACCCCGCCTGGTAGCTTCCGGGATCATATATAGCCCCAAGTCAGGGATCATATATAGCCCCTGCGTCGGGGAAATCCTGATCCACCACTGCTATAAATATCAAGAGAGAGCTGGTCATTATTTAAATAGAACGTCCACCATATGGGTTATCCCACGAACAATTATTTTAAGTGGCCTAGCGACTCGGTCCAAAATAGCGGCTTCTCTACATTCCGACTTAATTGGCCGGTCAGCACGTCGGCAATGATTGGGTTGTCAGTAGACACATATTACATTGTCTGTATGATCCATGTAAAACGCCAATTACGCGATAATTACAGAGATTACATGCATGTGTGTATCCACCCTAAGAGTCAACAGACTCATTTCCAAATAAATTTATATTGATACATATATTTAATTAAGATGCTGTTGCTGTTAGCACTGTACCTCGTAGGCTATATTTTATTTTTCTCAATGGGCCCAGACTCAAAAGAACCAACTGTAGTCAATATTACATGTTACAGCCATACTTTGCGTTGCGACATTCGTCGCCGTTCTCGGAGCTTCAGAAGATGTCGAACATAAACCAGAGAAGAGGCAAGTCGTTTCCGGCATCATGGCAGCCGCTGGGAAACAAGTCCTCACAGCGGTCGTATCTTCAATGGTCAAGAAAATCATTGGGTTATTCCACGATAACACATACGATGTACGTATAATATATAGCCTGCATTATATGACGTACATGTATGTATAATATATAGCCTACATTATAAGACGTGTGTATAATATATAGCCTACATTATAAGACGTGTGTATAATATATAGCCTAAATTATAGAACGTATGTATAATATATAGCCTGCATTATATGACGTACATGTATGTATAATATATAGCCTACATTATAAGACGTGTGTATAATATATAGCCTAAATTATAGAACGTATGTATAATATATAGCCTACATTATAAGACGTGTGTATAATATATAGCCTAAATTATAGGACGTATGTATAATATATAGCCTGCATTATATGACGTACATGTATGTATAATATATAGCCTACATTATAAGACGTGTGTATAATATATAGCCTAAATTATAGAACGTATGTATAATATATTGCCTACATTATAAGACGTGTGTATAATATATAACATATACATTATAAGACGTGTGTATAATATATTGCCTGCATAATAGGCTACCAATTTGCACAAGATATTTAAATGAACGAACGTGAGAATCGCTCCCGGTTAATTGAGAAGTGCACACTGCCACCATTAAGTTGATGAGTTTTGTTCTTGACGCTTGAAGATACAAAGTAAGATTTCACACCATAAACTACCATTGGCACCTTTTCTAAACCAAAGCCTGATTGGTTCTAAATAGTGGTCGTTTGTATTCGTTTTCAACATAAAAATGGTAGGTGAATTCTGGTTTTTTGCAATGAATGTGCCATAGAAAACAATAGTGATTGCAAGTATGTTACTTATTTATTTTACCTTGAAAAATGAAGTAAAGTGAACAGTTACTAAATTGGTGTCAAATCCAACCGTGGATTTTTATGGTTTATTGAGAGGGTATCCTTCGACCCAGTGATTATCATTATTTGTATTGCTATAAAACAATCCCAAACAAAGGGACGAAAATCACCAAATATATGTTTCTTTAGAGATGGGTCATCTCTTCATATAACAATTATGAAATAGCTTCGTGCGTATAAAATAATAAATATGAATTGAAGACCCCTGTCCGGAAACGCTTGAATCAATTAATATTGAATTTTGTTTTTGAATATTTTGTTATAAAATGAGATGATAAAGTGGGACACTTTATTGTTCTATTTTTAGAACAGACCATTCATGCGATACCATATAGCGATATAGATCATTACGATGTTCCCGTAGCTATGATCCGAGCGTCAAATGTCCCAGCTTGATTGTTTGTATTGTTTTATTACATAGTTATAAGCGATAAATATTCTAATTAACGTTTATTTGTGACAAAATTACACCATAAAATTTATGTTCTCTGTTAACAGTAACCACTATTGATCGTCAGCTAAACAACCACACGTCTTACACCAGAACATATTCGAAATAAAATGAATATTATTCGATAGAAGCATTTCTGGACAGGAGTCCTCGATTCATATCTAATATGTGATACCCCGGTAACTATATAATACAAGTTTACAAGGAGATAGACCATCTCTATACCCCCGGTAACTATATAACACAAGTTTACAAGGAGATAGACCATCTTTATACCCGGTAACTATATAACACAAGTTTACAAAGAGATAGACCATCTTTATACCCGGTAACTATATAACACATGTTTACAAGGAGATAGACCATCTTTATACTCGGTAACTATATAACACAAGTTTACAAAGAGATAGACCATCTTTATACCCCGGTAACTATATAACACATGTTTACAAAGAGATAGACCATCTTTATACCCGGTAACTATATAACACATGTTTACAAGGAGATAGACCATCTTTATACCCCGGTAACTATATAACACGTGTTTACAAGGATATAGAACATCTTTATACCCGGTAACTATATAACATATGTTTACAAAGAGATAGACCATCTTTATACCCCGGTAACTATATAACACATGTTTACAAAGAGATAGACAATCTTTATACCCCGTAACTATATAACACATGTTTACAAAGAGATAGACCATCTTTATTCCCCGGTAACTATATAACACGTGTTTACAAGGATATAGAACATCTTTATACCCGGTAACTATATAACACGTGTTTACAATGATATGAAACATCTTTATACCCGATAGCTTTATGACACATGTTTACAAAGAGATAGACAATCTTTATACCCCGGTAACTATATAACACATGTTTACAAAGAGATAGACCATCTTTATACCCCGGTAACTATATAACACATGTTTACAAGGAGATTGACCACCTGTATAGCCCGGTAACTATATAACAAATGTTTACAAGGAGATAGACCATCTTTATACCCGGTAACTATATAATACATGTTTACAAGGAGATAGACCATCTGTATACCCCGGAAACTATATAACACATGTTTACAAAGAGATACACCATCTGTATACCCCGGTAACTATATAACACATGTTTACAAAGAGATAGACCATCTTTATACACAGGTAACTATATAACACATGTCTACAATGAGATAGACCACCTTTATATCCCGGTAACTATATAACACATGTTTACAAGGAGATAGACCATCTTTATACCCCGGTAACTATATAGCACATGTTTACAATGAGATAGACCACCTTTATAGCCCGGTAACTTTATAACACATGTTTACAAGGCGATTGACCCCCTTTATACCCCGGTAACTATATAACACATGTTTACAAAGAGATAGACCATCTTTAACCGATTATTTGTATTGCTCCATATATTTGCGATTTTAATTAATAGTTATAAACAAAAGTCAAAATCGGTACCATCTCAAGACTTGTCACATACTGTAGAACGAAGTAAGCCTCGATTCACATTTTAATCACTGATTGAAGAATACATATAGATATCAAGTTTATTGCCTACACCCATATACCGTATCCGATCGAGATATATGCATCACAATTGGTGCAACTAAATGCTAACCCGGTCCATAATTAGATATTTAGTAATGACTCTAAATGATGGAAGCTACAGAAGCCATGCATGCAATAGTTTTCCAGTTAAAAATATCTTTGCGTATATACATATTTTCATTTGTGATAGTACATGTATCTTGAGTGTCCCTTGTGTAGGGACAGATAATGTCCGGTATATGTACATGTATGTAAATTATACTTTGTAGACTGTCTTGCTCGGTAGAGCCATACACATATCGAAGCTGGCCAACAATGGTATCCAAGCCAAGGATATCGGTACTGGATTTAGCGTAACAGAGTATGGGCAGACACAAGACGTATGTACCAAAATGAAGAACGCTCAAGTCTGATTGTAATAGATTCAACCAAGTGGTTGGCAGACAGTGGCCCTCGAATTCGGTGATATTGTTCGATACTTTCGAATATATAGCGCCAAGATAATGTTTACTATTGCAGTTTGCCGGAACACATACTTCTATTTCGAGTACAAATGTGTTATAGTTAATCAGACTCCATTTGTTAAATTTATTTTACGATATCGCAAGTACATGAAATAATCCATACTAACATAGCCACTCATCAAAGAACTCAGAGGTTAACAGATCGGTCATAATTATCTTCTTTTCTTTAAACATATTTTATTTGTAATTAAGCATAATACAAAATGGACAAGTTACAAACATTACTCCTCATCCGGTTTACAATTATTTCAAACATAATTTAACAACATTGCGAAGAATTGTCATATGTAAGAATCTTGGGCTAATTTGCATAAGGTGGGTACCCTGAATAAGTTTGATCTATCAGATTTCGAATCGTTTCGCAGTTATGAATTGATATATATCTTGAAGAGAATTGTAATGTAAAAATATCTTCATGATCCATGATGTGCAAGAAATATTCAGATTTCATTCAGATACTTTTGTAATGAATTGCATGTTGTATACAAACTAGTGAGATGTCTATAAACCTTGCAGATTGCCCTCCAGAAAGCGATGAATGAACTGTTTGATCTCCTCTTCAAGATCGGATACATCAGCGTTGATGATCTTCACATTCCACCAAAATTCCCAACCCCAACGCCAGGTATGTACGCTCATTATATCATGATCAGGTCGGGCACATACCGAATTCAACTATTATAGTTAAATTTAACTGCGGGATCGCGCATTCCAGAACACAGCCAAATTTCACTCGTACAGAAAATATTCAGTCGCCCGATAACATTAAATATTCAGTCGCCCGATAACATTAATTTTGCAACCTTTTGCGCTGGCTTATTTAAGTTAATAATGAAACATGGATTCCGTTCTAAATGACATTAAACCTGAGGAATTAATTTATTGATAACAATATTTAGACGAATTGAATGTTAGTTGACTTGCTTGCCATGCGCCATCGTGGTTAATCGTTCGTACGGATCGAGATATGTCATTTCGTCACATCAACAAACATGGTATCGATTTAGTATGGCACTGTTTTGTGAGTTATGATGTTGGGTTATGCATCTTGTATTGAATTCAAAGCACAATAATATCCATATTTACCTATTACAGTTCAATATAACTATAATAGTTGATGTATCTAACCTGATGATGCTATGAAAGTATACACTGGAGTGGGGATAATGTCACTGAATGGAGAGGGGATAATGTCATGCACTATAGTCACTATATGGGCGATAAGGAATGCGAAAAGTTGAAATGTATAAGTAATACCATGCAGAGGTCATTCCGATGAGCTATATGAAGTTTGGGATCACTTAGAGGAAAAATGTTGGCGGTAGGACATGCCAAAGAATTTATCCATGAAAAGAGTAAAATCCAAGATGACTGCTGGCGGCCATGTATTCATCGACAATCGTTCAAATTCGATAGCTCCAATATATAAGTGATCCTACAGATGCCTGTACTTTGTGCAAAACAATTATCCAATGAATGTGGGCTGCAGGACGTGCTGATGAAGTAAGTTGCGAGAACAAAAACAACATGTTTTCATGATCGAATCCCTGATATCCAACTCAACAGAATATATTTAAATCTTAGATCACATGGTGCTGGAGTATGGGCTAAGCTACACCGCCGGTCCTGATCAGACTGTCGTTTTATTTTCAGTTCCCTGTGGAGACAACTTTAGCTCGAGCTATTGCGGCAAAATGGCGGGACAAGGATATTGTAGTCCAGCGAGCCACATGAGGAACTTCATGGAACGAAATTGCAGACAGGCCTGCAAGTAAGTCGCCCGCCAGAATATATGTTGCAAAAAAGTATTATCCCGTCTTTAACCCTTTACCCAACAGAACGGCCCTGTGCCAATGCATTATCTTATATATGCGAGTCGACCATAGGTCGCCTCGCATATATAAGAGAATGCATTGGCTTAACACATTAAAAATTATAAAATTGTTTTTAGGCCAATGCATTCTCTTATATATGCGAGGCGACCTATGGTCGACTCGCATATATAAGAGAATGCATTGGCACAGGGCATAACTGTAACTATCACAATGTGGTCAAGGAGCCGGTTCCAATGATATCCATATCTGTATGGTTCTATTGAGACAGACCGAAGATATTTTAGGCTGTTGAAGCTTTATTTGGCCGGTTTTGGCCGGTTTGTTGGGTAAAGGGTTAACAGCTCTTCTCAAAAATAATGTTTTGTACTGGTTTTAGGGCCTGTAAGAACGCTAGCTTTGTTAGGCTGTTAACAATTTCTAACTCAAACGGATATATATATATATAAAAAGAATATTTTTAATGGAGCTGATGATCACTTTAAGTTCATCTCGTCGTGCCCACATACTGTTTCTTGCCCCGGTAACGCCCGGTTACACGGGGAATTCAAAGCAAACGTAGCTTGCACCTTTACATGGTTTACCACAAGAGCAAATTGTGCTTGCTCAGATGCAGTTTTCAAATTTTTGAAATTGCGGAGATGTAGTTTTAGAATTTACCGAAGTTTAGGTCGCTGCAGTTTCGGAGACTGCATTGCTAAATATTTAATTTGATTTGCCCTGCGTTGTAGTAAGAGGGGGTCTTTTAATGGTGCATATTTAATGTGTAAACTGTGATACATGTACACTTTAGTAAGTATGTGGTCGTTAGTTGTTCTGAAGTAGGGTGTATGAGTTTTTATATTATCTTCGTTAGTTGTCAAGGCCTATTCAGTGGTGTTTGTGAACAAAATTTCTTAAATTTGTTCACCGCGGCTCCAGTTAATCGGTTGAAATTGTGAAGCTTCGAAATGCCAGACATACATGTGTATATAGTAATTAACGCTATCCTCTTTTTCGTCATTTCTAGCTATTGTCCGACGCCACCAACACCAGTGCATAGCTGATCGCTCGAGCTTTGGGCTAGACTTCAACACGT
Source organism: Siphonodentalium dalli (assembly GCA_032622095.1). NCBI lineage: Eukaryota > Metazoa > Mollusca > Scaphopoda > Gadilida > Siphonodentaliidae > Siphonodentalium > Siphonodentalium dalli. The sequence goes on along the minus strand of CP136061.1, from coordinate 257,721,727 downwards.
GTGACTTCAACAAACAGACCTATCATGTGAATTTAAATAAAAGTTTATAAAACGATATAGTTCAATGCGAACATTCCCCACCCTGGATTCACAAATAGTTGCGGCCCTTTCTCAATATATGGAGCTCACATTATATTTGATTGGTTCCACCCCTGATTACCCTGTCCTGCTAATTGTATGTGATGTTGGTGGGTCCTGTTGTATTTCTATCATGTTGGCATGGCAGCAATTATGATGTTAACCATTCCATGACTGGATCTTCCTGGAATTTTGCGAAAACCCTATTCCAATGCATTTTCTTATATATGCGAGTCACCCATAGGGAGCCACTCATACATACATTGGCCTAACAAGTAACAATATTTAACTTTAGGAAAGTTCGCATATATAAGATAATGCATTGGTCTAACAATATATTTACCTTTGACCATGTAAGCCAGTGTATTCTCTTATATATGTGAGGCTCCCATGGTGAGTCTCGCATATATAAGAGAATGCATTTGCCTAACAATATATTTACCTTGACCATATAAGCAAGTGCATTCTTTTATATATGTGAGGCTCCCGTGGTGAGCCTCGCATATATAAGAGAATGCATTGGCCTAACAGTATATTTACCTTGACGATATAAGCCAGTGCATTCTCTTATATATGCGGGACTACCATAGTAAGCCTAGCATGTATGAGAGAACGCATTGGCCTAACAATAGTTACCTTGACCTTGTAAGCCAATGGGAGACTCGCCTATATATATAAGAGAATGCATGGCACATTATATTTAATGCTGCGCCAGCGCGGCTGTCGTCATGAAAGAGTTAAGGAAAGTAGGGCTATATGTTCCAACGTTCTAATTTTCCCGGCCTTTCGCTAATCTGAACAAATCGAAGGAAAGCCTTCATCCGCAAAATATATTTAAGAACGTATAGTTGTCAAATATTTCAATAATGAAATTTTTCGAGCGTTTACTTGGATTAGCTCGAAATAATTACATTCACAGTACGTGAGTTAACGTAAATTGTGGGGGGGGGGGGGTTGATAGATCATTGTCATGTCGACCAATGAGAAGTTGTTATTAGATAGTTGTTGTCAGAGGATTATAGTTTGATGAGAGTTCATTCTAGCCTAACCAGTCGAGTCAGCAGGTCATATTTATTTTTATCTATATGAACACGTAATGGAATATACAAGCTGATAGTACATCCATAAATTACTTATTTGGCAACGTAGATAATATTAAATTGTTTGTGTTTTTGATACATTGTCATTGAGAATGAATTTCCGAACATTATCGCTGCGTAATAACGGGGTTTCGGAAAACAGGTTTCCGCCTTGTTTTCCCCCCAGAAAATAAGGGGTTTTTCACCTGGGCGGGTTTTCATGACCGATTGTGTAGTTTTCTCGATATGTACAATAACCTGTATGTCCACATGTGCCCACAATATTCTCTGTAAACATACAATCCTTAATAAAACGCTGACTCCGACTATAGATCGGATCATTTGCAATATTTCGAGTTGGTAATTGTAACGTCGAATTGGGAATAATGATTGTGATGGTTGCATGACTCAAATTAAATATTACCAAGATAGCTATTCTTGTTGTTTTGCAAACACGAGTGCAGCCATTACTAACGATCTTACTTATCTTGGTGCAGCCATTACTAACGATCTTACTTATCTTGGTGCAGCCATTACTAACGATCTTACTTATCTTGGTGCAGCCATTACTAACGATCTTACTTATCTTGGTGCAGCCATTACTAACGATCTTACTTATCTTGGTGCAGCCATTACTAACGTTCTTACTTATCTTGATTATTTCATATATATATAATTACGTCCACTTCTTTTTCGGTTGTATTTTGTTATTTGGATTCCAAACGGATAATGTATCTAAATAATTACAGAAGGGTCGGTCGCCAACGTTGAACGTAGAATTTCGCCATGGCAACACGCGACGTCACAGCAACGTCACTATAATGTTCCCAACATTTAAACGATATTTTCTACTTATCGATGCAGTTTCATGTCTGAGATGTAATTATAAGAAATAATCTCTGTATCCTAATGTAGTTACTCGGTTTAAACCTTTCCCGGTGGGAGCTGTGCTGGTGCAGCATTAATGACCCTGTGCCACTGCATTCTGTTATATATGCGAGTCTCTCATAGTGAGATCGCATATATAAGAGAATGCACTGGCTTACAATGTCGTGGTTATTTTGTTAGGCTAATGTATTATCTTATATATGCGAGGTTACTTATGAGAGATTATCATATATAAGAGGATCCATTGGTTTCCGCATAATTTCTGGAAGTTCCAATCATGGGATGGTTAAATGCATCATGTCGAATCAAAACGCGAAGTTATTTATGAGTTTATTATTCTGTATGATGCCTTTAAAATAGTTGGCACATTCTAAGTCGACAAGGACCAACACGGACCACATCCATCGACCTTGGCGGGTGCACGAAACGAATAAGCTCACACATGCACAGGCGCGGACAGACGGACACCGGTGATTCTTTTGTCCCCCGAGTATTATGTTTATCGGGATAAAGTTACAATGTGTCAGGACCCTTTAATCCTACCATGATTTGAGCTTCCTGAAAGTTTGCGAAAACCCTGTGCCAATGCATTCTCTTATATGTGTGAGTCTCTCATAGGGAGCATTGCATAATTATGTGTATAAAAGAATATATTGGCCGTATAATAATTACATTGACCTTGTAAGGTAGCAGTACATGATTTCCCGGGTTGTAGGGGGTCTGAAAATTATAAAAATAAGTATCTGGGAGGCATAACAGCCAGTGTAGCCTGTGTTAAAGTGATGTGAAACGTAAATTGAACCTCACAATTGAGTTCCCTGCGTTATTATGTGGAAAGACGGAATAAAATAACCCCCATACACGAAATGCCCCAACCAGATATCAGTTTGTACTAATTATACGGCCACGTAACTAACTATTTACTTTCCTCAATCGGGATAATTCCATTGTAAACGCGAAATAAATACACTAACGAGTTGTCGTGTGCAGTCGCGGAAACACCCGAACACTTCCGACTTGGTCGGGATTGAGTCGGCTTTCGTTCTCAGAAAATAGCTTCCGTGGAGGGAGGCCGTTTGCTGGAATAGAGTAACATCAGCTTAATAAAACGAAAAACAAGCGGTATAGTCAATTCGAATGGGAGGGATATAAAAGGAATTATAGCCTGAAATCACCAACGGAAGAACATTGACCGAGTTATGAAAGAATTATAATCAAAGTGGTCATGATCGAGCAATGAACAACGGTAACAGTTGAAAATGTTACTATTTATAGAAATTTGTAATCGTTGCAGATCGTTGACCGATTTTATGATCGATATACAGCAGGTACAGTCTCGTGCAGAAAGAGTTGTCTTACATGTGTATTTCAAACTGTTTAATTACATGTGCAATGCTACATGTGTGCCATATTGCTGTTCACTATTCTAGTACAGACCGTATTTGTTTGGGACAGCGATGGTGATATAGATATCCATATGGAATTATGTTTTCTTCAATTTTTGAGTTTATATAGGCCCAAATAAATATACCATAAGATAGACTCAATCATTGACAGTTAAAATTGGATGGAAGTAAAGAAGTGTTGTGTATTTGCACTAAGTAAGCGCAATTGCTTTATGCTTAAGCGCGAATATTTGTATGCAAATAAATAATAAATGTAAAAAGACTCCCATGTGATTTGCTCTAAACTCAAATTAACTCAGGCCATAAAACATTACTCAAACATAGGTGAGGACTCCACCCAGATCCCATACTAAGATGGATATTCAGACTGAGGAAACCAGTTGGAGATAGGTACATGTATTTGCTTAAGCATAATTCATTTCAATTACGCTTAAGTGTAAATGAAATCCACTTAAGCGTAAATGAGTTGCGCTTAACCTTAATTCATATACACTCCCATTGAACTCCAAAAACTCAAGCTGAAATGGATGCAACCACATTACTAATGCCAGTAAGTTAACATACATCAGATTATACAAATATACTTATATAAAGGTAAGACAGCCGATGAAATTATTGCTCTTAATATAATTCCAATGTATTATGATAACGCATAAGTCAATTATGCTTAAGCGTAACTGATTACATTAAGCGTAACTGATTTATGCTTAAATGTAAATTATTTACGCTTAAATGCAATTAGTTAATATAAAATGTGAAAATGAATCATTTGCGCTTAAGCGCAAGTATATGTCTATCAATATATTTGCGCTTAAGCGCAAATACCTAACACTCCCTTACTTCCCTCTGATTGTGAATGATAGAGTCCATCTCATAGTATATTATCATGGACCCATAGTAGTAGCCCCTTATAATACTGAAACATTGAAGAAAAAATATTTCCATGTGCATATATCAGCATCTCTGTCCCTGGTGTCCCAAGAGCTCTAGTATATTTTATTAAAGTGACATCTCCTACACAGATATATACCATTTCCATGGCCATAAATATGGAATTCGGGGTTACTGGGGACTCGCTTCCCTCATATGGTGTACTTATTGACTTGAAATTGGGGAAAACCCCAATTTTCATATTATCAGCATGCCTGTCCCCAAGAATTTGTCTCTCCATCCCAGAGATCTAGTATATTTTATAAAAGAGATATATCCTGCACATATCTCTACCATTTCCATGGTCATAAAAGAGATATTGGGGTTACTGGGGGGGGGTGCTTCCCTCATATGGTGGGTCTGTGCCATTTAAAATTAATTCAGGGGGGTGATATCAATGCATATTAATTTTTATTTGCGCAAATGATTTACACTGAAGCGCAAATGATAGATGTTATTTTGCGAAATATTTGCGCTTGATCGTAAATGAATAATAAATGTGAAATGGGTATCCCATACATGAAATGCCGTATCTATATGCTATAGTGCGTATATCCTACAGGTCTGGGTGAACCACCGATCAATCAATAACAGCCCGATCGGGCTAAAGTAGACCGATCAGGCTAAAATAGACCGATCGTTCTTTCACAGCCAGCTTGAATCTTGGATAAAGGGAGTAGGCCTACTCTAAATTGTTCTTTCAAGTGAAATAGGCCTCCCATACATGAAACGCCTTATCTATATACTATAGCGCGCATACCCTACAGGTCTGGGTGAACCACCGATCAATCAATAATAGCCCGATCGGGCTAAAATAGACCGATCGGTCTTTCACAGCCAGCCTGAATCTTGGATAAAGGGAGTAGGCCTACTATAAATTGTTCTTTCAAGTGAAATAGGCCTCCCATACATAAAACGCATTATCTATATCCTATAGTGCGCATATCCTACAGGTCTGGGTGAACCACCGATCAATCAATAATAGCCCGATCGGGCTAAAATATACCGATCGGGCTAAAATAATCCCATCGGTCTTTCACAGCCAGCATGAATCTTGGATAAAGGGAGTAGGCCTACTCTAAATTGTTCTTTCAAGTTACAACCATTTTTTTGTAAAAAAATTATTCTGATTCATTTTGAAACTAATGAAAGACAATTTTGAAACTAATGAAAGACAATGTATAATTTTTTGCTGGTATATTCATCATAAATTTGAACAAATCTTCAAGCAAACAAAATTTCAATATTCAAGAAATCTCTTACAACAGTGTCAGGAAGACCAATCGATCTAGCTCAGCACGATTGGTCTATTGTGATGTCAAATATTATTGAAATATTGCTTATAATTTTCATTTACAGAAGTCAATAATTCGCATGCAGATAACTTCACCTTGTATTCGGCCAAATATGTTGACGTTAGATTAGAAGGCAGAATTCCCAGATTTGTTTATTATTGGTGAACCTGGATAATTTCGGAGGTGCATGCTGTGTCAATCGTCTTTTGCACACTGTGAATACGTACTCATTCTCTCCTAAATTTGCAAAAATCCATATATATATAAATATATATACAGAGTGTGAAAACGTTGTTAGTTGCCAAATAATTGTCGACATTTTACTTAGAAAACTTGAATGCAAAAACTATGATAGGCCCCCTATTATTTTGTTGTTTGTTTTCTCTTTTTGTTGAATCGACTTTCGTTATCGACATGCCGGCCTTTGTTTTGGCTGTTCTCCCAGTCGTGCGTGCCAGCCGATCGTCGTTATTCGGGTGGTTCCGATTTCCTCCGAATATAATTCCATGAGACTCCGCGCGCTGATTCGCTCCGAAAATGTGATAGTATCTGAGAAGATTTCTTACTCTGATCGCAGTTTTCAACAATTTAATACAGGGCGAGTACCGCACTAATAATATGCCACATTGGGGTTTTCTTTCTAGTTTTTTATGACCTTTCTTGTGGTATATCGGGCACAGTTCTGTCTGACATCAAATATATGCCCACCGGGAGTGAAGCTAATGACTTTAACTGTGCCATTACTGTTTTGAAGGTTTCATTGTTTTAAAAAACTGGGAAAGTTCTCAAAAAAGTTAAAAATTTGGATACGCAACAGGGTTTTTGATATTCAGTGAAGGCCAACTCTGTGTTATTGGTTACAGGAAAATAGCCCGATTTCTCTCCCCTAAATTCTGTCATGTGGGCTCGCAAGACATTTTTTTCAAATTGATACGATAAATGTTTTCTATTTCAAATATTTCTCAGCTCTAACTTAGCTCTATCAGGTGGAAGAAGCTTATTTACTGACATTCGCTCTATCATGGTCTGTTTTTGGGTTGAATATGGTCAATTTGAGTCAAAAAATGGGTAAAATTGAGCGTTTTGTGTGTGCAAACCAAGGGGCATAACTTAATGACAAATTGTACGAAGAAGCTAAAGTACAGACAAATGATTACACCTAAAACATGCTTGATGGGACCTATGCCAAAGATAATGGCTCAGCATTGATTTGAAGTACAGTACCCCCTCCCAGGTTGGCAAAATTTCTCGAAATCGTGTATTGCTACCTAAGCCAGTGCATTCTCGTATATATATGACAATCTCCCTATGGGATACTCGCACTTAGAAGAGAATGCAATGACACAGTACATTTAATGCTGCACCACCGCAGCGTGAAATGGTTAACCAGTGATTGGCTCGTCATTTAAAAAGGTTCCCGTAAGCCTGTACCGTGTTGTTAGTTTATGTGCTCTGAAGATTTGACGTCCTGGTAGCATGGTGTTCTGTTATTCGGGTTATCGTGACCCCCTTATAATATCGAGAGGTGACAGTTCTCACGGCGTGACCTAAGTGGGTAATATTCACACGCGCCAAACGATTACTAGAAGCACTCCCGCGGACGTGGACTGATAACACCATATGGCTAACTTGAGCTGAACTGATAACAGCCGGTCCCTGTTAGAGGTTACAAGCAACTAATTATATAGAGTTACGCTTCTTGAATTTCGAGTCAGCATAAAACAAAAATCTGGCCGCTGATTGGTTGATTATCATTGAGGGAAATATACCTACGCGGGAACAGAAAATCAAAGCCTACGTAAATATGGCGATCATGTATGTTAGATGTCCAGGAATAATCTGGTGGGGACATGGAAGGGGTCTGGGTATTTTTATGCTGCTGATTTTTGTGCAGTAAATGAGGTAGTTGTGTCCAGGAAGATTCTGGTGGGGTCCCGAAGTTATGGAAGGGGTCTGGGTATTTTTATGCTGCTGAGTTTTGTGCAGTAAATGGGGTAGTACAGTTGTGGAAATGCAAGATTATCGTTTGACAAAAATACCGAAAAGGGCGCGTTTGTTGTCACAGACTGGTGCAGCGGATGACGTTCTAAGGGAAAATTTACCACTTGAAGTTCAAATAGGCTTAACTCAAGTGTCTGGTTTTTAGACAGAGATTTGAAAATTTCAAATTATATTTTTTAAACTAACAAGACTTCAGTCTGTCAAAATTGAAAACAACAATTCTGACAATATGTGGGGGTGTTTGGTTGAAATTCTCCAGGAGTTGGAAATGTGGAACTTACAGTTAACACTGTCGCCTATGGAAAATAATTAGGTGTTTGTAACCTAGAAGAGAATGGCGTGTTTGTAAATGTTATGTATCTCCGAGTTAAAGCCCCATGGTGGTTTGCGCTCCAAAATTATAATATTCGCTTTTAATTTTGTTCCCGGTATCGAAATAGGTCGATCAATGCTTGAACTACATTTCTATGAGCGTTATATGTCCTAGAAAGACGCAATTGAAGTCATTAAAAATACAACTTTGAACACGATGCTTATGTCTCAAACAAAAACAGCCATTTTCACGGCATGGTACAGAAAAGAGCATTCCGGGTTAATCCATTCCTGATATGGTATAAATAAAGAGCGTTTGTTTCAATCATGTGATAAACATGGAAAACAGCTGGAAAATGGCTGAGACCATGGCAAATAGTTTTCAGACCATATGAAGCCGGTATATCAAAATGTCCTGTATGTGTCAACCTCTTGTGCCACCTTTCAAATTACGTAGACAGATGTTGCAAGCTCGAATGACCCATGTCCGTTTAAAGACCCCTGCAGATTTGGAGATCGCTTTTTTACATCTTAGTCGGTTGTTAGATAAGGGACTGTAATTAACGTCCTGACTAGAGATTGGACGCGGACACATTGGTGAGCGTCCGACTCGACGCACTGAAGGTCACGGCTGATTGTAATAGTCGACGCACTGAAGGACGCGGCTGGTTGTAATAGTCGACGCACTGAAGGACGCGGCTGGTTATAATAGTCGACGCACTGACGGACGCGGCTGGTTATAATAGTCGACGCACTGACGGACGCGGCTGGTTATAATAGTCGATACACTGACGGACGCGGCTGGTTGTAATAGTCGACGCACTGAAGGACGCGGCTGGTTGTAATAGTCGACGCACTGAAGGACGCGGCTGGTTGTAATAGTCAAAAACAATCGGGGGACTACAACAGATATTCCAACGCATTTTTATTGCGTGATTTGGTATTTTTAATAAATGTTCCATTGTTTTTGTGGTTCGCGAGCTGAGGCCAAGTATCTACATGAATATAATTATTTTGTTCAAGCAATTTTCAAATATTTCAGAATTTTCTTATTTGGTTTATAAATTACTCCTTTGTGGCAGTTCAGATCGTGTTATTGCGTTTCTTAATTAAACTCCCGTATGGGATCCTCCCGGTTTCAGGGATCAAAATAAGTCGCTAAGCACGTATTGTTATCATCACCCAAGTTTCGTCCAATATTCACGTATTTTCAGCTGACATACGCCGGAATTTTCTATTTGCACGTGTTTCTGATATAACATTCCGCTGACAAGATTTCAACAAAATGTCAACAAGTTATGCCAAGGAATTGCGTGAAGCGCACAAGAATGCCGATATTGGGAAATGTTTACATACCCGCCTATCAGACGGTACACCTTTTTTTTTTGCTTCAAACACAAGTTCCATGATCACCAGTCGAAATGCATGGACATCACCAGGGGTCAATACTATATGAACAAATTTATACCTGTAAATACAAATGGTATTTATTAATTTGTAATTACAAATTTGTGTTAACTATCACAGTGGTTTCATATATAGTACAGGGAAAATTTAGCCGTATTATTTGTACACTAAATTATGAATATACAAACATATTGTTAATAGTTTAATAGTTAATTGTTATCGTCTCCCGACCATACATTTCGTCCTAATATGGACACGACGACGCGGGGGTGTTACATGTCGGGTGTTGAGCGGCTTGGTGGGTTTGGTCAAAATATTTCTCAACAGTGGGAAATTTCATACCGATAGGTTGACACAGACATTTTACATCACATACAAGCTCACGTTGTCATTATTGTTTAATTTCACAACCAATAATAAGTGAGAACTGTGTTTGGAGACCATTCAGTCTGATTCACTAGCATATTTTTTACTTTTGTTGAAACTTATGGTATAAATGGCCATCAGATATAACTTGCTCAATGCCGGGGTGAAGTTGGAAAATTAAAGGTGGACAGCCCATGCACACTCAATCGTGACGTCCATGTGCCCGAATATTTTGTTACTTTTTCAGTTGAGGAGAGGAGTGTCCACATCTAAATTTCATATGCACCCGATATGCTGTTATGGATATAAATTATTGTAACACCTTAGACTGCATGGGCGAGGGGTGAAACCCCTAAAACGTAGAAAAAACTAACTCACCACTCTTCTCCCATTCACCCGTTATCAGTGTTATCTGAATACCTAGTTCAAATTAGACGGACATGCAGAGCTAAAATAACTGACAACAATTTATATGGGAAAGTTACAATGCGTGCTATTATTTGGTGATTAGTGATATCGCCGGTATATACTATGAAACGATGAGCTAATAATATCTCGCAAATTTCACAAAGATCTACTGTTGATTATTGTAGATTTCTTACGGGCAAACCGTTACATGTGAGTGATTCACAATACATTGAATCACGGCAAGCCAAAGTTACAAAAGAATTAACCAATCATAAGTTGAGAAGTTGATCGCTTATCAGAGCTATCTAATCGGTACACGGGTTGCTAAGTTGATGACCACTTGTCTGCGCAAAATTAACTAATAAACGTTCGTTTGTAGAGTGTGTATGTAAGTACAAGTCAGTGTAATATCGAGTACTACAACCAATTTGGTATCATTGTTTTCACAAATTACAACCATTCAGTTTGTGAAAACAAAATATTATTTTGATGGTATCACATTATATATATTGTGCCCATCCTATGATTTCAAACTGATCCGCTGCTCTTATCATAACACATCGAGGCAGGAACGTGACTCCATTTTATCAGGGGTGTCCATCACAGTATCGAAGCAGGGACGTACTAATGCTGTCAGTTATAGGAGGACGTGGCTATATGGGCTCCGTTTGGTGATAGGGTGTCCATCCTACAATTTCAATATGCACCCTTTGATTAAATAAAAAATACCTATAAATTCCATATATCGATGGAATCGTATATCAAGAGGCGAGTATTTTTCTACGCTGATAACAAAAGTTAGTCAATATGACTAACATATGTTAGTCAAACGTTTTTCCCCAGGATGACTAATTGGTTCAGCCAACATGACTGAGGCATAACATTAGTCAAAATTACTAAGGTGATGTCAATCATAACGACTAAGAAATGGGGATTCAAAACGACTAATTAGTCAAAATGGCCAGGATTTAGTCATAACGTTTCTTAGTCAATGGGAAGGCGAAAATGTAAGTTGCGGAGTTATGTGTAAATAATTCCAATACTTGACCAAAGTTACTCAAAATGTTTGTGACTAACACTAAGTTTGTCATATTTAGTCAAAATGTCCAATCCAAGAGGACAACCGTGACCAAATGCATTCGCGTCGACGATCGAAACTCAAAGGATAATCCGCCCATGAACATGAGTATCATTTACCTCGCAATTCACTCTTGAGCGATACACAATACTCACATTAGGAACACGGGTAATGTTTATTGATATGTCATTTATAAACTATAGTTGATCAAGACAACAACACCGAAATGCCTGTAACCAAATACCAAAAGGCAGTATTTCTGGAAGAAGTTAACACAAGAAAAGACAGCTGTAATGTGCCAGGCATCGTGTTCCCAAGACCACTATCGCCATGTCCATGTTTATGATATTTCCATTGATAAAACATTTTCATAAGGGGGGGCGCTACGCCCCTGCGAATCAGATATGGTTATATGGTCCGGTTTAAGGGGGTGAAAATCGACAATTTATATATACCCTATATATACCTTCTGGACAAGTTCCTTTACGTTATAACTTTCAATAAATTGGGCAATTTTAGTAGTTACAAGGAACACATACAGCTACCTCACATCCAAGCTGACACCCCCTAAGGTTTGACAATTTCTAAATATAGGCCATTTCAATCCAAACGTTTGACCAAAGGAGGTAAATATGCAAATGTTGGTCTAAAACAAACACATAACCTCTAATAAATTGTTGGAAAAACAAAATAGGAGAACAAGTTCAAACTATTGTTGTTGTAAAATTTCCAATTCATGTTGTTTCAGGTATCAAATTTCCAACTGTTGAACATGTTGAAAAAATGTTTGGGGCGAGAAACATAACCCAACCCCTTGTCGCGACGTCCCTGTGGGTTGTATTTGAGATTTCCAGCTGACAAAACATTTTCACAAGGGGGTGAATCGACCCCTTGTCGACACGTCCCTGCGTATCATAGATGGGTATATTATCCGGGTTAATGGTGCGAAAACTGAAAAATTATGTTAGACACACAATACGAAGACCTTTTAATCACATTCTTAACGTTATAACTTTCAATTAACTTTCATAGTACTCGAACATTCTTTGTGATTGGGAGATGTTTGTAAATACAAAGAACACGTACTAATTGTGATTTATGTTTGCAATCGTAGGTTCATAGTATTAGCGGAATGATAAATTGTTATTTCTTACAAACAATTGTAGATTATTACAAAGAAAACGATTCATAGTATTGACCCCAGATGATCCCGCCACAAAGTATAAAAACCCAACAGATGAAATCATTTTAATTACGCGCACTCCGCGTGTATACTAATGTAGCGATTCTTGTTTCGCCTGGGCGCTTGGGTGTTTTATTTATAGAATGGGAATTTTTGGGAGGATTAAAAATCGAACTGCGGCCGGAGGCCGAGTCCGGTAAAAGGTGTAGTTGGGAATTTCAATTTCGTTTATTGTCGTTAACATAATGTTGATGTTTGGTTTGTTTGTGATAAGCTATGCCAATTACAAATAAAAGAAATGAAAAAGATAATTTGTAAGTTATATATTTCAACTTTTATAGACATTTTTAATTATGCAGCCCACTGGGAGTTGTGGTCGGAGACGGCCGAGTCGGCCGCCGGTTCGTTAACTAGGTGCTGGTTGTTGTTGTTATTTTAACGGAATTCTGAGTTGGTCATTCGCGAAACCAATATATTTTATATTCTATAATGACAATCATGGGTATATAATATATTATCTTGAGCGCGTTACCATTTCTGACATTGGTTTTTTTGTTGTATTTGAACAATATTCGGTCAAATCGTGATTGTAATTCCTCGAACTGGACAAACAACACTGATATGCCTATGTGGGACAATGATAGGCCCCGTTTGCACTGATAAGCCGCGAACAGGTGCATATGTGTTCGAATATCTGTGCCAAGTTTAAAATAAATTGACCGAAAATGTAGGAATACAAGCTCGGACAAAAGTATGCATGTCGAAAAAGGGGGAGAACTCCACTAAAATAATGTCGAACAGACCTCATAATCGCAGATGCACAGGTTCCCATGGTACTAAATATATGAGCCAAGATTTCGAATCATGATTCCTGGACCTAATGCGCAGATGTTTGACTACCAAAAGATAACTAATCGGGGTTCACGATTACATAGCGATTTGTATATAATCACGACCACAGGTGACACGCGTGGTTTCGATTGAGTATCATATTTAATCTGAAGGGTGATAACTCTATATATAATGTACTTTGACGCTCTTTAAAACACTCATTCAAGCATCTCCGTGACCTCACTGTGAACCCTGATTACATACTGTTTGCTATATAATCGTTGGAGTTTTGGCTTGATTCCTATAACCCTTTACCCAACAGAACGGCCCTGTTTAGGCTATTGAAGCTTTATTTGGGCGTTTTTGGCAGTTTTGTTGGGTAAAGGGATAACCCCAATAACTTCGTTACGGGGGTTATAAATGCCCCCTTTTGTGTCTCCGGCATGGTAGCTCAGCATGACTACAATATGTCCTACCAATCCTTACCAAGAAGTCCTACCAGTCCTTATCAAGTATCTGCCGTACATGAATGTATGGGTCAATGCTAATCCTTGGAACCGGTAACCCAACAGTAACCAAAAGTGAAAATGACTAGGTATAGTTTGAGCCCCCCATACATAGGTATTGTTTGAGCCCCTCATACATCCAGGGATAAAATGTATATTTCGCGGTTCACACATTGTGTCCAACGCCCATAGCGTTATGGTTACAATACACCAAATGATTTACATAGGCCTCAGTGTTAACAAATCCCGCTGGCCTGTATTCGCAGGAAAGGGTTGACCCTGCACGAGTATTTAAAATTAAAGAACGTCCTTTTAGACAAACGGAAATGTGCCCAAAAGTACTTGTAAACGTACTGGGTCACACTGCAGCTTGACAAACGTCACACTACCCTTAAAATTGAGAAAAAAATGACATCGAAAAAAACACAAACGCTCCCTTAAATTATTCGCCATTTACACAGCCCATAACCGTTTACCATGTGGCTATATTTGATGTTTCTCGACGGGAAACACCTTTGTGCATATTTTCGTGCACTTTTCATCCATGTATCATTGACCATTCAGCTGCCAGAATTGTTTTTATGCTGATCCTCACTCTACTAATTTGTATTTGGTGTATTGTAACCTATAATACTCTTCAATAAACCACACTCAAACTACATTAATTTCTTTAAATGCATATATATTTGTCCGAGTGTTTCCATGGTCGTTAGAGGGTCGTCTTCCTGTCGTCGATCAGGCTATAAACCATTGATATTATATACTAAGAAATAAATATGTGGATATTCAAGTCCACTATTTTCATCTGTTTTGGTCGGTTAACAAAACAATACCGAATGATAACAAAATATGGTACCGAGTTTGTTTCCATATTTCGTGCATGATATTCGCTTCTTATCTCGCCGACCGACTTCACTCCACATCCAGCTGTATGGGTAAACATAACCACCATGTTCTCTGCTCTGCTGAACATGTTACATGTACTAGGGTTCGTTGTTGAGCCTGATACCGATACCACTCTGTTTTGTTGTTTTTTTGCGTTCCCCAGACCAAAGATGCCATTATACATATATATGCATATAAAATGCGTATATAATTTACATTACTCTTAACAACTGACATAAATTAACTGCTTGTGGCGTTCCCTGCATAAGTTCATGCAAGTTGCCACCTATAAACCTGGATTTACCAACATCCCGAACTTATAAATATGGTTCCCATCATTCAATCACAAGTCAGAATGTACTTCCTGAAAAGTATCTATGTCATAAAGAAGCCAAAGCAGTGTTGTGTGTGGCTATTACTGCAATACTTTCACGATTCCCCAGCATGTTCATTTGATATCAAATGCAGCCAGCAGTAGATTATATATACATGCAAAGATCTCGAATATTCTATATCAAGCATTACATCTGCATACGCATATGCATGTGTATCGTTCGAATCTTTTTTGATAGAGACATTCTATGTGAAAATGCTTAAGGCTAACAACATATGCACCGAGTGGGTTTATAACTCTCCATATTTCGTGTTATACCCTCATAATAGTCGCTTCTTATCTCGTCGACCGACTTCACTATACACAGCCAGCAGTATAGGTAAACATAACCACCATGTTCACTGCTAGGCTGATCTTGTTACTAGGGTTCGTTGCTGTGGCGTACCTGTCGACCCAGCAACTGGCCGAGGTCGTTAGGAGGATAGCTGTATCCAAGGCAACGGATGAGGATTTCAAAATCTTAGCTAACGCCGATGAAGATGAACTCCCGGAACCACTGAAACACATTGTTAAACGTATAGCAACCGGGTAAGTAGCGCTGTACCATATCATATGTCACGTGGCATACTTATAAACACATTGTTAAACGTATAGCAACCGGGTAAGTAGCTTTGTACCATATCATATGTCACGTGGCATACTTATAAGATTCTAACATGGGTCGTCACGGTTGGCAGATTTCATAACTTATTATTGTTGGTTGATAATTATTCACTACAGTCGTGCCTAATTCATATACTGGGAGAACCCAAAAGCGGGACACAAATATTTTGAAGATTAGCCTGTTGCACATACGTTTTTGGAGGATCATTTCGTATAACATAACCACAATTACAAGCACTGTTGGTTATGATATTCTCAATCGGGACTTTACCATATTCACAAATGAATGTGCTTTATACATCCCGAAACACTTCTAGTTCAATCAGTCAAATATACCAAGTATGTTTACATCATATTTCATTCGGAAGCAATTTATATGTATTGGAAATAATACTTTTCCACATGTCAACCTTGAACCCTGGGGCCAAATATTAGTTGCACATTTTGTGTTGATATATATATGATGTGTTTGTATTAATTATTTTCCCTATTCATTATTCTATCAAATAATAATAAATAATGTCGCATAAGTTAACCTATTCTCTAGTTGGGTTGTAAACCAGAGAATATACAACATTGTAACGAACATTTTAACACCACTTAATAAATCTCACAGTTCTCGTTACCGTGGCAGGAATGAGTTATGCATGTAATTATATTAGCAAGGAAATGATAGGTGACTCAACGCATATATGGGTACAAAATAGGCGATTGTCCGTCCTTTGACTTTATGGTCAATCGACCATTAATCTACTAAATTACTAAACTACTAAATTGTCAATCGTAAAGCCCCTCAATTTTTATCCGATCTTCTTCTTCCACGCGTCGGTGATACGAGTCGTTACTTTTGCGCAATGCGGACGATTTTGAGAACTACTTTTGTCACCTAGAAACCTTCAAGAAATCTTTCTTTCCAAAAACAATCGAAGTTTGGAACTGCTTGGCAAATGACATCAAAATAAAATCTTACGAGGCTTTCAAATCAACAATTCTACCCAAGAGAAAAATTTCATCTCATGTATATCTCGGTGACCGACAGACAAATATCATACACTGTCGAATTAGAAACAATTGTAGCAATCTAAATCATGACAAAGTTGAAAATCACATTGGTGATAACCCCATGTGTAGTTGTGGAAGCCCTGTGGAAGATGCAGAACACTACTTCATGTATTGCGCCCTTTATTCACAACAACGCATAGAACTGTCACATGTTATGAGATCATTTCGAGTCACGTCCTACAAAGCGCTTATAAACGGAGATCTAACTTTAACCGCCAACGAGAATTGCATTCTAACAGATACAGCTTTAAAATTCATAAAATCTTCCGGACGATTTGCGTCGTGCAACGAATAAGCTCTTGTAAACCCACAAAATCTGAACTATCTACCATAAATGTACTTGGTGCCCAAATATCCTGTTCTGTTACTTACTCAAACGAGCCCTTTCTATTTACAATTCCCCAAACACACCAACTAACGCTCTTCCCACCTTATACATATATATGCTGCCAGTTGGCTTATTATTCATATGTATGTATAATTAAACTTATTATCCCCACCACACCATTGATTTATAATAATTAACACCCCACGCACTATCTTATACTCACGCATTCACAATTCTACCCGCCCTACCAAAACCTGATACAAATCCAAAATATATTGTTATATTTATGTTTCATGCATGATCTGTAGGGAGCGGAGGTCCATCTAAGTTTCAAAGAACTTGTCCTCCAATCCCTTATATGTTATGTATTATTTATGCATTATACTAATAAAATATGTTTAAATCAAAATCTACTATGCAATTAATTAATGGGCTCCCTTTATGCCAGTTTATCCCGGAACTCGAAATTAACCCTCATCATAGATGCAAAACAGACCATGTTTTTTGGCGTTGTCAAAATGTGACATAGCTCTGTGTCATTTTGTAAAGTAATTCATCCCAATTATATGAGTATGCTTTGTTTATTTCCATGCTCTTAACTTATTGGATTATGAGGCTCCGAAATGTGTTCTAACGGCGTGCGCTAAGCTATGCCATATACATACTGATATACCCAATTGATGTAATTCCGTATGGTGATGTATATTGTATGTATAATGTATTATATGCATTGTGTTTATTATAATTGGCCATGGTTTCGTTTTGCAGTGAGCATCTATGCTGCAGAAATATTCCAATCGCGATGGTGAGGAAGGCCAGGACGGTCAAGAGGGTCACTGTGGTGAAGGATAAAGTGAAAACCGGAACGTCACACTGTGGAACCCTTGGAATACACACATGTGACGTATACAGCTATGTATACAGGTAATCTCACAATAACCAGTTTTAGCAACGCACAATTCTAAACTTGTGATGTGTGTTAGTGTGGTATTGTCATGTATATGACATATTGTAAATAAAAAAAACAAGAAACAAAAATCTTTTGTTACAATTTTTTATATAGAAATGCAAGTATATTTTAGGTTTTACATTTATTTATATTAAACATGCCATGTGTGCAGTGCTGCTAACCAAACGGGGGTTCCATTACTGAACTGAACATAGAGATGCATTAGTCGGAAAAGTCACGTTATTTTACGGCACCAACCTATCCGTTGAAAGATATCGGCTTAAGGGTACTTTCATACGCTGGCAAGTTTGCAAGGTATGTCTTTGCGGGCATTTCGTAATAGAAAACCACATGGTGCCAGAATATGAACGGAACCGTGCAACTAACATGTATATGTACCAAAGCGAAAGACATGAGAATTATCATTTATCTAATTATACGTGTAACAGAGCTATTGGAATTACCTTCAAATACCTGAATGATTTATTCTTGCGAGATAATTGCATGATATTTACAGGCAAATTCCGGTAGCATCGCTACAGGTGGAACTACAGAGATTTTACTTCGCATGTAGTTACTTGTGGCACAGATGCACTTTATGTGCTTGTTTCCGTTCATATTATGGCACCATATCGTTTTCTACGACAAAATGCCTGCAAACCATACCGTGAACATTTGCCAGCGTGTGAACGTACCCTAACGTGCTGGGAAACGTGTGAACAATAGTCGGTTATGAAGACAAGCCGCGGTTACCAATTCGATTGATATGCTTCAATCAAAAGCTCGTCTCGCTCAGTCAAATACCATTGTCATACTGCCTGTGTTGGTCGCTTATTGTGTTAAACCAAACAGCACACGATGCAGCAATGTTGCGCAACATCGCTGTGTCGTGTGCGGTGGTTTTGAGGATCAAATTGAAATATTGAAGCTATGTGACAGTACTACAAACCATACCGTGAACATTTGCCAGCGTGTGAACGTACCCTAACGTGCTGGGAAACGTGTGAACAATAGTCGGTTATGAAGACAAGCCGCGGTTACCAATTCGATTGATATGCTTCAATCAAAAGCTCGTCTCGCTCAGTCAAATACCATTGTCATACTGCCTGTGTTGGTCGCTTATTGTGTTAAACCAAACAGCACACGATGCAGCAATGTTGCGCAACATCGCTGTGTCGTGTGCGGTGGTTTTGAGGATCAAATTGAAATGTTGAAGCTATGTGACAGTACTACACATGTACATCAAACAGTACTGCAAACATATTCTTGCGAGATAATTGCATGATATTTACAGGCAAATTCCGGTAGCATCGCTACAGGTGGAACTACAGAGATTTTACTTCGCATGTAGTTACTTGTGGCACAGATGCACTTTATGTGCTTGTTTCCGTTCATATTATGGCACCATATCGTTTTCTACGACAAAATGCATGCAAACCATACCGTGAACATTTGCCAGCGTGTGAACGTACCCTAACGTGCTGGGAAACGTGTGAACAATAGTCGGTTATGAAGACAAGCCGCGGTTACCAATTCGATTGATATGCTTCAATCAAAAGCTCGTCTCGCTCAGTCAAATACCATTGTCATACTGCCTGTGTTGGTCGCTTATTGTGTTAAACCAAACAGCACACGATGCAGCAATGTTGCGCAACATCGCTGTGTCGTGTGCGGTGGTTTTGAGGATCAAATTGAAATGTTGAAGCTATGTGACAGTACTACACATGTACATCCATTATATTCCAAAAGCATGTTAATTTCTCAAGTCAGTATGCATGTAAGGGACATTTCATTGAAAAGTCTTGTGAAACACATTCTTCAAACGTGAATGGTTATATTTAAAAAGACTGACGTTCGTAATTTATTTTCACCACTTCTCTTGTTGTCATTAAAGGTACTCAATCAGATTCGATGGCCCCCAC
Source organism: Siphonodentalium dalli (assembly GCA_032622095.1). Taxonomy (NCBI): domain Eukaryota; kingdom Metazoa; phylum Mollusca; class Scaphopoda; order Gadilida; family Siphonodentaliidae; genus Siphonodentalium; species Siphonodentalium dalli. The sequence goes on along the minus strand of CP136061.1, from coordinate 257,701,816 downwards.
AGCATCATATTCCAACAACAACGTTTTTTAAATGCCACTCCAGTTATCAGAATCGATTAATTGCCCAAAATTAATGCTAACCACAGTCAACTATAGTATAATATTGCCCAAAACCTGTTATTTATCAACATTTTGTTCAACGAAATGTTGCCGGTTTGTCAAATATCTGACACCAAAAAATCACTTGATTTTAGAGTTGTCCATATTCATGCGCAATTTGGTACGAGACCGTCTTCTCGTCGACCTTTTACTGGGCCACTAAAAATTATCGTTGGTGAAAAATAATAGATTTATAAAATCGATATCTGATCACGCTGATGGGTCGGTTCTTCGACTCGAATATTTTTTTCTTTTACCCACGAAACCAAGGAAATAGCAATTTGCGAGTAATAATTCGAATTATGCATTTTAAGATCGATTTTACTATTAATGTGTTTGTTATTGTTTACAGACAGGTAGTCACCTACGTCCACGAGTACTTCATGGAGCCACAAACCCAGACGTGTCCACGTGGCGATATCGTCTGCTGCAACATGTATATCGCCGTCTCTCATAAGTGTGTTCGTAAGTATGTCAGTAATGTCGATGCTCATATAAATTGAAGGGAGGGGTGCGTGGTATATGTGCAGTAATGTTGATGCTTAGATAAATTGAAGGGAGGGGTGCGTGGTATATGTACAGTAATGTCGATGCTTAGATAAATTGAAGGGATGGATGCGTTGTATACATACAGTAATGTCGATGCTTATATAAACTGAAGGGAGGGGTGCGTTGTATATGTAGAGTAATGTCGATGCTTAGATAAATTGAATGGAGGGGTGCGTTGTATATGTACAGTAATGTCGATGCTTAGATACAATGAAGGAAGCGGTGCATGGTATATGTATCGTCCCTGATATGTCAAAACCAGATGCGTCGTGACACTTTGATCCAAAATGTTAACAGTTGGAAAGTCCACACCTGACTCAGCATCCGTTATAAATGTCAGCATCCGTTATAAATGTCAACATCCGTTATAAATGTCAGCATCCGTTATAAATGTCAGCATCCGTTATAAATGTCAGCATCCGTTATAAATGTCAGCATCAGTTATAAATGTCAGCATCCGTTATAAATGTCAGCATCCGTTATAAATGTCAGTGTCAGAATCCGTTATAAATGTCAGCATCCGTTATAAATGTCAGCATCCGTTATAAATGTCAGCATCCGTTATAAATGTCAGAACGAATGTTATTCGACTGATTGAGTCATTAAAAAATCTGAATTCTGAACTACAATATTTTTAACTTACTACATGATTCTAGATGTTTGTTGACAAATCACTGTAACAGTTTTGTTTGCATATATATGGTTTCAACATGCGAAATTTCGTTATTGGAGAAATATCAACAATGAATAAAAGAACAAATTTATTTATATTTATCCATGCTACTATTGATAGACATGTGTGACCCGCCATATCAAATCCAGTCGTAAGTCGGGATTGTTTTACCCTGTGCCAATGCATTCTCTTATATATGCGAGTCGACCATAGGTCGCCTCGCATATATAAGAGAATGCATTGGCCTAACAATATTTTACAATTTTAATAATTTGTTCTTGTATTCTTTAACAATTTTATAGTTTCACCCATACAGAGCCCCATACAAACATGAGCAGACGACACTCTTTTATATGCTTCTATATATGTGTGGGGCTCCCTGCAGGGTAATGGATGTTTTTTATTTTATGTCCTAAAAATTGTAAGAAACATTTATTTAAAACAAATGATAAAAAATTGTTAGGCCAATGCATTATCTTATATATGCGAGGCGACCTATGGTCGACTCGCATATATAAGAGAATGCATTGGCACAGGGTAAAACAAATCCCGACTTACGACTGGATTTGATATGGCGGGTCACATATATTATTTACACATGTACCCGCTGAGAAGGCCGTGTGGTCCACTGTAACGTACACAATATATATATAGATATATATATAGTGTATATACTACATTGACATGTGGTGCCAAACCAAATTATATTGAGCGTCTATTGTATTCTCGATACTTTGCTTTCAGATCTGGATGACTTGAAGGAACTTGCTGCTCAGCTACTCGGCTAGAGCTCTGCTTGAAGAGAATAAATTATTATACACACACATGACTTGCTATTTATGCTCTTCCGTGGTATGCACAAACATTCGTGAAAGAGTTTATAAACCAGGCAACGTTCTCGGAAATCTCAGACAGGCAAACAGGCAAGCTGAGCCATTTTAATTTTTTGTGATTGTGCTTTTTGTTTTCCAATCTGCTTAAACATACACTTGTAGACAGACTCATTGCCATTATGTATTAGACACCTTTCGCGTGATGAACGACTACATATAACTAAATATTACGAACCGCTATTTGTAGTCGTAATTTTCTCGCACGGTCCAAAATCCTTTTCGCTGAATTGACGATTACGAGTCCTCTGTCGGATAATCGTGCTTGACCCCCCCCCCCCCCCCCCCCTCCCCACCCGGTAGTAACAGTAAGGAAACTATAGTTCTGCGTTCCGTTATTAATTTGTATTTAATTACATGTATGTTGTTATCAGGTCATAGCTTATCGCGTTGTGTTTCGCAAGATTCTCGTGTTTCACGACGACGAATGATATGCTTGCCAATAATAGATCAAAAATAAGGCCTAATGGTGATCAAAATTTAAGTACATAATATCAGAGTCATCTCCCACAGTGATGAGGTAAGAAAAGATCGCGAACTTATGATGTATTTGTGACTTTCGTTGAAAATCCGAAACCGTAATCGTACCAACGAATAGGGACAACGACAACATATAGAAGAAAACAAATTCTAGTGACGTAGTACCCTATTCGTAATAATTATCTGTCGCTGTTCATTGTGCAAACGGTGTCTATTACGTGGGTGTGAAGTTTTCTGAGAATGGGTATTTCACAGACGGCAAGAAACATGAACGCTCGTATTCACCAACTGCATTTATTTTTATAAATCGGGTAGTGTGTTGCCTGCACGTGTTGCTTATAAGGTAAATGGCAGCACACCGTAGCGACAATGGATAGCAGAGAACGCAAACAACGATTTGCAATTGGGGGAACATCTCTATATTTCTTAGTGCAATGAAATATGAGCTGACCAAAATGCTAGAAAAATAACTGGAAATATTCACATTTTTGCACATACTATTATCACCCTACGTGTACACATACTATTATCACCACATCGTGTACACGATAACGTGAGCTTGCTCGTATGCGTTACTTTTTTACTTTAAACATATTTTATTTGTAATAATACAAAGTGGATTGGGGCACAAGTTACATAACTTAATGAGCCCCTCTCCGGTATACATTGTTTCAAAATTACATAATTGACAAAGTGGCACAATAAGTAACTTATTTACAGCTGTGTGGAATGTGAGAGAATGGTGACTGGTGAATTCAGGATGATCTTTGCGGATCGTTAGGAAAGGATGATGTAAGGTGGTGGGGGTGCCAACGTTGATTGTGTTTATTTAAAACATTGTTATGGCCGAGCAAGTACCAGGTCGAAAAAAGCAATAAACAACAATAAACATGTTTATGTCCTACTTATTAATTAAGTTAATATCATTTGTCAAAAACGTTTAGTTTCCGTAATAAAACGCTCGTATGCGTTTGTTGTTTGCTGTAAAACTACGTCGTGACATGTCACCATTTGCAGCTGGTTCATCGAAGTGGTTTGCGTATCGACCAACGTATATAGAGTGTAGTTTATTTGATAGGCCAGGTCTTCTCCGTCCACAAACGCTTGGGATAACGGTTGCGATGATGTTTCTTTGGAACGAGTCCCGCCTCGTTACTCTTCTATAACAGACTTTACGTTCAGAATCTTGGGCTGGAGATCTCTTAATTGTATGTCAATTGGACGCTTTGCGTATATGAACATAGAGGCCAGCCTTTCTCTTATCAAACATGCGTATATCATGTCCGTAGAATATCAAAGCAACGAGATTTATAAGTACACAAACAATGGCTTGAGAAAACAAGTTTGTCGCGCTCAGAAAATATATTTAAACAATATATTAAACGACAGTATCACCACTTTACCTTTTTCTATATCACGGTAAATGATATGTCATTTTTGAAGATGATTAATCACCTTCAGGGTTGGCACGATAATTAATGTAGTGTTATTTGTGCGTTATTGGGGGTATGGCGCTGTGGTCGTTAATTAATGTAGTGTTATTTGTGCGTTATTGGGGGTATGGCGCTGTGTTCGTTAATTAATGTAGTGTTATTTGTGCGTTATTTGGGGTATGGCGCTGTGGTTGTTAATGAATGTAGTGTTATTTGTGCGTTATTGGGGTATGGCGCTGTGGTCGTTAATTAATGTAGTGTTATTTGTGCGTTATTGGGGTATGGCGCTGTGGTTGTTAATGAATATAGTGTTATTTGTGCGTTATTGGGATATGGCGCTGTGGTCGTTAATTAATGTAGTGTTATTTGTGCGTTATTGGGGTATGGCGCTGTGGTCGTTAATTAATGTAGTGTTATTTGTGCGTTATTGGGGGTATGGCGCTGTGGTCGTTAATGAATGTAGTGTTATTTGTGCGTTATTTGGGGTATGGCGCTGTGGTCGTTGGGGCACATTGTGTTAACCGCGAAGCTGTTCTCACTGAAAATACACCCGACGACCACATCGTCATAGTCCCAAATAACACATGCGCACACCCACTGCATTCATTTCTTGTATTTACAGGGGGGGGGGGGTCGGAAAAATATTCAGGCACGTATGGCATTTTTTCCCTTTCGATCATTTTTTGTACCCACCCACCCCCACCGCCAAATTATTTTCCGTTTTCGGCAGTTTTTTCCGACCATTTTTTAACACCCACCCCCCTTTTAACACTAAAACAGAGATTTGCGGGGGGAAATTCACTGTAAACAGCTGTATATGAATTTCTGTGCATACTATTTATCATGGATGTTAACATGGACATGTAAATAGGAATGAGTCATGGCTGCCAGCGGCCATCTTGGATTTCAAATTTTGCAACAAAATACAACACGATAACTGCCTGCAGTCAGTTTACCAGTTAGAATTACATTATTTCTCTCATTCAAAGTGGTTTTGAAGCCCAACTCATTGCCAAAACACTAAAAAAACAAGCAGGATTTTTTTGTTTTAGTTGCGGAAAAAATTGGTTGTTGGTGGCTTTGACCACCCACCCACCCCGGCATATTTTGTTTTCACCCCCCCCCCCCTGGTATTTATATAGTTTTTTGATTATTTATTCCCGTAAAAAGCTGATTGTATTTGTATTTATTTTGAAAAAATGTCCCGAGTATTTGAGACTAGCCCACGCAGCACTCAAGTCAGCCCAATATTTCCAAGCACTTAGTAATGATAACGTGATCGATATAAATAACCGACCACGAATTAGGGAAACACAGGCGGGCTATGCAAATATTCTATGATAACCGCCAAATCCCCTAGATTGGATAATCCCATACTGAGGTGATGTCAATCCAATCGACCTGCATGAGCCTCGATCGATATAAAAACAAACCTGGCATATATATATACACTCAGTTGGTGAATACGAGCCGAAGCGTTACTATATATATACACTCAGTTGGTGAATACGAGCCGAAGCGCTACCATAATTTGATAAGAGGTATCTCAAAACATTTCGAACAAATTCGTCCATATAGCACTGAAAATGCGTGTTTCTAATATATTTTTGTTTATGTGTAACCAATACAGGTAAGTGGGTGTCAGACCAGGTAACACGAGTTCCAGGTTAAGTAACACCAAACCTAGCACACTAGAATGACAGAAACCAAGTCAGAGTAATGCACTGGCAGGTAGACCCAAAGGCTTTTTTGTTAGTCAACAGAGGTTTTAGTAAGAAAGAATAATGGCTTAAACATATTCGTCAATTTACCCACATAATATTGGCGGAGCAAAAATGTAATGGATGTCAAGAACAAGAGGAGAGTGTCTGCAAAGTATATGAAAGAAGGGGGAGTATATTAGGGTAAGGGTCCCAATCACATGCAGATACTGGGTTCCTCGTGTTCTTGGAAAAGGTTAGAATCAGAGAGCAACGTCCTGGAGCGGCTTAAAAGATTTTTTGAAAAGAATTTGGAACATACAGGTCAAAAGGGGATAATTAAAATCAAAGAATCCTAAAATAATTTAATTTAAGGAAAAAGGTAAAACTTTAAAATTTCAAAGACCAATGAGGTAAAGTTTTGAAAAGTCAAAAGATAAATAATAACAATAGGATCATCATCAGTTGCAAGTCACTAACCTGTGCCATATTAAACAAGTCACTAACCTGTGCCATATTAAACAAGTCACTAACATGTGCCATATTAAACAAGTCGCTAACCTGTGTCATATTAAACAAGTCGCTAACCTGTGCCATATTAAACAAGTCGCTAACCTGTGCCATATTAAACAAGTCGCTAACCTGTGCCATATTAAACAAGTCGCTAACCTGTGCCATATTAAACAAGTCGCTAACCTGTGCCATATTAAACAAGTCACTAACCTGTGTCATATTAAACAAGTCACTAACCTGTGTCATATTAAACAATTCACTAACCTGTGTCATATTAAACAAGTCACTAACCTGTGTCATATTAAACAAGTCACTAACCTGTGCCATATTAAACAAGTCACTAACCTGTGCCATATTAAACAAGTCACTAACCTGTGCCATATTAAACAAGTCACTAACCTGTGTCATATTAAACAAGTCACTAACCTGTGTCATATTAAACAAGTCACTAACCTGTGTCATATTAAACAAGTCGCTAACCTGTGCCATATTAAGCAAGTCACTAACCTGTGTCATATTAAACAAGTCAATTACCTGTGTCATATTAAACAAGTCACTAACCTGTGCCATATTAAACAAGTCGCTAACCTGTGCCATATTAAACAAGTTGTTGTCACCGGTCGAGTAAAAATTACACATGCATGTAAACCATAGGAAGAACATATACAGCCGTCTTCACCCTGAAACGTTTATTGTACTACATACATGTATGTGACCCGCCATATCAAATCCAGTCGTAAGTCGGGATTTTTTACCCTGTGCCAATGCATTCTCTTATATATGCGAGTCGACCATAGGTCGCCTCGCATATATAAGAGAATGCATTGGCGTATTTTGGAGCGCAAACCGCCATGCTGCTTTAACAAGCTGATCGCACTAAATGTGCTAGCGGAATCAAACTCTATTCATTTATTAAATATAGATAGATCGATACTTTTTAATTAGTATTTTATTCCTCCACAATGAGCATTATATCATGTAGAACTGTAAGTTAGCCCAATATTCTACCTGGGAATAATTATCGAATGATTAGTCTCACACGCCCTTAAAAAACACGCCCGTTGATTCCATGTATAACTTTTAGTCATATACATGTATGTCAAGAAGATGTGACGTCTGTTCGTGTCGGGGGGGGGCACCATGCGGATGCTGACCCGTGCCACACTAAACAAGTCACTAACCTGTGCCATATTAAACCATAGATAGAATGATCTATAACTGGATGTCGTCTGGTCGTGTCGGGGGAGGGGGCACCATGCGGATGCTGACCCGTGCCACACTAAACAAGTCGCTAAGCACATGAACACAAACTTTTCGAACAAATTCGTCCATTTAGCACTGCAAATGCCTATTTTTGCTTCTAATATATATGTTTTTTAATTTCAGATTGTTTCGGTTGTGCCGTTTCGATTGTTGTTGTCACCGGTCGAGTAAAAATTACACATGCATGTAAACCATAGGAAGAACATCTACAGTCGTCATCGCTCTCAAACGTGTATTGTACTACATATGTGACCCGCCATATCAAATCCAGTCGTAAGTCGGGATTTTTTTACCCTGTGCCAATGCATTCTCTTATATATGCGAGTCGACCATAGGTCGCCTCGCATATATAAGAGAATGCATTGGCCTAACAATTTTTTACAATTTTAATAATTTTTTCTTGTATTCTTTAACAATTTTATAATTTCACCCATACAGAGCCCCAGACAAACATGAGCAGACGACACACTTCTATATGCTTCTATATATGTGTGGGGCTCCCTGCAGGGTAATGGATGTTTTTTATTTTATGTCCTAAAAATTGTCAGAAACATTTAATTAAAAAAATGATAAAAAATTGTTAGGCCAATGCATTCTCTTATATATACGAGGCGATCTATGGTCGACTCGCATATATAAGAGAATGCATTGGCACAGGGTAAAAAAATCCCGACTTACGACTGGATTTGATATGGCGGGTCACATATTCTTAACAGTTAAAACAAATGAGAAAGCACTGCGTAAATTTGTGTTAGTTGTTGCAATATATATTTTCCGGAAGTCACGCGTGTAATTCCGTGCCCGATTCCAGAATTTTAATGAATAAAAATGTCGCACAATTTGATTGGGACAGAATCATGGAGTTTCAATTTTTTTTTTATGACTTCAATCGTTCAATACGTCTTTGTGCTCATATAATGCTCATATAAGAGTAGTTCCTGTATGTGTCGACCTATTTAGTTAGTGGGGAAAATTCAAAAGCGATTATTATAAAGCGTATTTTGGAGCGCAAACCGCCATGCTGCTTTAACAAGCTGATCGCACTAAATGTGCTAGCGGAATCAAACTCTATTCATTTATTAAATATAGATAGATCGATACTTTTTAATTAGTATTTTATTCCTCCACAATGTGCATTATATCATGTAGAACTGTAAGTTAGCCCAATATTCTACCTGGGAATAATTATCGAATGATTAGTATCACACGCCCTTAAAAACCACGCCCGTTGATTCCATATATAACTTTTAGTCATCTACATGTAGGTCAAGAAGATGTGACGTCGGTTCGTGTTATGATGTGGTTTATTGAGATATGAAAGGCTTGATCCAATTGGCAGTTGACCAATCACCGACTGGGATATAGTGTATTGCGTACACGGGCTTTGTAATTGTATGTAAATAGCGAGTCGATTGTTTTATTCTTTATTTCTCAGCCCGTTAAGCGACCGATGCCGAGTACTCCCGAGTAATCCCGAGTAATTCCGAGTAATCCCGACTCGTGACACACATCACCCGATCAGCGACCGATGCCCAGTAATCCCGCCTCCTGAAGCTCCTTCAGCGTGTCCTTGTATTCGATAGCAGTTTCTATTTCTGAAAAAAATCATAGACCCATTGTTTGAAACAAGAATTGCATATCTTTCTTATTGCCACATACCGAATAGCGACATATATTAAGAAAATATTGAAACGGGCAAGTTGCTATCATTTATTAGATCTCGCGCGTTCTGATTGGCTACACATTGATGTACTATATACCGATGGCACAGTATTCGGCCTACTCACGTACTATTAATTTACTATTTGTGACCCGCCATATCAAATCCAGTCGTAAGACGGGATTTGTTTACCCTGTGCCAATGCATTCTCTTATATATGCGAGTCGACCATAGGTCGCCTCGCATATATAAGAGAATGCATTGGCCTAACAATTTTTTATCATTTTTTTTAAATAAATGTTTCTGACAATTTTTAGGACATAAAATAAAAAAAACATCCATTACCCTGCAGGGAGCCCCACACATATATAGAAGCATATAGAAGAGTGTCGTCTGCTCATGTTTGTCTGGGGCTCTGTATGGGTGAAATTATAAAATTGTTAAAGAATACAAGAATAAATTATTAAAATTGTAAAAAATTGTTAGGCCAATGGATTCGCTTATATATGCGAGGCGACCTATGGTCGACTCGCATATATAAGAGAATGCATTGGCACAGGGTAAAAAATCCCGACTTACGACTGGATTTGATATGGCGGGTCACATTTATAGGAACAGACACATTTCGCACAATCGGATTAACACCCGAACACAGATTGGCAAACGGACAGTCATATTTTTTTCTTATTAAATGCCATAACCTTCCTTTCTGATTACATCGATGATCAACAATTGAGCTTATCAAGTTTTCGAAATAAATTCACGAATCACAAAGAAACCATTTTACGCCCCTGTCGTCATCAAAAGGTTGCCGTAAAATATGAGACCTAATTCCAAAATTCGCTGCGAATAAAATGTGACAAAATCAGACAGAGAGAATTGACACCAGTGTGTGATAAAATAATAAATAATGCATGTCGTGTTGTTCAATATGACAAAATAGTGGTCCATGTGGCTCGTGGACTGTTCCTCCTCTTGGTCCACTATTGACTAGTTTGGCAAAGTCAACTCCAAGGCATGCATTATCTATACAGGTATGGACTGTCATAGCGCATAAAAACCATCCATCGCACAGTTCACACACATCCACTGAACTGTATGTCCAGATATATATAGTCATCAAATACTTACTGACACAGACACCGCCTGTCATGTGGACGAATCCGGAACAACATTTCACCCTATCATCCGGGCACTGTAGTGGAATGGGGATTTCAAAGTAGTCTATGTAGTATGTGATCACGTCCCTACAACAACAAAACAAGTGGTCACTTATCTTAGAAGAAACTAAATAAGTATAGAATTACGTCCATTTTGGCTTTTTACACGAATACGAGCTAAAAGGAATTATGGCAGGCGGTTGGTGTATAATAGCTCAAATAAATTCACAAATTCAATAAATATAATAACCATGGCATGTAAAAATGAGGGTGTTCTCCAGTCTGAAATCCGTTCGTTGTCCAAACACTTGCGGGGAAGTGTGGCTGGGTAATGACTTTAATCAGCCTTTCATATGTTGCCAAACGTGGGGTAGTTTTCAAAGCATAACGTTTACAAGTTGAAAAGGGTGTGGCTCGACCCGAATCGAGAAGTAAATATTCACAATTGAGCGTTGTTCAGAAGATGTTTTCTGTGGAGTGGTACAGTAGATTTGCGTCAGATTTACGGTGATGTTAGTAGAATGCTACATTACTCCAGTTGGCATAGCACCTGAATACTAACTTGTTAGTTTCACGCACCCGAACAAGTCCATAATATGTTGTTAACATGTAATCAGAAGGCCGGGGTGACATAATTGTGCACAATTATATTCATGTACCTGTATGCGACGTCATATTTGCTACACCGACCGGAGCCCAGAGCGCCACACGACGTGTATCCCACCTTCTGTGAGAACGCATCGAGCACGTGCTTAGCAACGACCTTCGTCTTCTGAACCATCGGCGCCTTCTCGTCATTGATGCAACACCAATGGCTGCAAAGTAATTATGATACTCTTCACATTTAAATAGGTACTGTACACTAAATCCGTCCATTTATGGGACCATCTCCTTTTATACTCCACATAATATATGCCACAAATGATGAATTTGAGCCATGGATTAGTGCAAAATACACTCATGCGCTCTATGAACGATGCAAACAACATGGTAATTATAATGAAAATACATTTATGACTCCAACCATTAATTCATTTTCATTATAATTCACTATAATCCATGACTCAAATTCATTCATTTGTTGCATATATTATGTTGAGTATAAAAGGAGATGGACCCACAAAAGACCGGATTTAGTGTACAGTATCCCTTTAACTCAGGTTAGATCAAATACACTACCGTGTGAAGAGAAAAATGTGTCGATTAATTCTGCATGGTAACTAATATTAGCTTGGTCGTGGAAAGTGCTTCAATGTGCTGTATGATTACCACAAGTTGTGTCTTTTCGGCATTTACTAGTATACAATACCTATAACTTAAAAGAGTGCCCTTTTCTGGAAGTTTCAGTCATTTAAAGCTTTCTGATTAGTGCCCAAAGCTCAGACGATGTTGCATGTATGCTTGAGTGAATAGTCGAGCTGATATATGTTCACCCGCCCAACTTTAAGGGAGTTGTTGTGTGTGTGGGGCTAAATTGTCTAGGAGGTACATTTAGCTCAAACACTACGTTTTATGTATTCATGGAAACTGACATAGGGAGGTTTTTCCACAGTTTTGAACAGTGTATAAATTAATGTTGTTGGGAAGTAATTTTAGTTGGTCAATATTCTTTATTCCCCCAAAATGCAAGCAGGTAAATTTACATGTGTACATTAATTGTATACACTATGTTCAATGTAATATGCGTCTAATGTACAGTAGTGTTGCGGCACTACTGAAGCTAGAATGTTAGCGACAGCTTAGACTTTCAGTCTAAGTACCAAGAATCAGACGAATAAACCCGTAAATTTTGCTTTTAGGAGAGTGGCAGAGTTCCATCCCTGAACAGAGAGCACACATTCAGTGAAATACTGGCAGTATCTATTAACAGGCAATGTACATTTCCATCGTATGGAGCCCTGTGGTATACTTGGTGTGTGGTGCTTACAAGAGCGAACGGCAAGAGATTTTCGACTGACAGTGAATAAAGTGATTTGAATGTTTTTACGCCATGAAGATCAAATATCACATTCCAAAGATGGTTGCTCATGCTGGTCGCAACAACAGAAGAGCAGTCGAATGCGTAAATCATCTCATTGTTGTATGTGGTCCCACACATTTTGCACAGAATATTATTGGGATATGCAGGGGGGGGGGGGTCGGAAAAAAAATTCAGGCACGTATGGCATTTTTCCACTTTCGATAATTTGTTGTACCCACCCCCCCCCTTTTAACACTAAAACAGAGATTTGCGGGGGAAAATTCACTGTAAACAGCTGTATATGAATTTCTGTGCATACTATTTATCATGGATGTTAACATGGACATGTAAATAGGAATGAGTCATTTTGAGGTCATTCGGCCAAAAAAAACATGGCTGCCAGCGGCCATCTTGGATTTCAAAATTTGCAACAAAATACAACACGATAACTGCCTGCAGTCAGTTTACCAGTTAGAATTACATTATTTCTCTCATTCAAAGTGGTTTTGAAGCCCAACTCATTGCCAAAACACTAAAAATCAAGCAGGAATTTTTTTTTTAGTTGCGGAAAAAATTGCTTGTTGGTGGCTTCGACCACCCACCCACCCCGGCATACGTGCCGGATTTTTTTTTTCACCCCCCCCCCCCGGGATATGTAGTTTTATTCAATAAAAGGGCCATATGTCTGTATTCAGCAAATCGATGGCAGTTAGCAACAAGATGGTAACACTATATATGTTCACCTACCCAGCGTTAGGGGAGGGTGGTTTGTGTTTGGGAGGCGGGGCTTAATTGTCTAAAAGGTACTTTTAGCTCAAACGCTACGTTTTATGTATTCATGGAAAATGAACTGACACAGGGAGGCCTTTCCACAGCGAATAAATTGATATTGCTGGGAAGTAATTTTGGCTAATTTTAAGCCTAACACAAAATTGCCCTTAATTCAAATGCGCTGGTATTTCTCAATGGATTTTCAAAATTCTTTCAGTTTTTTAATCAGTACGTTCCAGAGATAATACATTCTGAGTGTGGTCCAATATGGCGAATAAATATTTTTTGAACCATTGATTACCACCAGAATAATACCACAATCTGACCCGAAAGTCACGATATTTTAGCCAATCTTCATCAGATTACAGCCAATCTGCAATTGTGTTATCCACAAATTTGAAGAGCCAAAAAAATAAAGTACATCTTGGTTACATGTAGCAGTATCCCCAAACCAACAATATAAAAATGATCTTACGTGTTATCCTTGGTCCTGGCATCTTTCATAATCTGAATCCGGATGTGTTTGGGTATGGAACTCCATTGTAGATGCTCCAAGAAGTAAAGGTCGTCGTCGGTCAAGGTCACATAGAAGACACAGGGCAGTGCTACCAGTAACCATATAATTACGGTTCCGTACATTGTGTAGACCGGTGGCGATATGCGCATGTATTCCTCAGGTGTTGTGGTTTGATAAGAAATGACAACATGGGACACTTACTGCGACTTCATTTATATGACGGCGGAGCAAGTTGAAGTAAAATTACATATTGCCGTTTTGAACTTTATGCATCAACATATCACTGTTTTAAAAACAAGGCTACATTCAGTAGAACCATTAGCGTGAAGCCAGTGGCAATTGTTTATCCTGGCGCTTTAAAGGTAGCCCCCAAAGGCCAACTAATTTTCCACTTACATGTCATTGTCAGCACAGCCGCTAAAGGCACACTAATGATCATACATGTCAGTACTGACGGTAATGGCCGATAGTCGGCCATTAATGTCCATTAATGGCAACACCCTCAACCAGTATATTTAGATTTCGTTAAAACAAAAACATGACCGCCAGCAGCCATCTTGGTTTTCACATTTGAATTAATGGCCGCATCCAACATTTATTGGGAAATGGTTTTTTAAAGTTACAGGCACGTTAATGTTACCTCTATTATGGGAGCTATCTAATTTGAACGATTTACTATAAAAAAAAACATTGCTGCTGCCAGCCATCTTTGATTGTACCCCTTGCATGACTAAATCATTTTCACACCATACAGAACACAGACAGTGCCATACATCCGATTGTCACCAAACTTCATATGAATGAGCAATGAATCTATTTCGATTTTCATTTTAAAACATGGCCACCAGCAGCCATCTTGGATTTCACATTTGAATCAATCGCCACACTCTGCAGCCAACATTTTATTTTTATTGTTTTGAAATTTTACAGGCATGTTTAGGATCAGCTCTATATGGAAGTTTCTGAATTTAGACGATGAGCAATCTTAGATTTTACGCTTTGGATGACTAAATCCGTTGGCACACAGACCACACCCCTATCATATTGTCACCAATCTTCATATTGATGTTCGGGATGACCACTAGATGGGATCCATATAATTTTTCCGACCTTCGTTAAACAACGTGGCCCCCATCGGACATCTTGGATTTTACTGTTTGTGTGACTAAATCCTTCAGTGCAAACTACAGGCCACACCCACCATCCGATAGTCTCCAAACGTCATGTGAATTTTCTGGGTGATCAATAGAAGGAAGCCATCGAATGTCTCAAAATCCGTTAATGAACATGGCAGCCAGCGGCTTTCTTGGTCTTTATACTTTTGTGGTATTGTTAATTTCGGACTTCACGAGTGTAATGCCAGTGCTCATTTTTGGACAATTATTTCATTGTTTATCTACATGTGTTTGTCTGTATGAGATGTGTGGTTCGTTTCTATCGTATTCGAGTTAAGTTCGTTTCTTTGTTAGATTATGCTTTCTCCCAATTCCAACCTTTTCTTTGTATTAATCATCTGGCTTATCATATACAACTTGTCAATTCTTGCCCAATCGGGTGCTCATTAATTACCATTCATCGCACGTATTCTAAGCTTTACTTTTAATACTAACTTATTTGTCAAACTGTTAAGGCCATTGCGGTGATCGGATATTTTATAATACAAATCTGTTAATCTAATCCTGCGTCGTTAATTCACACATGTGCATGCTTTGTATATAAGAATTTTTAAAACTGTGTTATGTACTTTATGTTCCGGAACTCCGCCAGTCACTTTCCACGTATTACAACCGGAGTTCTGATTGTTGTGTGGACCGCTTCCAACTATACCGGAATTTCCGTATGCTTCTATTGTAAAAATAAATGCTAATTCCCCAGAACGACTCCATCTTCTCACAGAACCAAAATCAGCTCTACCAAACTTTGCATGACTGAATTCTTCGGCACAACAACTAGGCCACATCCCCCATCTTATACGAAGCGTAATATGGATCTTCGGAATGACCTTCATATGGCAGCCATCAAATTTATCCGACATTCGTTGAAAAACATGGTCGAAAGTAGCCATCTTGAATTTCACATTTGAGCCCATTAATCCTGCATCTCATTTATTTCAGAAACCAAAAACAGAAATTACGGCCAACATTTTTTCACTCACATCCAATTTATTCCAAAACTCATGGCTCGATCTTCGGGTTGACTTCTTGTATCTCTAAAACATTTCTACTTTCCGCATCCTTTGTCGCTCTTTTGGCTCAACTGTATAACAATATCCCCTCATCGAGGTGAGCTACGGTGTCATTGACAACTTAATTGTAAGAAAATAAAGCATATATACTGTTCAGCAGCAAATATTTGATAACATTTGTGCTAAAAAACGTAATATGTCTCTATGTTGCAATAGAGTTATTCCTACTTTCTCGTTGTTTGAATTAAAACAGAGAACACACGATGTTATGCCCATAATAATGACGATCCGCCGCACTGTGTCGTGTTAAATTACATAATATAAGTCTATACTACCGGGTGTGTGAAACCATTTTTTATAGATATATATTCTTCAATTTTTCCTTCATAAATGAAGATTTATATTTTAGATTATATCCTTTTGCCCTTTGATGCAAATATAGTTTTATAGTTACTAATGTGGTACCACGCGGAACCATGATTATTTTAAGCATTCCGTGAGCATATTTACTACGGAATTTCTATGTTTCAAACTTCGACGTGTACGACCGAATGACCTGTGACGTTACAAGTCCATGCACCATTGAAAATAATTCGGTAGTACTTCGGTCTTAAAGTGATGTGAAACACTCCGGTAGGGTGATCAAATAGAAATAGAGAATAGTCTTGTTTAAAGTAGTTATTTTTAAAACTATTATAACCAAATTGACAACACACACCGTCATTATATATATATTAATTCAATGCAGTGACTCTCGAGGCGAAATCGTTTTCGTTCGTTTATCACCGATAGATACGTCCCGAATCGAGTAGTAATCTATTTATATTTGAGCGTAGTTCTGACGATGTTTTCCATGGAGTGGTACGGTCGAATTGTTTCATATTTTCGGCGATGTTTGTAGAATGTTATATTCCTCCAGTTTGCATAGCGCCTGAATACTGACTTATCAGTTTCACGCACCGAACGAGTACATAATATGTCTTTAAATGTGGATACACTAATGCTGGTTCTTGTTTTTAAGGAGCTTATTTTCTTTCAGCTCTCTAACCTCATTAATCCCAGTATATTTTATTTGAGATAAGCTATGAATAACGTTTATCAACAAATATACGACAAAGGCACATTGAAGAGGCACATTAAAGTGTACGTATTCAAGGCAGTGACTGAAGGAACTATATATGAAATGCATATATTTATACACGGCTTCAACCGAGGAGTCCCTGGCCATACAGCTATTATTAGAGAGATTCCGCTTCTAGCATTGTGCATGCATGATGCGTGTATATCCTTAGTACATGTAACTGTGAAGTACGGATTCGTGCCGGAGTTGCCGGTGGGAGAGGGTCGTACCTTCGGGTACGCCACAGACCGTCGGCCCAGCACGGATCATTATCACTCACCGGCTTATCTTCAGGAATAGCCAGCACGGACCGGCTTTGTTCAACGCTGGTACCCAGATGCGTTATTTCGCTAAAATCCGATTCAGATTCTGGATTCAGATTACAGATTGGTCCCCGTACGACTTGGTTCGGCAAAAGAACAGACCAGAAATTAGCAGAATCAGTAAACGAACAGACCGTAATCTCAATTTCGTGGTAATCCGATTGGGATTCGGATTCCGATTACGGACTCAAATGTTCGTAATGTAAACAAACCGAGATTTTGCCACCTCAGAGTTTAAAAACACAATAAAACATAAGAATACGTCTCTTGTGTACAAATTTTTGCAGAATATAAACGATATATATCAAAGAATTTTAAATGTGGAGACAAATTTGTTCTATTGAATGTAAACTGGGAGAATATTACTGAAATTAGCCAAATAATAACGCTATTGATAGTAACGCTGGGGGAGCACTTCGGTTGATGGCGAAGCAATTGCAAATCATTGTTGATTGTCACTTTCATATGTCCATTTCATAATTCCATCCTTAAAATACCGCCCGAACGCATGTCGATTTCGAATTCGGCGGATAAGTCACCATTGACCGAATTCATATGAACCTGCATGGATATGTCTTCTGCTGTGTTCGTTATTATAATGTTTCTTCTTATTCCAGGGGGGGGGGGTCGGAAAAAAAATTCAGGCACGTATGGCATTTTTTCCCTTTCGATCATTATTTGTACCCACCCACCCCCACCGCCAAATTTTTTTCCGTTTTCGGCAGTTTTTTCCAACCATTTTTTGACACCCACCCCCCTTTTAACACTAAAACAGAGATCTGCGGGGGGAAATTCACTGTAAACAGCTGTATATGAATTTCTGTGCATACTATTTATCATGGATGTTAACATGGACATGTAAATAGGAATGAGTAATTTTGAGGTCATTCGGCCAAAAAAACATGGCTGCCAGCGGCCATCTTGGATTTCAAAATTTGCAACAAAATACAACACGATAACTGCCTGCAGTCAGTTTACCAGTTAGAATTACATTATTTCTCTCATTCAAACTGATTCAAAGTGGTTTTGAAGCCCAACTCATTGCCAAAACACTAAAAAAAAGCAGGAATTTTTTTTTTTAGTTGCGGAAAAAATTGCTTGTTGGTGGCTTTGACCACCCACCCACCCCGCATACGTGCCGGAAGAAATTTGTTCACCCCCCTGCTTATTCAAGAAATAGTAGGATATATGGTATCGATGGATTATCAGATACACGTATGTACTATCATCTAGTCTTAAATTATAGCAATTTCATGTCTTGTTTCGTTAAATGCAGTCGTTTTGCACAATAGTCCCAGTATAGACAACAGACACATGTTCTAGGGACGTGGCTAGAAGTTTCCTCAAATTTCCGGCCAACCGTAATCGGCTTCGGATTCTCAATCCGGATTTTAGCGAAATTACTACTCTGTGTGTCGTTTCGGCTGTGCTGTATGTCGCGGATTAGCCTGGATGTCTCGACAGCCATTATCTGATCCCGCTTCGATCTCAGATTTTGGTTGTCGGGTCGGCTCTGTTGACAGAATGGAGGGCGCATTACTTCGCTGGAATATGAGCCTGTTTCCTGCTATTAGATCACCAGAGCGGTTTAAGATCTGGACTCCGGAGCCCAGCGAGTGTGAGATGTCCTTCAGGACGTCAACGGGATGATACCAGGAGAAGATATGAGCTGCTGGATAAAACTTACCAGGACATCCGAACGACTTCCAGCTGGCCTTCTTCTCCTTGGATTTGACTACACCATCACGTCAGCCATCCCTTTGGAGCAGCCTGGACTCCGGATACCATATAGCAGGAGTCCACCATCACCGTCACCGACGAGGCAACAACACTTTCTGTGACACTGCAGCTACCATCAACCTACAGTGTTCCAGGGGGCTTAACTCCTCACTCGTCTGGATTCCAGCGACGGAAAGAAGAAGAAATTTGTACTAAAAAAATGCTTCTTCATTTTTCTTCTTCTTGTATTATCTAATAAAGGCTAAACTGGGGGGCTAGGCAAAGGCCCTATCGGCCCATTCGAGAATCCCGGGGTTAACCCCCCAAATACTCTCTCAAAAAGATATTCCTGCGTGTATGTGGATGCGGTTAGACGTCTGTAGCGTTTATATTCCTGCATGTATGTGGATGCGGTTAGACGTCTGTAGCGTTTATATTCCTGCGTGTATGTGGATGCGGTTAGACGTCTGTAGCGTTTATATTCCTGCGTGTATGTGGATGCGGTTAGACGTATGTGGCGTTTATATTCCTGCGTGTATGTGGATGCGGTTAGACGTCTGTAGCGTGCATGTGGATGCGGTTAGACGTCTGTAGCGTTTATATTCCTGCATGTATGTGGATGCGGTTATGCGTCTGTAGCGTTTATATTCATGCGTGTATGTTGATGCGGTTAGACGTCTGTAGCGTGTACGTGGATGTTGTTAGACGTATGTAGCGTGTATGTGGATGCGGTTAGACGTCTGTAGCGTGTATGTGGATGCGGTTAGACGTCTGTATCGTGTATGTGGATGCGGTTAGACGTCTGTAGCGTTTATATTCCTGCGTGTATGTGGATGCGGTTAGACGTCTGTAGCGTTTATATTCATGCGTGTATGTTGATGCGGTTAGACGTCTGTAGCGTGTACGTGGATGTGGTTAGACGTATGTAGCGTGTATGTGGATGCGGTTAGACGTATGTAGCGTGTATGTGGATGCGGTTAGACGTCTGCAGAGTGTATGTGGATGCGGTTAGACATATGTAGCGTGTATGCGGATGCGGTTAGACGTATGTAGCGTGTATGTGGATGTGGTTAGACGTCTGTAGCGTGTATGTGTTTGCAGTTAGACGTCTGTAGCGTTTATGTGGATGCGGTTAGACGTATGTAGCGTGTATGTGGATGCGGTTAGACGCCTGTAGCGTGTATGTGGATGCGGTTAGACGTCTGTAGCGTGTATGTGGACGCGGTTAGACGTCTGTAGCGTGTATGTGGATGTGGTTAGACGTCTGTAGCGTGTATGTGGATGCGGTTAGACGTTTGTAGCGTGTATGTGGATGCGGTTAGACGTATGTAGCGTGTATGTGGATGCGGTTAGACGTATGTAGCGTGTATGTGGATGCGGTTAGACGCATGTAGCGTGTATGTGGATGCGGTTAGACGTCTGTAGCGTGTATCTGGATGCGGTTAGACATATGTAGCATGTATGTGGATGCGGTTAGACGTCTGTAGCGTGTATGTGTTTGCGGTTAGACGTCTGTAGCGTGTATGTGGATGAGGTAAGACGTCTGTAGCGTGTATGTGGATGCGGTTAGACGTCTGTAGCGTGTATGTGGATGAGGTAAGACGTCTGTAGCGTGTATGTGTTTGCGGTTAGACGTCTGTAGCGTGTATGTGGATGCGGTTAGACGTCTGTAGCGTGTATGTGGATGCGGTTAGACGTATGTAGCGTGTATGTGGATGCGGTTAGACGTCTGTAGCGTGTATGTGGATGCGGTTAGACGTCTGTAGCGTTAATTGTAAACATGTAGTAAATGTAGACGACGAAAGAAATAAAATGTTAAATCAGTTACACAAAATCAGTGTGTGCCTCCACAGAATTACTGATGGTCTAGATACTATAGATACACCTATGTCAGTCGCTTGTTGACAATTAACGATCGTGTAAAATCACTTGATATGTGACGCTATAGAGATATCATACAATCACCCCGCACATTCAGTCGTTGTAAACATAGACTTAGATTCACACTCACAACCATTAGAAGTGGAATCTCTTTGTTACCGAACGCTCACTGGACTATCCAGTATTCGCAACACGTTTCTTGCATTCTGTGTACACTCTCTGTGCACTGATGATCTATTTAAAATTCACATTATCATCGTCGATGCAAACAATGTGAAATTATCTAAACCCCAGACATTTCGTATTGCATGTCAAATAAGACGATATCTGTTTTATTATTCAACTCGATGATAATAGCGGGCTTTTAGGGGATGCGATTTCTCAGTCGTTGTTAGTGAGATTATAATGGGTTTTAGAGGGGCGAAATTATCAACACCACAGACATTTCGTATTGCATGTCAAAAATAAGACGATATCTGTTTTATTATTCAACTCGATGATTATAGCCACTGTGTAGGAACTGTAACATCGGAAATCGTTCTATCGACGATTTGTGATGGTTCTTGACTGATTTGTGACGGTTCCTAATGATCCAAATTATACATTTTCGCGAGATTTGACAGTGTAAACGCAATCTTTTAGCCATCTAGGTGATAATTCGATTAGTTTTTCCATTCCCCTCATAATCTATGGTCCCAAATAACGGTGCCACTAGTGGAATTGATATATCTACAGTTTTCGGGATCGTGTTCATCAGTCTGGTATAAATAACTGATGAAAGATCTAACAGTAGGTTAATTAGGGTAGTGAAATTTACAACGAAATATATATAGCAGGGTTTTATAGGGGGCGATTGTTCGGTCCTTTATAAAGAGACTATACTGGATTTTAAAAGGGGCGATTGTTCGGTTCTTGTTAGGGAGATTATAATGGTTTTTTGAGGGGCGATTGCTCAGTCGTTGTTAGGGAGATGATAATGAATTTTAAAGGAGCGATTTCTCAGTCGTTGTTAGAGTGGTTATAATGGGTTTTAAAGGGGCGATTGCTCAGTCGTTGTTAGGGAAATTATAATTGGTTTTAAAGGGGGTGATTGCTCAGTCGTTGTTAGAGTGATTATAACGGATTTTAAAGGGGCGACTGCTCAGTCGTTGTTAGGGAAATTATAATGGGTCCTTTATAAAGAGACTATACTGGATTTTAAAGGGGCGATTGCTCAGTCGTTGCTACAGAGATTATACTGAGTTTTAGAGGGGCGATTGCTCCGTCGTTGTTAGAGTGGTTATAATGGGTTTAAAGTGGCGATTGCTCAGTCGTTGGTTGTTAGGGGAAATTATAATTGGTTTTAAAGGGGGCGACTGCTCAGTCGTTGTTAGGGAGATGATGATGAATTTTAAAGGAGCGATTGCTCAGTCGTTGATAGGGAAATTATAATGGGTCCTTTATAAAGAGACTATACTGGATTTTAAAGGGGGCGATTTCTCAGTCGTTGCTACAGAGATTATACTGATATTTAGAGGGGCGATTGCTCAGTCGTTGTTAGAGTGGTTATAATGGGTTTTTAAGCGGCGATTGCTCAGTCGTTGTTAGGGAGATTATAATGGATTTTAAAGGGGCGATTGCTGTCGTTTTTAACGAAATTATAATGGTTTTAAAGGGGGCGAATGCTCAGTCGTTGTTAGGGAGATTATTATGGGTTTTAAAGGGGCGATTGCTCAGTCATTGTTAGGTAGATTATAATGGGCTTTAAAGGGTGATTGCTCAGTCGTTGTTAGGGAGATTATAATGGGTTTTAGAGGAGCGATTGCTCAGTCGTTGTTAGGGAGATTATAATGGGCTTTAAAGGGGCGATTGCTCAGTCGTTGTTAGGGAGATTATAATGGGTTTTAGAGGAGCGATTGCTCAGTCGTTTTTAACGAAATTATAATGGGTTTTAAAGGGGGCGATTATTCAGTCCGTGTTAGGGAAATTATAATGGGTTTAGAGGGCGATTTCTCAGTCGTTGTTAAAGAGATGATAATGGGTTTTAAAGGGGGCGATTGCACAGTCGTTGTTATGGAGATTATAATGGGTTTTAATGGGGGCAAATGCTCAGTCGTTGTTAGGGAGATTATAATGGGGTTTAGAAGATGATTTCTCAGTCGTTGCTAAAATGATTATACTGAGTTTAGAGGGGGCGATTTCGCAGTCGTTAAAGATATTATAATGGGTTTTAAAGGGGCGATTGCTCAGTCGTTGTTAGGGAGATTATATTGGGTTTTAAAGGGACGATTGCTCAGTCGTTGTTCGGGAGATTATATTGGGTTTTAAAGGGACGATTGCGCATTCGTTGTTAGGGAGATTATATTGGGTTTTAAAGGAACGATTGCGCAGTCGTTGTTAGGGAGATTATATTGGGTTTTAAAGGGACGATTGCGCAGTCGTTGTTCGGGAGATTATATTGGGTTTTAAAGGGACGATTGCGCAGTCGTTGTTAGGGAGATTATATTGGGTTTTAAAGGGACGATTGCGCAGTCGTTGTTATGGAGATTATATTGGGTTTTAAAGGGACGATTGCGCAGTCGTTGTTATGGAGATTATATTGGGTTTTAAAGGGACGATTGCGCAGTCGTTGTTATGGAGATTATATTGGGTTTTAAAGGGACGATTGCGCAGTCGTTGTTATGGAGATTATATTGGGTTTTAAAGGGACGATTGCGCAGTCGTTGTTATGGAGATTATATTGGGTTTTAAAGGGACGATTGCGCAGTCGTTGCTAAAAAGATTATACTGAGTTTATAGGGGGCGATTTCTCGTCGTTGTTAAAGATATTATAAGGGTTTTAAAGGGGGCGATTGCTCAATTGTTGTTGAGCTATCTTTTTATAACTCAACGCAGATAGTATAGTTTTAGAGGGACGATTTCTCAGTCGTTGCTAAGGTGCTGCTGTCGTGACCTATCAAACCATACACACATTAGCACTTGGGTTATGTTTTACACAGAGGCCACCATAAACAGTTTACACCCATACCGAGAAGCATGGGCCTGTATAAAATGTTAATGTCCCCCCTGTGTTGAATTGATATGATGACAATTTAGAATAATATAGCGGAACATTTCTTAACAACATCAGTTTGCCCTAACAGCATCATAGCAGGACACGCCAGCATCATAACACATTATGACCCATCAGCAGCATAGCACATTAGCAGGATTACATGACCAGGCGTGTGTGTGAGGGTGTGTGAGGGTGTGTGTGTGTGTGTTATAGTATGGTTGATTTCGCCAGAGCCCCAATTTCCTGTGCGAATACAAATTGCTCTGCTAAGTCTCCTTATGCGTGCTGCCTCGAAGCAATGTCTCCTCGTGCGTCCAAATAAGTTACCATAACAAAATTAATGGGACAGTCAGGCGCTTCAGTCTGTCTCGCATGTAGTTCATATCTGCGCATTAGTTGTATCGATTACTGTTGCGGTATTGCGCATCGTTTGCAGTTTATGAACTGTAACACAATCAGCGCGAGCAATCTAATCACGCTCCAATTTGCTTATGAGATTTCTCACTTACGTTCCTACTTTCAGATGGTCGTTTTCGCGACCGCTCTGCAAATGCTAAAAGCTTTGTTGTGTGATTTAGAACGTAATGCTAGCAGGTCGCGGGGCAATATAATAATCCTGGTTGGTGCAAGTGAACTATATTGTACATCAGATTTATTACATAATGTAAGAGATTGATCCCTTGTGTATTTCTTTGAAGAGGGAATGGACGTTATTCGCTGAGGTCGGCAAACTGAAACACACAAATCGCACGACGAACGCTTGGGACCATCACTTGCAAATGGTATGGTGGAAGAGCCGTTGCATAATTCATATGAGCGCATTGTCGCGTATACGCATATCTTTAATCCACAAACTGTTGTTTGCTTTTTTGACCCATGCCTTATAGTTTTATTTTGCGACATGCAACCCAGAATAAATAATGTAAACCTTTTTCCGGAAATATGAAAGGTTGTCGCATATCTTCGTCATTTAATTAAGCCTAAATGATTTAGAGGAATATAAGCCTTGACAGGGATGGTTCCTTGTTAGGGAAAGTTTACATTGCTGTAAATCTGTATACAGATCTGTGTGAAGTCACGTGTCGCGGATTACTGTGATCACAACATGAGTACTGATAGTGAACGCGCGCTCATCAGCATTCAATTGAGAAATCACTATGAGTCGTGTCAGTTTTTGCCAGAAAAACAAAACTAATCAACCTAAGCGATTTGATATGTGCCGCATATATAATGAAAACTTTACTTTAAGTATCCCGTGTCATATTTCAGTCGCATTCCCCAGTTTATTGTTTAGCGAACAGGACGTATTATTTATAGTGCGTCTTGTCGCTGTTCCAATTGACTGGTCTAAGTCGCTTGTGAGTTTTGTGGCCGATCTTCGGGTTAGCTGCCCGAGCGGCTTAGATGAGCTGTTGACAGACTTGGCAGGGGATTATGGAATTAATCCACTCGGCTTTGTTGGCGGCCTTGGATAGACTACATGTTGTGGACACCCTTAGTTGGACTCTTCACCAAACTAAGGGGGCTTCGTGAGTCTATCCGTGGAATACAGGACTGCAGCAGCTGGACACCACCAGGGGCTCAAGACCGTCGGCAGGAATGTCATCACCGGAGCAGCGATGAGGAAGAAGAAGACCCCTTCACGTCGACGCAGGCACGCAGCTCGGAGGGCTGAGTTGAAAAAGAAGAGGGTAGCTGTTAATCGGCCTGCTGCCTCCTCCCACTCGGCCGCGAAGACTGATGGTCGCCTGCGCATCACCGAAGATGCTACCGGTAGTCCAGCTCGGGAGAGGTCTGAGATACGCACAGACTACCCCTCTCCGCTGGAATGCTGACTGATGAGATCCAGCCAGCGGCTGCTGATGCCGGGATGAAAATTGAATCATATTTCAACCCGATGACTCCGGAATTCATCTGCCCGGAGTCGTCCATCGCCACCTCGACCAGCAGCACAAACAACAACAACCGCACTCGTCCCTCCGACATCCAAGCTGAAATTGAAAGAATTAGTTCAAGTGCAGACGCTGCTATTTTCGCATCTCAAAAGCAGTTTGAAGAAGACGACATACTATTGAGGCTTCATGGAATCATCTTACCACCACCAACACCAACAACAACAACAATAACAGAAGAAGAACTCGACAGAAAGAAAAAGTAATAAAAAAACATGTCTAGATCATCTTTTGTTCATTCATTGTTATGCATTTCATTATTCATAACTCCAAATTTCACATTCAAGTGGGTTGTAGGAAAGGGGTTCCGCCCCTTTCAAATTCTCCCTGGCCCTGCCTAAAATCGCCTCCGACTCCGAAACAGAAACAACAGCAGCAACAACATCAGAACATCGTATAAAAAAAGGCAAAGAAAACCAAAAAAATATAGACCATTCTCATTCATGCTCACCATTTCATGTTTTTGTCAATCTCATAAAATTTTACATTAAATCTCAAAAGTGGGTCGCAGTGAAGGGGTTCCGCCCACATATAAAAAAACATATCCCGTGTTCAATATTCGCACAAAACGCACATTTAGAGCTTGAGCTGCATGTAGACCCCCCTCCCCCTATGCGGATTTTTGGTGGTTATGATATCTTTGTAGAACTATATAAGTCCTTCAATTTGCCGGTTGTTTGCCATCTGGCGATGGGGGCTTTATAGAGTTATCGGTCTTTGAATCCAAGATGGCCACCAACGTTGAATATCTAACCAGGTAAATTTCAATTCGCAATTAATCAGGAAGTTTATGAGGTATTACGTCGTGCGATATGCCATTCTATTGATAATTGAGTACTCCTTATTTATTTGTAGGAATAAATTTCATATATTTAAAATGGCCGCCAAAATGGCCACCGGAAGTGGAAAATGTGACACTTTTTCACTAATATCTTCTATATCAGTTTCTGCTGTTTAGAACTGATTGAGAATTGTTACTTTATTTTGTATTGTTTATATTAATTGATCATTGGGGCAATGAAATAAGAAATTCTTTGGGTACTAGGCCCTTCCGATCCCTCAAAAATTTGACTTTACAGGAAGCGGTATAAAATTTTCACAAAAAAATCACAATTGGGATTCTAGTCACATTTCAACAAGGAATGAGCAGAACTGTGCTATGTAAGTGAGACATACCATTACCCGTGAATATTCCAAGTCATTGGAACCAAAATTGTTACTTTGGATAAACATGGCCGCCAAAATGGCCGCCAAAATATGGAAAATTGTAACTATTGTAAATATATTGCCCCAGCGTTCACTGCAATCGCTTACAATATGTGGTTGATGAAGTAAATTGGCTATTCTGCCTTATATCCATTGAAAACTAACATGTCTGATTCACATTGGTTAAGATTTAGTATTGTAACCACTGACATTACCAGAAATATTGGATTTTACTCTCACACACTTGACATAAATATCGGCAAAAATTAACTTTTCATGTTTTGGTCATTTTTATTAAAAGTAAACTGTAACTAACTTTGATATGAACGGTGTTTATCGTTTTGGTCTAATGTAAATGTGTCACACTAAGGTCATTATAGAGCAAATTACTCAAGATGACTTCCAAAATGGCAACCAACTTGGGTAAAAAGTTCATTGTTCTCATATATCCGGAACATTATTGTCTGCTGTTCCGAACAGTTAGCAAATTGTAACTTACTTGGTTATTATGCATGTTAGGTAATCAACTGACAACTAAATATTATTGGCTGTCCCGTTGCTTATGGAATTTTGCCGAAAACCTCTTTTGGGATTCTGGCCACTTTGAATCTTTGAAACGGAACTAAGATGAACCATAATCTGTGGTGACTATTCTGGCTATTTTGACTCATTAGGATAAAATTGATCACCTCGATACAAGAGGGAGGTCAATATGGTAGCCCGTGAGTTACTGCACGGTCATAGGTGAGGTGAATAAGTATACATGGAGTTATTTTATGATCATGAATGATGTGAACAGATATACAAGGAATGTCTATATGATCGTGAGTGGGGTGTCCATTGTGGGATGTATATATATACAAGTAGTGGCCGCATGGTAATGTGTGAGCTGAATATGTTTACATGGAGTGAATGTATGGTTGTATGGTTATGTGTGGGTGTACTCGTAACACGATGTGGCTGTAGGGACAATGATATTGTGTGCGGATATAACGGGAGTAGCTACAATGTCATATATGTGTTGTGTATGTATATATGGAGTGACTATGATCATGGGTGGGATGTATAGGTGTATATTTGGTGGCTGTATTGCCACATGTGGGTGACCATGTATACATCTGGTGTCTATGTGACCATGGGTGGGGTATATGGATAAATAGGGAGTGGTTGTATGAATATGTGTAATCTGTATAGGTGTACATGGACTGACAGCACGGTCATGAATATACATGCCTGAGTACATCTGGGTGGTCGTTGGCGAGCGTGTAGGTATATAGGGAGTGCCGTGGTGGTAATGGGTGGGATGTATATTTATATATGTCGTGGATGTATATTGTCATCGGTGGATGTATAGGTATACATGGAGTAACTGTATGATCATGGATGGTGTGTATGAGTACACAGCGAGTGACTTAATTGTCATGTGTGGGGTGTATATAAAAGTCTGGAATGTATAATTGATCATGCATGTGTGAGAAGTATTGGTACACATGGAAGGACTTTATTGTCATTGGTGATGTGTATATGTACACCTGGAGTGACTCTATGGGCATGTTTGTGTTGCATATGTATATATCGAGTGGCTATATTACCATGGGTATGGTGAATAGGTATACAGGGAGTGACTGTGTCGCAATTAATGAAATGAATAGGTGTACACGGAGTGACCGTGTGATCACCAATGTGGTGAATATGTATACACGGAGTGAAATGGGTCAGGTGTAGGAGTATACCTGGTGTACATGTATGGTGACTCATTGTCATATGTTATGTGTACGGGTATACGCCAAGTGGTTGTATGGTCATTGGGCGAGGGGTATATATGCATAGCACGTGTGACTATATGACCATTGTTGAGGTGCATATGTATACCTGGAGTCACTCTATGGTTATGCGTGGGGTGTATATGCTTATCTTGAGTGGCTATTTCGCAATTGGCGTGGCGAGTAGATATGCAGGGATTGACCGTATGACCAATGGTCATGTGAATATGTGTACCTGTAGTCACTGTATGATCATGAATGTGGTGAATACATGGAGTGGCTATATGGTCATGGATCAGGTGTAACAGTTTACATGGTGTACATGTATGTTGACCCATGACTGTGTGGGGTGTATGGGTATACGCAAGTGGGGTTATATGACTATTGGTGAGGTGCATATGTATACATGGAGCGATGCAATGGTCATGGGTGGGGTGTATATGTATACCTTGAGTGGCTATTTGGCCATGGGTGTGGGACATAGGTACACATGGATTGACTTTATGGCCAATGGTGAGGTCAATATGTATACAATGATAGACTATGTGATCATGAATGTGGTGAATATGTATACATATAGTGACGATACGGTCATTGGTCAGTTGTAGGAGGTATACCTGGTGTACATGCATTAAATTGTTATTGACAGATGTATGGTCATGTGTGGTGTGCAGGGATATACACAAGTATGGCTGTGTGTTTATGGGTGAGGTGTATGTTTATAAAGCGAGCGACTATATTGTCATATGTGTGTTGTTTATTTGTATTTGGAGTGACTGTATGGCCCTGGTGGGTTGTACATGTGTACCTTGGGTGGCTATCGCTTTCCACAATAACTCAATGATATGTTGCTTGATATAGAGATCACACCAGAGAGTCCTCCTTGGTGGCGTGTATGCACAATGGAGGAAATGTTAAACGATTTTCCTGACAATAGTTGATAAATGTTTATGCTAATGGGCAAGAGTAGCCACATATTATGGTCGGATGGTCCCTCTCAGTTCCGTTTCAAAGTTCTGCCCATTTATTTTCAAAAACTTGGCCAGAATCCCAAAAGACGTTTTCGGCACAATTGTACACTGCACATTTTAAAATTAAATGATCGTGCCTCATAATGTACAGTGCCAACCAGAATATAAAATGTAGTTGTCAGTCGAATAAATAACGTGTATAATAACAAAGTTAGTCACACTTTGCTACCTTTTCGGAACAGCAGATAATTATGTTCCGGATATATGTGAAAATCAACTTTTTACCCAATTTAGTTGCCATTTTGTAAGCCACCTTAAGTAATTTGGCCATTAAACACCTTATTGTGATACATTTAAGATAGATAAAAACAATAAACACCTCTCATGTCAAAGATAGTTACAGTTTACTTGCAAAAAATGGTTCAAACATGAGAAGAGATTTTGTGCCGATATTTATGTCACGTTTGTGAGAGTGAAATCCAATATTCCTGGTAATGTCTTTGTTACAATAGTTAATAGCAATGTTAGTATTCAATGTATAGAAGGCAGAATAGCCAATTTCATTCATCAACCACAAATTGTAAGCGATTCCAGGACACACTGGGGCAATAACTACCATTTTCCATATATTGGCGGCCATTTTGGTGGCCATTTTGATCCAAAGTAACAACTTTTGTTCCTATGAATTGGAGTATCCATGTATAATGGTATTCCTCACTTACATTCCACAGTTGTGCTCATTCTTTGTTGAAATTTGAACAGAAACCCAATTGTGATTTTTTGGTGAAATTTTATACCGCATTCTGTAAAATCAAACTTTTGAGGGAACGGATGGGGGCTAGGTCCCCAATAATTGCTTTTTTCATTACCCCAATGATTAGATAATATAAAACTATAAAAAATAAGGTCACAATCCTCAACCAGTTCCAAACAGCAGAAACTGATCAAGAAGATATGAGTGAAAAATAGTCATATTTTCTACTTCCGGTGGCCATTTTGGCGGCCATTTTGAATATATGAACTTTATTTATACCTCTCAATAAGGACTACTCAACTATCAATAGAACAACATATCGCACGACTTAATATCTCATAAACTGCCCGAGTGATTGCGAATTAAAATTTATCAAGTCAGATATTCAATTTTGGCGGCCATCTTGGATTCCATGGCCTCGAAACATGTCAACATTGACTACTTTAATGCATCCATGTGCTCGTGGAATGTCATACAAAACTGCCCTGGTCTATGTTCTCGTGGAAAATAATGAAAACATCGGTATTGTTCATAGTTTAATCACGTTATGGATGCGTAAGTTCACACATAGTGTGGTCGTGGTACGCAAAAAAAGGGGTCAACCCAGAAGAAATTGGTATAGAAGCGATATCGGTGTCATTCAACGCGGGAGAATCTCTGCTACAACATATCCAAAATCCGCTAAAATCCGCTTTGGGCAAAATCCAGGATCCAAGATGGCGTCCAACATGGCCGCCTTTAGTCAAAAGAGATTCTGACTGAGATTAATTTGACATATTGAGAACAAATGTTGCCATATTAATACAAATGTCTACATTTTTGCGAAGGTAAAGTATTATGCCACATATCTATAGAAAAAATGGAACCCTCGCCCCAGATGGCTGCCAAAATGGTGGCCTAAACTCGAAATTTGAATTTTTTGCCTAATATCTTAAAGATCAATTCCTGTTGTTTGATAATGGTTCAGACTGGCGACATTGATTAGTCATATTCATGTTAATTCATCATTGGAGCAATGAAAGATACCATAAATGGGGTCCCAGACTCATATACACCCTCAAAATTTTGATTTTACAGAACGCGGTATAAAATTCCACAAAAATCGCCATTGGGATTCCAGTCGTATATCAACAAGAAATGGACAGAACTGTACAATGTAAGTTGGGCATACCATTATCTATAATTACTCCAATTCAAGAAACCCAAATTGGCGCTTTGTCTTAAAATGGCTGCCAAAATGGCGGTCAAAATATGGAAAATGGCAGATATTTAGAATGGTCGTCAGAGGGTTAGACCCAGAAGGAATTGGTAAAGAAACGGTTTTGTTGTCATTCGACGCGGGAGAATCTCGTATATAACATATCCAAAATCCGCTAAAATCCGCTTTGGGAAAAATACAGAATTCAAGATGGCGTCCAACATGGTCGCCAATAATAATGAAAATGGCAAATATGTAGTTATTCACGAAAACCCATTCGACAAAACGCCAATTCGGCACCAATACACATCATTGATTGAAATCAATGTTTTTTGTGGGTATGAGTAGCCAATCACGATTCAAAATGCTAAGATGGCTACCAAAATGGCCACCGAAAATTGTCGAAATTTAAGTTCTGCTCAGAGGAAAGCCGAGCTAACGATGACAGACCTATTAAACATGTTGCCAATAATCTACTACCACAATCAGTTCAGCCCGAAATGTTCCAACTAAGCAGTATCTACTGCAGGATCCAACACGATGTCCACTTATTACGAGGGACTATCTGGAAATTAATTAAAAAGAAATTAAATTGCTACGAATCTGGATTATTTGAAAACACAGTGTCAACATTTATAACGACTATTCGGAACATCAAATATATGGGCATCGGTGGTCTAGTCCGGAAGCATCAGGCTATAATAGGTTTTCCAGTGCTGGCGAAAGTGAAAAGGACAGGAGGGAAAAGCGAATAATCTGGGGTTTACTTAATTGGTGGGCAAGTTGGTTATCGGAGCTGGGGAGTTTCAAAGTAAAATTATGTTCTTCAATATCAAGAGGAAAAATCAAAATTCGCACGTACATTGTATACCCTTCACACATTATGTGACAATTCCGTGTCATGCGATTGTAGGTATATACATGTGGATAGAAACATTCTAGTACATATATAGACGCACCTATATCTTCTACACATTTAGTGAATTTCATCAATGATATGTAGACACAATGTGCGTCACGGCTGGATCTGACCAGTAGACGTAAATGTATCAACCATTTAGCTTGATTAACTGGCATTTCAAGGTTGTCATTGGATAGAAATGCCACATGAACATTAACAACATGTTTGTCTAAGAAATGTGAACAATGAACATGTTATTTTCCGGATGTTAGACAATCAAACTGCCACATAAGGCGTTCATCCATGCTCATCAGAGCACGAAATATGTGCAAATTAATGACACGAAAACTATTTCATGCGGACGACGTACTCTAGACCTACATCCAACGTCATTTCCTATTAACTTTTATTGTTTGTACGGACGGTTTCGAGGTTTGAAAATCCCGCTTGTCCAAGAAAACCTCCACATACTTACGGAGTCGATGTGTAAACAATGTATGGGGATAGTTTCTTCATACATATATGTATTTGGCACACGTATTTTCTAGAACATAAGAGATCACCATTTACCGGAGAGTTGATATCTGGAAAGAGATCAGAGTAAAACTACTTTTCTTACATGTCGAAATGGGGAATCCATGGGCTACATTTAGTTCCAGCTTGAAACTTGAAAATGATGGCCGAGCCCGAATAGTTAATATTTCGTCGCATCAGTGCTATAATGTAACCCACATTTTCAACTTTCCGAGAAAATGAAGGTTGAAGTTTTTAGACAACATTTCTCCTAATGTTGACAAAGCATGACGTACTGTTGTATTTATCCCAATGAAAACTGACATTAGCTGTTCATTGAACCACATATTGTTTTCTGTTTATTCCCTCGTTTTCTTTTAAAAAGCAATAGCTTGTTTGGAGATATGATATTTTGCGTATGCCAGCGACGATTCGTTTCCGTGCTATAATGAAGTTGTGCTAATAAATGCAGATTAAGCTAAATATGGTGGCAATCGCATGTGTCAATGAACTAAAAAGTGCCTATTCTACACTATGAAAATTCACCCATGTGCATCATCATTCAGAAATGTGTGGAACAATCACAAAATTTTAATCACCAAATGATCACGTGACTAACATGGAGATACTGCCATATAGCACACATTTTATAATTCACAAACACAAAACAGAAGTCACGTGGACAACCTGAAGCGTCCGATTGTGCGAATATTTGTCATCCAATGCAAGGACAGTTTGGCCCATCGGATTGGATTTTTTCTCACGATTCGAATGGTATCAAATACTCATTTCCCGCCATAATGGATATACGACATTATAGCACTGATTAGTCGAGATTTTGTCAACCCGCGGGAAGCCACCAAAAAGATTGAAAATAAATAGTTTTGATGTATATGAGCCACATACATGTATATGAGCCAACTATCAACTGCATCCACCACTCACAACTTCCATTATGTGATAAGCTGGGCAGAGTCTACCATTTTCGTTTTGGAAGCCATATTAGATAAAATTTATTGTTTCTTTTGGTCTATTTGAGATGGAATGTTCACAAATAAAAAAACGATCAATTATTTTGTAGACAAGATCTGCTCATCCCTAAATATCAAATGTGACCAGAACCCCAAAGTCGATTTTGGTTAAATTTCATACCGCATTCGTTATAACTTATTAGTGGAGGACCGGAGTAAACTATGATCTAATCTATTAGAAATGTCATTGCTGTAATGATCAGTTGACACGATCATTGAAAGAATATACCCATTGTTTCCCAGTTCAGAGAGCAACAAGTGATAAACAGAAGTGATAGAAAATAGTATTTTTCACATCGGGTGGCCATTTTGGCAGCTATTTTTGGTACTGAGTTTTAAGTTTTTACATAGAGCTAGCATAATGGCATCATAAAGAGGTATACATTCGTATTTATTTAGTCAATTTTATTCATCAACCACTACCTATAATGGATTGAATGACACTGTGATCAATATCCGCCATTTTCCATATTTTGACCGCCATTTTGGCAGCCATTTTGAGACAAAGCGCCAATTTGGGTTTCATTGAATTGGAGTATTTATAGATATTGGTATGCCCAACTTACATTGTACAGTTCTGTCCATTTCTTGTTGATATATGACTGTAATCACAATGGAGAGTTTTGTGGAATTTTATACCGCGTTCTGTAAAATCGAATTTTTGAGGGTGTAGATGAGTCTGGGACCCCATTTATGGTATCTTTCATTGCTCCAATGATGAATTAACATGAATATGACTAATCAATGTCGCCAGTCTGAACCATTATCAAACAACAGGAATTGATCTTTAAGATATTAGGCAAAAACTTCAAATGTTCGAGTTTTTCCATTTTGGCGGCCATCTGGGACGATGGGTTCCATTTTTGCCATAAACAGGTGGCACAACATTTTACCTTTGCAAAATTGTATACATTTGTATACATATGACAACATTTGTTCTCACTGTTATCGAATTAATCTCAGTCAGAGTATCTTTTGACTAACGGAAGCCATGTTGGACGCCATCTTGGATCCTGAATTTTGCCCAAAGCGGATGTTAGCGGATTTTGGATATGTTATACACGAGATTCTCCCGCGTCGAATGACACCAAAACCGCTTCTATACCAATTTCTTCCGGGTAGAATCCTCTGACGACCACACTAACACTGTACTTTTTCAGATATATCTTCAAAATAAACTAAAAATCATCGGTGTCACATTAAGAAAAATATCGAGTCAGGTGCCCATGTGACGCTATCTACGCAGACACTTGTTATATTCAGTTCGAATGAAACTGAGTTTGAGAAGATACATACAGTTTTAGTATTAATTTTGAGAGAAATATTTCCCCTACCCCCAATAAGGATTTTATCGCGAAAAATCACAGTAGTTTTATAAAAATCGCTATAAAATGAAAAAGCCCCCACGCCCGAGTGGCAAACAAACAGAAGAATGATTGAAATACATCCCTCTATCGGAAAAACATAGTCGGCTAAAATCCGCACAGGGGGAGGGTGGCCATATGGTAGCTCAAGGTATAATTTACTTTGTCACCACACGCACCAGCACAAAGTTCTCGCTTACACAGTGTGAAATACATGGATTGAAATGACAAAGAAGGATTTGGACATTCGCCAAGCCCGAGTAACAATTAATCAAATCAGATTTGCCTGTCGCAATGCATCGGTGTTGACCGTGACTTATAACGGGCACGATTTTTGCTCACACGAACGAATACCGTTTTCTTTCTGTGTGCATTTCTATATCAACCCATTTACACTAGTATGCGTGTAGAACTTTATACAGATCTACACCAATGTAAACACACCCTTAGCATGAGGCTTTGCATTAGCAACGTGGAATGTGTGCATATTGTTGCTTTAATGAACCCAATCCTGAGTTAAGAAACATATTTACACTATTTACATATCATATTAGGATCACCAGGCGTATATATAATCGTCGTTATTATAACCATCATCGTCATCATCATCAACATCATGGCATCCTCGTCACCATCATCACCATAATCACCATCACCCTCACATCATCATTACATTAATCATCATCAGCGTGATCATCCTCATCGTCATCAATATCGTCGTCCATCATCATCATCATCATCATCGCCATGGTCTCACCACCACCATCATCACCATCATCATCATCAACATCACACCATCATTACATTAATCATCATCAGCGTGGTTATCCTCATCGTCATCAATATCATCGTCCGTCGTCATCATGATCATCATCATCATCATCGCCATGGTCTCACCACCACCATAATCATTATCATCGTTATCATAACCATGGTCTATCCACCACCATCACCATTATAATCAGCATCATTATCATCATCGTCGTCATCATCATCGTCGTTAGCATCATCATCATCATCGTCATTATCATCATCATCGTCGTTAGCATCATCACCATCATCATCATCATCATCAT
The DNA here is from genome assembly GCA_032622095.1 of Siphonodentalium dalli. Taxonomy (NCBI): domain Eukaryota; kingdom Metazoa; phylum Mollusca; class Scaphopoda; order Gadilida; family Siphonodentaliidae; genus Siphonodentalium; species Siphonodentalium dalli. Next base: position 257,665,157 of record CP136061.1, on the reverse strand, counting down.
CACCGTCATCATCATCATCGTCATCATCATCAGCAGCAGCAGCATCGTCGGCGTCATCTCACCATCATCAACATCGTTATCTCAAGATTATCTTTCATTTTCATCAGCATCAATAGAATCATCTTCACCATCTTCATGCATGTCAAACTGCAAGAGTTCAGTCCCCTCGCTATGCTGGTCTGACCACTGCCATCACGAAATTGTGCCAAGTATGTTAATCGGCCACTTACAAATTTATACACACCTTGAGGGGAAAAAAGTTGATTGCTCATAAATGAGATTAATTCCCTTATACTGTATGCTATGCAGTTGTACATGTGACAGATGTTACAATGTTATAATTATATACATGTTAATGACGCATCCAATTGCATAGAAACTTCATTTTGATTGCCTGAATTGTCGGATTAACTGAACAAACCCAATTCTTTAAATATTTCCGCAATTACAGCTTAAAGGGCCAAGGTACTACCAAAATGACTTAAAGGGCCAAGGTCCTACCAAAATCACTTAAAGGGCCAATGCCCTACCAAAATCACTTAAAGGGCCAAGGCCCTACCAAAATCACTTAAAGGGCCAAGGCCCTACCAAAATCACTTAAAGGGCCAAGGCCCTACCAAAATCACTTAAAGGGCCAAGGCCCTACCAAAATCACTTAAAGGGCCAAGGTCCTACCAAAATCACTTAAAGGGCCAAGGCCCTACCAAAATCACTTAAAGGGCTAAGGCCCTACCAAAATCACTTAAAGGGCCAAGGTCCTACCAAAATCACTTAAAGGGCCAAGGTCCTACCAAATCACTTAAAGGGCCAAGGTCCTACCAAAATCACTTAAAGGGCCAATGTCCTACCAAAATCACTTAAAGGGCCAAGGCCCTACCAAAATCACTTAAAGGGCCAAGTTCCTACCAAAATCACTTAAAGGGCCAAGGTCCTACCAAAATCACTTAAAGGGCCAAGGTCCTACCAAAATCACTTACAGGGCCAAGGCCCTACCAAAATCACTTAAAGGGCCAAGGCCCTACCAAAATCATTTTTAAATGAACCTTCGAGTACCAGCCTGTAATTTGTTCTGGTCACGCCTGTATACTACACTGATCGTTAAAACATGGCTTAAGAAATGTTTTTTATTGCAACATTTTCAGATAAGAATGAGTGTTTTGACAGAATCCATCAACACGTAAAAAAAAACATTTCTATTTGAACTTTTGGGTACGTCCTTGATATTTACTATACGATCAATCTTAGATATATAATAAACACATACATCCAATTAAGAAGCGGATTTTGCACCATTTTCAAATACGAATGCGTAGCTTGACCCCTCGCCTGAAACTGTGGAAATTCATTATTAGTCCGGGATTGATATCTCTCAGAGTACAACTGTACCAACAGGCCTTAACTTCATCCCACCCATTTTCTTCCTTATTATGTCCCTCAACCTGTAAGTAATGTCAGCATGAAACAAATTGCCCGCGTAGTCATCACGTAGTCATCATGTAGTCACCACGTAGTCACCAGACATGGTCGCATAGTCACCAGACTTGCAAATAGTGATGTTGTTTGGGAAACTATTTACCTGAATCTGAGTCATGACAAAAAGTTGTTCCTTCACTTCAGAGCTATGTTGTATGTTGTATGTTGTATGTTGTATGTGTTATATGTTGTATGTTGTATGTGTTGTATGTTGTATGTTGTATGTGTTGTATGCTGTATGTTGTATGTTGTATGTGTTGTATGTTGTATGTTGTATGTGTTGTATGCTGTATGTGTTGTATGTTGTATGTTGTATGTATTGTATGTTGTATGTTGTTGTATGTTGTATGGTGTATGTTGTATGTATGTTGTATGTTGTATGTTGTATGTGTTGTATGTTGTGTGTTGTATGTTGTATGTTGTATGTGTTGTACGTTGTATGTTGTATGTGTTGTATGTTGTACGTGTTGTATGTTGTTGTATGTTGTATGTTGTATGTGTTTTATGTTGTATGTTGTATGTGTTGTATGTTGTATGTGTTGTATGTTGTATGTGTTGTATGTTGTATTTTGTATGTTGTATGTTGCATGTTATATTTTGTATGTGTTGTATGTTGTATGTTGTATGTTGTATGTTGTATGATGTATGTTGCATGTTATATGTTGTATGTGTTGTATGTTGTATGTGGTATGTTGTATGTTGTTTGTTGTATGTTGTATGTTGTATGTTGTATGTTGTATGTGTTGTATGTTGTATGGCGTATGTTGTATGGTGTATGTATGTTGTATATGTTGTATGGTGTATGTGTTGTATGCTGTGTGTTGTATGTTGTATGTTGTATGTGTTGTACGTTGTATGTTGTATGTGTTGTATGTTGTACGTGTTGTATGTTGTTGTATGTTGTATGTTGTATGTGTTTTATGTTGTATGTTGTATGTGTTGTATGTTGTATGTGTTGTATGTTGTATGTGTTGTATGTTGTATTTTGTATGTTGTATGTTGCATGTTATATGTTGTATGTGTTGTATGTTGTATGTTGTATGTTGTATGTTGTATGATGTATGTTGCATGTTATATGTTGTATGTGTTGTATGTGGTATGTTGTATGTTGTTTGTTGTTTGTTGTATGTTGTATGTTGTATGTTGTATGTTGTATGTGTTGTATGTTGTATGGCGTATGTTGTATGGTGTATGTATGTTGTATATGTTGTATGTTGTATGTGTTGTATGTTGTATGTTGTATGTGTTGTATGTGTTGTATGTTCTATGTTGTATGTTGTATGTATGTTGTATGTATGTTGTATGTATGTTGTATGGTGTATGTGTTGTATGTTGTATGTTGTATGTATGTTGCATGTTGTATGTGTTGTATGTTGTATGTTGGATCGGCATAACATTTCCTGAGGGGATTACTCAACAATTAGTAAATAGTAAAGAAACGGTCACGTGATGATGACTCATATATATATATGGCCACAATGTGACGTTCATTGCTGATAACCCAATTTGTGATCATTACAGGCAACTTACTGCAAACCTTCTTGTTGTATGTTGTATGTGTTATATGGTGTATGTTGTATGTGTTGTATGTTGTATGTTGTATGTGTTGTATGTGTTGTATGTTGTATGTTGTATGTGTTGTATGTTGTATGTGCTATATGTTGTATGTGTTGTATGTTGTATGTTGTATGTGTTGTATGTTGTATGTTGTATGTGTTGTATGTGTTGTATGCTGTATGTTGTATGTTGTATGTGTTGTATGTTGTATGTGTTGTATGGTGTATGTTGTATGTGTTGTATGTTGTATGTTGTATGTGTTGTATGTTGTATGATGTATGTGTTGTATGTTGTATGTTGTATGTTGTATATGCTGTATGTTGTATGTGTTGTATGTTGTATGTGTTGTATGTTGTATGTGTTGTATGTTCTATGTTCTATGTTGTATGTATGTTGTATGTATGGTGTATGTGTTGTATGTTGTATGTTGTATGTATGTTGCATGTTGTATGTGTTGTATGTTGTATGTTGGATCGACATAACATTTCCTGAGGGGATTACTCAACAATTAGTAAATAGTAAAGAAACGGTCACGTGATGATGACTCATATCTATATATGGCCACAATGTGACGTTCATTGCTGATAACCCAATTTGTGATAATTACAGGCAACTTACTGCAAACTTTCTTGTTGTATGTTGTATGTGTTATATGGTGTATGCTGTATGTGTTGTATGTTGTATGTTGTATGTTGTATGTGTTGTATGTTGTATGTTGTATGTGTTGTATGTTGTATGTGGTATATGTTGTATGTTGTATGTGTTGTATGTTGTATGTGTTGTATGTTGTATGTGTTGTATGCTGTATGTTGTATGTTGTATGTGTTGTATGTTGTATGTGTTGTATGTTGTATGTGTTGTATGTGTTGTACGTGTTGTATGTTGTATGTTGTATGTGTTGTATGTTGTATGTATTGTATGTTGTATGGTGTATGTTGTATGTTGTATGTGTTGTATGTTGTATGTGTTGTATGTTGTATGTGTTGTAAATTGTATGTTGTATGTTGTACGTGTTGTATATTGTATGTTGTATGTAGTATGTTGTATGTTGTATGTGTTGTATGTTGTATGTGTTGTGTGTTGTATGTTGTATGTGTTGTATGTTGTGTGTTGTATGTGTTGTATGTTGTATGTTGTATGTGTTGTATGTTGTATATTGTATGTTGTATGTTGAATGGTGTATGTTGTATGTGTTGTATGGTGTATGTTGTATGTTGTATGAGTTGTATGTTGTATGTGTTGTATGTTGTATATTGTATGTTGTATATTGTATGTTGTATGTTGTATGTTGTTTGCTGTATGTGTTGTATGTTGTATGTTGTTGTATGTTGTATGGTGTATGCTGTATGTATGTTGTATGTGTTGTATGTTGTGTGTTGTATGTTGTATGTTGTATGTGTTGTATGTGTTGTATGTTGTATGTGCTGTATGTTGTATGTGTTGTATGTGTTGTATGTTTTATGTTGTATGTTGTATGTTGTTGTATGTTGTATGTTGTATGTGTTTTATGTTGTATGTGTTGTGTGTTGTATGTTGTATGTGTTATATGTTGTATGTGTTGTATGGTGTATGTTGTATGTTGTATTTTGTATGTTGTATGTTGTTGTTGTATGCTGTATGTTGCATGTTATATGTTGTATGTGTTGTATGTTGTATGTTGTATATGTTGTATGTTGTATGTGTTGTATGTTGTATGTTTTATGGTGTATGTTGTATGGTGTATGTATGTTGTATGTTGTATATGTTGTATGTTGTATGTGTTGTATGTTGTATGTTGTATGTGTTGTATGTTGTATGTGTTGTATGTTGTTTGTTCTATGTTCTATGTATGTTGTATGTATGTTGTATGTTGTATGTGTTGTATGGTGTATGTTGTATGTATGTTGCATGTTGTATGTGTTGTATGTTGTATGTTGTATGTTGGATCGGCATAACATTTCCTGAGGGGATTACTCAACAATTAGTGAATAGTAAAGAAACGGTCACGTGATGATGACTCATATCTATATATGGCCACAATGTGACGTTCATTGCTGATAACCCAATTTGTGATCATTACAGGCAACTTACTGCAAACCTTCTTGGACCTTATATCGAATGATTGATACCTTGTTAAACCTTCTGGGACCTTATATCGAATGATTGATACCTTGTTTAATCTACATTGATGTTTAAATTGACAAAGCGCTAAGCTTTGCGTGATAATGCCCGCCACTAGGGATTCGGTGGAAAGGTCAAGGTTGTACACGTGTTCAAGGACAATCTAAAGGCAGGCAATACGCCAATGATTATATACCAAACAATATCTAATCGGGGTTCACTATTATATATCTTAGAGTTATATATCAAAATGAGTATCCTGATTAAATCGATTGGGGTAACCGGAGATAACTAGCTACTGCTAGATAGAGACCTTGCGCAAAATCACGATTACGATTACCCGATTGTACACCAATCTTGTCAGTATACGGCCAAATTTTCGATATTTATGGACAGGGTTTCTTAAGAAATATACATGTACCCCACACAGTTACATGTATGTTCAGATGTGTCAAGGATGTGCCACCAGTCCTGCTTGGGGACATTATATCATTAACGGATAAGAATATGGGGTCTGACAGCGATACACATTACTTTCTCCATCGAATGCATGTGTTACTGAATATATGCCGTCTCACCAACTAACCATCGTATGTAAGTTGTGCGATGGTGTCCACCTTACGATGATAATATAACAATAACATGATTTTTGAGGGCGTTATGGTTTATTAACGGCCCGGCTGGAATGATTAACAGCCCAAGGGCCTATTAGCGGCCCGAGACGAAGTCGAGGGACGCTAATAGGCCCGAGGGCTGTTAATCATTCCAGAGGGCCGTTAATAAACCATAATGCCCGATGGAATCATGTTATTACTATTATTACCACAGTTTTGGACATTTGACCCATTTAAGGATCCAGTGGAATAATGAAGTAGATTAAGAGAGAAATATTTTCAAGAACATTTAAATTTGATATCATTTGACTTGTCAGCTGACACACTCACACAGAGTCTCGAAAATAGGACAGGGAAAAAACAAGCATTGAAGACGAGTAACAAACAATGAGAGGTTGACAGCTAAAATTATTAATGCATACTTCCGCTTGATACAATAATTTAATAATATAGCGTGAATTCCAATCATAAAACCACTATAGTGTCGGGAAAATCGGATACATCTTCCCATTATTTTCTTGAAATAAACACGCCAGATCGGAAGTTGAAGGGACGTAACTCGCGCGATAATAAACGAGATCTAGTTTCCGGGCCGCGGGCCGATAATGAACTAGGCTTCTCATTATCGGCCCGCGGCCCGCTGTTTTGGTAACAATACGCTATTTGGAACGCCCCGAAAAACATTATCAATGGCCTAGAGAACGCCCTATAAAGTGGTAATAATATATCATATCCGTAATCGTGATAATGATTTTGCGAAAGGTCTCTTACATTGACTAAATAACGGATAAATTCAGAAATAAAACAATTAATAAATATTTTGTTAAATTCATCCCAGCGTAGAAGTGTTTCAATTCTGGGAGGGAATACTGACACGTTATGACATAGCCACTTCGATGGAGCTGCTTGCTCTTGGTGAAATTCACCTGTTTGCTCTCTTTCTTGGCAGTACGCTTCAAACACTCACCGAGACATTCTTGGTTTGCCTGCAAGCATTACTTCTGGCCGCACTGTTAGAAATTACTGTCGGTTCGACTGTTTCGGGCCGTCATAATCGATGGTCCAATACCGTATCATCAGTTTGACGGTCCCATACCGTTATTTTATGTGCCCATGAAAATTGTCTAAATTAAATATTTTCGTGATTTAAAGTCATGCCGTCAAAATTCAATAGTATATTTATCGGCGATCATTTTATATACGGCAATGACTTCTTACAGTATGACTGAATCTTACTCTGCTGATATTTAATATGTATATATATATATGTATATGACTTTATATGACTTTATTTCCTCCATAAACGAAGATATAGTGTACACAATCACATACACATTATTACATAATTAACATAATTATACATTAAACATATTCATTGGCATAATGTGCGTGTTGAAACAATATGTCGAAAATGGTTTGAGTATAATTCGCGACGAATACCAGCTATATACAATTGATTGTGGTTGCATAATACATGTATGCGTCTATATGTTCATTATACATATCAATTACACATATTATATACAGTCATAGAGATATAGATATGCACTCGTATGTTACGCGTACGTATATATCATTTCAATACAGAACTATGGAGGTACAAGCATAAATGATGATATGCTATCAACATATGCTTTCCAGAGAGAAGCTGATTTCCTAACGAAAAAATCGATCAGTTCATTATCAATTTCGCGTATACAATGGTCAAGTTCAGCTATTCCGGATAATAGAACTCGCGTTTTGGATTCCGCTTTCAAACTATCATATTGCATGTATACGTCTACATGAAATTCGTTTAATAAGTCAAATTCAAACATATTACGGTTATCACATATTGAGACACACTCGATTAATGCTTGTCTGACCAGATCATTGTGTTTTCTATCACACAATGGGCACGATTGTTCGTCCGTTTCAAGAATGGAAATAAGACGTGCAACAAGGAGATACGAATCTTTATGCTTAGGATATATGTAACAGTTTTCCCATAGCCTAGACATGCATAATTTAGGCTGAAGTGCCGAGAAAAGGTTTAATCGAGTATCATCGCCTTTGCTACATTCCCATTCATCTCTATTTATATTTAACCATGAGGTCTTCCTTATATTTTTTCATGATAATTTGTTTGGAAAGGTCACATTTAATAAGAATTTCTCGAAATATTCGGTCATTCCATATTTGTCCAATGTAGAATGTGAAGCTGTAGGAAACATTAGATACTGGTATAACCGTGTAATAAATACATCTTTGGCGGTTTTGTTCGACGAAAGATTGCATATTGAACCAATAAATGACAGTTTACGTTTTTCTATTAATGATACCATTGACGACATACCGACTAATCCTTGAGCTATGACTGTTTGTGTGCGATTATGAAGACCCTGATAATATTTTAGACAGAAACGGTGCATTCTCTCGAGACGGTCGCATAGAGTTTTATTCACACACCATAAAATTTCAGATCCGTATAAACCTTTTGGAATGACCACCGAATAATAAATCAACGAACAACTTTTTGGTGTAATGCCACCGGGGTATATTCCTGCGTTCGTTAACATCATGAATGTACTTCGGGTTTTATCACATATCCGATCAATGAAGACAGAAATATAATCGTATTTATCGAGTGGAATACCAAGATGGGTAACTTCTGAACATTCTTGTAGAGTATATGTCCCTAAGTTCCAGACGCGATGTTGACGAGAGAACTCTGACTTTGTTTCGTTGAATACTATTACCGAGCATTTATTGGAATTATACTTATATCGCCACTTTTTGCTTTTATTCAAAACACATATCAATAAGAGCTGATAATCCAACACTATTGAGTGATAATAAAACCATGTCATCAGCATGTGTTGGGCATGTGCAATTTACTCCGAGCATGTGTAGGCCATACGGGGAATTTGCGAGGGTACATATCAACTCGTCAACATAGACCATGTAGTAAAAATGGGGAGAGAATATTTCCCTGACGAGCCCCTTGACGAGAGTAGAGATTCATGTTAATCATGGCATGATACACCGCCCGGGTCTGACTTCATTCGACGCAGTACTGATGATGAAATTGCAGTGTTGTGACTTAGTATCAAAACACTGGCACATTTACTGACACGAGAGGATACATGTACAATTAACACAAGCTTCGATGTCAACCAATAGTGACAATAATAACAACAACGACTCAACGAGCAGCTATTAGTATTACTATTAGAATGTTGACAATCCAGTTGACAGTGTTCTGAATCTGATTGTTTCAAAGCACATGCATGTACATTTACAAGAGAGGATATACATGTACATGTACTGTACGCACCAGTGTAATTCACAAGAGCTTCAATGTCAACAACACCGTAAACAATGAACTGACGCCGCGCAGTGACGGAGGATCACATATCTACAATTCCAACTTTACAATTACACGGACAAATTCATCCTGTATTCATCAATTTTCATTGAAACGTGTGGATATGAGACATTGTCATCATTCGCCATGTTATCGTCAAGTTATTACGACAATTTACCCGGAGTACACTATTGGTTGGATGTTCTTATCAAACTATCTTTGGCTGACTCACTGATATTGATACTAAGTCAGTGTCGTGATACCAGTATACAGTTTGATGCATCATGCTTTAAAATTTCATGGAAAATGTGCGACAACAGGAGAACATTGTCGCGAAGTCTGTCAATAATTTGTTCATAGCCTGATCGCGGGTCTGTCTGTATTTATCTGAAGAGTTTTCAGTGCAATTACCAATTTGCCGAATTTGTCCAGGATTTGTCCATGATTTGTTTTGCCGAATCCGTGTCTTCGCCACGGTATAGATCTTTAACGTGCGCGAATTGTTTCACATGGTAGAGCCATTTAGCGTCGGCGTCCCACCCGACAGTCTGTGCGAATTGTTGCACATGGTAGAGCCATTTAGCGTCGGCTTCACATCCGACAGTCTGCACGAATTGTTGCACATGGGAGAGCCATTTTGGCGTCGGCTTCCCACCCGACAGTCTGCGCGAATTGTTGCACATGGGAGAGCCATTTGGCGTCGGCTTCCCATCCGACGGTCTGCGCGAATTGTTGCACATGGGAGAGCCATTTGGCGTCGGCTTCCCATCCGACGGTCTGCGCGAATTGTTGCACATGGGAGAGCCATTTAGTATCGGCTTCCCATCCGACGGTCAGTACGAATTGTTGCACATGGTAGAGCCATTTAGCGTCGGCTTCCCATCGACGGTCTGTGCGAATTGTTGCACATGATAGAGCCATTTAGCGTCGGCTTCCCACCCGACAGTCTGTGCTAATTGTTGCACATGGGAGAGCCATTTAGTATCGGCTTCCCATCCGACGGTCAGTACGAATTGTTGCACATGGTAGAGCCATTTAGCGTCGGCTTCCCATCGACGGTCTGCGCGAATTGTTGCACATGGGACAGCCATTTAGCGTCGGCTTCCCACCCGACAGTCTGTGCTAATTGTTGCACATGGGAGAGCCATTTAGCGTCGGCTTCCCACCCGACAGTTTGCGCGAATTGTTGCACATGGTAGAGCCGTTTAGCGTCGGCGTCCGGTCCGACGGTCTGCCCAGCCTATTGTCATCCCTAGTTATGACATTACGAGAGGAATCCGGTCGAAATTCGCCCAGTACGTGTTTTTTTCAAATTTTGTCTGAGATTCTTTTTTGCTTCTGGAATCGTTCTCAGAGCATTGATCGTGGCATCCATGGTTGATTCGTGATGCCCATGGTACTGGGGATGCAGATGGCGACACAAAGTCCGACGTTGCCATGTCAGATCGAATCCTCGACCGTGTCGAAAGTGTAGCTCAGAGGTCAACTGTCCGATAGTATATAAGATATTATAGTTATTGTTAGATGTGTTCCCGGATCAAGGATAAACTTCCTTTCCCCAGTGATTGTAATGATATGGTTAATTGTATAAATAAGCACAGTACGTTGGATGTATCAATGCTATAGTATAAGAACAAACAAGCATAATTAACAAGATCATATTCTTGTAGCAACCTATTGTATAGCAACCATTGGAATAACAACTCGTGTCTAAGAGATACAGACCGACCCCCGCTTAGATCACAGAATCACCACCTTTGTATATCTACCTACTGTGCTTATCGGCAGAGACTTATTTAAAATTTAAAATTATCAAACCTGCTGGACTCGTCGTTTTTCCCGTTCACGGCCAACTCTACATTCACCACTAGACTACGGGACACAACCCACTGAGCTATCCGCTGCTATCCGCCACCCACACACCCACTGAGCTATCCGCTGCTATCCGCCACAACCCACAAAACCACTGAGCTATCCGCTGCTATCCGCCATGGTCCCACACACCCACTGAGCTATCCGCTGCTATCCGCCATGGTCCCACACACCCACTGAGCTATCCGCTGCTATCCGCCATGGTCCCACACACCCACTGAGCTATCCGCTGCTATCCGCCATGGTCCCACACACCCACTGAGATATCCGCTGCTATCCGCCATGACCCACAAACCCACTGAGCTATCCGCTGTTATCCGCCATGGTCCCACAAACCCACTGAGCTATCCGCTGCTATCCGCCATGACCCACAAACCCACTGAGCTATCCGCTGTTATCCGCCATGGTCCCACACACCCACTGAGCTATCCGCTGCTATCCGCCATGGTCATTTTTGGGACACAACCCCCGCTGGACCCAAAACAATTTACGATTTAGCAAGTGTTTTCTGACCATTTTTCGACACCCACCCTCTAGAAACACCAAAATCAAAATTCTACAATTATTGTTAATATTCAGGCTTCAAATACTGTCAAGGCTCTATACAGTGTGTGAAGAGTGTGCCATAAGCAAAACACTCAACACCGGGGACTTCATTAAGCCCAATGTGGATTACCAGGATTAACTGTGATATTTTTTTCTCGGTGATCCAGACATGTATGATATTTTTTCGTTGTTGTTTTTTTTCGGACGAATATTAGAATTTTCACGAATATTGCGAATACACCGTAACATAGAACCCCACGAGGAGCCGTTGACCGGACTTGGGCTTCTTCAAACTCAGGACGGACGGGTGACGCGACATAACCAATAAATTTTGACGAGACAAGATCCTTTGTAAAAAAATGATTAGGAAGCTCTGCATCCGCGTGAGGGATTATTACAAGTAGCCTTTCAAACTTCGACACGTTTAACTCCATTATCGATTTTTCACTCGAGATTCTCCTCGCGTCTTGTAAAATTTAGAAAATTGCAGGCTTCTTGTCCAAGCTGATGGCAAATTTAATACCACGGGTTTCTGTCCCTTTAGTAATATTGTCGATGACTAATTAGATATGTGTGATGGGATGTCAGTGCTCAAGGCAATGCTTCATGACTTCAAGAGCTCCTGAGATAGTATTTATCTGGCTATATCAGGGTGTTGTTTAAATTAATGTATAGATTGTTTTTGAGAGCGGGGACATTGTAAGTTGTTAAAACTTGTTCCCCAATCCCGTTGGAAATGAATATACAATAAATATGTTAAATGTAAAATCTGGCTATAAAGACAGATAATTCGATTTCTTCACCTAATCTCCGTTAGGTGATATTTTATCTAAAACCCTACCTACAAGTATTGTTGATATTCAGACTGTAAGTACCTACAAGGCTCTATACAGTATGTACTCCGGGTAAACCAGCACTTGGGTCATGATAGACACCTGTTACAGACAATGGACGACGTCACGTAAATGGTTTAAACCCAGCAAATGTGGCTTTTCGGTGAGGTTATTAAAGTTGTAAGGTATCTTAATTCAAAAGATGTCTTAAACCGGCCTGCATCCCATTGCGGTTCATAAATATACCAAAGACAATTCACATCAGATCAAAGATGACTGGGATACATGGATGGACGTACATATGTACATGTATTTTACACTCTGTAAACAGTCATAACTTCAGAATTAATTGACAAAACATGTCACGTTTGGATACTGTTCCGTTCATTCTGCCTCATGAACATTATAAAGACCATCCAACTATGACCTGTCATGGTCAATTTCCTGAACATTAAGAACTAAACTGTTCTATCTCCGTTTTGGCGGGGAAATGAGATATTGGTATCTTTCGATTCGGTGCGGGATTTCCTGTCCGAACATCACCAGATATAGTGTCTAACTTATACCAAATTTGAATGAGAAGCTGTGTAAATCTGTTCCATCTCAAAAAAAAACTTTTTGACATTGCTATATTGTTCTATCTCCAATGTGGACCAATGAATCTATTTATTTTGTACCACGTGATTAAATACATTTCAGTGCTAAAATGTTGTATTTGATGTATACAACATTGACCTTTAATAGAAAGCAATGGAACCGAACTTGGCAGAATGCCAGCGAAGTGACACGTTGTAAAGAAAGCTTTCTCACTCCTAGGTGTGAACATCTTATTTCTAGGATAATTATTTGGTTAAAATAACACAGAAAATGCCGTGAATTTGGGATTTTTGAAAAACATGAAAATCGCTATAGCACGGAACAAAAACAAAACAAATACACAAATTGTTCTATCTCCAAAGTGTTTTTTCGTGATTACACCCAAGATATCATACGTTTTGTCTCGAAACTCGTCATGTAATAGTATTTTACAACAGCTACCATGCCGTGTGTACTGTCTTCAAAAACAGAATGTGAACATGTGGGGGGGGTCAAAAATTGAAACTCGATTTGCAACAAAAATGAAAATATGGAGATAGAACACTTTAGTTCTGTCGCGACGAAAATTAGCTAGGTGACACTGTAGATCATGCCATGAATCTCCACTCTGTATAGATGTGCGGGGCGTATGGCTATAGAGTAGAGATCCATGGTATGATCTACACTGTGTGCTCAGGATGATGATGATGCTATATAATTAGATGAGAACAGCGTGTTAATGAACTTTGATCGTGATATATTGTAGTTTCTAAGATCGGGGTGGTCACAACATATCTAAATAGCAATAATAAAGAAAAGCTCCATTATTAACCATCTCAAGTCACGTAAATCGGTGATTACGGGGGCATACGACAACGGACTCTAATTACTGTCGGAATTACCAACAGCGACAATAAATCCCGATTACCTCCCTTTAGAAATGGGATATAATGTTCTCTGTAAATCCGATAACTGGCTCCAAAGGGGCTGCGGTCATTAGGGGATCTATCCTGGATAATACGTACTGATATCATCCCGTTATAGTATTATCGGTATATACGATATATGGCACTGAATATGGTGCGGTCATTAGAGGATATATCCCGGATAGTGCGTCCTGCATGGTGTCCTCTGTTATAGTATTATCGGTATAACGCGATATCTGACACTGAATATGGTGCGGTCATTAGAGGATATATCCCGGATAGTACGTCCTGCATGGTGTCCTTTGTTCTAGTATTATCGGTATAACGCGATATCTGACACTGAATATGGTGCGGTCATTAGGGGATATATCACCGATTTAAACTATGAGAATTCACCCTTTCTATGCGATTGGGTTCTCCCATCAGTTATAAAAGTCCAAAGACAATAAACTTACATGAAAACCAAAGTCAGAAATGGTAACGCCCCCAAGATCATAGTATTAGACATAAATATAAATTATAATATAAAATATATTGGTTACATTAATGCACCGCCCCAGAATTCCGTTAAAACAACTAATCCTTCAAATTATTACAAAAAACTACGGCTTATTACTGCAGGTATTTCATTCACCAAACCAGAAAGCTTCTAAATGCGGATAAAAAATTGGGTTCCCGCCATAAAATCTTCAAGTGTGCATGCCCCAGCCATTGTTCATACCTAAACATCGAACGCAATTAACGCGGTCATAATAGTTACATACTGCAACTATAAGACATCCATCGAATACACACCCCACGAGATAGAGCCCGAAGCCGTCATCGCACGCCGCCGCTGCCAGCCATATTGACCACAAGCCGCCGCTAGCCATATTATCTCTAACGCCAGCCACATAAAAAAATCTCCGCCGCCGGAAAACGGCTGAGCCGTGTGCATGGGCTTATATGTCAAGCTCAACTGCACTGTGACTAGCAAAGAACTAAACCGCATTGCCTAATATTGGCATATATGCATGGACACGCCACGGTTGTTATATTATCAGAACACCGGCCCCTTAATGTGGAATAGACTATCCCAATGCATGCTTTCATACAACTGAATGGGTGCATCCATTCGGTATTGCAAGGGTTAAAGTATAAATTGTTTATATCGACACGACCCAGTCTCAGACATCGCTGGCATTTGTCAATATATGCACATAACCTGTAGAAAAGAATAGAAAATTAGTTTGAAATATTATATATATCATACTATCGGATTCATCATGCAATGATGCAAGATGCCAGTGATGATAGCAGTCTGAAGTCGACAGAAGTCCCAATGTAACTTATACCGATTAGATGGGAAACTACATAGTATATCCATGCGGGTATTTTTGCGTGGAAAACCCTAATATCAAAAGATTACGTGTGGTCTGGAATTCGACGGGTTCACCACAAACGCTAATACAAACGGGGTCAGTACCGGGGGTTAGGAATATTTCGGAAACGAAAGTACGCTGATTGATAACGTCTCAGCTGGCTGAGCCGCCATATTTCGTCAGCCACGAACGTCGGGACTGAGCCGGCTAAGCTATAGTTAACCAGCCACGAAATCAGTCGAGCCAGTCGCGAAAACTATTTGTCGTGGCTTCGGGGTCTACCACGAGAACCCGAAATGTGTTGTCCTGCGAGATATCCCATCTCTATAGCTCAATTTGACACGGCCAGTTTAGCCTTTCTACAATATCCTAAAACAATAAAGCTTCTCAAATCATCGGCATATTCAATAGAACTTGCACGAACTTTGACATTCCAACTTACAGCTTTTACCGGACTCGGGGTCGCAGTACAACTTTAACGCGTCCCAAAATAACCGGAAAAACCAATTATCTATTTATAAAATCCCCATAGGTCCACAGATTTCTAAAATTTGCCCAACAGTATACACCGGTAGCTTTCATAATTGAAGCAGATTGGGAGACTCTAAAAAAGAGACGTCAAAATTCAAAACTGTATTTATATCACACAATGATCTATAACTCGGCACCGGAGTACCTCCAAAATTTAGTGCCTCCACTTGTACCAACAACAACCTAATTATTTTCAATCATTTATCACAAATAACCCTCAAAACTTCACCTACATATCTCAACATCATTCCTGTTGACAACCACATATTATAAGGAAACAAAATTGATGCCATTTATTGATAAATTAATATAAATAACAAGAACCTGATTAATACTTATTATATAAATTATACATGTTTTTATGTACACTGTAGTTGATATGCTATATTTTGTGACCTAGATAAAAACAATTATTAAAAAAAAAAAAAAAACTTGTACACAAGTAATCCACACACGTATTAGAAACAACTAATGTAATGATCTAAATGCGTACAAATACCAAAGTTATATCTCTACCATGCACTATATGATCGATGTGTTTGTGGCCAAATAGAAGATAGCAACCACTACATACATATTTCAATGTCGGCGTTATATATACCGTTTCCATAGGCAAAATATATACTTGGAATGATCACAGACTCTATAGTTCCTTCAGGTTAAATATTTCTCACTGGTGATGATACAGTGAGTCTACAGACGAGTTCTAACTATTTGTGAAGAATTCCAAAAATTCACTATATCCACAAACAACCCGCTTAATTATAAATCGATCAGCATCTTAGAGCAGCATACATAACGTGTAACAAAACAAAGAATTCCAAATTTCGTGATACTCAACTGATAAAACGGCCATATTTTTTGGAAAAACATGTCTACCATTGTTGACAGCGGTTAGCATTATTTTGTTGTAATTAATCGATTCTGATAACAAAAGCGCATTTGGAAGAAATGTTGTTGTTGTTGTTGTTGTTGTTGTAACTTTATGATATGTGGACCGTCTGATCGGATTGAAACCTTTAATAAATGTCGTGAGATTGTTTATTGTTTCTTCGTCGTGTGCATTGAATGACATAATCAACTATATCTATCAATATATTGTTCTCTTAGCGTAGCACCTAAATACTAACTTATCAGTTTCACGCACCCGAACAAGTACATAATATGTCTTTAAGAGTTTCTCACACGAGAATAAAATGGTATTCATCACCAATACATTGCTCACATTGAGAACAGACTCGCTGAGAGTGAATAATGTTATTCCACGATCCGTTTTCTATTGCTAACTTGTGATATCTGAATTTCATCAGTATTGTTACTGCTGATACATGGAAATCCCCCATTTAATTAGCCTATATATACTATGAATTGTAGAACCATAAGCGGGACATAAGCGGGATGCTTGTCCCGCAATCTCGTTACATGAGTGTGATAAGACGATAGGGTATTCCAATGAGGATATTAATACGCTTCAAAGTATTGACGCCCCGTAGTTAGGCCTCATCAATCTTGATCAATCTTACGAGGGCGGCGATTGTTTTTACACTTAGACGTGCGGTATTTATACAAACACTTATTCCGCATGACTGTTCTATTTTCCGCATGGGAGTTAGTAATATAATTGTCTTCGTGGGCACTATTGTTGTTTTGCCGCCCAGCCTTGGCTTAAAATACACTATTCTCTAACGGGGTCATTTATATATTTCGCCAACGCGGTTGGGTACTATATGTTACGTCCGTTGTGTAGGTTGGAATTAAAACATGTCGTGGACATTATTGTTGTTTTGCCGTCCAGCTTTGGCAGAAAAAATACACCTTTATCTGACTGGGGTATTTATATTTCGCCAACGCGGTTTGGTACTATATATGACGTCAGTTGTGTGGGTGGGACTTAGAAACAAGTCTGTCCGTACACTTTACCACAGCGCACACTAAAACGGGGGCCTTTATGTATTAAAAAGTATATCCAAATATACAAGATATACGGCATTGTCCTCAACTCTTCAAATTTGACGAACAATGGAAATAAATTCAAGTATCTAAAACAGAATGTCCTTTTTCTGTAAAAAGAAAACATTGTTCTGTTCATCCAGGGGGGGGGGGGTCGAAAAAATTTCCAGACACGTATGCTACTTTTTTGCCGATGACCACTTTTTTGACCCACCCACCACCGACCCCAATTATTTTTCCATTTCATAGAGTTTTTTCCAACCATGTTTTGACACCCACCCCCTTGTGGAACACAAAACACAAACATACAGAGAAAACCAGGACCAAACCTCCTACATTGAGATTCAGTGAATCTAGTAATAAACAGCAGGACTGGTCTCTAGCAGTATATTCTTGACTGCAGTCAATTTATTTTAAAGCTTAGTATATGAATAGAGCATGGCTTGGAGTTGACTATGCGAATGTAGTGGCCAGTGGGAAGGGTGTAGTTCGTGAGCCGAATGCGAGTGAAATACACCAGTCCCACTGGCCACTACATTCGCGTAGTCAACGACAATGGCAGACGACATCTTATAGGTATCAATCTTCATTCACTAAGCATTAATTTTGTATATACTTTGAGATGAAAATCTATTATTAAAATGTACTTTTAGATCCATGAAGTGGAACAATATGTGGAATACGTTTTAGAAACGAGAAATCGGCGGAAATTCAGCTTCATATTTTTATTTAAAACTCGAGCTTGGCGGTTCAGCGATCGGTCATCTAAAAGTCGAAAATTCTCAGTATACAATGTTTAAAACCACCAAGCTCGACTATATGAGACTGAGAAATGGTAAGCATTTAACATGTTTTACATGAAAACTAGCCAAAACATGTTTTAGAAACGAGAATTCGGCATAAGACTGATGTTATTCACGCGAACACAGCGTTTAAATGGTGCCAAGCTTGCATTTATGACACTCTACCAACTTTCGCACTACAGATTGGGCTTTGTCACAATTCAACCAGCCGTCCTATTCATTTTTAGCAACCTGACCAGTGTTTTCCATTTTAACATTGAAAAAAGACTACCTACCCACATATATTTTAAGAGTACAGAAACTGATAATGTCACCTACCACGTGTTCAGTTTTGGCTCATGGTCGGCCCCTCGATACATGCGCTGGAATGAGTAGTTTGGCGTGTTGTCTCGAGTGGCCTCTGTAGACTCGTCAAGGCGAGAACAATATCGTAACGGTAAACAACCAGACGTATTATACTTCCATGAGAACCCGCAGGCAGGTGGTGTCTTCCGTCGGAAATTGCTTTGACACGAGTTGCCGCGCGATTAATTAGTAAAACTTATTTATCACCATGATACATCACAGAGGGACCTATCGTCGGCTATAAATGTCAGCTTTTGTATAATATACGAAAGGAAGATACTGGGCGTAACCTAGTTATACATGTGCTGTATTGTCGTGTCGTAAATGATTTCGCCATCGAGAGTCATTGCATTTAATTAATATTTCGAATAATATTTGTAAAAATAATTACTTTGAACAAGATTATTTTCTATTTCTATTTGGTCACCCTATCGTGCGTGTTTCATGTCACATTAACGGTAGTAATTGTGAATTCATAGTGAATGCTATCATAGCGAATTTCTCTAATCTTCTTCTAAGAAAGTCATAGTAAAATTCCCCAGTTGGTATATTTAAAAAGTAGCACAAGGGTTCCAGTTTAAATTGAAGTGAAATACTCCGTTGGGATAATAAAATAGAAATGGAGAATAATCTTCAATTTTAATGTAGTTATTTTTACAAATAGTATATCCAAATTGACAACACACACCGTCATTCTCATATATTAATTGAATGTAGTGTCTCTCGAATGGCGAAATCGTTTTAGTTAGTTATTCGCCGATAGTTGTGTCTCGAATCGAGAAGTAAATATTTACAATTGAGCATATTTGAAACGATGTTTTTTTATGGTGTGGTATGATTGATTTGTTTGAGATTTTCGGTGATGTTAGTAGAATTCCATATTCCGCCAGCTGGCATAACGCCTGATATGCTTTATTTCTCTTATCAAATTTCACATGATATTGAGATATGAGTGTATATACAAAAGATATGTACAATATTATAGATGGTAGTCTATAGAAATGAATTATATACATTCTGATTCCCTTAAATTGTATTGCAGTTGACTCTGTTGTGTGTTGGCCGGATAAATGTGGTGCCAATTTATTGACCGGATCATTGATTGTCTATTTTTTTAGAGTTATCTTTCATAATTTTAATGTCGCCTGATTTCGTTTAGTACTTTCTGTCAGGAAATTTGTCAAAGTAAACTTAATTTCATTTAATTACGTATTGCTACAGTGATGTTATCCAAGCTTGATATGCTTTCTCTGAGTCCCGCTATCAGTTTATGTCTTTTTGTAAGCACTAAATTTGGAAAGATTGTTTTTTTGTTGTTTTTTTTTTTGTTGCACGTGTCGCCAAAGTGACATTCGAAAATGGGAAACCCGAAAAAACCATCGGCTGGTCATGTGTGTATGGTATGGTATACTTACGTATCAGTTGCATGCACCCGAACAAGTCCATAATATGTCTTCAAAGGCACGGATGGCATTGGTTGTCGTTTAGAAATAAAAGTAACATAATATATGAAAATTTCCTCAAGAATATACTACTAGTATAGTAAACTGATAATATGAATAGGACATTATCCAGAAACACACTTGTGTTAGACCAGCGTTTATATACAGCACATACATGGTGTGCGATGAGCAAAGCACTCAACACCGTGTTGATTTTTGGGGGGAGATTTATTCACGGTGACCCATTCAACACCGAACTTTTGAGTGGCGGGAATCACCGAACGCTATAATTACATGGTACAGTTTTAACCAATGTTTTTGTCAGTGAGATATCCCCGGTGTTCAGTGTTTTGCTTATCGTACACTATTTTACGAACTGTACTGTAACATAACATGGCTTTTGTTTATTAACACTGTGTACGATCTTGACAATAACGTGTTATTTATGCGATATTTATGATTAGTAAAAGAACAAAATTTGTCTATATTTTAATATTCTTTCTGTTTATGGTGGTTTTAACCCTTTACCCAACAAACCGGCCAAAAACGGCCAAATAAAGCTGCAACAGCCTAAATTATCTTGGGTCTGTCTCAATAAAACCATACAAATATGGATATCATTGGAACCGGCTCATTGACCCCATTGTGATGGTTACAGTTATGCCCTGTGCCAATGCATTCTCTTATATATGCGAGTCGACCATAGGTCGCCTCGCATATATAAGAGAATGCATTGGCCTAAAATAAATCTTTTTTTAACACTTTTTACCATTTTTTCTTACATTCTTTAACAATTTTATAATTTTTAATGTGTTAAGCCAATGCATTCTCTTATATATGCGAGGCGACCTATGGTCGACTCGCATATAAAAGAGAATGCATTGACACAGGTCCGTTCTGTTGGGTAAAGGGTTAACGGATGTGACAATGTTAACAGAAATACCAACCGCGAAGATCGCCCGTTTCTTAACCTATCGTTACGTTCTTATCAATTGTCGGTACTGCCTTCCAGAGCGCTACAAAAACTAAAACCTAGTTCATGACTGTCTACTATTATTATTTTGTCCTAACCTCCGAACATACGTACACCAATAGATTATATTAGCACTCGTTTATCGTGCCACATATTCACAATGTAGCCTCATTGTTTTAAACACAAATCTACACAACCTCTGGAAGGCAATACAAATTATATATCTCTAAACTGATCATCATGTAAATACGTTTATATACCGTCATCTTGATCACATGTATGTTATATTATTGTATCGGGAGAGGGGCTTCGTAAGTTGTAAAAACTTGTGCCTCAATCCCTTTTGTATATTATACAAATAAAATATGTTTCAAGTCAACCTATCGCTGGTGGGACTTATCGTTATTTGTCGTCTATGCAAACTAATTAGTTGTTTGTAACCTATAGTGCGGCTGGAGGTTGGATTTTTTGTTGTTGTTGTTGTTGTTAAAATTCGTTCCATGCAACCGAAGTTACCAGTAACGTGTTGTGTCAATAAATTGAAGACAGATTTCCCGCGTGTATACAATTCATTACAAACAGTATCCGTACGCATGCACATGATGGAGTATTCAGCAAACAAAATTACAAATAATCGTTTTCGCTTTGATTTGTGAGCGAACAGCCATCATCACTATCTGGTACGAGAAAAATGCTCGCACGCAACTGAACTCATTGGGCATGCGCACATGTAATCTGTCTGTCGATTCATCGAGTTTCACCATCATCGTGAGAGGATTAATGGCGCTGTAAACAGTTGGCAGGCAAGCTCTGTCACATCAGGCTGTCAGCAATCTGCAAAATTAGAGAGTGGCTATAAAATGCAAGTTTGGCGGTTTTTGAGGGAGGTGACTAAAGGATAAGCTTCGCCATAGTGTAATAGTGATATGATTGACTATGTGTGAGTGGGAGCGATTGGGAAATATCTCCGTTAAGTGTGACCAGGTTTTGTCTTGTCTGGGTTGTGGTTTGAGAAGCACGTGTTCTAATTGACTAAACTTAATTCCTTCGAAGGTTTGTCGTGTGTGTTGAATCCAAATAAGTTGTTCATTCCTACCTAACTTGCGTGGTGGCAGCGGTGTGATCGTCAGTTAGGTAGGAAGGAACAACTTATTTGGATTCAACACACACGACAAACCTTCGAAGGAATTAAGTTTATTCAATTAGAACACGTGCTTCTCAAACCACAACCCAGACAAGACAAAACCTGGTCACACTTAACGGAGACATTTCCCAATTGCTCCCACTCACACATAGTCAATCATATCAATATTACACTATGGCGGTAGTTACTATCAATGCCCGCTAATCCACTGAACACGTTGCCGAAAAGATTTTTGTGAAAGGCCGTCCGTAACTGAAGTTATCCCGATCCATGCGTTAATCTTCCTCCACGTGACGTCACATGATGGAATACTAGCGACGCGCAGTGTCAAACTTGAAAGGCTGAAACGGAAACAGTTTGACCATCGGAGCTGAAAATTTGTACATCATTTGACCCGGGGGAATGGGGGGATTTTATTAGATCAGTCTCGTTGACATCAGATGTGTTAAAATGCATCTGGTAATTAATTCAATTAATTAATTAATTATGTACCCAAAATGGTTGCAATCGATCTGGTCGGTGAACATTGAAACATTGGGATAAATTGACCCGTAGAGTATAATGGGATTGAGATATAGATGCCGTTGACACCAGACAAAGGGGCAGATGTGAGCAATAAAGAGCATTCCTTATTTAGAACAAATTGTACCGATGGGTCACATGACCAGGGGTAAAACCATTGTATTATAGATAGATTATTTGCCAGAGGATATATACACATGTATGTCGCGTCGTGTCTATACATGTTGTAAATGGAATCAGGATAGAGGTGTTATAGAATATTATTTAAAATTCGGCCACCAATTTCCCCACATATCTTCTGGAATGATAACAGACGCTATTAGTTAATCATGTAATATATTAGTCGCCCTTTAAGTCATCTAAGGTCAAAGTAAAGTAATGTTTTATTCATGGATGGGACATGATAAAATGCGCCTATCTCATTCCCCTGAAATCGGTTCAGGCGTTTGTGAATTATGTCCGTTAGAAGTAATTCGATTCCGTTATCTCCCTTGTAGCGTGTGGTGTCTATATCGATTCGTTTTATTATCTCCCTTGTAGCGTATGGTGTCTATAGCGATTCGTTTTATTATCTCCCTTGTAGCGTATGGTGTCAATAGCGATTCGTTTTATTATCTCCCATGTAGCGTATGGTGTCTATAGCGATTCGTTTTATTATCTCCCTTGTAGCGTATGGTGTCTATAGCGATTCGTTTTGTTTTATTATCTCCCTTGTAGCGTATGGTGTCTATAGCGATTCGTTTTATTATCTCCTTTGTAGCGTATGGTGTCTATAGCGATTCGTTTTATTATCTCCCTTGTAGCGTATGGTGTCTATAGCGATTCGTTTTGTTTTATTATCTCCCTTGTAGCGTATGGTGTCTATAGCGATTCGTTTTATTATCTCCGTTGTAGCGTATGGTGTCCATAGCGATTCGTTTTATTAAAGTGGCGCACTCGTTTATTTTTAAATATGTTTTTGATTTATATTTTAGTCGTTTTAACGACACGCCCTTGTTTTGTTCTAATGTTTTCGTTGCATATATGGGCGTATACAATTGTAAGTGGTTGAACAACATACATGAACTTGGCATTGCAGAATGTCAATGCATCATGCGGATTCATGTCAAATTCATATAGTATATCTAATTAGATTAGGTGTGTTGTTGTTGTTGTTGTAATTGCTGTTAATCCTGAATCTATGCATTTATCGATCGATTTTGATCCCCGGGACAGGACCGGGGTGTAACATAAGTGAGCTGACGACCGCTATGATTCCGGGATCTGGATGTAAAGCGAGCAGACGACAGCTATGATTCCGGGATCTGGATGGAAAGTGAGCTGACGGCCGCTATGATCCCGAGACCGGGATGTAAAGTGAGCAGACGGCAGCTATGATTCCGGGATCGGGATGGAAAGTGAGCTGACGATCGCTATGATCCCGAGACCGGGATGTAAAGTGAGCAGACGACAGCTATGATTCCGGGATCGTGATGTAAAGTGAGCAAACGACCGCTATGATCCCGGGACCGGGAAGTAAAGTGAGCAGACGACCGCTATGATATCCGATTAAATATCATCGGATTAATTACACCCAGATACTACGCAATACGACCTTAATCTACATTCCAACTGAGACATACTTCATCAGCAATGTTAACTTTTATATTATGCATTGTGTTCCGCACTAAAATCTTCAAAAGTGGCCCAGACATTGTTCGCACCTAAATATCGAAAGCAATTAACGCGGTCATAAAAGTTACATACTGCAAGAATGAGACACCCGCGAAGGTACATTCGCGAATATATACACCCCGAAAAAAGTCTAACCGGTACGCCATATAGCGAGTACGTTATTAATAAAAGTTACCACATAGCTCCTATGTCATCGCCAGATCAACCTCGCAGTATACATCCAAGAGGGCGTAATGAGCTGTAGTGCACTGTGACTTACACGTGACTATAGGAAAACAACACATTACGATAATGGCCCCATGCATGTGACGTAATCGCACATTTTCCCTATACCGCCACTTGCTTGCGAGTAAAGGACGAACATTTTGTGTTCATATGCTTAATATGGCACAGGTCAGCGACTTGCAACTGAAGAAGATCCTATTGGTTTATATTATCTGTTGACTTTTCAAAACGAACTTTAACTCTTTGGTCTTTAAATTTTAAAGTTTTACCTTTTTCTTTAAATTACAAATTTGTAGGACGGTTTGACCTCTATGTTCCAAATTACTTTTCAAAATATCTTTTAAGCCGCTCCGGGACCTTGCTAGCCGATTCTAAATTCTACCAAGAACACGAGGAACATGTGTGATTGGGACCATGACGCTGACATCCATTACATTATTGCGCCACCAATATTATATGGGTAAACTTATTCGACGAATATGTTTAAGCCATTTTGCTTTCTCACTTAAACCTTTATTGACTAACAAAAAAGACCTCTGGTCAACCTGCCAGTGCATTACTCAGACTTGGTCTCTGTCATTCTAGTGTGTTAGGTGTTACTAACCGTGGACACGTGTTACCTGGTCAGACAGCCACTTACCTGTATTGGTTACCTGGTCAGACATCCACTTACCTGCATTGGTTACCTGGTCAGATATCCACTTACCTGTATTTGTTACCTGGTCAGACAGCCACTTACCTGTATTGGTTACCTGGTCAGACATCCACTTACCTGTATTGGTTACCTGGTCAGACATCCACTTACCTGTATTGGTTACCTGGTCAGATATCCACTTACCTGTATTTGTTACCTGGTCAGACATCCACTTACCTGTATTGGTTACCTGGTCAGACATCCACTTACCTGTATTTGTTACCTGGTCAGACATCTACTTACCTGTATTGGTTACCTGGTCAGACATGCACTTACATGTATGGGTTACCTGGTCAGACAGCCACTTACCTGTATCAGACATCCACTTACCTGTATTGGTTACCTGGTCAGACATCCACTTACCTGTATTTGTTACCTGGTCAGACATCCACTTACCTGTATTGGTTACCTGGTCAGACATGCACTTACCTGTATTAGTTACCTGGTCAGACATGCACTTACCTGTATTGGTTACCTGGTCGGACATTCACTTACCTGTATTAGTTACCTGGTCAGACATGCACTTACCTGTATTGGTTACCTGGTCAGACATGCACTTACCTGTATTTGTTACCTGGTCAGACATGCACTTACCTGTATTGGTTACCTGGTCAGACATGCACTTACCTGTATTGGTTACCTGGTCAGACAGCCACTTACCTGTATTGGTTACCTGGTAAGACAGCCACTTACCTGTATTGGTTACGTGGTCAGACATCCACTTACCTGTATTGGTTACCTGGTCAGACATCCACTTACCTGTATATGCGAGTCGACCATAGGTCGCCTCGCATATATAAGAGAATGCATTGGCCTAAAATAAATCTTTTTTTAACACTTTTTACCATTTTTTCTTACATTCTTTAACAATTTTATAATTTTTAATGTGTTAAGCCAATGCATTCTCTTATATATGCGAGGCGACCTATGGTCGACTCGCATATAAAAGAGAATGCATTGACACAGGTCCGTTCTGTTGGGTAAAGGGTTAACGGATGTGACAATGTTAACAGAAATACCAACCGCGAAGATCGCCCGTTTCTTAACCTATCGTTACGTTCTTATCAATTGTCGGTACTGCCTTCCAGAGCGCTACAAAAACTAAAACCTAGTTCATGACTGTCTACTATTATTATTTTGTCCTAACCTCCGAACATACGTACACCAATAGATTATATTAGCACTCGTTTATCGTGCCACATATTCACAATGTAGCCTCATTGTTTTAAACACAAATCTACACAACCTCTGGAAGGCAATACAAATTATATATCTCTAAACTGATCATCATGTAAATACGTTTATATACCGTCATCTTGATCACATGTATGTTATATTATTGTATCGGGAGAGGGGCTTCGTAAGTTGTAAAAACTTGTGCCTCAATCCCTTTTGTATATTATACAAATAAAATATGTTTCAAGTCAACCTATCGCTGGTGGGACTTATCGTTATTTGTCGTCTATGCAAACTAATTAGTTGTTTGTAACCTATAGTGCGGCTGGAGGTTGGATTTTTTGTTGTTGTTGTTGTTGTTAAAATTCGTTCCATGCAACCGAAGTTACCAGTAACGTGTTGTGTCAATAAATTGAAGACAGATTTCCCGCGTGTATACAATTCATTACAAACAGTATCCGTACGCATGCACATGATGGAGTATTCAGCAAACAAAATTACAAATAATCGTTTTCGCTTTGATTTGTGAGCGAACAGCCATCATCACTATCTGGTACGAGAAAAATGCTCGCACGCAACTGAACTCATTGGGCATGCGCACATGTAATCTGTCTGTCGATTCATCGAGTTTCACCATCATCGTGAGAGGATTAATGGCGCTGTAAACAGTTGGCAGGCAAGCTCTGTCACATCAGGCTGTCAGCAATCTGCAAAATTAGAGAGTGGCTATAAAATGCAAGTTTGGCGGTTTTTGAGGGAGGTGACTAACGGATAAGCTTCGCCATAGTGTAATAGTGATATGATTGACTATGTGTGAGTGGGAGCGATTGGGAAATATCTCCGTTAAGTGTGACCAGGTTTTGTCTTGTCTGGGTTGTGGTTTGAGAAGCACGTGTTCTAATTGACTAAACTTAATTCCTTCGAAGGTTTGTCGTGTGTGTTGAATCCAAATAAGTTGTTCATTCCTACCTAACTTGCGTGGTGGCAGCGGTGTGATCGTCAGTTAGGTAGGAAGGAACAACTTATTTGGATTCAACACACACGACAAACCTTCGAAGGAATTAAGTTTATTCAATTAGAACACGTGCTTCTCAAACCACAACCCAGACAAGACAAAACCTGGTCACACTTAACGGAGACATTTCCCAATTGCTCCCACTCACACATAGTCAATCATATCACTATTACACTATGGCGGTAGTTACTATCAATGCCCGCTAATCCACTGAACACGTTGCCGAAAAGATTTTTGTGAAAGGCCGTCCGTAACTGAAGTTATCCCGATCCATGCGTTAATCTTCCTCCACGTGACGTCACATGATGGAATACTAGCGACGCGCAGTGTCAAACTTGAAAGGCTGAAACGGAAACAGTTTGACCATCGGAGCTGAAAATTTGTACATCATTTGACCCGGGGGAATGGGGGGATTTTATTAGATCAGTCCCGTTGACATCAGATGTGTTAAAATGCATCTGGTAATTAATTCAATTAATTAATTAATTATGTACCCAAAATGGTTGCAATCGATCTGGTCGGTGAACATTGAAACATTGGGATAAATTGACCCGTAGAGTATAATGGGATTGAGATATAGATGCCGTTGACACCAGACAAAGGGGCAGATGTGAGCAATAAAGAGCATTCCTTATTTAGAACAAATTGTACCGATGGGTCACATGACCAGGGGTAAAACCATTGTATTATAGATAGATTATTTGCCAGAGGATATATACACATGTATGTCGCGTCGTGTCTATACATGTTGTAAATGGAATCAGGATAGAGGTGTTATAGAATATTATTTAAAATTCGGCCACCAATTTCCCCACATATCTTCTGGAATGATAACAGACGCTATTAGTTAATCATGTAATATATTAGTCGCCCTTTAAGTCATCTAAGGTCAAAGTAAAGTAATGTTTTATTCATGGATGGGACATGATAAAATGCGCCTATCTCATTCCCCTGAAATCGGTTCAGGCGTTTGTGAATTATGTCCGTTAGAAGTAATTCGATTCCGTTATCTCCCTTGTAGCGTGTGGTGTCTATATCGATTCGTTTTATTATCTCCCTTGTAGCGTATGGTGTCTATAGCGATTCGTTTTATTATCTCCCTTGTAGCGTATGGTGTCTATAGCGATTCGTTTTATTATCTCCCCTGTAGCGTATGGTGTCTATAGCGATTCGTTTTATTATCTCCCTTGTAGCGTATGGTGTCTATAGCGATTCGTTTTGTTTTATTATCTCCCTTGTAGCGTATGGTGTCTATAGCGATTCGTTTTATTATCTCCTTTGTAGCGTATGGTGTCTATAGCGATTCGTTTTATTATCTCCCTTGTAGCGTATGGTGTCTATAGCGATTCGTTTTGTTTTATTATCTCCCTTGTAGCGTATGGTGTCTATAGCGATTCGTTTTATTATCTCCGTTGTAGCGTATGGTGTCCATAGCGATTCGTTTTATTAAAGTGGCGCACTCGTTTATTTTTAAATATGTTTTTGATTTATATTTTAGTCGTTTTAACGACACGCCCTTGTTTTGTTCTAATGTTTTCGTTGCATATATGGGCGTATACAATTGTAAGTGGTTGAACAACATACATGAACTTGGCATTGCAGAATGTCAATGCATCATGCGGATTCATGTCAAATTCATATAGTATATCTAATTAGATTAGGTGTGTTGTTGTTGTTGTTGTTGTTGTAATTGCTGTTAATCCTGAATCTATGCATTTATCGATCGATTTTGATCCCCGGGACAGGACCGGGGTGTAACATAAGTGAGCTGACGACCGCTATGATTCCGGGATCTGGATGTAAAGCGAGCAGACGACAGCTATGATTCCGGGATCTGGATGGAAAGTGAGCTGACGGCCGCTATGATCCCGAGACCGGGATGTAAAGTGAGCAGACGGCAGCTATGATTCCGGGATCGGGGTGGAAAGTGAGCTGACGATCGCTATGATCCCGAGACCGGGATGTAAAGTGAGCAGACGACAGCTATGATTCCGGGATCGTGATGTAAAGTGAGCAAACGACCGCTATGATCCCGGGACCGGGAAGTAAAGTGAGCAGACGACCGCTATGATATCCGATTAAATATCATCGGATTAATTACACCCAGATACTACGCAATACGACCTTAATCTACATTCCAACTGAGACATACTTCATCAGCAATGTTAACTTTTATATTATGCATTGTGTTCCGCACTAAAATCTTCAAAAGTGGCCCAGACATTGTTCGCACCTAAATATCGAAAGCAATTAACGCGGTCATAAAAGTTACATACTGCAAGAATGAGACACCCGCGAAGGTACATTCGCGAATATATACACCCCGAAAAAAGTCTAACCGGTACGCCATATAGCGAGTACGTTATTAATAAAAGTTACCACATAGCTCCTATGTCATCGCCAGATCAACCTCGCAGTATACATCCAAGAGGGCGTAATGAGCTGTAGTGCACTGTGACTTACACGTGACTATAGGAAAACAACACATTACGATAATGGCCCCATGCATGTGACGTAATCGCACATTTTCCCTATACCGCCATTTGCTTGCGAGTAAAGGACGAACATTTTGTGTTCATATGCTTAATATGGCACAGGTCAGCGACTTGCAACTGAAGAAGATCCTATTGGTTTATATTATCTGTTGACTTTTCAAAACGAACTTTAACTCTTTGGTCTTTAAATTTTAAAGTTTTACCTTTTTCTTTAAATTACAAATTTGTAGGACGGTTTGACCTCTATGTTCCAAATTACTTTTCAAAATATCTTTTAAGCCGCTCCGGGACCTTGCTAGCCGATTCTAAATTCTACCAAGAACACGAGGAACATGTGTGATTGGGACCATGACGCTGACATCCATTACATTATTGCGCCACCAATATTATATGGGTAAACTTATTCGACGAATATGTTTAAGCCATTTTGCTTTCTCACTTAAACCTTTATTGACTAACAAAAAAGACCTCTGGTCAACCTGCCAGTGCATTACTCAGACTTGGTCTCTGTCATTCTAGTGTGTTAGGTGTTACTAACCGTGGACACGTGTTACCTGGTCAGACAGCCACTTACCTGTATTGGTTACCTGGTCAGACATCCACTTACCTGCATTGGTTACCTGGTCAGATATCCACTTACCTGTATTGGTTACCTGGTCAGACAGCCACTTACCTGTATTGGTTACCTGGTCAGACATCCACTTACCTGTATTGGTTACCTGGTCAGACATCCACTTAGCTGTATTGGTTACCTGGTCAGATATCCACTTACCTGTATTTGTTACCTGGTCAGACAGCCACTTACCTGTATTGGTTACCTGGTCAGACATCCACTTACCTGTATTGGTTACCTGGTCAGACATCCACTCAGTGTTCGCGCTGGACCGAAATTTTGTTTAGCCAAAAGTTTAGCCAAATGAAAATTTTATTAGCCAAATGAAAAAAACTTTAGCCAAATTTTTTTTGGCCAAATTAAAAAAAATATGGCCAAATTAAATCATCGTTTTATGGTCGGTTCACAATTAATGACTAAAACGTCAAATCTAACAGGCACAGGTAAAATACACAATAATTTAACTAATTTTGATGAACTAGAAATATTTTTATATATGTCATTTAATAAAAAATTATTAATCTTTATGTGAAAGAGTGATTTGGGGGGGGGGGGGGGTAACCCGGGATTGGGTATACGGACATTTCCCAACCGGACATTTCCCCACTTTCTTCTTTTCTGTCGTGATTCACATTTGGCTGATTAAGCTATTGTCTTACACTTGGTGCTCATAAACCTTGGCCGTCATAAATACAATGTCATCATAAACATGCATTGTGCAGGAGCCCCGTGAGTGACCATACAGACAATGGGGGATTAGCGGATTAAATGTAAAATAATGATATGACCTTTTGCTGTTTCGTGCAGAGTGACGGGTTTCCCTTTGTACTGTCCGCGATCGGGTTTCGGGTTTCCACGTACGTATACGATGTTTTCGGACAAGATCGTTCACATCACAGAATTAAAAACCCACTTGCCAAAAATTCATGCTTCCAGTCTCTATTTGGGGTCAAAAAAAGTTTAGCCAATAGTTTAGCCAAATGAAATTTTTATTAGCCAAATTCGAAAAAGATTAGCCATTGGCTAATTTGGCTACCGACAGCGCGAACACTGCATCCACTTACCTGTATTGGTTACCTGGTCAGATATCCACTTACCTGTATTTGTTACCTGGTCAGACATCCACTTACCTGTATTGGTTACCTGGTCAGACATCCACTTACCTGTATTTGTTACCTGGTCAGACATCTACTTACCTGTATTGGTTACCTGGTCAGACATGCACTTACATGTATGGGTTACCTGGTCAGACAGCCACTTACCTGTATCAGACATCCACTTACCTGTATTGGTTACCTGGTCAGACATCCACTTACCTGTATTTGTTACCTGGTCAGACATCCACTTACCTGTATTGGTTACCTGGTCAGACATGCACTTACCTGTATTAGTTACCTGGTCAGACATGCACTTACCTGTATTGGTTACCTGGTCGGACATGCACTTACCTGTATTAGTTACCTGGTCAGACATGCACTTACCTGTATTGGTTACCTGGTCAGACATGCACTTACCTGTATTTGTTACCTGGTCAGACATGCACTTACCTGTATTGGTTACCTGGTCAGACATGCACTTACCTGTATTGGTTACCTGGTCAGACAGCCACTTACCTGTATTGGTTACCTGGTAAGACAGCCACTTACCTGTATTGGTTACGTGGTCAGACATCCACTTACCTGTATTGGTTACCTGGTCAGACATCCACTTACCTGTATTGGTTACCTGGTCAGAGTGTATTGGTTACATATAAAAACGTAATCACACATATACCTTATACCACCACTTGATTCAGGGACAATACATAATGCTATAATATCAATATTCATATAAGTAAGATGCAGACCCTCGGCCATCAGCGCTCGGCTCCTTCATGAGAACCTGCGTGTTGCCCCTAGCGGTGATTATCACACAATGAAGTCGGCTCCCTAGATGTGGTCATATGGTATGACCATATTGAACAGCGGGGTGTGTATTGAAGTCGGCTCCCTAGATGTGGTCATATGGTATGACCATATATAACAGCGGGGTGTGTATTGAAGTCGGCTCCCTAGATGTGGTCATATGGTATGACCATATATAACAGCGGGTGTGTATTGAAGTCGGCTCCCTAGATGTGGTCATATGGTATGACCATATATAACAGCGGGGTGTGTATTGAAGTCGGCTCCCTAGATGTGGTCATATGGTATGACCATATATAACAGCGGGGTGTGTATTGCAAACCTCCTTATTTAATGTTCAGACAAGCACTATATAAGAAACTACAATTCCCCATATATATCCGCATGCTTACGCAGTTCTATCTTTAGTCTCTATACCTATAGAGCACCATTTCTCCTATGGGCCGGTCATCGGTCTGCCACATTTGTCTACACCACTTGTGTATTAAAGGCATATTATGTACTTGTTCGGCGCGTATAACATATGTTAGTATTCAGCTTGTGGAATGTACATAGCATTCTACTAACATCACCGAAAATATCAAGAAAATCGCCCGTACCACTCCATAGAAACCATCGTGCGAACTACGCTCAATTGTAAATATTTACTTCTCAATTCAGGACGCAACTATCGTAAATAAACTAACGAAAACGATTTCGCCATAGAGAGTAAACTGCATTAGGTAATATATAAGAATGACGGCGTGTGCGGTCAATTTGGATATAATATTTGTTAAAATATAGCTACTTTGAGCAAAATTAGTCTCCATTCTATCTGATCACCCTACCGATGTGTTTCACATCACTTTAACGACTCATAGATATATATATGTTACTTTACACCTCACACCCATCAATATTAAGATCATGGACGAACATACCAATGAACAGAATGTCCGCGTGTGTTTATTCCTCTAATCTCAGACCATTCTTGGGATAACGAAGACGTCGAACATGATGGAATCAGTCGGGGCCATAACAACCAAAACAACAACAACAACAACAAAACAACAAAACATTCACGAAATTTGTTATGAAGGAACCAAACCACCAGGTACCAGATATATAGCATGGCTCGTATTCACTAACTCTGTTTTATACACTGTTTTCTTCATACAATTATTGCCTGAAACTACACCGTTACACCGCCATTGGTTGTACGTTTTAGAAGAAAAAAAACACCTTAAGGACTGTACATACCAGTGTATAAAACTGAACTATACGAGGGACGAGAGGAAAACAACATATTCCGATAACGGCCCATCGATATTAAGATCATGGACGAACATACCCATGTACAGGATGTCGTCCGAGTTTGTATACTCCTCTTATCAAAAAAATTCTGGGGATAGCGAAGACGTCGATCATGTTGGAATCAGTCGGGACCATAACAACAACCAAAAAAACAACAACAACAACGGCAACAACAAAACATTCACGAAATTTGTTATGAAGGTTGCAAACCACCATGCAGTACCAGATAAATAGCATGGCTCGTATTCACTATATATAACTGTGTTTTATACACTGTTTCTTCGTACAATTATAGCCGGAAACAACAGCGTTACACCACCATTGATTGTACGTTTTAGAAAAAAGAACACAACACCTTAAGGACTATACATACCCAGTGTATAAAAAGGTGCTACTGTTGGAAAACAACAAATTCCGATAACGGCCCATCGATATTAAGATCATGGGCGAGCGTACCCATGTACAGGATGTACTCTAATCTTAGACTACTCTTGGGATAACGAAGATGTTGGAATCAGCCGGTGGTCATAACAACAACCAAAACAACAACAACAACAACAAATTCACGAAATTTGTTATGAAGGAACCAAACCACCAGGTACCAGTGAAATAGCATGGCTCGTATTCATGCACTAACTGTGTTTTATACACTGTTTTCTTCATGCAGTTATTGCCGGAAACTACACCACCATTGGTTGTACGTTTTAGAAAGAAAAAAACACAACACCTTAAGGACTGTACATACCAGTGTATAAAACTGTACTATACGAGGGACAAGAGGAAAACAACATATTCCGATAATGGCCATATATGCCGAACTTTTTTTTCATATTTATTTTTATGATATTAGATAGTTTCAGGTTAGTAATGGGCAAAATCAACATGGGATGGCAATGTAAAGGGTCTTTTCCCAAATTTTAACCCAGCCAAAGAACCGTCCTTTATAAGGGACACCAGGCATACACATGGTCAATTTATGTTCATTTTAACTATATTAATTAGATCATGCAACATGAAATAACATTTGGTATCATCAAGAACTGTACCCACAGGCAAGTGTGGGATTCCTTATTCGAAAGAAATATATTTAGGTCAAATAGAGTGTTTCGTAGGGTGGCCACAATACACTCTTTCAACACACCCCACTCACCCCACCCCGATTAAAAATGGTCGCCGTCCAGAGGGGTTCAAATAGGGCACCATGCCATATCTCGGCCATTTGACCGATTAGGTCAAATAAAGGGTATTGCAGAGTGGCCCCCAATACATTCTACTTCTTCACCCTCTCACCCCACCCGATCCAAAATGGCCGCCGTTCAGATGGGTTCTCCGCTATTTGACGGTTCAGGTCAAAAAAGGGTATTGTACGGTGGTTCCCATGGTCTACATCTCCACCCCTCACACCCCACCCCGATCCAAAATGGTCGTCGTCCATAGGGGATCAAATAGGGCACATATGCCTATATCTCCGCTATTTGACCGACTTAGGTCAAATAAAAGGTGAGGTAGGGTGGGCCCAAAACAATCTACATCTTCACCCATCACCCCGATCCAAAATGGCCGCCGTTCAGAGGGGGTCAAATAGGGCACCCATGCCATATCTCCGATATTTGACTGACTTATGGGTCAAATAAAAGGTGTGGTAGGGTGGGCCCAAGACATTCTACGTCTTCACCCCACCCCGATCCACAATGGTCGCTGCCCAGAGGGGGTGAAATAGGGCACCCATGCCATATCTCCGTTATTTGACCGACTTAGGTTGAATAGACGGTGCTGTATGGTGGCCAAAGACATTATACATCTTCACCCCTCACATCCCACCCGATCCAAAATGGTCGCCGCCCAGAGGGGTTGAAGCAGGGCACCCATGTCATATCTCCGCTATTTGACCGACTTAAGTCAAATAAAAGGTGTGGTAGGGTGGGCCCAAGACATTCTACATATTCACCCCTCACACCCCGACCCGATCCAAAATGGTCGGCACCCAGAGGAGTTCAAATAGGGCACCCATGCCGCCTCTCGGCTATTTGACCGATTTAGGTAAAATAAAGGGTGTTGTAGGGTGGCCCCTAGCAAACCAGTGTGCTGCGCCGCTAGTTCTTATAACCTGAAATCTCTGTTTGCATTACCGCAAAACCTACATGATAAAATTCATAACATTAACATTGTAAACATTTGACCATGCATGAATATGCCTAGTATACTTTATAACGGATCGAGAATCAAAATATTCGGGGCCCCAGCCATGCCTAGCGTCCTTTATAAAGTACACTGAATCAAGGAAATATTTTCGCTAGATATATCCACAAATTGCAGTAAATTTATCATATATTCATTTAAAAACAGTATTGTGATAATACTGAAATAAGTTATAACATGGGGTTAAAATTATTTATTGTGTGAAATTACCTCCCTTGTTGGTTTATTTTCCATGAAAAAAACAGCAACAATTAAAACCGACTTACAGGTAAAAATAATGCTAAAATTGCTGATCGAATTTTTTAGTATCATGCTGTACTGTCAAGGATGTTCTATATTTATATATTCACGAACTTTCCATAGTGGAACATTCCACTTCAAATCACCCATCTAAGCAGAAATAAGGACGCTAGGCATAATATATGGGTTAAGATCATGGACGAACATACCCATGCACAGGATGTCCGAGTTTGTATACTCCTCTAATCTCATACCATTCTTGGGATAACGAAGACGTCTATCATGTTGGAATCAGCCGGGGCCAATAGGGGACACCGCGGGACACCGACATCACAGTTAGGAACGTCGCCTCTAGTTTCCGGCCCCGGCCTGCGACGCTGATTGTTCTTCAGACTCGTCACCCAGGGCAAATCCCACGCAATGTGTGTCGATAATGGACTCCGATTTTTCATCTTCCAATTAGTCGAGGGGAATGAAATTGTGTTGCCAAGATTGGAGTTTGAGGACGAGTTATAGTAGGGCGGCTAAGCGTAAAATCGTTCACTTGGTATACAAGCATGAAATTTGGCACGAATGATCAGTATGGGCCACTAAACAATATTGTTCGACAAACCACGCGAAAATCCAAGATGGCCGCCATTTTTAAGATGGCCGCCATTTTCAGCTACGTCAGTTTTCGAAGTTTGAAAAGTTAACCGATTTTATCGATGTATCACTCAAACAAGAGATCTTATATCATTTCTAAAGGTTGAATTGAAATTAAAACACAACCTGAGTATGTTAAAACAATATATTGTAACAAATTAGCTGTTTCGTTTCAAAATTTTGGCATTTTTATATCACTTAACTTTCAAATTGTGGAAAAGAAAATTCAATTTCAAACAATTTAACCTCACGCTATTTATGATGTTAGTACTGGGATAGCTACACCCATTCATTATTATCAGTTCTTAGAGTCTTTTAAACTTGGCAGCAACAACTGCACAAAGTGGTGCATGGAAGCCCAATATGGTAGCATGTGCATCGCCCACTATACGCCTTCTTGCAGCCGCATTTGGTCAACTGACTGCAACATTTGGCAATTGGTGGAAGCTCCGTCCAAAATTGTTCCCAGTGACTGCCATTTTCTGCCCATACCCAATCTTCAGGACTCGGATAAGCTGGTTTACGTGCCAATGATTGTCCCCATATATGCCCTGCATCGTATGCGGCTCGCTTGACATGCTGCAACAGCGCATACCTTGTAGATGGAATAGCATTGTACGGTCTCTGTTTCCTAGCAAAAAAAACTAGTCTGGCTTCATTAATGTCATTGGGTGTATTTGAACGGTCGTACATTATTATAACGAATCTCTCGATTAATGCTATGTCATGTTCTTTGATGGACACACGAGAATTGCCAAGTCTGGAGAAAATTATGGATATTCATTCCATGCCTGCCATGCAGACTTTTTTCCTTTCCCGCGAAATGCAGATACCACATCGCATCTACAAATTGCATGGAAAAAGAGAATTATAACATTTTGTTGAAACAATCTCATGTATTGGAATCCCTCTGAATGTCTTTCTATGACCGAATGCTTTTAAACTTGAGTATACAATTACAGCTATAATCACTTTATCCGTTTCGGTGGCTTGGATTATGATGCTGTTGTGTTGGTTGATAACTGCGTGTTTTGCATCCACAGATATCCGTGTATCGGCCTTTCATGTGTACATGGTGCAAGAATATCCAAATCATGTTCACGGTTACTTTGTACATGTTCACCTTTGGTAACAACAATGCCATTATCCGTATTAACAGTTATGATCTTGTCAGCAAGGAAGTGAAATACTAGTAGCTATGTTTTGTTGTTGTAATCGCGAAGACAGCTATGCCAGTCTGCTAGAGTTTTGCTAGATCATGATACCTTTCTCCTGATTCCTTTTCCACGCTTTGACATAGTTTCCTGTTTGCGGCTACTGTCTTGTACACGTCAAACACGATGTCAGTTCTCTTATATTTATGACAATATGTCTGTATTTTAGGAATGACATCGCCTTGTGCATATTCATCAAATGTTTTCACACTATTAGGTTTAAGAACATTTATTATGCCAGAACCATCTCTTATCACAGCATTTGCAGTGGGTGATTCCTCAGGCAGTGTTAACTCTGTTTCAAATATATCCATCAATTGAGATTTCTGGCACAAATGAAGTTTTCCATCGTTACTGATTGATGCTGGAGAAATCTAGTTTTCATGTGCAAAATGGTCATAAAGGTCACATTCTCTTGTCTGACAATAAATGAACAACCGAGAGAATAATAGTTGACAATCATCTTTCGTACTTGTTTTCTTTGATTTGATTTCAGCTGGAGAAGATCGAAAAATTTAAATATAATTTCTTTTGATTAGATCATAGAAAGTACATTTATTTTGGTTTCCCATTCCTTTTATGAAAGACACAGACTATTCATTGCCTTTCTTATAGACAACTTGAATCAGTTCAGCATTAACTGGTCTACAATGTATCTGGTGACCAATGCCAAGAGGTCTGTGGCGTCATCAGAAA
The DNA here is from genome assembly GCA_032622095.1 of Siphonodentalium dalli. Taxonomy (NCBI): domain Eukaryota; kingdom Metazoa; phylum Mollusca; class Scaphopoda; order Gadilida; family Siphonodentaliidae; genus Siphonodentalium; species Siphonodentalium dalli. Next base: position 257,626,160 of record CP136061.1, on the reverse strand, counting down.
ACTGATTTCCCATTTCTTGTGTCACATCTGTGAGGTTATTCACATTATTGAAAAATGTTTTTTGATATGCAATTGTCTCCTCGTGATGCTTGATATCCTTTGTACATGCAATATTATCATAATCAGATATAAGGCAACATAATTCTGGATTAGCGACCATCCATCTATTGAGTGTACTTCATCCTCAGTTATCCCAATTACTCCTCCACCCCCTTTCACGACTGCATTGTGTTGTCTATGGGCCTGGTCTATTGCCATACTTGAGAAGTTTCGTTCAGTCTTGTGTACAACAAAGTTCCCTCTGTGAAATTAATTTGCTATGCTGGGATGTTTCTTCTCTATTGTCATCATGTCTCTGAGGTGAATAGGTAGCAGTAAAATTGTCAATTCAATGTCAAGCACCAAACGCCGGAACTGGAACTGTGGACTAACAACACATTTACTTTTACACCAGTCATTGAAATTTGAGTGCCTACTATCCGGATAAATCCCGGCTGCAGTATTCTGAGTGTGCAAATTTCATGAGTTTGAACAGATTACAGTCTACATGCTGTTATCTGATGTGCCTGTTGGGTTTTTGAAATACGTGAAGCTTTGATGAATGCATATGCTGTGCCTGGGCTTCATATACCTGCTTCTACGAGAGTACTCGTCTTGTCGCTACCCAGAAGCACTGAACAAACCATTTTTAGAGCATCCAATTCCAGATGTAACCCTCCAAGCATAACAACATATTTGTCCTCACCATATAAGTCTGGCCGCTGCCTCTGTATCTGCCTACCCAGTGCATACAGAGGTTGGTCTGCAGTAATGACCGGTATCCGTTCTGAGTTTAGAAGTTGAACCGATTCATTAATTTTGCGCATGCAATGTTTTATCGTGGTTAATGAGTGAGCCTGATCACGCAACAGAGGTAACATTGAGGTTATTGCTACATCAAACTGATGACCTTGTCCCGTGTCCCGTGTAAAGATGATGTGCTGGTAGTTGATGCAGGGTTGTGGGCAATATTGTCCAAAGCAGATGTGGTGAACAAGCCTTTTCTCAATAGAGGTGGACACACAACTCCATCTGTTTGGTACTGTTTAACAACAACCTCTCCAAGCTGGTTTGAGATGTCCATGACACGATCATATGATATACTCAGTCAGTTTTCATAGAACATGTAAAATCAGGTTCGTTTCTTTGTTTTTTGCGTACAAAGTGATGCCAGTGTATATAGGGAATGGTGTTTCACAGTCTTGACAGTGGCGATGATAAAAGGCTCTGTCCTTATATCTAGATGAGAAAAAGTTGATTGTTAATAACTGCGCGATTACTAAATCAGACTTTGTTGCACCATGTGTAAGCTGTGACTTGATGTCAGCACCGTGCTCGATCATACATACAAATTGCAGAAGACTTTGTGGTACAGAGCATTGTATACATCCTTGTTCAAACTTGTTATCAAACTTGGTACGATGTTCAAGCATATGTTTACGAATGATTTCTGCTGCTCCAGCTATTTGTAGCGCTTAATTGTATTTACAAGCTTGGGATAGTACAGAACTAACTGTGTCTGAGAAAGTCATAAGCACATCGTGACCATGTGTGTGCTCCTCCTTCAGAGCAATTTGTCATCTGCTTAAGAAAATAATCAATACATTATGGAAGACCGATTTGTACAAAATATGGAATGACATGTCAACAGTATTTAATGACTTCAAATATTAAATGCATACAATTGATTAAACTATTAATATTAGCAATTGTGTTGTCAATAATATCAACACCAAGCATAACTTAAACATTTTAACTCACACTATACCAACTTGCACATGTATGTTAACAGCCGATTTACACATATAATTTAACAAAATTCAATAACACCAGAAGAGAAGTACCAAAGAAATCGCATGCCTTAAACTAAGTATCTATGTTATACCACATATAGACCTATCCAATAGTTGCAGTTGCTGAAAAGTAGTCATCTTGATATTTTTTGAAGAATTTTGAGGAAACAAACCTGTAAAAATATGAAAATCAATAAATTCCGAAAAATAATAATATTTTTGCATACTTATGATAACGCAACCTTTAAAGGGATGATTTACTTATATATCATAACAAAGAAAGAACTGTAAAGTGGTTAGTGTATCTTATATACTGGGTAGAAGTTCAATGCGGCGGCCATTTTGAAAAATGGCGGCCATCTTGAATCCGGTGGCCATTTTGATTGGTTTGTCGAGCAATATGTTTTAGTAATATATATTGATCATGCATATCAAGTTTCATGCTTGTATCACCAACTGAACGATTTTACCACAATTTTACACTTAGCCGCCCTACTATTACCGCAGTCGGTGTCTGTTGGCGTGTAACACTGACATTTGGATTCTTATGGCGGTGTTAAATCCTGTTTATTCACGATTTGATTTTGGGTTATCTTTCAGTTAAAATAGGAGGACATATGTCCTTGGATATATCTAAAAATCAACGTTTTATAAAGGTCCCTGCACATTTGTGCAATCGAGCTAAGCATGCACTTGGCTCGCGAGCTCGATTGATCAAGTCCCACCCCTGGTTAAGTGGTCCTGTTAATATGCTATGATGCTGGTGGTCCTGGTAGGCAAACTGATGCCGTTATGAAAAAATACCGTAGTTTTTCTAAAGTAACCATTTCCACTGTGCTTGGCTAATCCGAACGATTTGAGAAAAACAGTGTGTATGAAACAATCAAAAACATAACTATTTTTTAAAGATATAATAAAACCTGGCCTTGTGTTTCTAAAACGACGTGAATAACAATATTGATTATAGTCGAACAACACCAACTAATACTACCAGCTTTAAACATATTTCACAATAAATGTGTTTTTGAATGTTTGATACGGATAATGGTTTTCCTCTTCAGATTATCGGAACACCACGAAAAAGACAAATTAAAACAAAATAATGGTACTATTTGTTAATAACATCAGTTTGTCCTAACCGCATCATAGCAAATTAAGAGGACCACTGGACCAGGATGAGGACCCAATTTAACCGCATGATAGCACATTAAGAGGACCACTGGACCAGGGATGAGTCATATTAAGCATGTTTGATATGTTGCCGACTCGCGAGGCCGATTGCTCAGAAAAGCAGGATGAAAATGTGCGTCTCTGCAACCAGTTAGTGTTCGAATGGTGATGTCTATTCATAAGAAAACGCATCGATGCCATCCGAAACACCACCGCACCCCCAAATATACAAGTCTATTCATACTTTGCAAGTCGTTATATATATATCGACTTCCAACAACTCGTTATAAAACACAAAGTCGTTATAACGACCTACAACTCGTTATAACGACTTACAAGTTATAACGACTTACAACAATTTTGTATACAAGTCGTTATAACGACTTATTTTTATTTGTATACCTTCTAAATTGTTCTGCCAGTCTACGACTTTCACACAGTTTTAAAATGTAAGTCGTTACAACGAGTTGTTGGAAGTCGCTATGACGAGTTGTGTATTTGTATATTTGGGGTGTATCTATCGATGGCCCTAATGATATATAGTAGTACAGATTCATTATACGATAAATATCGCGACTCAACACGATGACCGTGAACGGCCACTCTATACGTTGAGCTACAACTTCAACCACGACACAATCATAGGGAGTTTTATTCCCCCGATTATTTATTTATAGTTGCTGTTCTATAGGAAGTCAAATTCTCAGATAAAGCATTATCTTCTGATTTGACTCTGTCTCGCCCTCATCATTGTCGCTGCTGGACAAGTTATCTCCCCCAGTTTAAGATAGTCGCCTGTAATATCAATCAGTCTATCTTTTTACTGGCTCTTTTATTGGCCTATCATCAGCTTTAATCCTAGATCATGACATGAATCTCTACTCTGGCAACGTCCATATAGAGATTAAAAACTCGCGAACTTTTACTTTTCCCGTGAAATCGATGCAATGTTTATTGCGAAATCGGCTCAAAATCGTCACTTAAAGAATGCAATGTCGATATTGTATATGTACCAGCCCTACTGTTAAATAAATTAGTGAGAAACAAGTATTAACAAAGATATAAGCTCCCCGCTTTGTGTGTTCAAAGTTAAAAAGTTTCCTGCGTCAGAAAATCAAATCGATTATTTATTTATTTATAGTTGCTGTTCTATAGGAAGTCAAATTATCAGATAAAGCATTATCCCCTGAATTGACTCTGTCTCGCCCTCATTGTCGCTTCTGGAAAAGTTATCCCCTGATTTGACTCTGTCTTTCCCTCATCATTGTCGCTGCTGGAAAAGTAATATCCACCAGTTTAAGATAGTCGCCTGTAATATGACCCAGTTTAAGATAGTCGCCTGTAATATGACCCAGTTTAAGATAATCGCCTGTAATATCACCCAGTTTAAGATAATCGCCTGTAATATCACCCAGTTTAAGATAATCGCCTGTAATATCACCCAGTTTAAGATAGTCGCCTGTAATATCACCCAGTTTAAGATAGTCGCCTGTAATATCACCCAGTTTAAGATAGTCGCCTGTAATATCACCCAGTTTAAGATAGTCGCCTGTAATATCACCCAGTTTAAGATAGTCGCCTGTAATATCACCCAGTTTAAGATAGTCGCCTGTAATAGCACCCAGTTTATGATAATCGCCTGTAATATCAACCAGTTTAAGATAATCGCCTGTAATATCACCCAGTTTAAGATAGTCGCCTTTAATATCCCCCAGTTTAAGATAATCGCCTGTAATATCACTCAGTTTAAGATAATCGCCTGTAATATCAACCAGTTTAAGATAGTCGCCTGTAATTTCACCCAGTTTAAGATAGTCGCCTGTAATATCACACAGTTTAAGATAGTCGCCTGTAATATCACCCAGTTTAAGATAGTCGCCTGTAATATCACCCAGTTTAAGATAGTCGCCTGTAATATCACCCAGTTTAAGATAGTCGCCTGTAATATCACCCAGTTTAAGATAGTCGCCTGTAATATCACCCAGTTTAAGATAATCGCCTGTAATATCACCCAGTTTAAGATAGTCGCATGTAATATAACCCAGTTTAAGATAATCGCCTGTAATATCAACCAGTTTAAGATAGTCGCCTGTAATATCAACCAGTTTAAGATAGTCGCCTGTAATATCACCCAGTTTAAGATAGTCGCCTGTAATATCACCCAGTTTAAGATAGTCGCCTGTAATATCACCCAGTTTAAGATAATCGCCTGTAATATCACCCAGTTTAAGATAATCGCCTGTAATATCACCCAGTTTAAGATAATCGCCTGTAATATCACCCAGTTTAAGATAGTCGCATGTAATATCACCCAGTTTAAGATAGTCGCCTGTAATATAACCCAGTATAAGATAATCGCCTGTAATATCACCCAGTTTAAGATAATCGCCTGTAATATCACTCAGTTTAAGATAGTCGCCTGTAATATCACCCAGTTTAAGATAATCGCCTGTAATATCACTCAGTTTAAGATAATCGCCTGTAATATCACTCAGTTTAAGATAGTCGCCTGTAATATAACCCAGTTTAAGATAATCGCCTGTAATATAACACAGTTTAAGATAATCGCCTGTAATATCACCCAGTTTAAGATAATCGCCTGTAATATCACCCAGTTTAAGATAATCGCCTGTAATATATCACCCAGTTAAAGATCATCGCCTGTAATATCACCCAGTTTAAGATCATCGCCTGTAATATCACCCAGTTTAAGATAGTCGCCTGTAATATCACCCAGTTTAAGATAGTCGCCTGTAATATCACCCAGTTTAAGATAGTCGCCTGTAATATCACCCAGTTTAAGATAGTCGCCTGTAATATCACCCAGTTTAAGATATTCGCCTGTAATATCACCCAGTTTAAGATAGTCGCCTGTAATATAACCCAGTTTAAGATAGTCGCCTGTAATATCACACAGTTTAAGATAGTCGCCTGTAATATCACCCAGTTTAAGATAGTCGCCTGTAATATCACCCAGTTTAAGATAGTCGCCTGTAATATCACCCAGTTTAAGATAGTCGCCTGTAATATCACCCAGTTTAAGATAGTCGCCTGTAATATCACCCAGTTTAAGATAATCGCCTGTAATATCACCCAGTTTAAGATAATCGCCTGTAATATCACCCAGTTTAAGAAATCGCCTGTAATATCACCCTGTTTAAGATAGTCGCCTGTAATATCACCCAGTTTAAGATAGTCGCCTTTAATATCCCCCAGTTTAAGATAATCTCCTGTAATATCAACCAGTTTAAGATAATCGCCTGTAATATCACCCAGTTTAAGATAGTCGCCTTTAATATCCCCCAGTTTAAGATAATCGCCTGTAATATCACCCAGTTTAAGATAGTCGCCTGTAATATCAACCAGTTTAAGATAGTCGCCTGTAATATCACCCAGTTTATGATAGTCGCCTGTAATATAACCCAGTTTAAGATAGTCGCCTGTAATATCACCCAGTTTAAGATAGTCGCCTGTAATATCACCCAGTTTAAGATAGTCGCCTGTAATATCACCCAGTTTAAGATAGTCGCCTGTAATATCACCCAGTTTAAGATAGTCGCCTGTAATATCACCCAGTTTAAGATAGTCGCCTGTAATATCACCCAGTTTAAGATAGTCGCCTGTAATATCACCCAGTTTAAGATAATCGCCTGTAATATCACCCAGTTTAAGATAATCGCCTGTAATATCACCCAGTTTAAGATAATCGCCTTTAATATCTCCCAGTTTAAGATAATCGCCTGTAATATCAACCAGTTTAAGATAATCGCCTGTAATATCACCCAGTTTAAGATAGTCGCCTTTAATATCCCCCAGTTTAAGATAGTCGCCTGTAATATCACCCAGTTTAAGATAGTCGCCTGTAATATCAACCAGTTTAAGATAGTCGCCTGTAATATCACCCAGTTTATGATAGTCGCCTGTAATATCACCCAGTTTAAGATAGTCGCCTGTAATATCACCCAGTTTAAGATAGTCGCCTGTAATATCACCCAGTTTAAGATAGTCGCCTGTAATATCACCCAGTTTAAGATAATCGCCTGTAATATACCCAGTTTATGATAGTCGCCTGTAATATCACCCAGTTTAAGATAATCGCCTGTAATATCAGCCAGTTTAAGATAATCGCCTGTAATATCACCCAGTTTAATATAATCGCCGGTAATTTCACCCAGTTTAAGATAGTCGCCTGTAATATCACCCAGTTTAAGATAGTCGCCTGCAATATCACCCAGTTTAAGATAGTCGCCTGTAATATCACCCAGTTTAAGATAATCGCCTGTAATATCACCGAGATTAAGATAATCGCCTGTAATATCACTCAGTTTAAGATAATCGCATGTAATATCATCCAGTTTAAGATAGTCGCCTGTAATATAACCCAGTTTAAGATAATCGCCTGTAATATCACACAGTTTAAGATAGTCGCCTGTAATATAACCCAGTTTAAGATAGTCGCCTGTAATATCACCCAGTTTAAGATAATCGCCTGTAATATCACACAGTTTAAGATAGTCGCCTGTAATATAACCCAGTTTAAGATAATCGCCTGTAATATCACACAGTTTAAGATAATCGCCTGTAATATCACCCAGTTTAAGATAGTCGCATGTAATATCACCCAGTTTAAGATAGTCGCCTGTAATATAACCCAGTATAAGATAATCGCCTGTAATATCACCCAGTTTAAGATAATCGCCTGTAATATCACCCAGTTTAAGATAATCGCCTGTAATATCAACCAGTTTAAGATAGTCGCCTGTAATATCACCCAGTTTAAGATAATCGCCTGTAATATCAGCCAGTTTAAGATAATCGCCTGTAATATCACCCAGTTTAAGATAGTCGCCTGTAATATCACCCAGTTTAATATAATCGCCTGTAATATCACACAGTTTAAGATAATCGCCTGTAATATCACCCAGTTTAAAATAATCGCCTGTAATATCACCCAGTTTAAGATAGTCGCCTGTAATATCACCCAGTTTAAGATAGTCGCCTGTAATATCCCCCAGTTTAAGATAATCGCCTGTAATATCACCCAGTTTACGATAATCGGCTGTAATATCACCCAGTTTAAGATAGTCGCCTGTAATATCACCCAGTTTAAGATAGTCGCCTGTAATATCACCCAGTTTAAGATCATCGCCTGTAATATCACCCAGTTTAAGATCATCGCCTGTAATATCACCCAGTTTAAGATAGTCGCCTGTAATATCACCCAGTTTAAGATAATCGCCTGTAATATCACCCAGTTTAAGATAATCGCCTGTAATATCACCCAGTTTAAGATCATCGCCTGTAATATCACCCAGTTTAAGATAATCGCATGTAATATCACCCAGTTTAAGATAATCGCCTGTAATATAACACAGTTTAAGATAATCGCCTGTAATATCACCCAGTTTAAGATAATCGCCTGTAATATCACCCAGTGTAAGATAATCGCCTGTAATATCACCCAGTGTAAGATAATCGCCTGTAATATCACCCAGTATAAGATAATCGCCTGTAATATCACCCAGTTTAAGATAATCACCTGTAATATCCCCCAGTTTAAGATAATCACCTGTAATATCCCCCAGTTTAAGATAATCGCCTGTAATATCACCCAGTTTAAGATAATCGCCTGTAATATCACCCAGTTTAAGATAATCGCCTGTAATATCACCCAGTTTAAGATAATCGCCTGTAATATCACCCAGTTTAAGATAATCGCCTGTAATATCACACAGTTTAAGATAATCGCCTGTAATATCCCCCAGTTTAAGATAATCACCTGTATTATCCCCCAGTTTAAGATAATCGCCTGTAATATCACCCAGGTTAAGATAATCGCCTGTAATATCACCCAGTTTAAGATAATCGCCTGTAATATCACCCAGTTTAAGATAATCGCCTGTAATATCACCCAGTTTAAGATAATCGCCTGTAATATCACACAGTTTAAGATAATCGCCTGTAATATCCCCCAGTTTAAGATAATCACCTGTATTATCCCCCAGTTTAAGATAATCGCCTGTAATATCACCCAGTTTAAGATAATCGCCTGTAATATAACCCAGTTAAAGATAATCGCCTGTAATATCACCCAGTTTAAGATAATCGCCTGTAATATCACCCAGTTTACGATAATCGGCTGTAATATCACCCAGTTTAAGATAATCGCCTGTAATATCACCCAGTTTAAGATAGTCGCCTGTAATATCCCCCAGTTTAAGATAATCGCCTGTAATATCACCCAGTTTACGATAATCGGCTGTAATATCACCCAGTTTAAGATAGTCGCCTGTAATATCACCCAGTTTAAGATAGTCGCCTGTAATATCACCCAGTTTAAGATCATCGCCTGTAATATCACCCAGTTTAAGATCATCGCCTGTAATATCACCCAGTTTAAGATAGTCGCCTGTAATATCACCCAGTTTAAGATAATCGCATGTAATATCACCCAGTTTAAGATAATCGCCTGTAATATCACCCAGTTTAAGATCATCGCCTGTAATATCACCCAGTTTAAGATAATCGCATGTAATATCACCCAGTTTAAGATAATCGCCTGTAATATAACACAGTTTAAGATAATCGCCTGTAATATCACCCAGTTTAAGATAATCGCCTGTAATATCACCCAGTGTAAGATAATCGCCTGTAATATCACCCAGTGTAAGATAATCGCCTGTAATATCACCCAGTTTAAGATAATCGCATGTAATATCACCCAGTTTAAGATAATCGCCTGTAATATCACCCAGTTTAAGATAATCGCCTGTAATATCAACCAGTTTAAGATAATCGCCTGTAATATCACCCAGTTTAAGATAATCGCCTGTAATATCACCCAGTTTAAGATAGTCGCCTGTAATAGCACCCAGTTTAAGATAATCGCCTGTAATATCACCCAGTTTAAGATAATCACCTGTAATATCACCCAGTTTAAGATAATCGCCTGTAATATAACACAGTTTAAGATAATCGCCTGTAATATCACCCAGTTTAAGATAATCGCCTGTAATATCACCCAGTTTAAGATAGTCGCCTGTAATATCACCCAGTTTAAGATAATCGCCTGTAATATCACCCAGTTTAAGATAATCGCATGTAATATCACCCAGTTTAAGATAATCGCCTGTAATATAACACAGTTTAAGATAATCGCCTGTAATATCACCCAGTTTAAGATAATCGCCTGTAATATCACCCTGTTTAAGATAGTCGCCTGTAATATCACCCAGTTTAATATAATCGCCTGTAATATCACCCAGTTTAAGATAATCGCCTGTAATATCACCCTGTTTAAGATAGTCGCCTGTAATATCACCCAGTTTAAGATAATCGCCTGTAATATCACCCAGTTTAAGATAATCGCCTGTAATATCACCCAGTTTAAGATAGTCGCCTGTAATATCACCCAGTTTAAGATAATCGCCTGTAATATCACCCAGTTTAAGATAGTCGCCTGTAATATAACACAGTTTAAGATAATCGCCTGTAATATCACCCAGTTTAAGATAATCGCCTGTAATATCACCCAGTTTAAGATAATCGCCTGTAATATCACCCTGTTTAAGATAGTCGCCTGTAATATCACCCAGTTTAAGATAATCGCCTGTAATATAACCCAGTATAAGATAATCGCCTGTAATATCACCCAGTTTAAGATAATCGCCTGTAATATCACCCAGTTTAAGATAATCGCCTGTAATATCACCCAGTTTAAGATAGTCGCCTGTAATATCACCCAGTTTAAGATAATCGCCTGTAATATCACCCAGTTTAATATAATCGGCTGTAATATCACCCAGTTTAAGATAATCGCCTGTAATATCACCCAGTTTAAGATAATCGCCTGTAATATCCCCCAGTTTAAGATAGTCGCCTGTAATATCACCCAGTTTAAGATAATCGCCTGTAATATCACCCAGTTTAAGATAATCGCCTGTAATATAACCCAGTTTAATATAATCGCCTGTAATATCACCCAGTTTAAGATAATCGCCTGTAATATCCCCCAGTTTAAGATAATCGCCTGTAATATCACCCAGTTTAAGATAATCGCCTGTAATATCACACAGTTTAAGATAGTCGCCTGTAATATCACACAGTTTAAGATAATCGCCTGTAATATCACCCAGTTTAAGATAATCGCCTGTAATATCACCCAGTTTAAGATAATCACCTGTAATATCCCCCAGTTTAAGATCATCGCCTGTAATATCACCCAGTTTAAGATAATCGCCTGTAATATCACACAGTTTAAGATAATCGCCTGTAATATCACCCAGTTTAAGATAATCGCCTGTAATATCACCCAGTTTAAGATAATCGCCTGTAATATCACCCAGTTTAAGATAATCGCCTGTAATATCACACAGTTTAAGATAATCGCCTGTAATATCACCCAGTTTAAGATAGTCGCTGTAATATCACCCAGTTTAAGATAGTCGCCTGTAATATCACCCAGTTTAAGATAGTCGCCTGTAATATCACCCAGTTTAAGATAGTCGCCTGTAATATCACCCAGTTTAAGATAGTCGCCTGTAATATCACCCAGTTTAAGATAGTCGCCTGTAATATCACCCAGTTTAAGATAATCGCATGTAATATCACCGAGTTTAAGATAATCGCCTGTAATATAACACAGTTTAAGATAATCGCCTGTAATATCACACAGTTTAATATAATCGCTTGTAATATCACCCAGTTTAAGATAGTCGCCTGTAATATCACCCAGTTTAAGATAGTCGCATGTAATATCACCCAGTTTAAGATAGTCGCCTGTAATATCACCCAGTTTAAGATAATCGCTTGTAATATCACCCAGTTTAAGATAGTCGCCTGTAATATCACCCAGTTTAAGATAGTCGCCTGTAATATCACCCTGTTTAAGATAATCGCCTGTAATATCACCCAGTTTAAGATAATCGCCTGTAATATCACCCAGTTTAAGATAATCGCCTGTAATATCACCCAGTTTAAGATAATCGCCCGTAATATCACCCAGTTTAAGATAGTCGCCTGTAATATCACCCAGTTTAAGATAGTCGCCTGTAATATCACCCAGTTTAAGATAATCGCCTGTAATATACCCAGTTTATGATAGTCGCCTGTAATATCACCCAGTTTAAGATAGTCGCCTGTAATATCACCCAGTTTAAGATAATCGCCTGTAATATCACCCAGTTTAAGATTGTCGCCTGTAATATCACCAAGTTTAAGATAGTCGCCTGTAATATCACCCAGTTTAAGATAGTCGCCTGTAATATCACCCAGTTTAAGATAATCGCCTGTAATATCACCCAGTTTAAGATAGTCGCCTGTAATATCACCCAGTTTAAGATAATCGCCTGTAATATCACCCAGTTTAAGATAATCGCCTGTAATATCACCCAGTTTAAGATAGTCGCCTGTAATATCACCCAGTTTAAGATCATCGCCTGTAATATCACCCAGTTTAAGATAGTCGCCTGTAATATCACTCAGTTTAAAATAGTCGCCTGTAATATCGCCCAGTTTAATATAATCGCCTGTAATTTCACCCAGTTTAAGATAGTCGCCTGTAATATCACCCAGTTTAAGATAGTCGCCTGTAATATCACCCAGTTTAAGATAGTCGCCTGTAATATCACCCAGTTTAAGATAATCGCCTGTAATATCACCGAGATTAAGATAATCGCCTGTAATATCACTCAGTTTAAGATAATCGCATGTAATATCATCCAGTTTAAGATAGTCGCCTGTAATATAACCCAGTTTAAGATAATCGCCTGTAATATCACACAGTTTAAGATAATCGCCTGTAATATAACCCAGTTTAAGATAGTCGCATGTAATATCACCCAGTTTAAGATAATCGCCTGTAATATCACACAGTTTAAGATAATCGCCTGTAATATCACCCAGTTTAAGATAGTCGCCTGTAATATCACCCAGTTTAAGATAATCGCCTGTAATATCACACAGTTTAAGATAATCGCCTGTAATATAACACAGTTTAAGATAATCGCCTGTAATATAACCCAGTTTAAGATAATCGCCTGTAATATCACCCAGTTTAAGATAATCGCCGGTAATATAACACAGTTTAAGATAATCGCCTGTAATATAACCCAGTTTAAGATAATCGCCTGTAATATCACCCAGTTTAAGATAATCGCCTGTAATATAACACAGTTTAAGATAATCGCCTGTAATATAACCCAGTTTAAGATAATCGCCTGTAATATCACCCAGTTTAAGATAATCGCCTGTAATATAACACAGTTTAAGATAATCGCCTGTAATATAACCCAGTTTAAGATAATCGCCTGTAATATCACCCAGTTTAAGATAATCGCCTGTAATATCAACCAGTTTAAGATATTCGCCTGTAATATAACACAGTTTAAGATAATCACCTGTAATATAACCCAGTTTAAGATAATCGCCTGTAATATCACCCAGTTTAAGATAATCGCCTGTAATATAACACAGTTTAAGATAATCGCCTGTAATATAACCCAGTTTAAGATAGTCGCCTGTAATATCACACAGTTTAAGATAATCGCCTGTAATATCACACAGTTTAAGATAATCGCCTGTAATATAACACAGTTTAAGATAATCGCCTGTAATATAACCCAGTTTAAGATAATCGCCTGTAATATCACCCAGTTTAAGATAATCACCTGTAATATCCCCCAGTTTAAGATAATCGCCTGTAATATAACACAGTTTAAGATAATCGCCTGTAATATCACCCAGTTTAAGATAGTCGCCTGTAATATCACCGAGATTAAGATAATCGCCTGTAATATCACTCAGTTTAAGATAATCGCATGTAATATCATCCAGTTTAAGATAGTCGCCTGTAATATAACCCAGTTTAAGATAATCGCCTGTAATATCACACAGTTTAAGATAATCGCCTGTAATATCACCCAGTTTAAGATAATCGGCTGTAATATCACCCTGTTTAAGATAATCGCCTGTAATATCACCCATTTTAAGATAATCGCCTGTAATATAACACAGTTTAAGATAATCGCCTGTAATATCACCCAGTTTAAGATAATCGCCTGTAATATCACCCAGTTTAAGATAATCGCCTGTAATATCACCCAGTTTAAGATAGTCGCCTGTAATATCACCCAGTTTAAGATCATCGCCTGTAATATCACCCAGTTTAAGATAATCGCCTGTAATATCACCCAGTTTAAGATAATCGCCTGTAATATCACCCAGTTTAAGATAGTCGCCTGTAATATCACCCAGTTTAAGATAATCGCCTGTAATATCACCCAGTTTAAGATAATCGCCTGTAATATCACCCAGTTTAAGATAATCGCCTGTAATATCACCCAGTTTAAGATAGTCGCCTGTAATATAACACAGTTTAAGATAATCGCCTGTAATATCACCCAGTTTAAGATAGTCGCCTGTAATATCACCCAGTTTAAGATAATCGCCTGTAATATCAACCAGTTTAAGATAATCGCCTGTAATATCACCCAGTTTAAGATAATCGCCTGTAATATCACCCAGTTTAAGATAGTCGCCTGTAATATCCCCCAGTTTAAGATAATCGCCTGTAATATCAACCAGTTTAAGATAATCACCTGTAATATTCCCCAGTTTAAGATAATCGCCTGTAATATCACCCAGTTTAAGATAATCGCCTGTAATATCACCCAGTTTAAGATAATCGCATGTAATATAACACAGTTTAAGATAGTCGCCTGTAATATCACCCAGTTTAAGATAATCGCCTGTAATATCACCCAGTTTAAGATAATCGCCTGTAATATCACCCAGTTTAAGATAGTCGCCTGTAATATCACCCAGTTTAAGATAGTCGCCTGTAATATCACCCAGTTTAAGATAATCGCCTGTAATATCACCCAGTTTAAGATAATCGCCTGTAATATCACCGAGATTAAGATAATCGCCTGTAATATCACCCAGTTTAAGATAGTCGCCTGTAATATCACCCAGTTTAAGATAATCGCCTGTAATATCACCCAGTTTAAGATAATCGCCTGTAATATCACCCAGTTTAAGATAATCGCCTGTAATATCACACAGTTTAAGATAGTCGCCTGTAATATAACCCAGTTTAAGATAATTGCCTGTAATATCACCCAGTTTAAGATAATCGCCTGTAATATAACCCAGTTTAAGATAGTCGCCTGTAATATCACCCAGTTTAAGATAGTCGCCTGTAATATCACCCAGTTTAAGATAATCGCCTGTAATATCACCCAGTTTAAGATAGTCGCCTGTAATATCACCCAGTTTAAGATAGTCGCCTGTAATATCACCCAGTTTAAGATAGTCGCCTGTAATATCACCCAGTTTAAGATCATCGCCTGTAATATCACCCAGTTTAAGATAGTCGCCTGTAATATCAACCAGTTTAAGATAGTCGCCTGTAATATCACCCAGTTTTAGATAGTCGCCTGTAATATCACCCAGTTTAAGATAGTCGCCTGTAATATCACCCAGTTTAAGATAGTCGCCTGTAATATCAACCAGTTTAAGATAATCGCCTGTAATATCACCCAGTTTAAGATAGTCGCCTGTAATATCACCCAGTTTAAGATAATCGCCTGTAATATCACCCAGTTTAAGATAATCGCCTGTAATATCACCCAGTTTAAGATAGTCGCCTGTAATATCACCCAGTTTAAGATAGTCGCCTGTAATATCACCCGGTTTAAGATAGTCGCCTGTAATATCACCCAGTTTAAGATAGTCGCCTGTAATATCACCCAGTTTAAGATAGTCGCCTGTAATATCACCCAGTTTAAGATAATCGCATGTAATATCACCCAGTTTAAGATAATCGCTTGTAATATCACCCAGTTTAAGATAGTCGCCTGTAATATCACCCAGTTTAAGATAGTCGCATGTAATATCACCCTGTTTAAGATAATCGCCTGTAATATCACCCAGTTTAAGATAATCGCCTGTAATATTACCCAGTTTAAGATAATCGCCCGTAATATCACCCAGTTTAAGATAGTCGCCTGTAATATCACCCAGTTTAAGATAGTCGCCTGTAATATCACCCAGTTTAAGATAATCGCCTGTAATATACCCAGTTTATGATAGTCGCCTGTAATATCACCCAGTTTAAGATAGTCGCCTGTAATATCACCCAGTTTCAGATAATCGCCTGTAATATCAACCAGTTTAAGATAATCGCCTGTAATTTCACCCAGTTTAAGATAGTCGCCTGTAATATCACCCAGTTTAAGATAGTCGCCTGTAATATCACCCAGTTTAAGATAGTCGCCTGTAATATCACCCAGTTTAAGATAATCGCCTGTAATATCACCGAGATTAAGATAATCGCCTGTAATATCACTCAGTTTAAGATAATCGCATGTAATATCATCCAGTTTAAGATAGTCGCCTGTAATATAACCCAGTTTAAGATAATCGCCTGTAATATCACACAGTTTAAGATAATCGCCTGTAATATCACCCAGTTTAAGATAATCGCCTGTAATATCACCCAGTTTAAGATAGTCGCCTGTAATATCACCCAGTTTAAGATAATCGCCTGTAATATCACCCAGTTTAAGATAGTCGCCTGTAATATCACCCAGTTTAAGATAGTCGCCTGTAATATCACCCAGTTTAAGATAGTCGCCTGTAATATCACCCAGTTTAAGATAATCGCCTGTAATATCACACAGTTTAATATAATCGCCTGTAATTTCACCCAATTTAAGATAGTCGCCTGTAATATCACCCAGTTTAAGATAATCGCCTGTAATATAACCCAGTTTAAGATAGTCGCCTGTAATATCACCCAGTTTAAGATAATCGCCTGTAATATCACCCAGTTTAAGATAATCTCCTGTAATATCACACAGTTTAAGATAATCGCCTGTAATATAACCCAGTTTAAGATAGTCGCCTTTAATATCCCCCAGTTTAAGATAATCGCCTGTAATATCACCCAGTTTAAGATAATCGCCTGTAATATCACACAGTTTAAGATAATCGCCTGTAATATAACCCAGTTTAAGATAATCGCCTGTAATATCACCCAGTTTAAGATAATCACCTGTTATATCCCCCAGTTTAAGATAATCGCCTGTAATATAACACAGTTTAAGATAATCGCCTGTAATATCACCCAGTTTAAGATAGTCGCCTGTAATATCACACAGTTAAAGATAGTCGCCTGTAATATCACTCAGTTTAAGATAATCGCCTGTAATATCACCCAGTTTAAGATAATCACCTGTAATATCACCCAGTTTAATATAGTCGCCTGTAATATCACCCAGTTTAAGATAATCGCCTGTAATATCACCCAGTTTAAGATAATCGCCTGTAATATAACACAGTTTAAGATAATCGCCTGTAATATCACCCAGTTTAAGATAATCGCCTGTAATATAACACAGTTTAAGATAATCGCCTGTAATATCACCCAGTTTAAGATAATCACCTGTTATATCCCCCAGTTTAAGATAATCGCCTGTAATATAACACAGTTTAAGATAATCGCCTGTAATATAACACAGTTTAAGATAATCGCCTGTAATATAACACAGTTTAAGATAATCGCCTGTAATATCACCCAGTTTAAGATAATCACCTGTAATATCACCCAGTTTAAGATAGTCGCCTGTAATATCACTCAGTTTAAGATAATCGCCTGTAATATCACCCAGTTTAAGATAATCGCCTGTAATATCACCCAGTTTAAGATAATCGCCTGTAATATAACACAGTTTAAGATAATCGCCTGTAATATAACCCAGTTTAAGATAATCGCCTGTAATATCACCCAGTTTAAGATAGTCGCCTGTAATATCACCCAGTTTAAGATAATCGCCTGTAATATCACCCAGTTTAAGATAATCGCCTGTAATATCACCCAGTTTAAGATAGTCGCCTGTAATATAACACAGTTTAAGATAATCGCCTGTAATATCACCCAGTTTAAGATAGTCGCCTGTAATATCACCCAGTTTAAGATAATCACCTGTAATATCACCCAGTTTAAGATAATCGCCTGTAATATCACCCAGTTTAAGATAATCGCCTGTAATATCACCCAGTTTAAGATAATCGCCTGTAATATAACCCAGTTTAAGATAATCGCCTGTAATATAACCCAGTTTAAGATAATCGCCTGTAATATGACCCAGTTTAAGATAATCGCCTGTAATATAACCCAGTTTAAGATAATCGCCTGTAATATCAACCAGTTTAAGATAATCACCTGTAATATCCCCCAGTTTAAGATAATCGCCTGTAATATAACACAGTTTAAGATAATCGCCTGTAATATCACCCAGTTTATGATAGTCGCCTGTAATATCACCCAGTTTAAGATAATCACCTGTAATATCACCCAGTTTAAGATAATCGCCTGTAATATCACCCAGTTTAAGATAGTCGCCTGTAATATCACCCAGTTTATGATAGTCGCCTGTAATATCACCCAGTTTAAGATAATCACCTGTAATATCACCCAGTTTAAGATAATCACCTGTAATATCACCCAGTTTAAGATAATCGCCTGTAATATCACCCAGTTTAAGATCATCGCCTGTAATATAACACAGTTTAAGATAAGCGCCTGTAATATCACCCAGTTTAAGATAGTCGCCTGTAATATCACCCAGTTTAAGATAATCGCCTGTAATATCACCCAGTTTAAGATAGTCGCCTGTAATATCACCCAGTTTAAGATAGTCGCCTGTAATATCACCCAGTTTAAGATCATCGCCTGTAATATAACACAGTTTAAGATAAGCGCCTGTAATATCACCCAGTTTAAGATAGTCGCCTGTAATATCACCCAGTTTAAGATAATCACCTGTAATATCACCCAGTTTAAGATAATCGCCTGTAATATCACCCAGTTTAAGATAATCACCTGTAATATCACCCAGTTTAAGATAATCGCCTGTAATATCCCCCAGTTTAAGATAATCGCCTGTAATATAACACAGTTTAAGATAATCGCCTGTAATATCACCCAGTTTAAGATAATCGCCTGTAATATAACACAGTTTAAGATAATCGCATGTAATATAACACAGTTTAAGATAATCGCCTGTAATATCACCCAGTTTAAGATAATCGCCTGTAATATCACCCAGTTTAAGATAATCGCCTGTAATATCACCCAGTTTAAGATAGTCGCCTGTAATATCACCCAGTTTAAGATAATCGCCTGTAATATAACCCAGTTTAAGATAGTCGCCTGTAATATCACCCAGTTTAAGATAATCGCCTGTAATATCACCCAGTTTAAGATAATCGCCTGTAATATAACACAGTTTAAGATAATCGCCTGTAATATCACACAGTTTAAGATAATCGCCTGTAATATCACCCAGTTTAAGATAATCGCCTGTAATATCACCCAGTTTAAGATAATCACCTGTAATATCACCCAGTTTAAGATAATCACCTGTAATATCACCCAGTTTAAGATAATCGCCTGTAATATCACCCAGTTTAAGATAATCACCTGTAATATCACCCAGTTTAAGATAATCACCTGTAATATCACCCAGTTTAAGATAATCGCATGTAATATCACCCAGTTTAAGATAATCACCTGTAATATCACCCAGTTTAAGATAGTCGCCTGTAATATCACCCAGTTTAAGATAATCACCTGTAATATCACCCAGTTTAAGATAATCGCCTGTAATATCACCCAGTTTAAGATAATCGCCTGTAATATCCCCCAGTTTAAGATAATCGCCTGTAATATCACACAGTTTAAGATAATCGCCTGTAATATCACCCAGTTTAAGATAATCGCCTGTAATATCCCCCAGTTTAAGATAGTCGCCTGTAATATCACACAGTTTAAGATAATCGCCTGTAATATCACCCAGTTTAAGATAATCGCCTGTAATATCCCCCAGTTTAAGATAATCGCATGTAATATCACACAGTTTAAGATAATCACCTGTAATATCACACAGTTTAAGATAATCGCCTGTAATATCCCCCAGTTTAAGATAATCACCTGTAATATCACCCAGTTTAAGATAATCGCCTGTAATATCACCCAGTTTAAGATAGTCGCCTGTAATATCACCCAGTTTAAGATAGTCGTCTGTAATATCACCCAGTTTAAGATAGTCGCCTGTAATATCACCCAGTTTAAGATAATCGCCTGTAATATCACCCAGTTTAAGATAATCGCCTGTAATATCACCCAGTTTAAGATAATCGCCTGTAATATCACCCAGTTTAAGATAGTCGCCTGTAATATCACCCAGTTTAAGATAATCGCCTGTAATATCACCCAGTTTAAGATAGTCGCCTGTAATATCACCCAGTTTAAGATAGTCGCCTGTAATATCACCCAGTTTAAGATAATCGCCTGTAATATCAACCAGTTTAAGATAATCACCTGTAATATCACCCAGTTTAAGATAATCGCCTGTAATATCACCCAGTTTAAGATAATCGCCTGTAATATGACCCAGTTTAAGATAATCGCCTGTAATATCACCCAGTTTAAGATAATCGCCTGTAATATCACCCAGTTTAAGATAATCGCCTGTAATATCAACCAGTTTAAGATAATCGCCTGTAATATAACCCAGTTTAAGATAATCGCCTGTAATATCAACCAGTTTAAGATAATCACCTGTAATATCACCCAGTTTAAGATAATCGCCTGTAATATCACCCAGTTTAAGATAATCGCCTGTAATATGACCCAGTTTAAGATAATCGCCTGTAATATCACCCAGTTTAAGATAATCGCCTGTAATATCACCCAGTTTAAGATAATCGCCTGTAATATCAACCAGTTTAAGATAATCGCCTGTAATATAACCCAGTTTAAGATAATCGCCTGTAATATCAACCAGTTTAAGATAATCACCTGTAATATCACCCAGTTTAAGATAATCGCCTGTAATATCCCCCAGTTTAAGATAATCGCCTGTAATATCAACCAGTTTAAGATAATCGCCTGTAATATCACCCAGTTTAAGATAATCGCCTGTAATATCACCCAGTTTAAGATAATCGCCTGTAATATAACACAGTTTAAGATAATCGCCTGTAATATAACACAGTTTAAGATAATCGCCTGTAATATCACCCAGTTTAAGATAATCGCCTGTAATATCACCCAGTTTAAGATAATCGCCTGTAATATCACCCAGTTTAAGATAGTCGCCTGTAATATCACCCAGTTTAAGATAGTCGCCTGTAATATCAACCAGTTTAAGATAATCGCCTGTAATATAACACAGTTTAAGATAATCGCCTGTAATATCACCCAGGTTAAGATAATCGCCTGTAATATCACCCAGTTTAAGATAATCGCCTGTAATATCACCCAGTTTAGGATAGTCGCCAATAATATCACCCAGTTTAAGATAATCGCCTGTAATATCACCCAGTTTAAGATAGTCGCCTGTAATATCAACCAGTTTAAGATAATCACCTGTAATATCCCCCAGTTTAAGATAATCGCCTGTAATATCACCCAGTTTAAGATAATCGCCTGTAATATAACCCAGTTTAAGATAATCGCCTGTAATATAACACAGTTTAAGATAATCGCCTGTAATATCACCCAGTTTAAGATAATCGCCTGTAATATCACCCAGTTTAAGATAATCGCCTGTAATATCAACCAGTTTAAGATAGTCGCCTGTAATATCACCCAGTTTAAGATAATCGCCTGTAATATCAACCAGTTTAAGATAATCGCCTGTAATATCACCCAGTTTAAGATAGTCGCCTGTAATATCACCCCGTTTAAGATAATCACCTGTAATATCCCCCAGTTTAAGATAATCGCCTGTAATATCACCCAGTTTAAGATAGTCGCCTGTAATATCACCCAGTTTAAGATAGTCGCCTGTAATATCACCCAGTTTAAGATAGTCGCCTGTAATATCACCCAGTTTAAGATAATCGCCTGTAATATAACACAGTTTAAGATAATCGCCTGTAATATCACCCAGTTTAAGATAATCGCCTGTAATATCACCCAGTTTAAGATAATCGCCTGTAATATAACACAGTTTAAGATAATCGCCTGTAATATCACCCCGTTTAAGATAATCGCCTGTAATATCACCCAGTTTAAGATAATCGCCTGTAATATCACCCAGTTTAAGATAATCGCCTGTAATATCACACAGTTTAAGATAGTCGCCTGTAATATAACCCAGTTTAAGATAATCGCCTGTAATATCACACAGTTTAAGATAATCGCCTGTAATATCACCCAGTTTAAGATAGTCGCCTGTAATATCACCCAGTTTAAGATAGTCGCCTGTAATATCACCCAGTTTAAGATAGTCGCCTGTAATATCACCCAGTTTAAGATAGTCGCCTGTAATATCACCCAGTTTAAGATAGTCGCCTGTAATATCACCCAGTTTAAGATAGTCGCCTGTAATATCAACCAGTTTAAGATAGTCGCCTGTAATATCACCCAGTTTAAGATCATCGCCTGTAATATCACCCAGTTTAAGATAATCGCCTGTAATATCAACCAGTTTAAGATAGTCGCCTGAAATATCACCCAGTTTAAGATAGTCGCCTTTAATATCACCCAGTTTAAGATAGTCGCCTGTAATATCACCCAGTTTAAGATAGTCGCCTGTAATATCAACCAGTTTAAGATAATCGCCTGTAATATCACCCAGTTTAAGATAGTCGCCTGTAATATCACCAGGTTTAAGATAATCGCCTGTAATATCACCCAGTTTAAGATAATCGCCTGTAATATCAACCAGTTTAAGATAGTCGCCTGTAATATCACCCAGTTTAAGATAGTCGCCTGTAATATCACCCAGTTTAAGATAGTCGCCTGTAATATCACCCAGTTTAAGATAGTCGCCTGTAATATCAACCAGTTTAAGATAATCGCCTGTAATATCAACCAGTTTAAGATAATCGCCTGTAATATCACCCAGTTTAAGATAATCGCCTGTAATATCACCCAGTTTAAGATAATCGCCTGTAATATCAACCAGTTTAAGATAATCGCCTGTAATATCACCCAGTTTAAGATAGTCGCCTGTAATATCAACCAGTTTAAGATAGTCGCCTGTAATATCACCCAGTTTAAGATAATCGCCTGTAATATCATCCAGTTTAAGATAATCGCCTGTAATATAACCCAGTTTAAGATAATCGCCTGTAATATCACCCAGTTTAAGATAATCGCCTGTAATATCACCCAGTTTAAGATAATCGCCTGTAATATCACCCAGTTTAAGATAATCGCCTGTAATATCATCCAGTTTAAGATAATCGCCTGTAATATAACCCAGTTTAAGATAATCGCCTGTAATATTATCCAGTTTAAGATAATCGCCTGTAATATCACCCAGTTTAAGATAATCGCCTGTAATATCACCCAGTTTAAGATAATCGCCTGTAATATCACCCAGTTTAAGATAATCACCTGTAATATCCCCCAGTTTAAGATAATCGCCTGTAATATCAACCAGTTTAAGATAATCGCCTGTAATATCACCCAGTTTAAGATAATCGCCTGTAATATCACCCAGTTTAAGATAGTCGCCTGTAATATCACCCAGTTTAAGATAATCGCCTGTAATATAACACAGTTTAAGATAATCGCCTGTAATATAACCCAGTTTAAGATAGTCGCCTGTAATATCACCCAGTTTAAGATAGTCGCCTGTAATATAACCCAGTTTAAGATAGTCGCATGTAATATCACCCAGTTTAAGATAATCGCCTGTAATATAACACAGTTTAAGATAGTCACCTGTAATATCACACAGTTTAAGATAATCGCCTGTAATATCACCCCGTTTAAGATAATCGCCTGTAATATCACCCAGTTTAATATAATCGCCTGTAATATCACCCAGTTTAAGATAATCGCCTGTAATATCACACAGTTTAAGATAGTCGCCTGTAATATAACCCAGTTTAAGATAATCGCCTGTAATATCACAGTTTAAGATAATCGCCTGTAATATCACCCAGTTTAAGATAGTCGCCTGTAATATCACCCAGTTTAAGATAGTCGCCTGTAATATCACCCAGTTTAAGATAGTCGCCTGTAATATCACCCAGTTTAAGATAGTCGCCTGTAATATCACCCAGTTTAAGATAGTCGCCTGTAATATCACCCAGTTTAAGATAGTCGCCTGTAATATCAACCAGTTTAAGATAGTCGCCTGTAATATCACCCAGTTTAAGATCATCGCCTGTAATATCACCCAGTTTAAGATAATCGCCTGTAATATCAACCAGTTTAAGATAGTCGCCTGAAATATCACCCAGTTTAAGATAGTCGCCTTTAATATCACCCAGTTTAAGATAGTCGCCTGTAATATCACCCAGTTTAAGATAGTCGCCTGTAATATCAACCAGTTTAAGATAATCGCCTGTAATATCACCCAGTTTAAGATAGTCGCCTGTAATATCACCCAGTTTAAGATAATCGCCTGTAATATCACCCAGTTTAAGATAATCGCCTGTAATATCAACCAGTTTAAGATAGTCGCCTGTAATATCACCCAGTTTAAGATAGTCGCCTGTAATATCACCCAGTTTAAGATAGTCGCCTGTAATATCACCCAGTTTAAGATAGTCGCCTGTAATATCAACCAGTTTAAGATAATCGCCTGTAATATCAACCAGTTTAAGATAATCGCCTGTAATATCACCCAGTTTAAGATAATCGCCTGTAATATCACCCAGTTTAAGATAATCGCCTGTAATATCAACCAGTTTAAGATAATCGCCTGTAATATCACCCAGTTTAAGATAGTCGCCTGTAATATCAACCAGTTTAAGATAGTCGCCTGTAATATCACCCAGTTTAAGATAATCGCCTGTAATATCATCCAGTTTAAGATAATCGCCTGTAATATAACCCAGTTTAAGATAATCGCCTGTAATATCACCCAGTTTAAGATAATCGCCTGTAATATCACCCAGTTTAAGATAATCGCCTGTAATATCACCCAGTTTAAGATAATCGCCTGTAATATCATCCAGTTTAAGATAATCGCCTGTAATATAACCCAGTTTAAGATAATCGCCTGTAATATTATCCAGTTTAAGATAATCGCCTGTAATATCAGCCAGTTTAAGATAATCGCCTGTAATATCACCCAGTTTAAGATAATCGCCTGTAATATCACCCAGTTTAAGATAATCACCTGTAATATCCCCCAGTTTAAGATAATCGCCTGTAATATCAACCAGTTTAAGATAATCGCCTGTAATATCACCCAGTTTAAGATAATCGCCTGTAATATCACCCAGTTTAAGATAGTCGCCTGTAATATCACCCAGTTTAAGATAATCGCCTGTAATATAACACAGTTTAAGATAATCGCCTGTAATATAACCCAGTTTAAGATAGTCGCCTGTAATATCACCCAGTTTAAGATAGTCGCCTGTAATATAACCCAGTTTAAGATAGTCGCATGTAATATCACCCAGTTTAAGATAATCGCCTGTAATATAACACAGTTTAAGATAGTCGCCTGTAATATCACACAGTTTAAGATAATCGCCTGTAATATCACCCAGTTTAAGATAATCGCCTGTAATATCACCCAGTTTAAGATAGTCGCATGTAATATCACCCAGTTTAAGATAATCGCCTGTAATATAACACAGTTTAAGATAGTCGCCTGTAATATCACACAGTTTAAGATAATCGCCTGTAATATCACCCAGTTTAAGATAATCGCCTGTAATATAACACAGTTTAAGATAGTCGCCTGTAATATCACACAGTTTAAGATAATCGTCTGTAATATCACCCAGTTTAAGATAATCGCCTGTAATATCACTCAGTTTAAGATAATCGCATGTAATATCATCCAGTTTAAGATAGTCGCCTGTAATATCACACAGTTTAAGATAGTCGCCTGTAATATCACCCAGTTTAAGATAATCGCCTGTAATATCACCCAGTTTAAGATAATCGCCTGTAATATAACACAGTTTAAGATAATCGCCTGTAATATCACCCAGTTTAAGATAATCGCCTGTAATATCACCCAGTTTAAGATAATCGCCTGTAATATCACCCAGTTTAAGATAGTCGCCTGTAATATCACCCAGTTTAAGATAATCGCCTGTAATATCACCCAGTTTAAGATAATCGCCTGTAATATCAACCAGTTTAAGATAGTCGCCTGTAATATCACCCAGTTTAAGATAGTCGCCTGTAATATCACCCAGTTTAAGATAGTCGCCTGTAATATCACCCAGTTTAAGATAGTCGCCTTTAATATCAACCAGTTTAAGATAATCGCCTGTAATATCAACCAGTTTAAGATAATCGCCTGTAATATCACCCAGTTTAAGATAGTCGCCTGTAATATCACCCAGTTTAAGATAATCGCCTGTAATATCACCCAGTTTAAGATAATCGCCTGTAATATCAACCAGTTTAAGATAGTCGCCTGTAATATCACCCAGTTTAAGATAGTAGCCTGTAATATCACCCAGTTTAAGATAGTCGCCTGTAATATCACCCAGTTTAAGATAATCGCCTGTAATATCAACCAGTTTAAGATAATCGCCTGTAATATCACCCAGTTTAAGATAATCGCCTGTAATATCACCCAGTTTAAGATAGTCGCCTGTAATATCATCCAGTTTAAGATAATCGCCTGTAATATCACCCAGTTTAAGATAATCGCCTGTAATATCAACCAGTTTAAGATAGTCGCCTGTAATATCACCCAGTTTAAGATAATCGCCTGTAATATCATCCAGTTTAAGATAATCGCCTGTAATATCCACAGTGGATCAACGGACACGAACCAAAACCGGAAGTCGTAGATTTCGAGGTGGAGAAATATCAGTCGACAAATATTTGTTGACATTTTTTTACGGTTTTTTGGGAAAATAAACGCTTGGATAGCATATCTGACCAACTGAAGGTGAGTGAATATTTCTTAGCTAATGTTCGGACACCGACGATCAATTTAAGTCAGTTGTCATTGTTCGATCGCGGAAAAAATGTCATTTAATCATCGCCGCGAGACGATTTCTTTCCCAAAATATCCCAGAAAATCATACTTTTCACATTCATCGCAGAAAGCTGGTGCAACAACCTATATACCAATCGAAAGACCTGTTTTCCCCCCACAAATGCAGATATTTAGTATTTTCACGAACTGTCTCAAAATTCCAAATTTCATCTTTTGATGCTGGTACCCACCTCGAAAATACTGTCCGGTTAGTCCTGTACACCCCGGAATTTAGTTGCAATCCACCAGACCCGGCTGACAGTTTTTGTTGTTTAATCAAGAGTCGAAATGGATTAGTTGGTTGGCTGCCTTTCGTTAACAGTGGCACGTTTTTGGCCAACTGCTCTTCTGTTGCAACTATATTATACTGGTCAAGTTTAGTTACCGAGTACAGTTTGCAATTTGTTCTCATAACATTCGTTCAGATCGTGTAAGGTCATTAACCAAAGAATTATTTATGGAAATATTGTTAGAAAAAGAATATTACAATTCCGTCCATGACCAAGGCCGTAGCAACAGGATTGTTTTGATGGTGGGAGGTATAGATGTATTTTCCAATAGTTTGATATTTCAGCCAGTATATAGCGTGATATTTGATACTTAAAAAAAAAACTAAAATTCGATTAATTTAAGAAAAAACAAATCGGGACCCATGGCTGTTCTTTTTCGTTATGGCCACCTTCGGGACCCACCACCCGAGTTTTGATTTCGATTGTATAAAGTTTTCACTACATTTTTCGGGTATATATATACACCCCTTTATTTTTATGTTTTAAACTACAGGCACCCACCCATATTTCGGAGAATTTTCGCTAATATTACATATTATAGCATATCCATCAAATACGCAGATGTTTATTTCCATTTCTATGAGAGGCCAAATTCACATTTCATAATTAATTGCAGTTAAGCAATAGCACTTAAGCATAATTATTTGCGATTAAGCGCAATTCATGGTTATATGTAACTATGTACCCCTGGTGAATAAATAGGTGTATCTATAACTAAACCTGAACATATCACCTCCTTGTTTTCACTGCTTTGGATAGTTGGGATTGTGAACTAGCCTAAATTCTTTATCAAAATGGGTGACTCGCGACAGTATTACCTTCTGTTTTAGTCGAGTCGAGTCGAGTCGAGGAACCAACCCATCAAAGCTCAAGTGTGATCAGATATCGATTATTGAAATTTGTTATTTCAATTGATTGCTGCCCAGAAACACGCCGTCAAAAGGGTCAAAATTGCGGATGAAGATGGATAACTCTAAAACAAGTGGTAATACGGTAAAATTTCGTGATACTTTAGTAATTATACGGCCATATTTTGTTGAACAAAATGTTTAGAAATCACACGTTTTTGGGAAATTTGATACCATAGCTGACAGTGTCAGCATTATTTTTTGCAGTTAATCGATTCTGATAACTAAAGCTTATTTTGAAGAAATATTGTTGTTGTTGTTGTTGTTGTTGTATCTTTATAATATGGGTCTTTCTGATCGGATTGAGGACCTTTAGTTTAAATTAGCCAAATGCAGATACACCCGGTCATGCTAATAGTTAAGTTATATGGATAGTTACACTTACTCTCAAGCAACTCATAGCGCTTAATCGCAATTAATTGCACTTAAGCGCAATTCATTTCAATTATGCGCAAATGCCATATGTGCATATGCTTCAGCGCGATATGTGGTATTTGCGCGTAAGCGCAGTTCATTATTATATGTGAATTTGACCTTCAATGCAGTTAATTTTGTGTCTATATATATGAACGAGTAGGATCTGCCTGCATTTCTTCTGTCCGTTTAAATTTGAATATATACGCGACCAATTGCGTTAAAACTTCCCAACCAAATTGTCCAGTGTGTGAATCAATGTGGAAACAATTAATTATGGCGCGATTTGAATAGAACAGGACAAAAATCACGTGCCTATATATTTACAAAAGTAACTTGCATCTGGTCCCACATTCAGTTGTACGCTATAGATTGGAATTTTACCCGCTATATACATGTAGGAAACACAACACTTCTACATTAATGGACAGCCAAGGTGGGATTAAGAATACAACAACTCGAAAGAACACTGGTGTTTCCTGATGATGTTTCTATTCTCTATATCAACCGAGAGTACCAATATTTCGTATAGTATTGTATAGTATAGTATTGTATAGTATTTTATTATAAATAATTTTTATATTTTTTATTTTCAATAATTTTATTTTCAAACGTCGATTGCCTCAGCGACGCCGCCAGCCTTTGCCTCACAGTGGTTACATATGAAGGCAGGCATGCGATCCTCTCGTCAGTAGCACCTGGAATTATAAAATAATATCGCTTAGTGGACTTGAACTTAGGCTAATATTAGTAACAGATATAGCTGTACACCCCTCCGACAGTATGTTTTAGTCCCCTCCTCTTATTGTTTTAACCATTGCTGAATATTGAAAACAATAATTTTCTAAGTCGAAAAATGTCATATATAACTCCACACAAACAAGTCTGACATATTTCATAATCATAGGTTCGCATGTTCCCATGGTACTAAATATATATATGCCAAGCAAAAAAAAACAAATGACCGCAAAACTTAGGAATAAAAACTCGGAAAATTGCATCCACGAAATGACGAACAAGCTGCTTCCTGTATAACCCCACAACTCGTTGCGAGTGTATACTCAAATATATAAAGGGTAAAAATCGGCACACCGCTGCATTTTTCTGAAAAAAGTTGGATGTAAATAAAAACATGTATGTCGGCCTTCCGTGAGTGATGACAAGTCAGAGTTAACAATATGACATACATCAAAAGTTATATGTTTACCAAACATGTACTTCGTAGTTGGATTTCAGTTACAGGTTACAGTTCAGTTATATATATAAGTCACTGCCTGGATGTTATGTTGTACCAGGAGACATACACAACATTATGAACACCCAGAACCATTGTGGCCACGCAAAAGTCAAATGAAACGCCCATCATCTGCGGCAAAATGCTTTTTCGACCAGAAATTGAAGATGACAGACTTCAGCAAAATCACGACTAAGCCGACAGATTTTTTACAACTAATGATTAATTTTTTCGGGACTAACCGGACAGTATTTTCGAGGTGGGTACCTGCATCAAAACATGAAAGTTGGAATGTTGAGATAGTCCGTGAAAATACTCAAAATATGCATTTGTGGGGGGAAAACAGGCCTTTCGATTGGTATATAGGTTGTTGCGACAGCTGTCTGCGATGAATGTGAAAAGTATGATTTTCTGGGATATATTGGGGAAGAACTCGTCTCGCGGCGATGATTAAATGACATTTTTTCCGCGATCGAACAATGACAACTGACTTAAATTGATCGTCGGTGTCCGAACATTAGCGAAGAAATATTCACTCACCTTCAGTTGGTCAGATATGCTATCCAAGCGTTTATTTTCCCAAAAAACCGTCAAAAAATGTCAACAAATATTTGTCGACTGATATTTCTCCACCTCGAAATCTACGACTTACGGTTTTGGTTCGTGTCCGTTGATCCACTGTGGTATCGATCTGTTTGGTGTTATATAAGGATTAACTGTCATGTGGACTGTTTTTATGGAGATGTAACGGTGAGGTAAGTGGACATAACTTGTGTAAAACCCGAAGGGTTTTACATACAAGTTATGTCCACTTACCTCACCGTTACATCTCCATAAAAATAGTCCACATGACAGTTAATCCTTATATTTATATACATTTAGCGAAAAAGCCACTTTTGTAAATATATTTAAATCGAAAAGTGTATCGTGACAAGATCAGCCCAAAATACCCAATAGCACCCTTGGCAAAAGTTAATAGGAACAATTTCTCTTCATGTTGAAACCCGATGATGTATTAAGTCAATCCTGCGCGAGTCCAAATGCGCCCAAAACATTACGCGTTCGTCTTTCCAAACCTAATGACGTATCGATTGTGTTATTAGCTTGGTGTTATGAGGCGTTACGCATTCACCGAGAAATAACTGCAACTAGCCACGTGGGCGCCAACCAATCAGAATGCTGGATTTAGTGATGACAACACTTAGTGTGTAAAAATATCTTTTTACTGGCTCTTCTATTCGGCTGTCATCAGTAACTTTTTAATCCCATATCATGCCAGGAAGCTCTACTCTGGCTACGTCCATAGCGACCATACGATACGATTTATTTGCATAGACATCAATAAAGGCAGTATGCTAACAATACAATTCATAATAAAACAATAAACAATTACATGTGGACATGGCATGTCTAGCTACATTGTATATGTATTTTATTGCGTGATCGCAAGCATAATATTCATTCAGAACGCTTATCAAAGAAGCGCCTGACTACGTTGCTGATTTTGCTGCTTATTTCAGGGTTGTCATTTTTCATTATAAGAATTTCTGATCGTTTGACATACTTGTAAAATTACTGTGATGTCTACCAACAATTTGGAAAAGTTCATCTCTGAGATCGCAATAGTGTGGACATTCCACAATGAAATGATACTCATTTTCTATATCAGAACCGGTCCTGCATTTAAGGCACAGTCTCTTCCCCTCCTTAATTATAGGCTGATGATGTCTACCCTTTTCAATGGCGAGTTTGTGTTCACTAACACGGAGTTTTGTAAAACTAATCCTATTTTTTAAAGATGTTGTGTTTATTAAGTAAGTCTCTGAGACATAATCATTTTTAAACAATCTATATGTTATGAGTTTATGTTATGGCCATCTCGTTTAGAGTAATCAAATATAAATCTCTTGAATTATTTCACATGTTCTTCCTGGAGCTTACACTTGAGATTTCTAATGATACCATATGTTATGAAAAACCTGGGCACTCCATAGAAATCATTGTCAGAACTACGCTCAATTGTAAATATTTACTACTCGATTCGGGACGCATCTATCGGCGATAAACTAACGAAAACGATTTCGTCACCGAGAGTCACTGCATCTAATTTATATATAAGAATGACGGTGTGTATTGTCAAATTGGATATAATATTTGTAAAAATTACTACTTTAAACAAGATCATTCTCCATTTCTATTTGATCACCATACCGGAGTGTTTCACATCACTTTAAGTGATACCTGTTCCTTAACCCTTTACCCAACAAACCGGCCAAAAACGGCCAAATAAAGCTGCAACAGCCTAAATTATCTTGGGTCTGTCTCAATAGAACCATACAAATATGGATATCATTGGAACCGGCTCCTTGACCACATTGTGATAGTTACAGTTATGCCCTGTGCCAATGCATTCTCTTATATATGCGAGTCGACCATAGGTCGCCTCGCATATATAAGAGAATGCATTGGCCTTAAAA
The DNA here is from genome assembly GCA_032622095.1 of Siphonodentalium dalli. NCBI lineage: Eukaryota > Metazoa > Mollusca > Scaphopoda > Gadilida > Siphonodentaliidae > Siphonodentalium > Siphonodentalium dalli. The sequence continues at coordinate 257,593,848 of CP136061.1, read as the reverse complement.
AAAACTTTTTTTAGCACTTTTTACTATTTTTTCTTACATTCTTTAACAATTTTATAATTTTTAATGTGTTAAGCCAATGCATTCTCTTATATATGGGAGGCGACCTATGGTCGACTCGCATATATAAGAGAATGCATTGGCACAGGGCCCTTCTGTTGGGTAAAGGGTTAATAATATATTTCACAATGTCTGTAAAGTTCCCAGCTCAAGTAATCATGGTTAGACGGCTTTTGTGAGCAAGTTTGCTTTGCGTCGTTTACAAACATGGGATTCCTCCAGGGCCATTAATTGAATGTTTATTGCGAAATCGGCTCACAAATATCACTTAGATCATAGAATGTTGAACTGGTATACCACCCATACTGTGAAATAGATTATTATAGTAAGGAATAAGTTACAAGTATACATGTATTAACCAAGCCTTGAAATAGTGAGCCTGTCATTTGCAGAATGAGGTCCCCAGAGGGTGAATTTAGTGATGATAGCGGCCTAGCATCACCAAATTCATCCTCTGGAGACCTCACTCTGCTTACATCTCAGCAGAATGAGGTTCACAGAGGGTGAATTTGGTGATGCTAGCCCGCTATGCGGGGTAGCATCACTAAATTCACCCTCTGGGAACCTCTTTCTGCAAATGACAGACACACTATTTCAAGGTTTGGTATTAACAAATAAACATGTTCCCTGTTCAAAGTTAAAAAGTTCGGCCCCACTTCAAAAGGTTCCCAGGTTTTCAACTGGCGCATAGTACAGATTCATGACGTGATCTACAGATCGACTCAACATGCATAACTTGAAAACCATAGTCAGAAATGGTAACGCCACCAAGATCATATTATTAGCCATAAATATAAATTATAATATAATTATAATATAAAATATTATTCATTAGTTACCGCTAATATAGTCGCTAACTAATGAATAATATTATTTTATTGACTTGTTAAACAACATCTAATAAATATTCATCTTATTTACAACTTTAAGGAGTCCTTCTGGCACACGAGAATATTTATCGCCGTTTGATTTGCACCAAGTGAACTCGGCGCATATATAATTGATAGAACAGACCTCTATTATGATGATCGTGTCGTTATTTGTTTAAAATAGGTATCAATTGACATATACGCACCCGTTCACTCATTAAAATCTACATATATCGCCCATTTTAGGGGACTTCCGCGAATTCGGGGTCTTCCGCAAAGTGACCTCCGCAAATAGGGCCCTACTGCAAATCGTCGCACGCAATGCAATTTGTAAACAAATACGATTGACATGCGTTTTAACGAGATGAGCTTTAATTAAATGAAAGAAGCAATGCTACATAAACTATTTGTCATGGACTCAGCCAGTGTGCCATATATCTGTGTCAACTAAGGTCGCTTTGCGTGGTAAAAGTGAAAAGTGAAAGTGGAAAATCCTATTGAAAATGAAAGTAGCCTACAATTTTGGGAGTTCCGCGGCAGATTCAGAGAATATATACTATTGAAAGTGAATGTACGATTCCTGGAATTCTATCAGATATCGCGACTCTGCTCGTTTTCGTGACCATAGGTTATATATAGGGCCTATATGACCACGAAAACGAGTCGAGTCACGATACATCCATCGGTACAAACACATTGTGTATACGATACAATTTTGACTTGATGACCAGAAAATATAAGATAGCGGTTACTCCAACAGAACAGGCATGCGCACCCCAATTAAAATTACCCATAATTCACTTCTCTACACCAGGGGCTCCCAATGGGTTATACATTATTTTCAGGCTATCAGATTATTTATATTTTCAACAACATATTATTACACCGGTGACTTTAAGTTAACAATTTCAGCCTGTCCTGACTCTATCGATACGATTGAGTCATATTTTCAAAAACATATTATACACCGGTGGCGTTAACTTTACAATTTCAGCATCTACGTGATTCTGTCGGTACGATAGAGTAAGGTACAAAAAAAAAATCTCCCACAATGCATTTGCCCAGTCGACCACAGAATATCAAAATCTCCGAAACAACTTACACCACATATGGCGTAATGTTCGTGAACGGCCACTCTATACGTTGAGCTACAACTTCAACCACGACACAATCATAGGGAGTTTTATTCCCCCGATTATTTATTTATAGTTGCTGTTCAATAGGAAGTCAAATTCTCAGACAAAGCATTATCCCCTGATTTGACTCTGTCTCGCCCTTATCATTGTCGCTGCTGGACAAGTTATCTTCCCCAGTTTAAGATAATCGCCTGCAATATCGACCAGTCTGGTGTTATATCTGTTACCGTGGTTCTTTTCTTCAGCTACCATTAGTTTTAATCCCAGAGTGGCTTTTGTGATTTTTAACTGTGGAACTGCGAACACCGAACTATTCTAAATTGGTCACCGACATACCCATGCACTTTAGTGACTATACCAAGGGTGGTATGTATACGCACATAACAAACCTGAAATACCTGGTCATTGTCGAGGATCCACACTTAACGAAATATATTGATACCATCGAGACAGTCCAGAAGAGAGCGGTCCGATTTATCACCGCGGGACTACGTCTCAAGACACGAAGGAGCAATGAGCTATGGCCAAACATCTCCACATGGGGACTACGTCTCAAGACACGATGGAGCTATGAGCTATGGTCAAACATCTCCACATGGGGACTACGTCTCAAGACACGAAGGAGCAATGAGCTATGGCCAAACATCTCCACATGGGGACTACGTCTCAAGACACGAAGGAGCAATGAGCTATGGTCAAACATCTCCACATGGGGACTACGTCTCAAGACACGAAGGGGCAATGAGCTATGGTCAAACATCTCCACATGGGGACTACGTCTCAAGACACGAAGGAGCAATGAGCTATGGTCAAACATCTCCACATGGAATCCCTAGAAGATCGCAGGCAATACCAGATAAAGTTATTCTAGTAAAATAGTGGATGGCTTGCCTCTAGAATCTAGATCATGCCACGAATAACTACTCTTGCTAAACGCCGGCATAGATCATATGTGACCCGCCATATCAAATCCAGTCGGAAGTCGGGATTTTGTTTACCCTGTGCCAATGCATTCTCTTATATATGCGAGTCGACCATAGGTCGCCTCGCATATATAAGAGAATGCATTGGCTTAACAAATTTTTATCATGTTTTTTAAATAAATGTTTCTTACAATTTTTAGGACATAAAATAAAAAAACATCAGGGAGCCCCACACATATATAGAAGCACATAGAAGAGTGTCGTCTGCTCATGTTTGTCTGGGGCTCTGTATGGGTGAAATCATAAAATTGTTAAAGAATACAAGAACAAATTATTAAAATTGTAAAAAAATATTAGGCCAATGCATTCTCTTATATATGCGAGGCGACCTATGGTCGACTCGCATATATAAGAGAATGCATTGGCACAGGGTAAAAAAATCCCGACTTCCGACTGGATTTGATATGGCGGGTCACATATATTCCACCAATAAAGCATTGGTACGATTTAAAGTTTTGACAGGGAACCTTGTGAAGTCGACAAAATACGCGGGGAATATGTTTCTTAGTTAGTATCTGTTCCATAAATAATGTACTTCGCTGTAGGTGAAGGTCCCAACTCGAAATTTCCCTATTTAAGTGAATTTGTGAGCGTTTTTGCTTTGCGTCGCTTACAATTATGGAATTTCTCATGGGTAATTAAGTCAATGTTTTTTTGCGATATCGGCTGAACAAAATCACAAAAAAGCATGCAATTTTGAGTTGGGCCATTCATCCACAGTGAAGTACATTATTAAGGAACAGACAATAACTAAAAAACATATTCCCCGCGCTATTTTTCGACTTTATCAGGTTCCCTGTCAAAACTACGGGCGTTAGCCAGATCAGAAATTTATGGCATGATCTAGCTTGGCTCCAGCAATAGACTCGAAAGATTTAATAAGACCAAAGGACGTCAGTGGTAGGATATATTCACATGGATATTTTAAGGCTATTAATCATCCAACAACATGTCATAGTGGATAAATATTATAATAATCCCACGCCTTCCGAAATTATCAAGACAAACACTGTGCCAGGAATTCATTCTATCCAATTAGAAATATCCTGTACTGGAGGGTGCCTGTCATTTGCAGAATGAGGTCCCCAGAGGGTGAATTTAGTGACGCTATCCCGCATACCGGGCTATCATCACCAAATTCACCCAATGGGGACCTCATTCTGAGTGGATTCATCTGCTATATGAGACATAAACTTAGATTGAAGTTCCCAAATGGTGAATATTGTGATGTACCCCCATTGGGAACCTCGATTATGCAACAATGTGTCGTCTGCCGATTTGGGGATATAGATAAACTAAACTAAAGAAGAAATAGAATATATGTGAAGAAGTTTCTATAGAAATTTGATAATAAAGAAACTTTCCAGAGATGAGACCTAAGCAGAGTGAGGTCCCCAGAGGTTGAATATAGTGATGCTAGCACGCTATGCGGAGAGGGTGATACATGGGAGAGGGTGATATGTACATGGGAGAGGGTGATATGTACATGGGAGAGGGTGATATGTACATGGGAGAGGGTGATATGTACATGGGAGAGGGTGATATGTACATGGGAGAGGGTGATATGTACATGGGAGAGGGTGATATGTACATGGGAGAGGGTGATATGTACATGGGAGAGTGTGATATGTACATGGGAGAGGGTGATATGTACATGGGAGAGGGTGATATGTACATGGGAGAGGGTGATATGTACATGGGAGAGGGTGATATGTACATGGGAGAGGGTCCTCCACTCGACAAAATATAGATACACATACGCATGCATGCTCATACATTTGGACCAGGCTGACACAGCACGACCAAGGGTCAAGGGTCAAGGCTATGCAGTACACGCACTCTGCACTATTCATTATAAACACTTTGTGCTATATCTGCTATGTATTTTTATGTATGTTCCATGATTGTATTAGGAGAGGGGCAAGTTTGTAAGTTATGTAACTTGTGCCCCAATCCCTATGTATTTTTCTAGATACATTAAAATATGTTTAAAGTAAAAAAAAGGTCAAGGGTAATGTGTACACATAAGAGTGTACTCCCCCACCTGTACCACCATGAATGATTAATCCTGCATACAAGTTAATAGAGAGGGCTCAATTATGTGTATACCAGTTAACAGAGGGGGTGTATCCTGTGTACCAGTTAAAGGTACTCAATCCGATAAAACTCCTCTCAATTACTATTTCAATGGCTTCGGGGTCAAAAATATTTGATTCGAGTCGAGGAAGTCACCCATCAAAGCTCCGATTTGTTAGATATCGATTTTAGAAATCTATTATTTTTCGTTATCGGGAATTCTTTCTGGCCCAGAAGACAGTCAAAATTTCGTTATTATTACCACTTGATTATAGAGTTATCCATCCTTGTCTGTTTGAATAGAGTTTTGGCGTAAAATCTCGAGCAGGTTACCAAATTGACGGCAGTTATTAGTACTCATCTCGAGCAATTAACAAAAATCAATATCTAATAACTCTGAGCTTTGTTTGATGGGTTCCTCGACTCGAATCAAATATTTTTTACCCCCAAAGCCAAAGAAATAGTAATATAGGACCCTCTGATCGGATTGTTGTTGTTGGAATCTGTTGAGATGGGGACCCTCTTTACGGATTGAGTACCTTTAAGAACATATATAATGCATAATTTTCCACTGATATAATACAATCGTAGAACAAATGTGTATAAATTCTACACAATATGTGTTACATTTTATCTTAAACAAATTGTGTAGAAGCGACACATAATTCTGTGTAGGTGGAATTTTCTCAACATTGTTTGAGTAAATATATGAGTATATTATAGTTAGTAGATAAGAGATGTTCTATAGTATATTATAGTTAGTAGATAAGATATGTTCTATTTGAGACACATACCTTAACCCTTTGAGTGCCAGGTCCGATTTTTGTATCACCCCATATACCCTGTGCCAATGCATTCTCTTATATATGCGAGTCGACCATAGGTCGCCTCGCATATATAAGAGAATGCATTGGCCTATCAATTTTTCATCGTTTGTTATTATTTTTTACAATTTTAATAAAAAAAATTTATATTCTTTAACAGACTTATTTTGTAGGTTTAGTGCCAGGAAATCTTACGTTTTTCAAGGGCATCAAAATTATTACTATGAAATTGAATACTTGGTGATAGTTTTGAGTTATAACATGCCCCTAAGGTTTTATCCAGTTTGTTTTTAAATTCGCTATAGTATGCTTAAGCATGCCCCAAAAAAAATTAACCGAAAAAAAAAATCGAAAAAAAGAAAACATTTTATTTTTTTGGGCTGATTTTACAGACGGTAAATTAGGGTCGATGATATCGGCCCATGGCACTCAAAGGGTTAAACGTCTGGCAGCGGTTTGAAAACTGTATGCTACACAATTATGTGCTGTTCAGTTTTGACACCAACACATTGTACAACACATTTTAAAGCTGTTGCCATTTTTTTATTCTGTGGTAGCCTTTATGAGTTTTGTTTCTCCAATAGAACACATCTCATATAGTAACTATGATACACTCACATATTAACGACTTTGCGATTTCAAACCGGTACGGGTACGCATACGGGTAGCTACCCGTACCGGTACACGTTTTGTAGTCGCAAACTGTTTTACGGGTAGAATTCATCACATCGACTGGTAATGTATGGTGAGCCAACTGCAACAAAAAAAGATATTATGATATTGATAGATTGTTATTCCATTTATTGGCCGATGTTATACTTACTGTTATTGATTGTTGGAAATTTTTATTTAGATTAGATGGGCCTCAGGATAATCAGTTGCTTTCATCAAGGACGAGGCGGCAGTTGGAAGGGGTTGGTGCTTTTCTTTCACTCATCTTGGTAACATTTTCAACAAGAGGATTCTACAAGTCATAGACCGATCGAGTGTTGACAATCGGTTGGAATTTTCAGACTTAGAAAATAGATTATGTATGATAGCTCGAATATACCATTACGTTATAGCTAAATTTTCCATCCAATTGTCGGTGTAAAATGTATTGTTTTAGACCTGGGTCTAATACTGTCCTACGTGTACTTTCAGTCAGATATAAGACCGAATTTGTCCCTTATTTTAGTTGGGGAATATTTAGCCAAATTAAGTAAACATTAATTGGTTTGGAATCATTCAACAGATCGAAGGGTCGGGGCAAGGGAATATGAATCCAAATAATTGGGATTTTTGTCGGAATCTAGACCCGGAGGTAGGCTGAAAAATTAAACTTGATAACGATTAAAGGTGTTAAATTGGGGTCTGTTTATTATACAGATTGAACAAAGAGCGTTTGCTTCACCTCTGTGCCAAACACAGAAAACAGCTGAAACTCGCTCTGATTATGCTAAGATTTTGTAGAGTATGTATAGGTATTTTGTGTCTTTAGCGACCTATATTATCCCCACTACAATATACACCAGTATTGTGGTTCAAATGCGCCATGTCCGTTCAGATGGTAAATATATATTAAAATGAGAAATCAGTCGCCACCTACATACGATAAAGTTACTAAACGGTTGTATTCAAATGTACAATACATGGATAAATCCACGATATATTGATGCCCTTGTACAAAGGGTTGAGGCAGGGGCGTGACGACATGGGTCTTTCACCCCCAACTTTGGTCAAATGTTCAACCGTTGGAAATGTGATATACATATGACACAACATTTGTTGGAAATTTCACACCAACAAAAGGTTGAAATTGTTCTCGTAGTTTGATTTTCCAACAATCTTTTAGTGGATAATTTGTAGTTTTTAGACCAACATTTGCATATTTTCCTATTATTAGTAAAATATTTGGACTGAAATGGCTATCATTAACTGTTGGAAATTTCCCAACCTTTGGGGGTGTCAGGTCTCAATATTTCCAACAATTAGAAAGCTTGATGCCAGTCTGGATGCTATGATTTAGCAAATTTCATGTTCAGATTTCAAAAGTTTCTCACATGGTCGTTCCGGTGTGTCCCGGTCCCTCCCAGTGGCCTCTCAGAAACTGATAATTAATTTAATAAAAAAAAAATCGGGGAGAATTTGCACGGCATTAGACGACTAGATAATAATATATTAGGATTTTTCAGCCTCAGATCTACATATTTTCTTGTACTGCATGGTCGCCCCCCCCCCGACTAGTGACAAAAAGACTACTGATTCATTTAGAATATGCTACCATTCTGGCGGTTGTGAGGGACCAGTTGGGGAAAATCAAAGCCCAACAGGCGGAGGTGTGCAAATGGAATTACACGCAAACTTGTGAATTTGATATGGTTCAAGGAGTGTAATTAGAAATTCAAAGGTGGACGCCCCTTCTAACGTGGAGACCATCTATAGCAACGTCCCTGAAATGGATAGAGACGGCGTCTATAGCATCATCTACTCACTCTATTAACCACAACCCGTCATTTGTGCCGTGAATAAAGTTGTTAGTGAAAAGATCGGCCTTCCGTATTTATCTAAGTGCCAGAAGCCGCCTCGAGAATTTGAACATAAAACCTGGCTTAAAATGACAACTTTATCAATGATATTTGCCCATGACATCTTGCAATAAATAGGTTAACACATAATTGATTGGGATTTCGTGGAATTCATGAACCTTTGAGTGAGAAAATCGTAGTGAAAGGTTACCGGTCAATGGGACACAAATCGCTATCACTTTATGTGCTGCATTGAAAGTACCAAACTGACCGTGACGATGTTCACCGATTTACCCATACCCGTTCCCGTCGGACGGGTACCACAAACTCGCTATTCACTCATATTCAAAGTTGAGGATATTCTGCCGACACAAGATGCATTATCGCTTACCAGTAACAAAAGTACAAGTTTAAATTCATTACCCTTCAGCCAGTGCCCTGTGATTCATCTTATATATAGAAGAGTTGGACCTATCTGTATCTTTGCGATTTTTTCCCCAGACCCCAGGACCGATTTCAACCAAATTTGGTGTGGTGTGGTGTGGTGTGGTGTGGTGTGGTGTGGTGTGGTGTGGTGTGGTCTGGTGACTCGGGATACCCCGGAGGATGTAATAAAAGCATTAGTTTTCAAATTTTCATTTAAAAGAAATTTAATTTTTGTTGGGATTAAATTATTAAAAAAAATAAAAATGATAAAAAACTAAAACATATTAAATTTTTTAATTTAAAATTGTTTTTTTTTTAAATCAAAATGATTAAACAATCAAAATGTACTAGAAGCGCACAAAGCTGTCACCATTGAATAAAGGCTCCTGCAAAGGGAACGTTTCAAAGATCAAAATGTGCACGGAGCTCACAAACGGGCCATATATAGGCCTCCAGTATGAAGGCCTGAGCCTCATTCAGCTAGTATACGTATAATTTATTCATAAGCTGTCAATCCATGGAATACTGTAAAACAATTGGTTGTCACACATTTAGACATTAACATTTTTCTTGATAAACTAAATTTCTTGATTACTTTCTGCTATAGAAGTGACAGTAGCATCGAGTGATGTGACCACACCTATATACTGCATGCCTAAAATTGGACATAAAAACTGTTTGATACTTCCTATGATATAGAAGGGAAATCGACGTTTCATCATAATTCCTTTGGGTAGGACTGGCCTGCCAATAATCGTACTGCTAACCATCAGAGTACATGTACCTAAGGAAGCTCGAGGTGTGACTGTCGCAATGGGATTAGGATACCCCCATGTTTTTCGAACACTAAGATGTTTCACATATCAGTAAACATTAAAGGAATTAGTCTGTCAAATTTGTTTTTATCGTCATAATATTAACAAGACAGTCAATGACTGTGGGGTCGCTCACCAGACTGCAAAGACTGAAAACACTGGGACTCTGGAGACCACAACAGTCAGAACTTTTTATAATCACTTTAAAAGAAGTAGATCTAAACAGGATATGTGGCCAAATTACCAACTGTACACTGTTGATCACCCTCCCCTCCTCTAGCTCAACAAGTTCCCCCCGACTGGGTTCCAGACTCCCAAGTCTTAGGTTGGAATTACACAATTTACATCTCAAACTTTCTCAATTGTTGGAAATTTCCAATCTCAAAAGCGCCTTTTTATAAAACCTTTTAGACATATTTGAAGCTCAATTATCCATGGACCCAAAACATCATACATGTATCAGTCAGTTAGTTCCAAGGTAGATGTTTTAATGAATTTGGTATTTCAATGATTTTCTTAAGACACAAAAGTGTTAATTCCCCATAGCCCCGTCATTTCTTTACAGGTTGACCTCATGTTAACAAATCTGAATCTCAGTAACTAAAGGATCCTCCATACTATATGTAAGCTAAATAGTCCAACCTCTCTTGAGCAGACATTTTAAGAATTACTATAGAGACATACAATTATGTCCCGGGTCCCACCCTATTTAATCTGGTGACCCCATCTGAATATAATTGAATCCCAGACATCAAAGAACCCTTCACACTAAATATCAATAAAATAGACCTGATGGTCCTTGTGAAGGAAGCATATTAAGAGGGAAACTGTCCTTCGCTTGGCCCCTATTTTTCCAGGTGACCCCATTAAAAAAAAACTGTATTGCAGTCAAACAAGAACATTCCATGCTAAATACGCCAACTAGTTCTTGGCTCTTCCAAACATATTTTAAGAATTACTATGTGGTAAAATAGTTATGTCTCTGGCACTGCCCTTATTCGACTTTGTGATGCCATTTTTACAAATGTGTCACCCAAGGTAATTTCATACCAAATATAAGCAAAATAGGCCATTGATTCTTGCATAGAAGACATATCATGAATTACTATGGAGAGAAAGAGTAATGTAGCTGGCCTTGCAACTCCTTGACCTGGTGACCCTGATTAAACAAATCTGAATCACACATCACCAAATGAGCCTCAATATTAAATGTGAGCTAAATAGAGCTGGTGGTTCTTTCAAAGAACACTTTTCAAGTTTGCAAAATATGTTCTAGTGAAGTGGTGGACGTGGGAGAGTTAAATGTCCTGTTGAAAGATTTGAACAATACATATGCTAGATTGATGTTGTAATTGGGAATTAATGACCTCTAGCAGATCTCCAGGAAATATTTATAAAAATGTCAGATTTCACTTGCAATTTTTAATATTTTTTGGAGTTATGTCCCTGGCCCGCCCACATTTGACCCAGTGACCTCATTTGAACAAATCTGAATGTGAGTCACCTAGGCAATATCCACACCAAATATGAACCCTTTTTGTCTAATGGTTCCAGAGGAGAAGTTTAAAGAATTGTTGACGGACAGATGGATGGGCGGATGGACGGACGGACGAGGAGTGATGATTATGGCTCCACTGGAGACTTCGTCTCAGATGAGCTAAAAACTACTGCAATTATAGAATGACCCTTTGGATCCCAGAATGCATTTACTGCAATCTAGATGACAAAACTCTTTGGCAACTCAACAAAAACAACATGTCCACAGTTTATTATACCGGATAAGTTGATAATACAATGTTTTGGAGCTTCCTCTTTCAAATGGTATATAATATGGCAATTATTTTATATAATGTAATCTGGGGGTTCAAAAATTAAGTAGTTTATTATTTTATATTCATTTTAGTTTATATAATTAATTTTGAGAAACAAATTACATCTCATTGATCAAATCTGCTAATTCCAACCCCCCCCCCTCAACCCGTGGGGACATCCCTGCAAGAATAGGACATCTGTGACTTATTTGGATGCCTGTCTACATTTGCCTAACAATATTTCCTTAACCTTGAAAGCCAGTGCATTCTCTTAGGTGAGGCTACCTATGGGACACTCACATTATATAAGACAATGCACTGGCATGATACTAGTACCTTGTTATAAAATAATAACTATTGGACAAATATTAAAACTAGGAGCTCATTTCTCTTAATCAATGGTCTATTATTTTATATTCATTTTATTTTAGTATATGTAATTGGTTTTGGGGAAAAAATTACATCTCAATGAACAAATCTGAGAAATTTGCCCCTTCCCCAAACATATGCGGGAGATATCCCTGCGGGAATAGGACATGTGTGATTTATTTGAATGTCTGACTATATTGGCCTAACAATATTTCCTTGATCTTGAACCCCAGTGCATTCTCTTATATATAGGAGAATACTCTGGTGCAGGGTATTTATTGCTGTACCAGCATAGTGGTAATGAAATGGTTAATACTAATACTAATAATAAAGGTGTAAACAGTTAGAGTTGTATTTGAGATTGCTGTAAACACATAGGATTAAATTTCATTCAGGCACCTCTCTCTCTCTTAGCCAGGATAAATGTGGATATTGAGATAAAAGTTAATTACTTTATAATGACTGGACAAACAGATGTGAGAAGTAAGGCTGGCCAGTTCCTGGCAAGTCATATAACTACAGCTGTATAAGGCTTTTAATGGTGTGAACTTTGCAGGGATCTGGTGTGAGGTGGCAGGGACATGCAGTGGCGGTGGTGGTGGTGGGAGAGATGGAGGCGGTTGGGGGAGGGGTGATGACTGGGCAGGGGGATCTGAGGGTGTGGTGTGTTTAAAAACAAATCAAAGATTCAATTGAAAAAATATATATTTTTATGTTTCAATTTGAAATTAAATATTTTTTGTTTTCACGTTTTAATTTAGTTTTTAAATTGAGCAAGGATTTAAATTAATTTTGTGTGTGTGAAGAGTTATGTCCCTGTGCCCTGCCCCTATTTGACCTAGGGCCCCCATTTGAACAAATCTGAACCCCAATCACACAAGGAACCTCCATACCAAATATAAGCTAAATCGGTCCAATGGTTCAAAAGAAGAAGTAATTCTAAGAATTACTATGGAGGAATAGAGTTATGGCCCTGGTTTCTCAACTAATCAACCTGGTGACCTCATTTGAACAAATCTGAATGTGAGTCAACTAGGGAACATCCACACCAAATATGAACACATTCGGCCTAATAGTTCAGGAAAAGAAGTCGTTGTAAGAATTACTATGGAGGAATAGAGTTATGGCCCTGCTTTCGCAACTATTTCACCCAGTAACCTCATTTGAACAAATCTGAATGTGATTCACCTAGGGAACATCCACACCAAATATGAACCCATTACGTCTTACGGTTCTGGAGAAGATGATTATTGACGGACGGACGAACAGACGGACGGATGGACGACGGACGAGGAGTGATGACTATAGCTCCACCGGAGACTTCGTCTCAGGTGAGCTAATAATATATGTCTAACAGACCCATTTCGGCAAGAAAATTCAAAATCGAGCAGATAGTATTTTAATTATTATTATATTAAAAAAAATCACGGAAATATCCGAAGTGTAAATCACGTGAGTGCGATCGCATGACCACAACGCAGTCACATGACCGATCATCTGCATCGACGCTTACCGGTGACAGCGGTGGGTGGAGCTTAAAATAATTCCGCCAATCGCGTAACGAGTTGATAAATTACGTGTAAAATATTGCAGTCGGTGGTTAATTAGCTAGGCCTTTTCGATAAATAGCGATCACGGAATAAAACTGTTTGAATGTGCTGAATTATGAACTGGATTTGCTAGAATGTTGGATTATATAACGAATAATGATGGCTAAAATGCACTTTGAGGCGATAAAAGTTGTGTGAAATGAGATTAATTTATGCAGAAATGCAATGAGCGAACGGAATTTCGTGCGAAAATAATTTTACTGTTTCTGAAAGAATACAAGTTGGTGTAAACAATAGTTATTTTTATTCCGCCTGTCTGTTTCTTCACACGAGACATAGTGTGCGGAGAAGTGCGCGACTGAACAGCTTGATAAAATCCATCCAGTCAAGATTGATAAGTGCGTAAACAAAATAATTCAATCGAATACACAACAGACTGTCGAAACTACAATAATTATTAATTAGGCTGCAGTTTGGCACAACAACATTTTTTTTAATCGAAGGCTCGCCTGGCGTGGTTTTTCAATTTGTGTTTGTTGTTCGTTTATTTTTTCGTTTTATTTTACGTTTTGATGCAGATATTGACTTTCTAGAGAGGATTTTTTTTAATTGTTAGCCTAGAAAAAATCCAATGATTGCCTCTAATAAAGAGCGTCCATGTTTTCGTCGCGGTATAGACAATAAAGAGCGTTCTCAATTATGAACGTGCTCTATTTCGATATGTCATGGGTGATTTTGTATGGTGTTGTGAAATTTAAATATAAAGAGCGTCCATGCTTCCGTCTCCTAAAAGCGGTAGACAACAAAGAGCGTTCTAAATTACGCACTGTGTTGTCTTTTTGGAGGTACTTAATAATGGATCGCTAGCCCTTCCACAACCGAAGACACTACATCTACTTGGCATATGTGGAGATGACAGATATTCGGGATATTTATATCGAGTAAAACAACAAACGAAAGTGTCAATGACACTGTAGCTCAACTTAGGTAGGGGAATAATTTAATGGTTGACAGTAAATGGAGGAATAGGAAAGGTGCTAATTGAAATGTCTAACCTGTGCCAAAGGATTTAGTCATGCAAAGAGTAAAATCCAAGATGGCTGCTGGCGGCCATGTTTTTTTGGCCGAATGACCCCAAAAGGACTCGTTCCCATCTACGTGTCATTGTTAACATCCATGACAAATTTCATGAAGATCTGAACAAAGCTACGACCTGTAGCCCACGCCAAAGGATATAGTCCAAGATGGCTGATGGCGGCCATGTATTTTGGCCGAACGACCCCAAAATCACTCGTTCCCACCTACATGTCAATGTGAACATCCATGACAAATTTCATGATGATCAGACGAACAGTACGACCTGTAACCCGCGCCAATGGATTGAATTTTGAAATCCAAGATGGCCGCCAGCAGCCATGTTTTTTTGCCGAATGACCCAAAAATGACTCGTTCCCATCTACATGTCGATGGCAACATTCATGACAAATTTCATAAACATCGGAACAAAGGTATGACCTGTAGCCCGCGCCAAACGATTTAGTCATGCAAAGAGTAAACTCCAAGATGGCTGCTGGCAGCCATCTTTTTCGGCCGAACGACACCAAAATGACTCGTTCCCATCTACATGTAATTGTTAACATCCACGACAAATTTCATGAAGTTCCAACCAAAGCTACAACCTGTAGCCCGCGCCAAAGGATTTAGTCATGCAAAGAGTAAAATCCAAGATGGGTGCTGGCAGCCATGTTTTTTGGCTGAACGACCCCAAAATCTCTCGTTCCCATCTACATGTCAATATTAACATCCATGACAAATTTCATGATGATCAGACGAACAGTACAACCTGTAGCCCGCGCCAATGGATTGAATGTTGAAATCCAAGATGGCCCTCTACATGTCAACCTTTGGTCCGATCATTATGAAATTTGTCATGGATGTTGACATTGACATGTAGATGGGAACGAGTCATTTTGGGTTCATTCGGATAAAAAACACGGCTGCCATCGGCCATCTTGGATTTCAAAATTCAATCCATTAGCACGGGCTACAGGCCGTACTGTTCGTCTTATTGTCATGAATGTTAACAATGACATGTAGATGGGAACGAGTCATTTTGGGGTCATTCGACGGAAAAACATGACCGCCAGCAGCCATCTTGGATTTTACTCTTTGTATGACTAAATCCTTTAGCACGGGCTTCAAGTCGTACCTTTAGTCTGATCATCATAAAATTTGTCATGAATGTTAATAATGACATATAGATGGGAACGAGTCATTTCGGGGTCATTCGGCCAAAAAACATGGCCACCAGCAGCCATCTTGGAT
The DNA here is from genome assembly GCA_032622095.1 of Siphonodentalium dalli. Lineage (NCBI taxonomy): Eukaryota > Metazoa > Mollusca > Scaphopoda > Gadilida > Siphonodentaliidae > Siphonodentalium > Siphonodentalium dalli. The sequence goes on along the minus strand of CP136061.1, from coordinate 257,578,100 downwards.
TTTACTCTTTGTATGACTAAATCCTTTAGCACGGGCTACAGGTCATACCTTTAGTCTGATCATCATAAAAAATGGATGTTAACGATGACATGTAGATCAGAACGACTCATTTTGGGGTCATTCGGCCGAAAACATGCTATCTTGGATTTTACTTTTCTCTTCATGTCTATAAACTAGTATTAGACATTCAACTTTCCGCATTCCTAATAGCTCCATTGACTGTAATACATTAAATTATTCCCTTTCCAAGTTGAGCTACAGTGTCATTGACACTTTCATTTATTATGCGATCGGAATGGGACTTGGATCATTTTAATCACAACAGGGAGGGCTTTACGATTGCGTTTTGTAGTTTCTAGACCAAATAAATCCTTTAAGTTAAATGAAAATTTGCTAAGTCGTAAAAGGGGGATAACTCCACCAAAAAAAAAGTCCGACATAATTTATAAGCGCAGGTGCACAGGTTCCAATGTTGCTAAATATATATGCCTAATTTTTTTTAAATTGAAAGAAAAATGTAGGAATAAAAGCTCGCACAAAGGTATTGAAAAAGTCAAAAAATGGGGATAAAAGTACCACGTTTCACAGAAAATGATTAAAAAACGAATGAGAAAACCTGCGGACAATTTTGTGTCCACAGACAGACGATGGACAGACAAGCTGATTCCCCCCACAACTTTGTTGTTGGGAGTATAATAACCAATTAGGCAAAGAGATAAAACATGGAAATTGAAACTAACAAGACTGGTGTCACCAGTCAAAAAATGACAAGAACACGCACACCTCGCTAATTATTTCGTGATATGTTGCCAGTAGCCAATCAAAAACGATTAATTGCTGACTCCACTTGATGAATCGATAATTAGTTGTCTGAGTGACGGCATGTATGTCTGTTTCAACTGTATATGTGGTGTTCTTCAGAAAATTGTACTTCTAACTTCTATATTTCTGTGAAATGGTGGATTAAGTTATAAGAAATATCTCTTGCTTCGATTTAAGGTTAGGAGTTATTACTGAAATGTTTCAAAACAAATTTACAAATTTATATTCGCGAATTTGTCTTCAATTTTGTTCATTATATCTGCATAACCTTAATCGAAACAAGAGTTATTTCTGAAGTAAACAAAATTTACAACAATACAATGCCAATGAAATTACTTTCCGAATCATCCCAAATGAAATGAGTAAAAGACACCTTTCATCAATTTAGAGATAAATAATTTAATGGCTCAAATTGAAATTCTCAACATTAGGCAACAATAACCTAGCTACATACACATATTAACACATTCTAAAATGTTATATACACAAACAGAAAGTCACAGCATCCAAAACCCGCAGAATAACACAAACTTACAGTAATGCTCTAATTAACCCTTTACCCAACAGAAGGTCCCTGTGCCAATGCATTCTCTTATATATGCGAGTCGACCATAGGTCGCCTCGCATATATAAGAGAATGCATTGGCTTAACACATTAAAAATTATAAAATTGTTAAAGAATGTAAGAAAAAATGGTAAAAAGTGTTAAAAAAAGATTTGTTTTAGGCCAATGCATTCTCTTATATATGCGAGGCGACCTATGGTCGACTCGCATATATAAGAGAATGCATTGGCACAGGGCATAACTGTAACTATCACAATGTGGTCAAGGAGCCGGTTCCAATGACATCCATATGTGTATGGTTCTATTGAGACAGACCGAAGATATTTTAGGCTGTTGAAGCTTTATTTGGCCGGTTTTGGCCGGTTTGTTGGGTAAAGGGTTAACTAGACTCCTAAACCACAGCAGAATTATGGGTAACTTTTCAGGATTTAGTCGGAAATATGGCTTGTTGCCATTCATCGGAAAACTCTCAGCGGTTAAGGGGAGAGATTTCCGATGAATGGCAACAAGCAATATTTCCGACTAAATCCTGAAAAGTTACCCATAATTCTGCTGTGGTTAAGGAATCGATTAATTAGAGCATGACTGAACAGAATGTCACAGCATCCAAGACCCGCAGAATAAGTGAACACCATTCAGACGACCACGATACAATCGTAAGTGGAAAGATTTCCGTCGTAGGAAGTAACCGGTAGTTGGACTGCACATGCTCACGTCAAAATCGTAGGTAAAAAATTAATATCAAGCACGGTTTGATTTTAGATGCGAAATCGTGGCGTATCCTTGGTTACCTCCACTTGCGACGTAATCGCAGTCGTGTGTACGTAAAATTCGTAGCTGGAAATGACCGTAGGGTAGTCAATCACATGCTTTAGGAACAACCTACAATATCATAATGTACGACGACATCGCAATTGTGTGAACAAACTATCCACGATCTCGCCGAGCCCGATTTCCCCACTTACAATTGTATCGTGGTCGTCTGAACGTTCACTAAGATATACATTTAACAATTAGATTAACAAAACTAGTTTAAAAACAAAAACATGAAGTGTCAATGACACTATAGCTCAACTTAGGTAGGGGAATAATTTAATGGTTGACAGTAAATGGAGGAATTAGGAAAGGTGCTAATTGAAATGTCTAAGTAGGACAAGATGTAAATGTGAAGAGAGACCAAAAAATAAATATCGGTAGACGTAGAAATGGAATGACAATGTATATGAATGAACAATGTTAACTAGATAGTAAGGGCAGGAATTGCAGCAACAACTCCTTTATGATTAGACCATGTTTTTTGGCCGAATGACCCTAAAATGACTTGTTCCCATCTTCATCTCAATGTCAATATCCATGATAATTTTTATGAAGATCAGACAAACAGTACGGTCTGTAGCCCGCATCAACGGATTCAATTTTGAAATCCAAGATGGCCACCAGCGGCCATGTTTTTTAGCTGAATGACCCCCAAAATGACTCGTTCCCATCTACATGTCAATATCAACATCCATGACAAGTTTCATAATGATCGGATCAGGGATGCGGTCTAAGTCCAAAGGATTTAGTGATGCAAAAAGTAAATTCTAAAATGGCCACCGGCGGCCATGTTTTTTTGCCGAATGACCCCAAAATGACTCGTTCCCATCTACATGTCAATGTCAACATCCATGACAAATTTCATGAAGATCAAACAAACATATCGGTCTATATAACCCATGCTAATGGATTTTGTAGAAATATTTAGTCATACAAAGAGTAAAATCCAAAATGGCCATTAGTGGCCATATATTTTTGCTGAATGAACCCAAAATGACTCGTTTCCATCAAGAGGTCACCCCGATGATCCATATGAAGTTTGGTGATGATCAGGGATGTGGAATGTAGGGTGTGTCAAAGTATTTAGTGATGCAAAGAATAAAATCCAATATGGCTGCCGGCGGCCATGTTTTTTGGCCAAATGACCCAAAAATGTCCCGTTCCCATCTAGAGGTCACCCCGATGATCCATATGAAGTTTGGTGATGATCGGATCAGGGATGTGGTCTGTAGGATGTGTCAAAGGATTAAGTAATGCAAAGAGTAAAATCCAAGATGGCCGGCCATGTTTTTTGGCCGATTGATCCTAAAATGACTCGTTCCCATCTACATGTAAATGTCAACATTCATGACAAATTTTATGATGATCAGACAAACAGTACAGCCTGTAGCCCGCGCCAATGGATTCAATTTTGAAATCCAAGATGCCCACCAGCGGCCATGTGTTTTGGCCGAATTACCCCAAAATGATTCGTGCCCAACTAGGGGCCACCCCAATGATGAATTTGAAGTTTGGTGATGATCGGATCAGGGTTGTGGTCTGTAGGGTGTGTGATAGTATTTAGTGATGCAAAGAGTAAAATCCAAGATGGCTGACGGCGGCCATGTTTTTTGGCCACACACAAACAGTATGGCCTGTAGCCCGCGCCAATGGATTTAATTTTGAAATCCAAGATGGCCACCAGCGGCCATGTTTTTTGGCCGAATGACCCCAAAATGACTCGTTCCCATCTACATGTCAATGTCAACATTCATGACAAATTTCATAAAGACCAGACCAAAGATACGACCTGTAGCCCGCGCCAAAGGAAATTGTTGACGGACACACGGTCGACGGACGCCAACCCATGGCAATAGCTCAAACTTACAAAGTAAGTTGAGCTAAAAATGAACCACAGAGGTTAAAGACATATTATGGACATGTTCGGGTGTGTGAAACTGATAAGATAGTATTGAGGTAACTGGAGGAATGTAGCATTCTATTGACATCACTACTTTGAGCAAGATTATTATCCATTTTTATTCGATCACCCAACCCGGGTGTTTCGTATCACTTTAACATTGCCATTTCCAGGGAGTCTGCAGTTCATTGAACATTCCAGGTTCCTGCATCACAATTTGCTTGAAAATTGCAGCAAAATGTCCCACATCCTTGTCCAATTTTTATAAATGTTCGATTCTATATTCAAATCAATTTGCAAGTATTGGGGTGTATTTGGTTCAATCAGAAAAATAAATTTGCAGGAGCTTTCCGATGAATGGCAACAAGCCATATTTCCGACTAAATCCTGAAAAGTTACCCATAATTCTGCCGTGGTTAAGGAGTCGATTATTTAGAGCATTACTGTACCTTATTCTTGATTGCATACCCCACAAAGTAGCTGTGATGAGTGGGGACGGACAAACTAATTCCTATACACCCGCCCATTACTTCCGGCACTCTTCATTGGTGCAAGGTTCAACAACAACTAACATACCTGTCAGAACAAATCAGAATGGAGAATCTGAACTGAACAGTTTAATGAGTTTCATGTCATATGTGACCCGCCATATCAAATCCAGTCGTAAGTCGGGATTTTTATACCCTGTGCCAATGCATTCTCTTATATAGGTCGCCTCGCATATATAAGAGAATGCATTGGCCTAACAATTTTTTATCATTTTTTTAAAATAAATGTTTCTTACAATTTTTAGGACATAAAATAAAAAACATCCATTACCCTGCAGGGAGCCCCACACATATATAGAAGCATATAGAACAGTGTCGTCTGCTCATGTTTGTCAGGGGCTCTGTATGGGTGAAATTATAAAATTGTTAAAGAATACAAGAAAAAATTATTAAAATTGTAAAAAATTGTTAGGCCAATGCATTCACTTATATATGCGAGGCGACCTATGGTCGACTCGCATATATAAGAGAATGCATTAGCACAGGGTAAAAAAATCCCGACTTACGACTGGATTTGATATGGCGGGTCACATATTCAATTTAATACCCCCACAGCATATCCAATTTGGACGGCTTATTTCCTTCAAAATCAATAAGACCTGCATCTTGGTGCATACCAATGACATTTGCGTCTGAGAAAACACTATGCTTTTTGGCAAAAAAAAAGGGATCATTTGAGAACTATGAATATCATTGCGTAATTGGTATTGCCTTTGGGGAAACAAATTGAACACGTGGGTAATGAAATATAACTAACTACGCCACGTTGTATTCCAGGCAAGTCTGTAATGGATATAGAGTGTGTCTGACATTTGCAGAATGATGTCCCAAGATGGTGAAGTTAGTGATACTATACACCTAGCTGAGAGTAAAATTCCATAACTTTTCCATACTTTTTCAAGACTTTCGAACAAATTTTCCAAGACTTTTCAGTGAAAAAATTCCATAACTTTTCCATACCTAGTACCTAGCAGGTACCCGATCTATCCATGCTTCAAACCGCGTATCCGTGACCCATTTGTCATGGAAGACACAGTTTCCAGGCATATTTGTTTACTATTACTATTTAGGTCAAATTCTGATATATATAGCGGTCAAACGGGAGTTCCGGTAAGGGAGACAATTCGTGTTTCGGCATACCGTAAAACATGTAGTTCAACTATGACTACAGAGATGGTATCGCAAGCTTAGACGATAAGATCGGAAAGTAACAGCGTTTATTTACCTAAGAACTCGGCCTTGGGATATTCCATGACTTTTCAAGACCTTGAATCTCGGGGTAGCCTATTTTCAAGACTTTTCCCATAGTAGGGTGAAAAAAGGTCCCATTTTCCAAACTTTTCAAGGGTATTGAATCGAAATTTTCGAATTCCATAACTTTTCCAGGATTCCAGACCCGCGTACGAACCCTGTATACTGTTTAGTGGGCTAGCATCACCAAATTCGCCCTCTGGGGGACCTCATCTTCTGATAAATCCAAATTCGAACTTGACCTGTATTTTGGGTTAGTAAATTCACATTCAAATTTCATTCCATTCAGTTCAGACTTACTAAAGTTATCATCCAGAAATGAAAATTGAGTGACAATTCCAACATAAAGGGCCATAACTCTGGTGAAAATGACCTGTATTTTGTGCTGGTAAACACACATACTAAATTTCATCAATTCCGTTGATACTATCCAAAGTTATCATCCAGAAACCAAAAGCAGACAGTAAAAAACATAGTAAAAAATGGGCATATAAAAACCATGAATTCAGTCGCTCAACAGTACAATTAAGCCTGTATGATGAGGTCCCCAGAGGGTGAACTTAGTGACGCTATCTCGCATAGCGGGCTAGCATAACCAAATTCACCCTCTGGGGACCTCATTCTGAATGGCCTCATCTGCTATGGGAGACATATACTCAGATTGAAATTCTCAAATGGTGAATATTGTGCTGTAAACCTATTGGGAACCTCGATTATGCAATGTGTCATCTGCCAATTTGGGGATATAGAGAAACTAAACTAAACTCAAAAAAGAAATAGAATCTATGTGAAGAAGTTTCTATAGAAATTTTATAATAAAGTAGCTTTTCAGAGAAGATGAGGTCCCCAGAGGGGGAATTTAGTGATGCTAGCCTCACTAAATTCACCCTTTGGGGACCTCATTCTGATAATGACAGGCACACTAAACTCAGGCTTGCACCTATAGTGTTTGATTTTCTTAATAATGTCAGCACAGTTACGAAATCAAATGCAGGTGAGTAATCAATAAGTCCCATGTTTTCCCGGGAGTTCACAAACATGTGGCCACGAGGAAGGCATGTAACTACAGTAAAGCCCTAAATAATCGACTCCTTAACCACAGCAGAATTATGGGTAATTTTTCAGGATTTATTCGGAAATATGGCTTGTTGCCATTCATTGGAAAGCTCTCATATTTCTGACTAAATCCTGAAAAATTACCCATAATTCTGCTGTAGTTAAGGAGTCGATTATTTAGGGCATTACTGTACATAACATCTGAAATCGCTGAAGTTTGAACACTCACTCAGTAGCCCAACATGGTTCTTACCGTTAAACATAATCACCATTTTGCAAAACATCTCTACTATACAAATTTACAATTAAAGACGAACTATCTCCTCCCAGTAAGTTTTATATAGATTCCAGGGTATAAGACAGTATATATGCCACCTGTCCAGAAAAGCTTCTAACAATTAAGATCAATTTTATTGATAATTTCTTATCACATTCCTGGAACAGTTTTAAGGGCTATTTTTAGAAAATAAATCCATGTGAAAAAGTATGGAGCATACCAAGAGAGAGCACTCTATCTTGTTACCCTCAATCAAGGAAAACTGCAGATCAACGAAGAGATTTTACGCGAATTACAATCAAAATAAAACACTTTATTATAGAATATACCCCTTCTTTAGTTTTATCTATATTTTAATCATAAAATAGCTATTTCTTATCAGGTTTATAAAATTATGTTGTTGTTGTAATTGTGGCCTGGAAGAGATAGACCATCTTTAACAAATGAAATTATGTCATATACAGTAATGCCCTCAAAAATCGACTCCTTATTAATGACAGCAGAATTATGGGTAACTTTTCAGGATTTAGTCAAAAATACGGCTTGTTGACATTCATCGGAAAGCTCTCAGTGAGAGCTTTCCGATGAATGGCAACAAGCCATATTTCCGACTAAATCCTGAAAAGTTACTCATAATTCTGATGTGGTTAAGGAGTCAATTATTTAGGGCATTACTGTATATAGCACCCAGTGACACAACACCAAAGATCATTCAAATCTGACTGCCAATGACTGAGGAGCCCCAAATTGTGGACTGACAGACAGACAGACTCACAGAACCCATTTATATATACCCCCGCTAATTTGTACGGTACTTGTGTCCATACAAGACTCCATTTCAGCAAAGTAAAAAAAAAACATGGTTTAATCATGAGGAAATAAGTCATCAACCATTAACCCTTTACCCAACCGGCCAAATACAGCTTCATCAGCCTAAAATATCTTCGGTCTGTCTCAATAGAACCATACAAATATGGATATCATTGGAACCGGCTCCTTGACCACATTGTGATAGTTACAGTTATGCCCTGTGCCAATGCATTCTCTTATATATGCGAGTCGACCATAGGTCGCCTCGCATATATAAGAGAATGCACTGGCCTAAAAAAAATCTTTTTTTAACACTTTTTAACATTTTTTATAATTTTTAATGTGTTAAGCCAATGCATTCTCTTATATATGCGAGGCGACCTATGGTCGACTCGCATATATAAGAGAATGCATTGGCACAGGGCCGTTCTGTTGGGTAAAGGGTTAAAAGCTTGGCTGTCAATATCCTCACTATTAAATACATATTATGGACTTGTTCGGGAGCATGAAACTGATCAGTTAGTATTGAGGCACTATGACAACTGGAGGAATGTGGCATCTACTAACATTGCCTAAAACTCAAACAAATCAACCGTATCACTCCATAGAAACCATCGTCGAACTATGCTCAATGCTAAATATTTACTACTCCATTCGGGACACATCCATCAGCGATAAATTAACGAAAATGATTTCGCCATCAAGAGTCACTACATTTAATTAATACATAAGAATCACGGTGTGTGTTGTCATTTTGGATATAATATTCTCCATTTCTATTTGATCATCCTACCGGAGTGTTTCACATCACTTTAAGCAAGTTCTCTAGTCTTATTTTTGCAAACTACATGTATGAACCATGCGATAGATTGTTTAACCCTTTACCCAACAGAAGGGCCCTGTGCCAATGCATTCTCTTATATATGCGAGTCGACCATAGGTCGCCTCGCATATATAAGAGAATGCATTGGCTTAACACATTAAAAATTATAAAATTGTTAAAGAATGTAAGAACAAATGGTAAAAAGTGTTAAAAATAATATTTTTTTTAGGCCAATGCATTCTCTTAGGCCTCTTTTTTTTTATTTAGTGGTTTACGGATCCGCCGACCCCTTTAAAATACGTCCGCTCAAAAAAAAAAAACCCGATTATAATTTTTTTTTTTATTATTTCCTCCGACTATAAAAAATAAATCATTTCTCCGACCATCATACTTTTCATATCAGTTTTTGATCGGGCAAACTCATCCCCTGATCTCGGCGAGTCATTCCCGTACAATTAGTACAGTATTTAATCGATACTGGGTAGCTTTTGTAATAGTCGCGCTCTTCATGGTGACGGCGTTTCCAAATTTCGTGATATGATTTATCACTACGACCGTCATGGAGAGCGCGACGAAAATCAGTATTAACCTAATATTGATGTAAATGCTCGATGCCAACAAGAAAAAAAATGCTTATAACAATCTTCCACCTAAAAGGTACATGTCCAGTTATACTTTTGTAAAAATCTGCACTTTTAAATCGATTGGAATTTGGAGTTACCGGTATGTCCCATGTATTTCATCTTCCAAACCCGGAAGTGTAAACAGGTGTCATCAATTTATCGGACATTTGTCGGCTTTATACATTTATTGGTCACGAATACCTTCAGTTTTCAAACGCTGGTCGGAGATGCAAACCGGTATACTGCAGATTTATGGTACTATTAAAATTTAAATCCGTTTGTTGATTATTTGGGTGTCCTGTTAAAAAATTGTTTAGAATTATTTTGACCATGGAGTAAACTAGAAGATTTTGTGAACTTGGGTGCAGCCATGGGGTGAAGTTAATTTGGTGTGGGGGGGGGGGGGGGTGAAGTAAAACATACTAATTGGGGTGGGAGTTGAAGGAGAAATGGGGAGGCATCATCACATGATGAACTGTGTCCACACACACGATTTTTGTAAAATTGTCCTACCCGTTTAAAGGGGCTGACAGGCTTCCTGTGATGTCATTCTTTGATATACTCTCATGTCCCGAATAAACGTACGGGTCGGAATAATCGTACGGGGTGGAAAATGCTATGATTTCTAATAATCGTAGGGGTCGGAATAATAGAACGGGGTGGAAATGTTTGGGAAACTGGGAGCAGAAATGTGTTTCCATGTTGGGAAAACGGCCGAAAACACACCAACGTTGACCCGATCACATATATGTTGCGCTGGGATTGAGAAGGGCGGTGTCTTGGCACAAATTTACATGTTATTCTTCCACGTAATGTACACTTTTATGCGAGCATTCCAATAAATCAGAAATGTTTCATTAAATGTAATAATCGTAGGCCCAAATAAGAATCGTACAGGGTGGACTTTCACTTTAAAAATAATAATCGTACAGGTACATTTATTTGGGTCACTAGAGTAATATATGGATGGAAAGCCGTGACTTTAATACTGTCAGATGCAATATATCTGTGGAGCAGTATACTCAATATTAAAAAATTCTCAAATCTTTATTTTTTTGAATTATTCGGAATATTGACACCAAATATTGTGTTTTTTCCCAAGTATAATGTATTATCTTCATTCTGGAAGCCCCCTGACAGAAGTGCTGACATACATGTTTACGAACCTAAAAAAAAAAAAAAAATTGATATTGCCATTTTATTTTTTATTTTTTTTCGTCCGACCCGACTGAACCAATGGGCAAAAATTCCGTAAACCACTTTATCAAAAATAAAAGGCCTTATAATTGCGAGGCGACCTATGGTCGACTCGCATATATAAGAGAATGCATTGGCACAGGGCATAACTGTAACTATCACAATGTGGTCAAGGAGCCGGTTCCAATGATATCCATATTTGTATGGTTCCATTGAGACAGACCGAAGATATTTTAGGCTGTTGAAGCTTTATTTGGCCGGTTTTGGCCGGTTTGTTGGGAAAAGGGTTAAGATGTAACAATGAAGTTGTGTGGATGTTACAGCCCCTGGTAAGTTGTGTGGATGTTACAGCCCCTGGTAAGTTGTGTGGATGTTATGCCCCTTGGAGGAAAGTTAACACTCCCATGACTGGAGTTTCCTTTAGGGAGCCCCATACAGGTGGCAGTTTGAATTGCTGAGTGTCGTCTGCTCACGTCTGAAGGGCTCCGTAAGGGTAGTTTAACACTCCCATGACTGGAGCTTCCTGAAATGTTGAGAAAACCCTGTGCCAATGCATTCTCTTATATATGCTCTTATATATGCAAGTCTCCCATATAAGAGAATACATTGGCCTAAAAATAATAACTGTTAACTGTATGGACATAAATCCCATGAGTTAATTCATGTTGTTACCCAATAGTAGAGTTTTACTTCGTGAACTGTTGCCCGACCCAAGCGAACTGTTGACTGGCTCCGAGCGAACTGTTGACTGGCCCAAACTAACTGTTACATGGTTTGCAATTTCCGTGACGTTTCGGCTATTTCCATAGCGGTATATACCAGTTAGTTCTCATAATTCGAAATAACACTATTAAAGAGTGTGATTAATTAGCAATGACCTGATTATATACAAGTAAATGTATTGGGTAACAAAGCAATTATTTCATGTGTCTTTTGGGAACAGGCAAAATTGTTGTCCCTCGGTATCAGGAATGACTATCGAACTGTTGCCCTCGGCCTATGGCCTTGGGCAACAGTTCGATAGTCATTCCTGATACCGAGGGACAACAATTTTGACTGTTCCCAAAAGACACATAAAATAATTGCATATTAATTAACTGTGATGACATTCCCCATGAGTTAAAATACCAATAACATGATTTTTTAGGGCGTTATGGTTTATTAACGGCCCGACGGGTATGATTAACAGCCCAAGGGCCTATTAGAGGCCCAAGACGCAGTTGAGGGCCGCTAATAGGACCGAGGGCTGTTAATCATTCCTGGAGGGCTGTTAATAAACAAAGGTGCTCAACAAAATCATGTTATTACTATTATTACCACTCCGTCCTCATGTGATCACGTGATCGGTGACTTAACCGGAAGCGGGTGTTAATGAAAACAAAGCTTCATTAACGCCGGCCGCCCACTTCCAGTCAACTTCGCCTCAAAATTATGGAATCTTATCATGAGGATAAAATACTGTTAATCTACTAGAGAATGCTTTCTAATGTGGTAATAATTCCTGTCAACAGTCCGACATAAATCCCATGAATTAAGTCCTGTTAATGGTGAGGATATAATTCCTATGGGTTAATTCTTGTTAACTGTGAGGACATAGTTCCCATTAGCTGGCTTCTTCTGTCCTTTCGGAGTGAGACTCGTAAGTTCTGACATCTCTGCGTTATGATTGGGTAGAGTGTGTGACATCTCTGCGTTATGATTGGGTAGAGTGTGTGGAAAGGCTTCCCTGCTATGACTGTTCTTTAGAAACGGAGCGACCGCCCCATTGTTACTGTATGTACTGTGCCGTCTGTTGCCTTCGAAAGACGTGCTGTAAGTCCTCAAAATCTTATCATCGGTAGCATCACCTTTACACGCACATAGCACCAGAGCAATTTCCTGTCGAAAACGCTTTCCGAAAAGGTAATACGGAACGATATTTATGGCTGAATTAAAGAGAATTAGAAAGTTGGCCGTTTCACTAAGGACACTGTACGGCCATGATGCGAGGGCCTGGTCCTTGTCCAGTGCCCACCAAATGCGAGAAACGAGTGCCGGAACTTGACAGATGAGAAATATCACTATTAGTCCAATAAGCATTATCGTTGTATCGTTCCGACGGACTTCTTTTGGGTTCAGTTCCTTTTCTTTCTTTTGCGACATCCTCACAGCATGGACGAGGAACGTGTTGAGAACGACGAGAGAAAGAAAAGGTCCGCCGCAAACAAACATCAAATATAACCAAATATGTACCACTTTAATGAACACTGGACTCAACCCTATAGCACTGAACTCGAGAACTAGTCTCGTTTCGTTTCCTGAGACCATTATTGACTTAGTCTGGTACTCCAGGAATTTTGGGATAGTGAATATGAGCGCTGCTACTGATAGCGAGAAAATAACGATTCTCGCTCGACGAATGCTACAGAAATTCTCCGCACTAAATGGATGGCATATCATTATGTACCGATCCACCGTGAATGCAAGCGTCAACCAAATAGAACATGTTTGCGTAGCTACAGCCAATGGATGAACGATAGGAAACATTTTAACGTAATAAGGTTCATCCCAGCGTATTGTTCCTTTATCTGGCTTTTCAGAGTCTTTAGTCAAAAGTAAAAATGTGAAAAAAAGTACCAATGTATCACATGCTGCTAGCGCGGAGAGATATGAATAAGTTGATGAGCGAAGTGTCTTCCGGGATAAGACAATCACAGAAAGAATATTACAGATGATGCCGATAACGCAAATCGTCACTCCAGAAATTCCTTGTAAATAGTGTACCAACTCATCCGTTTTGTATCGAATGTTTGCTTTTTGAATCATCTCTCGCATCCTCTCTTCATCAAATGGCGGCGGGTATTGATTTGTGAGATTGACGTCCATACTTTCATTTCCGTAAAGGTATGGTGGTGATATGAACTCCATTGATCACCGGTGTTATAGCAGACGTTTCTCCGCCGCTCATCTAAGGTGTCCTCGGAGAATGATTCTCTCGTATGAAGATCACCTGAAATTAACAATGATAATTGCATGAAAGCTATTGAAAGGTCACTATTTTTACAGTAATGCCATAAATAAAGAAATAGAATCTATGTGAAGAAGTTTATAATATAGAAATTTTATAATAAAGTAGCTTTTCAGAGAAGATGAGGTCCCCAGAGGGGGAATTTAGTGATGCTAGCTTCACTAAATTCACCCTCTGGGGACCTCATTCTGATAATGACAGGCACACTAAACTCAGGCTTACACCAGTGTTTGATTTTCTTAATAATATCAGTACACTTACGAAAATCAAATGCAGGTGAGTAATCAATAAGTCCCATGTGGCCACGAGGAAGGCATGTAACTACAGTAAAGCCCTAAATAATTGACTCCTTAACCCTTTACCCAACAGAAGGGCCCTGTGCCAATGCATTCTCTTATATATGCGAGTCGACCATAGGTCGCCTCGCATATATAAGAGAATGCATTGGCTTAACACATTAAAAATTTAAAAATTGTTAAAGAATGTAAGAAAAAATGGTTAAAAAAGATTTTTTTTAGGCCAATGCATTCTCTTATATATGCGAGGCGACCTATGGTCGACTCGCATATATAAGAGAATGCATTGGCACAGGGCTAACTGTAACTATCACAATGTGGTCAATGAGCCGGTTCCAATGATATCCATATTTGTATGGTTCTATTGAGACAGACCGAAGATATTTTAGGCTGTTGAAGCTTTATTTGGCCGGTTTGTTGGGTAAAGGGTTAACCACAGCAGAATTATGGGTAACTTTTCAGGATTTAGTTGTAAATATGGCTTGTTGCCATTCATCGGATGTCAGTGAGATCTTTCCGATAAATGGCAACAAGTTATATTTTCGACAAATTCCTGAAAAATTACCCGTAAGTACTGCTGTGGTTAAGGAGTAGATTATTTAGGGCATTACTGTACCAATTAGTTTTAAGCTTAATCTTTACTGAATGAATTCTCCCATTCAGTTATAATTGTATAGATTGGAATGGTCTATTAACCCTTTGAGTGCCAGGTCCGATTTTTGTATTAACCCATATACCCTGTGCCAATGCATTCTCTTATATATGCGAGTCGACCATAGGTCGCCTCGCATATATAAGAGAATGCATTGGCTTAACAATTTTTTTTTTTTTACAATTTTAATATATTTTATTATATTCTTTAACAGACTTATTGTGTAGGTTTAGGGCCGATAATATCGGGCCCTGGCACTCAAAGGGTTAATAATATTCATCCGAAGGAATGCTCAGGAAATATAAACAGATGAACAGATTATACAAGAGCAGAATGAGTCATAATAACTGGTGGGAAATGTTCACATAATAAGTTCAATATTTTCTTAGGGACCATGCTTTCCTGTTATTTCAGATACTTTGAATAAAATGGAGTACAATAATGCCCTAAATAATCGACTCCTTAACCCTTTGAGTGCCAGGGACCGATCTCATCGGCCCTAAACCTACAAAATAAGTCTGTAAAGAATATAAGAATAAATTATTAAAATTGTAAAAAAAAAAAAAAAAAAAAAAAAAAAAAATGTTAGGCCAATGCATTCTCTTATATATACGAGGCGACCTATGGTCGACTCGCATATATAAGAGAATGCATTGGCACAGGGTATATGGGTTGATACAAAAATCATCCTGGCACTCAAAGGGTTAACCACAGCAGAATTATGGGTAAATTTTCAGGATTTAGTCGGAAATATGGCTTGTTGCCATTCATCTCACTGAGAGCTTTCCGTTGAATGGTAACGAGCCATATTTCCGACTAAATCCTGACAAGTTTCCCATAATTCTGCTGTGGTTAAGGAGTCGATTACTTAGGGCATTACTGTACTTTGAATAAATGGAGTACTCTATATTCTAGAATATTCTTGCTTTATTCAAGTTCTTTATTCAAGTCTACAATTTATTACATTAAATGACATTCGCCTCGACCATGAAACCAGAACTATAAAATAAAACAACATCAGTGATTTATTCTTGGGAAAGGCTTCCCTCTATGTTCATATACACAAAGCTAATCCATTTGACCTAATCCGAAGACACATATTAAGCAAAAAAACTCCCGCCCACGATTCTGGGTGTGAAGTCAGTTACAGAAGAGGAATCGGCACCAACCCAACTGATATCCCAAGCTGTTACAGCACCAACCCAACTGATATCCCAAGCTGTTACAGCACCAACCCAACTGATATCCCAAGCTGTTACAGCACCAACCCAACTGATATCCCAATCACTTGTGGGCCAAGAAGACGTGGTCTAGCCAAATGCAACAAGAATATAAATACACCCGTGTTAATTCCAACAAAGGGCCATAACCCAGGTGAACATTGGCGTGCGGAACCCAAATTTGAACATTGTGGTAGTAAAGTTACATACCAAATTTCATTTAGTTAACTCGGTTGAGACTATCTGAAGTTATCATTCAGAAACCAAAAATGAACGGCCGGATGGACAGACTAATAACATAATACATCCCATTTTTAACAAGAGCACGCCGTCGGGGTGTGGCATAATATGCCTGTTTCTGGAGTAGAGTGGGGCAAGGTTTAATTCATTTGTTTAATAACAAAAATAAACACAAGAACTTCAAGTGTGGTATTTTTGACTGAAAAACCGAGAAAAAAAAATTAAATATTTATTTTTGGCTATTATCAGACCAAAAAATCCTATAACCACTGTTCACGCTGGACCGAAAAAAAGTTTAGCCAAAAGTTTAGCCAAATGAAAATTTTATTAGCCAAATGAAAAAAACTTTAGCCAAATGTTTTTTGGCCAAATTAAAAACAATTTGGCCAAATTAAATCATCGTTTTTTGGTCGGTTCACAATTAATGACTAAAATATTTGTTTTAAACTTTATTATTTATACTCAGAGTGAAAACATAATTAAAACAACACAAAAACAACTTTAAAATCAATATTATACGAACATATCATCACATATCACATAACACACAGGCAGATCAATTTATAAAACATTAATATAAAATACGATGGGATTTCACGTCGGACCATGCGCACGGACCACGGCCGCTAACAATGGCTTATTATAGTAAGGTGTTAACTGGTGAATATCTATTGTATTCAAATCTTTTATGAAGTTAAGCCAGGGATACATTTAATGTCACACATTGCGTAACCACTGAGTTAAGAACTGCTCTTCTATCACGAACAAAGCAGACGGCTTAATTAACAAGAGGTGTGCACTCGAGTGCTAGCATACCCCCACCGTGGCAAATTCAACACGCATTATCTGTAAACTCAACCACAAAGATTTTTAACTTTAAAGAAAAATTCGGACCAATAATATTGATATGGTGTCACAAGAAGCTTGTACAGAAAAATTATTCAAATCGGTTCATATTTGTTAAAGTTAATTAAGTCGAAAATGAGGTGTAATATTACGAAAAACAGTCTGAGCCAATCCCTAGCCGCACCATGTTGAGAAGGTATTGTGAGAAGCATGTATACCAAAAATTATTGAAATCGGTTCATATTTGTTAAAGTTATTAAGTCGGACCGACCCGCAATTAGCATCATGCGGAGAGACTGTCCTAAGGAGATTGCATACAAAAAATTATTGAAATCGGTTCGTAGTTGTTCGAGTTATGAGGTCGGACGGACGTACCAACGGAATGAGAAAACGTGACGGACGGACGGACTGAGTCAATCCAGTATACCCCCCATTTTCTTCGAAAGTGGGGGTATAATTACATATTAACCAGTATACAGCTTATACGTTTTGATGATTAGATGATGATGGAAATTGTGAATGATGGATACTATTCCGATCCGCCTATTTATTGGACATTACAAAAACACCTTAAAACAGCAGCGGTATCACTAGTTAATCACCTATTCATTGTGCTCACTGATGACAACTCTCTTCAAAGCATACATGTTTCGTATTGTTTACATAGTCGGGGTCATCGACGGCGTATAAACAAAAAATCACTCTTTAAAACAACAGCATCACCACTAGGTATTCACCTATTAATTGTGCTAACTGATAACAACTCTCTTCAAAGCATATATATAAACAAAAATACTGATCAGATGTCAATCAGTTGTATAATGTTCCCTTTGTACAGCCGCCACACGGAACGATATTTCATAAGTACGAAAATAACGAAATACCGGTACTTTCGTCACCTAACTTCGTCTTGAATGTCGATCTATTGAGCGCTTTTATTAATTAGCTTTCTGACTCCATGATTTCCGTCTCCATTTTGGGTCAAAAACTTTTTAGCCAAAAGTTTAGCCAAATGAAATTTTTATTAGCCAAATTCGAAAAAGATTAGCCATTGGCTAATTTGGCTACCGACAGCGTGAACACTGCCTATAACTCAGGCAAAAATGGTCGGATCGGACTCAACTTGACCTGCAAATTCATGTAGACAGAACCCATATCTGAACTTGATCTGTATACCAGATTTGGTTCGGTTCACTCGATTCAATCTAAAGTTATCATCTGGAAACCGCAATCAGGTAAAATCTAAGTCGAAAAAGGGGCATAACTCAGTCAAAATAATGCGGATGAAACCCATATTCGAACTTGATCTGTATTTTGGGGTGGTAAACTAATATACCAAATTTGGTTCAGTTCACTTGATTCAATCTAAATTTATCATCCGGAAACTGCAAATCAGGTAAAATCTAAGTCGAAAAAGGGGCATAACTCAGTCAACAACATGCAGATGAAACCCATATTCGAACTTGATCTGTATTTTGGTGTGGTAAACTAACATACCAAATTTGGTTCAGTTCACTCGATTCAATCTAAAGTTATCATCCGGAAACCAAAAGCGGACGAACGGACGATGGACGGACAGACAACCCATTTACATAATACAACCGTTTTTTCAAACGGGCATATAAAAACAACTCACATATGTTAAAATTTATTTCCATTTGGCAAGTGAGTTTTTGAATGTCCACAAGGAAGTGAAATTTAATTCATTAAGAAACTGGCCAAGCTACCTTAAAGGTCAAGAAATCCCCTGACACTTAACACTTATGCAAACTATAATGGAAGTTATCACATAGTCAATCTGATTGTAGCATTCTTAATATGAGAAGCCAGAGACATGATGTACCAAAGTGGTGATTATACAGCCAATACCCTTTAACCCTTTGATTGCCAGGTCAGGCCTTCGATTCTGTAAAATGCAGGAGTGTGGTTGGTCACTCGCCTAACCTGAAACCCAGGCGTGTGATTTTGGTGGATATTTCGGGGGTATAAAATGACAAACGAAGACTCAAAATTAAATCAATTTTATCACCATTGTGATTCATCTTGTACACATTCTCCACATTGAAGTAATTAAAACTCCATTCTTGAATTGCGTCGTAATGCTTCCGTTGGATGTAAGTTGTTATGAAATGCGGTCAGAGACCATGTAACCACGTGAGAGTTTCCTGTTGTGTGAACTCTATCGATATTTTTAAAAATAATGTTTGATTGCCCCGAACTCAAGTTTCAATTTCTATTCATCTTCACCGCCCATCGGGGCGGCTTCATTTAGAACGCAACACAATCATGGTACCAAAATTACGTTGCATTGGTGATGGGGTGCACGGTGGGATTATTTTTTTTTTTTAAATATGTCATGTTGGTAACACTATCTAGCCGAGAATTACTCAGACCTACATACGAATGCGACGACATTGCTAAACGCACCTGACTATAATAATGTTCTAGCGCATGCGCAAAACTTAAAACAATTACTTCCGTCGTATACGGCATGTCTGTCAGTCTTCTCCAGCAAACAAGGTTGATCGTTATTATAAACCCTTTTTCAATCGTGCGCCGAATATCGCCGAGGAGTGTGATTAATTACTCGCCAAGATTTAATTTCAGGCGTGCTATGGTGCGCGAGCACGATCGCACGCCTCATAATCGAAGGCCTGCCAGGTCGATTTTTGTATCAACCCATATACCCTGTGCCAATGCATTCTCTTATATATGCGAGTCGACCATAGGTCGCCTCGCATATATAAGAGAATGCATTGGCCTAACAATTATTATTATTTTTTTTTTTTTTTACAATTTTTTACAATTTTAATAATTTATTCTTTTATTCTTTAACAGACTTATTTTGTAGGTTAGGGCCGATGAGATCGGCCCCTGGCACTCAAAGGGTTAATACTTTAATGCATCTCTTCTACAGGCATGTTGATGGGTGATTGCAATCAGATACCTCTGTACTGTCCTTCAGTTTTGCCAGATGTACGCTCGGAAACATACAGTATATATGATATTGGTAAATGCCCTTGCCCTTTTGAATATTCATATATTACCGAGCACTCATCTTAGATTGTACAAAAATAAGTCTGTGCGCTTAAAATGTATATTCATACAGTAATGCCCTAAATAATCAACTCCTTAACCACAGCAGAATTATGGGTATTTTTTTCAGGATTTACAGTGTAGTTGGAAATATGGCTTGTTGCCATTCATCGGAAAGCTCTCAGTGAGACCTTTCCGATGAATGGCAACAAGCCATATTTCCAATTAAATCCTGAACAATTACATATTTCAATCGGGTCTGGAATAGGTGGAATATCTCTACCTGTCATCTACAGGTTTGTCATTATACATACACGTATAGTTTTGTATCATTTTTGTAAATTAAACACTATGGAATTGGAAACATTTAGTCACAACATATCATACAGTAATGCTAATTAATCGACTCCTTAACCACAGCAGAATTATGGGTAACTTTTCAGGATTTAGTCGGAAATATGGCTTGTTGCCATTCATTGGAAAGCTCTCAGTGAGAGCTTTCCAATAAATGGCAACCAGACATATTTCCGACTAAATCCTGAAAAATTACCCATAATTCTGCTGTGGTTAAGGAGTCGATTAATTAGAGCATTACTGTATATCATTATCCATTATCTTTGCTATTAAAAAAATCCAATCTCTACCAGTGGTACGTGTCTCTTACCGATAACACCAAGAGAGGTCAGCGAAGCTATATAACACCAAGAGAGGTCAGCGAAGCTATATGACACCAAGAGAGGTCAGCGAAGGTTTATAACACCAAGAGAGGTCAGCGAAGGTATATAACACCAAGAGAGGTCAGCGAAGGTATATATCACCAAGAGAGGTCAGCGAAGCTATATGACACCAAGAGAGGTCAGCGAAGGTATATAACACCAAGAGAGGTCAGCGAAGGTTTATAACACCAAGAGAGGTCAGCGAAGGTATATAACACCAAGAGAGGTCAGCGAAGGTATATAACACCAAGAGAGGTCAGCGAAGGTATATAACAGCTCAGTGGTACGTGTCTCTTACCGATAACACGAAGAGGTCAGCGAAGGTATATGACAGCTCAGTGGTACGTGTCTCTTACCGATAACACCAAGAGAGGTCAGCGAAGGTATATAACAGCTCAGTGGTACGTGTCTCTTACCGATAACACGAAGAGGTCAGCGAAGGTATATGACAGCTCAGTGGTACGTGTCTCTTACCGATAACACCAAGAGAGGTCAGCGAAGGTATATGACAGCTCGACTAGAATCGGGAAACACAATTTAAACAGCGCGCTGACATAGATGAAATATTTAGTCTTTGGAATGAAAGCAGAAATAGATTGGGAATTCCCAGTATTCGCGACTAAAACTACTTCATTCTACTCGGCAACAGTCGGGATATTCAAAGGAAAAGTAGTCCGTCTGTAATATGGTGATTGTGTTGTGGACGAGTCTGAATGAGGTAAGCCGATTAGACGAGGGTGGCGATTGGGGTGATTGGTGTATTGTTTTACAACATAAAAGTATCATGCAGTCTGTGTTAATATTTTCAAGTCTTTTAACCCTTTGAGTGCCAGGGGCCGATATTATCAGCCCTAAACCTACACAATAAGTCTGTTAAAGAATATAATAAAATATATTAAAATTGTAAAAATTGTAAAAAAAAAAAAAAAAAAAAAAAAAAAAAAATTGTTAAGCCAATGCATTCTCTTATATATGCGAGGCGACCTATGGTCGACTCGCATATATAAGAGAATGCATTGGCACAGGGTATATGGGTTGATACAAAAATCGCCCTGGCACTCAAAGGGTTAAAGGCATGGGCGGTGTTCGTTGCGGAAATATTCATATTTGTTCAAATTGCCATCAACAGAAGGAATATTATAATATATATAGTTTTGTTCATATGCCAAACATAATCAGCGCGTAAATAGTATATCGTCGTCAAGACGTACGATGGTGTACGTAAAAAAGAGTCTGCTCGTGTTACAGAAGTTACATTGGTTAATCACACACACATGATATAAACGCTCTTTATTATTTCCATATCAGGAAAACAGTAACAAATAACGCTCTTTATGTTTACCATATCTGGATCTAAACACCAGGTTCTGTAACGTTTTTTTGCTTTTGTTTACATAACAAAGGAAAAACATTTGCCAATAACATACTGTTTATGCCATATTTCTGATTGATATAAGAACAAAGTCTGTCTATATTTTACTATTCTTTCTGTTTATGGTGGTTTTTGATGGAGTTGAATATTTTAACAGCATACCCACCGCCAACATCTTTAACCCTTTCAGTGCCAGGTCCGATTTTTGTATCAACCCATATACCCTGTGCCAATGCATTCTCTTATATATGCGAGTCGACCATAGGTCGCCTCGCATATATAAGAGAATGCATTGGCCTAACAATTTTTCATCATTTGTTATTATTTTTTACAATTTTAATAATTTTTTCTTATATTCTACTCTCTTTCAGTGCCAGACTTATTTTGTAGGTTTAGTGCCGGGGAATCTTACGTTTTTCATGGGCATCAAAATTATTACTATCAATACTTGGTGATAGTTTTGAGTTATAACATGCCCCTAAGGTTTTAACCAGTTTGTTTTTAAATTCACTATAGCATGCTTAAGCATACCCCAAAAAAATTCAACCCAAAAAAAAAAAAAATTTAGGGCCGATTTTACAGACCGTAAATTAGGGCCGATGAGATCGGCCCCTGGCACTGAAAGGGTTCATCTTTAAATAACTCTTGTCAAAGCATAAGAACCAATGTTCCATAGGAAAAGTAATTTTCATGCCAGCGCAGACCTTGGAAACAATTTAGATTTGATCAAGACCTATATACTATAAGGACTATATACTATAAGGACTATATACTATAAGGACTAGTTCAGCAAATATTGTGAGGACTGGGTTCAGCAGATATGTGCTAAATTAATACTGGACTGTGTCACCAGTTTTGTATAATAACTAAATTCAATTATCCGGGCCAGAAATTTGTTTTCGTAATGTGTGCGACATTGATTTTAATGACAGACATGACTGATAAACCTTCGATCAGTCACTGGACTTGCAGAGCTACCGCATTAAAATCAGACCGCGAGGCATTCCTCAGAACATGACGACCAGAGTTCATTTAATTTCCTGCAATAATTTCACTGCAAATATAGAACAGGATGTGATTTACTGGGATTGAGATAATTAAGATGAATATGGGGAGTTATTACACCGTACACTGTCACCCCGACATGCACTTTTCCACCTCTACAAGAATCGTGTTGGGGACTAAGGCACTCAAAGAAATTGGATGTTACACCACCATCCCTGAAATAAATTGATATCTTCGCGATTGATGGTGGCTTCATGGGTACGAAATGTCATGGATTTGATTTGGATGGTGATGAATTCGTAACGCAATGAGCACTCATTTGTAAGGTCATGCCTAAATTTCCCAGCATGCAGTTACCAGAATGTTTTTATTTCTAACTATAAATATGGATGAAAAATAAAATGTGTTGGTGATTGATGTACAGCAATGCCCTAAATAATCAACTCCTTAACCACAGAGTATATCTCTTTCTATACTAAATAATATACTCAATGACTAGTAGTACCTCCCTTACTGTTGGGAAATGTTCAGATATTATGTCATAAGTCATAAGTCTAGTTGGCATACAAAATGCCCTAAATAATCTACCCCTTAACCACAGCAGAATTATGGGTAATTTTTCAGGATTTATATATAGTCGGAAATATGGTTTGTTACCATTCATCGGAAAGCTCTCAGTGAGCCATAACGAGTCGATACATGATATGGCATGCGCTTAGCATGGCATATAGTCAGCAATCTGCAACTGATGATGGTCTTATCAAAACATTTTGGCATCTTTTTAACCCATTGGGAGTAATTTTCAAAAACCTAGAAATTCTACCTTTGGCATTAAATGAATCTTGTTTTTGTGGGGTACGTTCTCAAACTATTTTCAAAATTCTAATAAACGGCTTCTAAGTCCAGCTTCCACCTCAAAATTCATGTCATCAGAACGAGGAGCAATTTGTCTGCGAGAAATTGGGACCTTGGTCATCATCACATTTAGCCTCGAATCTTCTTTAATATGCCTACAGCAGACAATTAACCTCCCCTTTCTTTTGACATCCATACATTTGTGCACCACCTTCATTATGTGGGGAAATTATATGACGGATAGGTTGAAAGTTTCACTATACTTATGTTGACAAACGGAAAGGCCGTAATGTCCGTCAGCCAGTGCTCCATTCTGACTTTTTACAGTCATTCCGGAGGGCTAGGTGTGATTTTCGTTGACCCGGACAGATGTGTCACCTGGTCAGGCACCCACTTACCTGTATTGGTTAACCTATAAAACTCAGTGAGAGCTTTCTGATGAATGGCAACCAGCCATATTTCCGACTAAATCCTGAAAAGTTACCCATAATTCTGCTGTGGTTAAGAAGTCGATTAATTAGGGCATTATTGTAATTTGGAGGAAGGATGAACCCACACTTTTCACTAGAATCAGACAATGCATTCAAATAGCTCCAGGTATCAAAACCTGATAAATATATATCCAAAAACATAACATAAGAATGTTAGTTTCAAAACCTGACATACCAAAGCTAACCTTTAACCCTTTACCCAACAAACCGGCCAAAAAAAGCTTCAACAGCCTAAAATATCTTTGGTCTGTCTCAATAGAACCATACAAATATGGATATCATTGGAACCGGCTCCTTGACCATGCACATTGTGATAGTTACAGTTATGCCCTGTGCCAATGCATTCTCTTATATATGTGAGTCGACCATAGGTCGCCTCGCATATATAAGAGAATGCATTGGCCTAAAAAAATTCTTTTTTAAAACAATTTTTACCATTTTTTCTTACATTCTTTAACAATTTTATAATTTTTAATGTGTTAAGCCAATGCATTCTCTTATATATGCGAGGCGACCTATGGTCGACTCGCATATATAAGAGAATGCATTGGCACAGGGCCCTTCTGTTGGGTAAAGGGTTAAAGATATAGGTTCATATAACAATTTTGAAAAAGTTTCATGGAAAAATAAAATAACTAGAGGTGTGACTGTCGTAATGGGCCTACGGATACCCCCCTGTTTTACTAAGATGTTTCACATGTCAGTAAACATTTAGTTAAAATAATAAAATAACAGTTCC
The DNA here is from genome assembly GCA_032622095.1 of Siphonodentalium dalli. Classification (NCBI taxonomy): domain Eukaryota; kingdom Metazoa; phylum Mollusca; class Scaphopoda; order Gadilida; family Siphonodentaliidae; genus Siphonodentalium; species Siphonodentalium dalli. Next base: position 257,552,937 of record CP136061.1, on the reverse strand, counting down.
CATTGCAGGTGTACAACCATAACCCTCATCTTAAACCTATTGAGCGAAAAATGTAGGAATAAAAGCTTGGACAAAATTATGCATGTTGCAAAAAAATTTCTAAGTCGAAAAAGGGGGATAACTCCACCAAAAAATGTCGGACAGACGTCATAATCGCAGGTGCACAAGTCCCCATGGTACTAAATATCTGTGCCACGTTTTAAAAAAATTGACCTAAAAATGTAGGAATAAAAGCTCGGACAAAAGTATACATGTTGCGAAAAATTTCTAAGTCGAAAAATGGGGGATAACTCCACCAAAAAAAGTCCGACAGACGTCATAATCGTTGGTGCACAGGTTCCCATGGTGGTTGATGTCTGTGCCAAGTTTCACAGAAATTGATCTGAGAAAAACTCCGGACAAATTTGTGTCCACAGACGGACGACGGACGGACAAGCTGACTCCAGTATACCCCCCCTAACTTCATTGCGGGGGGTATAATAAATATGAATTGAAGACCCATGTCAGGAAACACTTCTACCAATTAATATTGATTTTATTTTGAAAACTTTAGTATAAAATGAGATGATTAAGTGGGGCACTTTATTGTTCTATTTTTAGAACATACCATTCAGGTGATACCAGATCATTAGGATGTTCCCACAGCTAATCTTCAAACGTCAAATGTGCCAGATTGATTGTTTGTATTGTGTTATTAACATCTATTTGTGACAAAATTACACAAATAAAATTTATAGTCTCCGCTAACAGTAATCACTATTGTGTGTTGGCTAAACAACCACATGTTTTTAGACCAGAAAATATTCAAAATATAATCAATATTAATGGATTGAAGCATTTCTGGACAGGGGTCTTTGATTTGTATCTAATATTTAATAACCCGGTAACTATACAATACATGTTTACAATGAGATAGACCATCTTTATACCCCGGTAACTATATAACACATGCTTACAAAGAGATAGACCATCTTTATAGCCCGGTAACTATATAACACCTTTATACCCCGGTAACTATATAACACATATTTACAATGAGATAGACCACCTTTATAGCCCGGTAACTATATAACACCTTTATACCCCGGTAACTATATAACACATTTACAATGAGATAGACCACCTTTATAGCCCGGTAACTATATAACACACATTTACAATGAGATAGACCACCTTTATAGCCCGGTAACTATATAACACATTTACAATGAGATAGACCATCTTTATAGCCCGGTAACTATATAACACCTTTATACCCCGGTAACTATATAACACATTTACAATGAGATAGACCATCTTTATAGCCCGGTAACTATATAACACACGTTTACAATGAGATAGACCACCTTTATAGCCCGGTAACTATATAACACATTTACAATGAGATAGACCATCTTTATAGCCCGGTAACTATATAACACACGTTTACAATGAGATAGACCACCTTTATAGCCCGGTAACTATATAACACCTTTACAGCCTGGTAACTGACTGAATGTCGCAAATCCCTAAAATGACGCCATGTACATGCAGGCTATTATCATACACAATATGCCATGCACAGACTCTTTATCATACACAATCCCGGTAGATCATAAACTGTTTATATCTTTCTATACTAAATAATATACTCAATGATTACTGTTAGGAAATGTTCAGATATTATGTCATAGGTCATTTTGTTGAACTTATTAAAGTCATGTGAAACACTCCAGTAGGGTGATCAAATAGAAATGGAGAATATCTTGCTCAAAGTAGTTATTTTTAAAATTGTCATATCCAAATTAACAACACACAACGTCATGCTTATATATTAATTAAATGCTGTGACTTTTGGTGGCGAAATCGTTTTCGTTACTTTATCACCAATAGTTGCGTCCCGAATCGAGAAGTAAATATTTACATTTGAGCGTAGTTCGGACAATGTTTTCTATGGAGTGGTACAGGTCGATTTGCTTGAAATTTTCGGCGATATTAGTAGAATGCTACATTCCTCTAGTTGGCATACAGTAATGCCCTAAATAATCGACCCCATAACCACGGTAGAATTATGGGCAACTTTTCAGGATTTAGTCAGAAATATGGCTTGTTGCCATTCATCGGAAAGCTGTGGTTAAGGAGTCGATTATATAGAGTGTTACTCTTGCTCATGAATACTGGCTGATCAGTTTCACGTACCCGAACAAGTCCATACTATGTTTTTAACCCTTTACCCAACAAACCGGCCAAAACCGGCCAAATAAAGCTTCAACAGCCTAAAATATCTTCGGTCTGTCTCAATAGAACCATACAAATATGGATATCATTGGAACCGGCTCCTTGACCACATTGTGATAGTTACAGTTATGCCCTGTGCCAATGCATTCTCTTATATATGCGAGTCGACCATAGGTCGCCTCGCATATATAAGAGAATGCATTGGCCTAAAAAAAAATCTTTTTTTAACACTTTTTACCATTTTTTCTTACATTCTTTAACAATTTTATAATTTTTAATGTGTTAAGCCAATGCATTCTCTTATATATGCGAGGCGACCTATGGTCGACTCGCATATATAAGAGAATGCATTGGCACAGGGCCTTTCTGTTGGGTAAAGGGTTAACTGAACATTTCCCACCTAAATGAAATGAATAGGAATCATTCTCTCTGCTCTTGCATCATCCATTTTTCTGTATGTAATCTGCTTATATATTGTGAACACTCCTCCAAATTAATACTCGACCATTCCAAGATATATATAACCACTATTATAACTGGGTGGGAGAATGTTCACACCTCCAAAGATATATATTGTGAACACTCCTCCAAATTAATACTCGACCATTCAAAGATATATATTGTGAACACCCCTTCAAATTAATACTCGACCATTCAAAGATATATATTGTGAACACCCCTCCAAATTAATACTCGACCATTCAAAGATATATATTGTGAACACCCCTCCAAATTAATACTCGACCATTCAAAGATATATATTGTGAACACCCCTCCAAATTAATACTCGACCATTCAAAGATATATATTGTGAACACCCCTCCAAATTAATACTCGACCATTCAAAGATATATATACACTATTATAACTGGGTGGGAGAATTCTATTTAAGTATAGATAGGGTTCAAAAGTTGGGAAACTGTCCTTCCAAGGCACTAATTTCATGTAATGATTGATGGCAGTCTGCTAGTGCGATTAAGTAGGGCCATACTCAGAGCCGAGCCATAGCATGCAACCTGCCATTGTATGGTCTAAGCAGCCAAAAGTTTAAAGGAACATTTAAATTTCCCTGATAAGGTAAAAAATAAGAAGTTTTTGTGGAAAGTTGATAAATAGTTTATAACTTTTAGTCACATCATTCCAGAATATGACAAAAACGAGTAATTACGAGGTCAGTCACATCCTGAATTCAACATTTATAGTTATATTTAACATCGCAAAATCCATATTTCCCCGGTGTCTGTGTGAAAATTAACTTTTTACCCTGTGCTATTGCATTCTCTTATATATGCGAGTCGACTGCGAGTCGACCATAGGTCGCCTCGCATATATAAGAGAATGCATTGGCCTAACAATTTTTTATCATTTTTTTTAAATAAATGTTTCTTACAATTTTTAGGACATAAAATAAAAAACATCCATTACCCTGCAGGGAGCGCCACACATACCTGTATATAGAAGCATATAGAAGAGTGTCGTCTGCTCATGTGATAATTTTTTTTAGCCTTAGTTTCATGGAACATACTCTATTTCTTTCAATATTATAAGAAAACAATAAATTTTCAAATGGGAAGAATTTCTGCAGACCATTTTAGGATATCACCACAATATAATGGTCAACTATAATTGTGACCCGCCATATCAAATCCAGTCGTAAGTTTTTACAATTTTAATAATTTTTTCTTGTATTCTTTAACATTTTTATAATTTCACCCATACAGAGCCCCAGACAAACATGAGCAGACGACACACTTCTATATGCTTCTATATATGTGTGGGGCTCCCTGCAGGGTAATGGATGTTTTTTATTTATATATAAGAGAATGCATTGGCACAGGGTAAAAAAATCCCGACAGCAAAATTGCTCTCTTAACCATATTGCAGCGAATGAAGTTTCCAGATAAAATTTGTGTTGTATCCTTTTCGCACCAGCTTTTTTATTCAATAATTCCACCAGTATGCATTTCTAAATGGCCTTAACATGACGATCGACACACCTTAACATGACGATCGACACACCTTAACATGACGATCGACACACCTTAACATGACGATCGACACACCTTAACATGACGATCGACACATTTCTAAATGGCCTTAACTGGTTCGCTGCTAAATATCCTACATACACGTATTAAAATGCGTATATATATTTCAACAAACAGTAAATTATTGAATTTTATCCTCAGAGTTGATAATTTGCTCTATTTTCTCAAATTTGACCCCCATATATATACATTTGTGATTATGTTATGAGCCTGGATGTCTCACTAGGCTATGGTTATGAGTATGGATGTCTCATTAGGCTATGGCTATGCCTATGGGCCTGGATGTCTCATTAGCCATTAGGCTATGGTTATGAGCCTTGATGTCTCATTAGACTATGGTTATGGGTCTCGATGTCTCATTAGGCAATGATTATGAGTCTAGATGTCTCATTAGGCAATGGTTATGGGCCTAGATGTCTCATTAGGCTATGGTTATGAGCCTGGTTGTCTGTTTGTCAAAGTAGGTTATCGATATGAGCCTGGATGTCTGATTAGGTTATGGTTATGAGCTTGGTTGTCGGCCGCCCTTCGGGCAAAACATTTGTAATTTTTCTCAAACTTTTCGCGATATAAAGTACCTTTTCTGACAATTTTATTGGTCGTCATCCATTCAAACTTCACAATGTCCCAATTAAATTATATATGTAACAATATTTCTGAAATATTACCTAACAAACGCTATTTAAATAATTAAACTAAACAAGAGTTGACTAAACAAGACAGTGTCATTGCCAAAGCCCATATCTGGGCTTCCAGCACTCTTACATAGGGTCCAAATATGGGCTTTCAGCACTGAACCAGTTAACATGACGATCGACACATTTTCATAACATTATTTAGACTAATTGAATGTAAATTGAGTTCCTTATAATGTGCTCTCATGTCTAATAAATCATGTGAATCGAGATATGTTATGTCGCATGGATCGAGACATGTTATGTCACATGGATCAAGACATGTTATGTCACGTGGATCGAGACGTGTTATGTCGCGTGGATCAAGACATGTTATGTCTTGTGAATCGATATATGTTATGTCGCATGGATCAAGACATGTTATGTCACGTGGATCGAGACACGTTATATCATGTGGATCGAGACATGTTAATTTGTCATGAAAATGTTAAATATGATTGTGGATTATCCCTCTTTTATCGAATTGACCATATAGTAGAGATCGTATTCTACAAGTTCAAAACCTGGAAAAAAGTTTTGACAGGGAACCTTCTAAAGTCGAAAAATAACACAGGAATATATTGTTAATAACCGTCTTGTACTCAATAGTTTATTCATCAGCAGGTGAAGGTCCCAGCTCGAGATTACATTATTTAAGGGAATTTGTGGACGATTGTGCTTTGCGCTATACTTACAATCAAGGAATTTCTCCAGGGTAATTAATTCAATGTTTTTTGTGTGATATCGGCTCACTAAAAAGCATGCAATGTCGAGCTGGGACACCCCATACTAATAGAAGTAGATTATCTAGGAACAAATATAAACAGAGAAATATATTCTCTGCCTATTTGTGCAATTTTATCAAGTTCCCTGTCAGAATGTATCAGAACATAAAAGAGTTCTCAGGTTTTGTACTGGTGGAATATGATCTCTATATACTATATTACAATGGTGACATTTCTCCAGGGTAATTAATTCAATGTTTTTTTGCGATATTGGTTCACTAAAAAGCATGAAATTTCGAGCTGGGACCACCCCATTCTTTGAAGTAGATTATCGAGGAACAAATATAAACAGAGAAATATATTCCCTGCCTGTCTGTGCAATGTTATCAAGTTCCCTGTCAGAATGGGTGAGAACATGATACCCCTACATTATTTATCATTGTAATTCAATTGAGAATTTGTCACTAAAAACAAGCATTTTGATTGGCCGAGAGCGGCTAACTTTAGTTTTCGATTCACCGACATCGGCCGTTTCAGCGTGCATCAAATCTGAATGTAGCACGGTAAAATTTCATCGGCGCAGAACGGAGTAGCGAAACGAGCACACCGCGCGTTGTTGTCTATAGATACCGTTCATCGGCCGCTTCAGCATGCATCAAATCTGAATGTAGCACGGTAAAATGTCATCGGCGCAGAACGGAGTAGCGAAATGAGCCAACCCGCCCCGCAGGAAATTGTTACGGAGCAGTGTTCCGAGTAATGCAATGAACAAACCCTACGATTTGTGCACGTTGACAACGGCAAAATGAAAGTCTCGATTCGTGTCATGAAAAAGGACTAAATTATACTTTTTATACAGTTTTTTGGCAAATTCGTTGCTAGATTGAATTACAATGGAGATAAACGTACCCTGTTTCGTTGTACATTCTGGGATTCGAGCATGAAACCAGTTTGTGAACTTGCCGGCAAGCCGGCTCGTTAACAAACTGTTTTCATGCTCGAATCTCAGAATGTACAACTCAACAGGATACGCTTATCTCCTAACTATTCTATGCTTGTTATTGAACTATTTATTTATTTATCTGTTGTAAACCTGTGTTCTCCCAAATTGTCATATGTATTAATTTCAAGTCAAATTCATTGCCCTATTAAAAGGACCATGTATTGTGTAGCCTCAGGTGAATATGGTGTCTATTTAAGGGAGAGGTTATTTCCAATCAAGAGCAGATATATGGCAGAGCAGTTAAGGTTCACAGTAAGCTACAAGCTATCTCAGGGACCAATTAACATATATGGAACCATTAATATATCAGCCCAGCCAGAGGGGGCCATTCTGGACTCCAATTATTTAATAAACTACTATGTCACATATGTCCCTCGAATTAGGTGGCTTTATTTGACTGGTGACTTTTTTAGAAATGAAAAATTTGATTCTTGGAACAACCATTGAATCAAAAAGTTTTCTTCCAACTGTCTATGTTGTTAATAACGCTTTCAGTGCCAGGGGCCGATCTTATCGGCCCTAATTTACGGTCTGTAAAATCGGTCCTAAAAAAAAAAAAAAAAAAATGATATATAAATTTTTATATATAAATTTTTTTGGGTTGAATTTTGTTTGGGTGTGCTTAAGCATGCTATAGTGAATTTAAAAACAAACTGGATAAAACCTTAGGGGCATGTTATAACTCAAAACTATCACCAAGTATTCATAGTAATAATTTTGATGCCCATGAATAACGTAAGATTCCCTGGCACTAAACCTACAAAATAAGTCTGTTAAAGAACATAAGAAAAAATTATTAAAATTGTAAAAAAAATTTAAAAATAATAACAAATGATGAAAAATTGTTAGGCCAATGCATTCTCTTATATATGCGAGGCGACCTATGGTCGACTTGCATATATAAGAGAATGCATTGGCACAGGGTATATGGGTCGATACATGGGTTGACCTGGTACTCAAAGGGTTAAAGCGCTATAGTGTATACCCTACATCCGGCCATCTATGGGACCATCTCCTTTTTTATTCAACAGAATATATGCAGCAATTGAATGAATTTGAGCCATGCATGGATTAGTGCAAAATACACTCATGTGCTCTATGAACATTGCAAACAACATGGTAATTATAATGAAAATGATTTTATGACTCCAGCCATAAATTCATTTTCATTAAATTTCCATGTTGTTTTATATCGCTTATAAATTAAGCAAATCAGTGTATTTTCCACTAATCCATGGCTCAAATTCATGCAATTGTTGCATATATTCTGTTCAGTATAAAAGTAGATTTGGGTTACAGTACCCCATTAGCACACTTAAATGAACGAAACTCATAGTAAATATAATTTTCCACATGGTGGTTTATCATGCAGTATACCAAAAATCATTTGAATCTGGCGACCGATGACTGACATATGGAGCCCTAAAGTTCAAACTGACAGACAGCCGCACTCACAGAACCCATTTCTATATATCCCCCACTAATTTGTACGGTGCTTGCGTCCCTACGTGGCTCCATCTCAGCAGAGACTCATATGGATTACTCTGTCACAGCTCGAGTGAAGGCCAATTATATGTGTTAACCCTTTACCCAACAGAAGGGCCCTGTGCCAATGCATTCTCTTATATATGCGAGTCGTCCATAGGTCGCCTCGCATATATAAGAGAATGCATTGGCTTAACACATTAAAAATTATAAAATTGTTAAAGAATGTAAGAAAAAATGGTAAAAAGTGTTAAAAAAAACATTTTTTTTAGGCCAATGCATTCTCTTATATATGCGAGGCGACCTATGGTCGACTCGCATATATAAGAGAATGCATTGGCACAGGGCATAACTGTAACTATCACAATGTGGTCAAGGAGCCGGTTCCAATGATATCCATATTTGTATGGTTCTATTGAAATAGACACGAAGATATTTTAGGCTGTTGAAGCTTTATTTGGCCGGTTTTGGCCGGTTTGTTGGGTAAAGGGTTAACCATTCCATGGCTAGAGCTTCCTGAAAGTTTGCGAAAACCATTTATCTATGCATTTTCTTATATACGCGAGTCTCCCATGCCCGGGAGCTTTGCATATATAAGACAATGCATTGGCCTAACAATATTTGCCTTGACCTTGTAAGCCAGTGAATTCTCTTATATATGCGAGTCTCCCATGGGGAGCTTTGCATATATAAGACAATGCATTGGCCTAACAATATTTGCCTTGACCTTGTAAGCCAGTGAATTCTCTTATATATGCGAGTCTCCCATGGGGAGCTTTGCATATATAAGACAATGCATTGGCCTAACAATATTTGCCTTGACCTTGTAAGCCAGTGAATTCTCTTATATATGTGAGTCTCCCATGGGGAGCTTTGCATATATAAGACAATGCATTGGCCTAACAATATTTGCCTTGACCTTGTAAGCCAGTGAATTCTCTTATATATGCGAGTCTCCCATGGGGAGCTTTGCATATATAAGACAATGCATTGGCCTAACACTATTTGCCTTGACCTTGTAAGCCAGTGAATTCTCTTATATATGTGAGTCTCCCATGGGGAGCTTTGCATATATAAGACAATACATTGGCCTAACAATATTTGCCTTGACCTTGTAAGCCAGTGAATTCTCTTATATATGTGAGTCTCCCATGGGGAGCTTTGCATATATAAGACAATGCATTGGCCTAACAATATTTGCCTTGACCTTGTAAGCCAGTGAATTCTCTTATATATGTGAGTCTCCCATGGGGAGCTTTGCATATATAAGACAATGCATTGGCCTAACAATATTTGCCTTGACCTTGTAAGCCAGTGAATTCTCTAATATATGTGAGTCTCCCATGGGGAGCTTTGCAAATATAAGACAATGCATTGGCCTAACAATATTTGCCTTGACCTTGTAAGCCAGTGAATTCTCTTATATATGTGAGTCTCCCATGGGGAGCTTTGCATATATAAGACAATGCAATGGCCTAACAATATTTGCCTTGACCTTGTAAGCCAGTGAATTCTCTAATATATGTGAGTCTCCCATGGGGAGCTTTGCATATATAAGAGAGTGCATTGGCCTAACAATATTTGCCTCGACCTTGTAAGCCAGTGCATTCTCATATATGCGGGGTTCCCTATGGGAGACTCGCATATATAAGAGAATACACTTAAACAGGATTTTTGGTGCTGCACCAGCACAGCTCCCATCGTAAAAGGATTAATAACTATCCTGTGCTTGTGTCCATAAATGGCTCCATTTAAGCGGAGATTGGTCTGGATTAGGGTGTGATGGGTAATTATGCGTTTATTGGTCATAAGATCACAGATCAGCGCTGTTAATAACTATCCTTAGAGAAAACTAATCATACATAATTTCCTTCACTCAAGAAGTTATATCCCGTAAGCTAATTGGCCTCATCATCCCCAAGAAGAAATGGTGTCACTGAGGAAACGGTGTATTATACTGTAGGTCGGGATAGTCCGGCCTGTTTGGCAATATAGATAGCTATATATTCTTTTGTCATTATAACAGAGCACCGGGTCCGGTCAACAGGAAAACCTATATTAGACCAGACCCAAAAACCAATAGTCAAAATTAGAAAAACACGTGATCATATACAAGGTGAAATAAGAAAAACAAAATGAAACAACATAATAATTCATTGCTCAGCAGAAAATGAGGGCGGCCTCTGGTTGGGATCAAACAATTAATTATCATAGAGATGTACTTGGGGGACAGCAGGGCTATGATGTGGAGAGATGATACAGAAAGCAATAGATGTACTTATTCAAATCAGGCTTAATTGTATTATATTAAAGATTTTAAATTAAACCGCTTGGTAGATATAGATAGCTATATAGATATAGAGGATATCCAACTTGTGACTCGGTTTTAGCAGAATTTACAAAACCAGTCCAGTAAATTAGGTCTGGACCGAGCCTTTGGCCAATCAGCCCTCGACCAATGGAAGTTATCTAATGAGGTCCAATGACCAACCTTTATTTACTGTAAAGATCTTATCCAGATACATTAACAAGTGAAACACCAAGAGTAGCATTATATGCGTTGATGTTTACAATCCTTGGAATAGTGGGTCACTAAATTCACCCTCTGGGAACCTCATTCTGCTGAGGCCTCAACTGCTATTGGAGACCTAGGATCAGATTAAAGTTCCCCAGTTGGAATTTGTCGATTTTCACCCATTAGTCACCTCGATTATGCATTCTATCTTCAGTGAATTAGGGGACACAGAAACTGAACAGACTATAGATACTTCCCAGAAGATGAGGCCTAAGCAGAATGAGATCTAGCTGGCACCTTGGAAACTCCCAGGACCAAGCCTTGAAATATTGTATGTCATTTGCAGAATTCGGCCCCCAGAGGGTGAATTTAGTGATGTTATCCTGCATGGTTGGCTAGCATTACCAAATTCCCCCTCTGGGAACCTCATTCTGCTTAGTCTTCAACTGATATGTGACACCTAGGATCAAATTGAATTCCACCAGTTGAGGTTGTTGATGTTCACCCATTAGAAACCTCGATTATGCATTTTATCTTCTGCATATTAGGAAAAAAGCAGAATAAAAGTCGAAAGGGTTAAAATAATTCCGTAAAAAAATAATTTTCCTGTCATCTATATACATGTTGCACATCTCCAATATGTGGGTAACAATACTCTGAAGTTTCAAATATCTATGATCAAAACTGTAGGAGGAGTTGATTACACCATGAAGCCCTAGTAGAAATGAATGATTCCCACGACCATCCTGCAATCATGATTTTAGGTTGCGACTTGATTCCCATGCGCGCTGATGCGTGCGATATGCTTCCCCATGGTTCCCTTAGGTTGCAGACTTGATTCCCTTGCGTGCGTTAGCTTCCCCTTGATTCCCTAGATTGCAGACATGCTTCCCCCCTTTGATTGCAGACATGATTCCCAGCTTGCAAACATGGTTCCCTTGATTGCAAGAACAGAATATGATGCTTCCCATGTTTTCCAGTTGTAATCTTGATGATTGCGAAGGTTGCGATGATGGTTGCAAAACGGAAACCATCAGAAATAGTTTAAGTACAGCAATTTCATTCAAGTCCAACATTTAACTTATTGTCAGTAATTTGTGTGCATTTAGTTTAAAATATATGTTTTAACCATTAATTGGAAAGCTCTCGAGTGTAGCATTCCAATACTAGGAAAATGCTTTACGGCATATTTTGGGCTAAATCCCGAAAATATATATGCAAGGGATCCCGAATAGTTTATACGATCCAAATTTCACCAGTTTGAAGTTTAACTACAGCAATTTCATTCCCAGAAATTTCTAAGTCCAGATTTTATAGGCCCAGAAATAAACTAAGTCCAACATTGAACTTAATTTTAATGTTTTTGTGCATTTAGTTTAAAATATATGTTTTTACCATTCATCGGAAAGGTATTGAATGGAGCATTCCAACAAATGGCATTAAGCAATATTTTGGACTAAATCCCTAAAATATATATGCATGTTTAAGGGAACCATCATAGTTCCTAAGTTCAAAAGTTCACACTAAGCATAGAGTAAAATAACCTCAGCTCTTAAAAATAACTATTTTGTTAAATTGGAGCAGCTATCCTTCCCTACACATAAAGCCTTAAGGTGCACTATCCAAAAGAGGAATTGTGGCCCTGGAGTAGGACAAAATTTCCAAAGATTATGCTTGAATAATTAAACTACTTCAATTAGTCCGAAAAAAAGTCTGATTTTGATCAATAATCAATCTAATGTAGAAACATATGTCCCTTTATAATAATCCATTCATTTAGATAAAGCAAAACTATGAAGACACATTCTAATGTTCTTTATAGTGTCAGCTCACAACCATACATCATTTTACAAAACAAGACTGCCATAGTAGATCCATGCAGACACCACAATAACAGAATTAAACTCTATCTTTGTATGTGACATGTGTGTCAGGCAAACTCCCAACAAATTATGACATATCTGTATAGAAACAATGTAGGATCATGTTTCATTGAAACACTGCAGATATGCGGCATTCTGTGTGAGGGAGCACATCTTGTTTGCCATTTTTAAAATATAAACGTTTTTTTGGCACTGGATAAAGGACCGCCTTTTTCAATTAAGGTTATGAGTTATAACCGAAAAGTTTGCTATGCACAGTTGCGGAATTTGTCATCAAACTTTTTGGTTATAACTGCATACCGTTTAATAATCGAAATGAGAGTTTTTTCTTATGTAAAACAATTCAAATAAGCAAAGTCCAGTACAGTATGTACTGGGTGTATTGATTCATGCTGCTTAAAATGCCAGGAAGCTACAGTGAAATAATGAAATATACTGTGAAATAACAAAACTGAATTAACTTTGGCTTCTAAGAGATACATACAACGAGCTATGTTTCGGTGATAAAACTGATATATTGAGGGCCAACATATAAAACAGATAACAGCAGACAGTTTACTAAAAATACTTTAATAAACCTGAAACAGGCACTGCCTTGCCATGTGGCTTGGCTGGCCCTGCATTGAAACAATTAATACAAATAGGGAAAACATTCAATGTGTTTTGGCCTTATGCTTCTGAACTTTCTTTTAAATTGTTAAGAGAATACTTATCCATTTAAAATTAAATATTTGATAAAGTTTGACATTTTTTAATATCTACTAGATCTATAGGGCTCATATCAAATCTTACCTATCTAGTATTAGTTAGTAAAGGTGAATTAACATAATGTGTTATATAATATATAATTATTGTGAGGGATTTTTCACACTGTTGTTTGACCAAATAATATTGTTGGTAAAAAGTTCCTCGTAAATTAATAAACAAAAAGTGTAATCATCATTATTATGGGGGTGAAAGTAAATAATAGTAAAGTTTTTGCAAGTTTCGAATGTGAAATTAAATGAATGTTTTATTTAGTTCAAGGAAACTTATTACTCAACAGGAAGAACACGAATTGGTTGTGATATATCAGGAGCTCCAAACATGATCATATTTTAGCCAGTAAGAATGGTGGACTCCCAAGTGCTTCAAAGTCAGTATTTTTGTAAATATTATCGGTTATGTCTTGCGATGAAGATCCACTGTAGCAAAGGAAGTGCTCTGATTTTGATACCCTTTCGGCTCAACAAAGTGTCCATATTGCATATTGTGCTAAACTGTTATGTGCACTAATTTGTTATCCCCATTTGTATACCAATTAGATTGCAATGATGATTTGACTGCCAGAACTTTTTATAGTAATGCATGTGCCCATGCACTGTGAAGGTTGTGAACTTTATATTTAATTGGGGGGGGGGGGGGTAGAATGGTTGTGAAGATGATTGCGGGAATCATAATGAAGGTTGCGAGATGGGAATCATAAAGAAGGTTGCGAGATGGGAATCATAAAGATGGTTGCGAGGATGGTCATGATGATGATTGCGGGAATCATAAAGAAGGTTGCGAGATGGGAATCATAAAGAAGGTTGGGAGATGGGAATCATAAAGAAGGTTGCGAGATGGGAATCATAAAGAAGGTTGCGAGATGGGAATCATAAAGAAGGTTGCGAGATGGGAATCATAAAGAAGGTTGCGAGGATGGTCGCGATGTGATGACCATGTTCGCAACCTTCTTTATGATTCCCATCTCGCAACCTTCTTTATGATTCCCGCAATCATCATCATGACCATGCGCGCATCCTCGCAACCTTCTTTATGATTCCCATCTCGCAACCTTCTTTATGATTCCCATCTCACAACCTTCTTTATGATTCCCACAAGATTGTGATGATTGCGATGCATGCGAAGATGATTGTAGGGAATCATTTGAGGATGATTGCGGGAATCATTATGGTGGTTGCGCAACCATCATGATGGTTGCGCAACCATTTTGATGATTGCGCAAGCTAGAATATACTCTAACTTGGAGGTTGGGAATCGTTCCAAATGCAACCATACTCAGATGATTGCGGACATGGTTGCGAATATGACTGTGATCATGGTTTGGGAATCATTCCATTTCTACTAGGGAGGTACCCTCATACAGAAAATTATAATAAAAAAAATTCAAATTCGAAAGGCCCATAACTCTGGGAAAAATCATTGGATCAAACTCAAATTTGAACTTGACTAGTATTTTGATATGAACGACCCACAAAAAAACAGAATTTCCAATTAAACACTCCAAACTGGAGTTATCATCCGGAAACCAAAGAAAAAACAAGTAAAATTGAATTTTCTAAGTCGAAAAAATTCGAACTCAACCTGTATCTTGATATGACTGATCCACATAAAAACCGTATTTGCAATTAAAGGATCCAAACTTGAGATATCATCTGGAAACCGAAAAAGTGAGAAATTTTCTAAGTAAAAAAAAAGTTGAAAAAAGGGAAATAACTCCATAAAAGAACATCGGATCAAACCCAGAATTGTAGAGCACCTGTGTGCTTGGTTGAGACACCTACATGTACATACCAAGTTTCAATCAAATCTGATGATCATTACTGGAGTTATAACTCCGGACAGATGGACGGACGCACGGACGGACGTATGGAGCTGATTACAATAGTCCCCCGAAAATAAATTTTACGGGGGACAATAAGGTCTGCAAATGACAGGCACACCATTTTCAAGGCTCCGTGGCAGCTTTGTTAAATTAAGACTGTAAATTCTGTAATACTGACGGAATCTGAAATTAAATCTCTTTGAATTTCAAGAAAGGGAAATTGGTATTGATACATTCCATAAGACATGACTTGTCACTAAATCGTGAGGTGTCAGTAAGACGTGAGGTGTCAGTAAGACGTGAGGTGTCAGTAAGTCGTGAGGGGTCAGGAAGTCATGAGGCTAATACATTAGTCTGAGGATTGTCGCACACAGAGTTTAAGATGGAGATGCACGTTTTGCATAAATCCAGCCAAGAATAGCAATAGATTTTCAACATAATATTTAATTTAAGATCGTACCCAGTGAATTATTATGAGACACGCCACTATTTCTGAAAATACAAATCCGAATGGTGATATGGGATAACTTATAATACTCATCAATGATGCTTTAGTATAGAAAGGGTTAAAACTTATTATCTGAACATTTCCTATGGTAACTACTCATCAATGATGCTTTAGTATAGAAAGTGTTAAACTTATAATCTGAACATTTCCTATGGGATAACTACTCATCAATGATGCTTTAGTATAGAAAGGGTTAAACTTTAGTATAGAGAGGTTAACAAAAGCCCATGGCAAGATATTTTTCTGCACGAACTCATCAATCTCCAAGGTCAATGTGTTCAATTTATATCTCCAGTGTTCAATTTCCTGCTGGCACTTTATATCTTGGTTACAATAACTCATAAGGTCATGAGAGTTACCTAAATTGATGAGTTCAATCACCTAATTTGACATTGAGTCATTAGTGTAGATAGGGTTATCCCCTAGGGATATGATTTTATCTCAAACATTCTAAGCCTTGACATATATTCATTAATTTTAGGAATTGAGGCAAAAAATAAGTTGCTGGTTCGATGATCTTGTCAGGACATCTTACTTGTTTTCATGACACACTTGTCTCTTGGCAATTATTTGCCCACTATATATATAAGCATATCAAATTTTGGGGAATATATTGAATATTCAACAGATGTGACTTCTCTACCACAGACCTATAACCCTCCCATGACTGGAGCATCCTGAAATTTTGAGAAAAGCATTCTCTCATATAATTTGGCCATAAAAGCAGTTTCATAATTATCGGTAATAGACACGTTTAATATCAGCGCGTGCGATGACGTCACGGCGTTCTTCAAATAACTTGCGATCGCTGTAGTTTATGATTGTTGTTTTCGATGAATATTGCGCGTTGCTTCGGGTTTATTTGATCATGTGATAAAAGGTATCTCACACTCGTCCTATTTTATACGTAATTTATCAACCTCGTCCTATAAATTCTATTTGAGCCTCGGTAAACCTCGGCTCAAATCGAATTTAGTGAACTCGGTTGATAAATTCCGTATAAACTAGAAACTCATGTGAGATCCTCTATCTCTCATATATGCAATTATAGGGAGCATCGCATATAAAAGAGAATACATTAGCCTAAAAATATTTACCTTGATCGTGTAAGTATAGGGCCCTGCGATTCGGAAATTGGTTAACCGAATCAGTTCTCGAACCGAATCGGGAGTCCGATGTCGACATGGAATCTTAATCGATTCGGGACAAAAAAGACTGGATGGAGAAAATTATAGATGACCATGACAGAGTTCACAGACAAACGTTTTGCGACTGACATCGTTCTCAACTTTATTTTTGAACGAAAATCAAAATTATATCACATAGTATAACATGAGACATATACGTCATCTGAGCACTGACCTTGACCACAATAAAATGAATAAATACTACTGAAGATACCCTACTCAACTGCTCTAGTATATATTTAACCCTTTGAGTGCCAGGTCCGATGTTTGTATCGACCCATATACCCTGTGCCAATGCATTCTCTTATATATGTGAGTCGACCATAGGTCGCCTCGCATATATAAGAGAATGCATTGGCCTATAAACCCACCAAATTTTTTTTTTTTAGGGCACTCTACAGACCATAAATTAGGGCCGATGAGATCGGCCCCTGGCACTAAAAGGGTTAATAGTGTTTATTTATTAATTTGATAGTCGCCACTCGCCAATGACTATGACTGTATTTTCAAGACTGCATTATGTACACGCTGCATCACAGACATTGCCATGTATATCAATATGCATGACCCGCTGCATCAGTACCCGAGAAGTTGTGATTGCAATACCTGGATGGGCTACTTGTAATAATTCCATTCGGCAAACCTCGTCAGTTTCCGTTGGTCCCAGAAATCATAGGTCGAGGAGTGAAGAATGCTAATAATACATTCCGTTTGACAGGATGTACAGTAATGCCTTAAGTAATCAACTCCTTAACCATAGCAGAATTATGGCTAACTTTTCAGGATTTAGTCGGAAATATGGCTTGTTGCCATTCATCATAAAGCTCTCCGTGAGAGCTTTCCAATGAATATTTCTGACTAAATCCTGAAAAGTTACCCATAATTGTGCTGCAGTTAAGGAGTCGATTATTTAGGGCATTACTGTAACTCTATATAATCACAATGTGCATTTTATCCCTGAATATATAATAATAGATGGCATAACCCAGCTTTCTTTTCCATCAGAATGCATTTATGTGGGGGACCATATAATCATGTTCAATATATAGGTTGATTGTTGGATATTAACATTATAGGGAAAATTAAAATGTATTAATATGCAACTAGCATAATTATGACACAATACACACTTGGCAAGTTAACATAGGTATGCATGTTTAGAAGAAACTATTGCTAGCACTAACTATATAAAAGTATATGAACCATACAGTAATGCCCTAATTAATCGACTCCATAACCACAGCAGAATTATGGGTAATTTTTCAGGGTTTAGTCGGAAATATGGCTTGTTGCCATTCATCAGAAAGCTCTCGGTAGGTGTCTTGACTTTTAATCAGTATATATAGTCACTTATATACTACATTTTACCCCAACATTGTCCAAGAACGACCAATGTTATGAGTGTTACACGTAATGACATCTCCGAAAGGGTGACGGATTGTGAATGGACGTAACGATTAACTAGTATAAACTCTAAATTACATCATACACAGTGCCGACGAGACCTCCAGATGGGAAAAGACAACGAATCAAATCTTCGAAGCTTTGCAGAGCCCTACAAGTAAGCCAGGGTATTCTCTTTTATATGTGAGGCTCCATATAGAAGACACACTCATATAAGAGAATCCCCATGTTTTTATAACGTTTGTCACTAATTCTTATGACAAAGTTGTGTGATCGTCTGCTGCCATACCACTCACTTTGGGTCACATTTTAAAGTTCAAACAATTTTGCAGGTTGACACTGGTGAACAGTCACCGAGTGAATAATAGACTATCAAAGCACTACTAATATCTACAGTAATGCTCTAAATAATCGACTCCTTAACCACAGCATAATTATGGGTAACTTTTCAGAATTTAGTCGGAAATATGCCTTGTTGTCTTTCATTGGAAAGCTCTCTTAGAGCATTACTGTATTCAACAAACCAGACACATTCCTGGTGGTATTAAGTTATCAATAGCTCCAAAAACAACCATGCTGGGCACTACTAATTAATTTATTCATATAAATATCCTCTGCTATACAGGATTGACTTCTGAAATGAACCACTCTATCTTAATTAATTAAATAACTCATTGCACAGGGAAGTAATCTATACACCCCATGCACTTAGAACCGATTCCGCATTTTAGTATTGGCCGACTACGATTATGTCATCGTAGTTGGCATAATAAGCTCCGAATCCGAATCTGTTTTTAATTTGCTCGCCTATTTTGAGGTCTTTGTATAGTTTAGCAATGAAGATCTCCGAAAACCAGTGGTATTATTCATTAATGTTTCCGCTTATTTATTATGCCATCGTAATGGGGCTTGGGTAATTTTAATCACAAATGGGAGGGCTTTCCCATAGTGATTGGTGGTATGGTTCACAGAATAAATCCGATGGATGATGCTTATTAGAAGTGTAGCTTTGTGGCCAGTAGCATTAAGTACAATGAACAGTGCTTATTAGCAGAGTGACCTCCCACTAATAAGGAGATAACCTGGTGCCAAATAGTTCAAAGGCTGTTTAATGGCAATCAATAGAATAATTACCAGATGACAATTATATCCCTGTGGAATTATATTACTCTGAGAGAGAGACCCCATTAGTGTTAATCTGAAGGACTGGTAGTTGTGGTTTAGGCCACAGCAATTTAATAGCCTGGTTTACGAACCCCTCCAACTTTTTCCTCATATATCAAGTTTCAAGTTGTAATCAGCAATAACAATAAATTTTGGTTTCTAATATGACATAAACAAACATATATTACAAAAACAAAACAAACAGAACAATTGTTACAGGTATACATAGAGAATATCCGCATAGTGCAGCTGAATAAATTCTTTATTCAGCTGCACTATGTGGATGTTCTGTTTATTCACCGAACGAATTTAAATGTATTTTATCGCAGTTTTTGTCAAAAAACATCGCAAAATTCACAGGCTCCTTACAGAGAAGCGATGACCTACTTAGCGACTTTATCTGTATAGTAGAGACTAATTAATTATGAAACAGTTTTGTATTCATGCGACTGCGCCGGAAAAATATCATAGCATGGTGTAATTTCTAATAAAATCTAAATGATTTGCGAAACGTTCAAATCTAAAACTGAAATGTACGAATATAGCAGTCATGTGAATTTGGATGTTTGTGCTTGAAACTTTTTAATGAATTGACTGAAAGTCTGAATTTTAGCAGTACTTAGCACCAGCACTATAAGATCGGCAGTGCAAATGTACCGCTACCAGCTCACAGAAGAATATCTTATACTTTATATAGAAACAAACTGCCAATTGCTTAATCAAGTTATAGATTTCACCAACTGAACATTTAAAAATTCTATTTGAGTGCGTTTTGGAGCGCATCCTTTGATCTTTTAGAAATTTGTTGCACGAAAATACATTGTGTATGTTGACGTTTCTAAGGACGCTGTCACTAACAACGGAAACCAGCATGGTCCGTTCTAATGATGCTCCATAACGTTGTTACGACCCAGTGACGTCACTCATGAACTGCTGGAGGTTAACTGCTCCAAGTTCTTGTAACCTTTCTTCCTTGCATATTTTACGTTTATCTGTCTAGTAGAAGATGCTTAAATTATCTGTCTAGTAGAGGATGCTCTATCTGTCTAGTAGACGGATAGAGGCGTGGTTTATCTGATGGGCTTTATCTGTATAGTAGACATGGATAGGAGGTGGATAAAGTAGGTTAATAAGGTGTTTTTCCTTGAATTGATGGTATTGAGGAGTAGGTTATCTCATTCCATGCATACTTTAATTAATTCACATAACAAGAGGTGGGACTAAGGATACCCCTGTGGCAGCAGTGGAGAAAAAATAAAACTGTTTATATGATTGGTTTATGTTCAAGCTGATTAAATATGAAGCAAGCAGTCGCAGTGGTGTAGAAAATATTAGATGCAATAGTCTCTTTTGTGCTTTCACCTTCTTTTCCATGATTAATACAGTTTTATCTGGTTTCCTAGGAAGAAATACCTCAATTTATTAAATTTTTTTTAGTAAAACTTATCGAATTCAAAAATCTTGTGAAATTCATGCACAATTCTGCAATTTGTAAATCGATGTTGTGGTGGTGATGCATAATTTAATTTAAATTTTTTTCCCCACTCCTGCATCTACTTTTTTTCAACCAAAATATTCTTAAACCAGGCTAGAAAATTGTTGTGGCCTAACCAATAAATCTGACTGATACATATTCAACAACACTAATAACACTTTCATGACGGGAGCCGCACTGGTGCAGCATTAAAGATCTTGTGCAAGTGCATCCTCTTATATATGCGATAGGGAGCCTCACATATATAAGACAATGCACTGGCTTACAAGGTCAAGTCAAATATTATTAGGCAGACTCGCATATATAACAGAATATATTTTTTCCTGGTTTACCTTGGCTCATTCTATGTTCATATTACATGTACTATTGTTTGTATCATTATTTATAACTCTTCAGTAAATGGAGGAAAATAAAAATATAATAATAATAATATATAACAGAATGCGCTGGCGCAAAATTTGAGTAAGTTCCAGTCAAGGAACAAACAGAAATTGAAGGCTGATAGCGGGATCTATCATGGACTTACTGATTGATTGGGGCTTTGTGTCACTTTAAATAGAAATTGGAAACAGATATCAGTGATGACATAAGAGAACTTTAGAGCTCACTCAAAGAGATTAGATCTAGATTTTGTGTCTTGGTCACAAGTCAGCAAATAAGGTCACTGACCAATCAAAATCCACAACATCACCGACTCTCAGTGGCTGACTGACCAATCAAAATCCACAATATCACAGACTCTCAGTGGCTGACTGACCAATCAAAATCCACAATATCACTGACTCTCAGTGGCTGACTGACCAAATGACAGGAACAACAGATGGGTGCTAGGATACCCTCACTGTGCCAAAAGTGCCGAAAAGTGATGGTACGTTGCTTAAACGCTCTATCACTGGGTACATAACTGATGACGATACCAGTGAATTTTTTTATATATTACTACAGACCTATACACTATTACTTACAAATCTACACCTGCTTACTCATGTACATAACTTTAAATTTCACAATTAATCCTTTAGATTCCTCCTGGCCTAGCATACATTCTAAATTTCTAAATTGGTAAAAGCCAACTTAATTATATGTACCATGGTCCCATCTTTATCTTAAACTGCTGGTATAGGAAAATAATGTTCGTAATTTTGTTTGTATTTTCATTATTAATAACTTTCTAATAATGATATTTCTTATGTCAAAACGATTGTAATGTAAACATTACTGTTTATACAGAACTGACAAAAAACGTCCAATAAGATACCAAAGATTAAACAAATTTTGACAGTAAACATTGGAAATGGTAAACAAATTCACATATTATATTCTGAAAATCATATTCAAACTGAAATATTTGATCTTACTATATGATTAGCGATGTTTATAGTAGATTATAATAAACAGAATAATAATTTAATTGAACTCATGGGACATGAAATAATTCATTTGAGGCAGAGACTATAGGGCAATGCACTCTGGTGTTTGTTCAGCTTCCCCGCCTCTCATGAATTATTTATGTCACCAGCTGAATCGTGGGATTATTCTCTATATAAAGCATGGTAGAATCTATTTAGTAAATTCATTTAGTCACCATGGTACCTGGTTTATTAA
This sequence comes from Siphonodentalium dalli, assembly GCA_032622095.1. NCBI lineage: Eukaryota > Metazoa > Mollusca > Scaphopoda > Gadilida > Siphonodentaliidae > Siphonodentalium > Siphonodentalium dalli. The sequence continues at coordinate 257,530,437 of CP136061.1, read as the reverse complement.
ATCGGGAGGGTTAAATTCATTTAGTCGCCATGGTACCGGGTTTATTAAATCGGAAGGGTTAAATTCATTTAGTCACCATGGTACCTGGTTTATTAAATCGGAAGGGTTAAATTCATTTAGTCATCATGGTACCGGGTTTATTAAATCGGAAGGGTTAAATTCATTTAGTCGCCATGGTACCGGGTTTATTAAATCGGAAGGGTTAAATTCATTTAGTCGCCATGGTACCGGGTTTATTAAATCAGAGGGGTTCAATTCATTTAGTCGCCATGGTACCGGGTTTATTAAATCAGAGGGGTTAAATTCATTTAATCACCATGGTACCTGGTTTATTAATTCAGAGGGTTAAATTCATTTAGTCACTATGGTACCGGGTTTATTAAATCAGAGGGGTTAAATTCATTTAATCACCATGGTACCAGGTTTATTAAATCAGAGGGGTTAAATTCATTTAATCACCATGGTACGGGGTTTATTAAATCGCACAAAGAGTAATGATCCTGCTTCACAGGTTGTTAGGGTGTAATATTTTCCACCCATATATCATTGATAACATCAGGTCTGGGGGGTAAGTGCTTTTATGATGGAATTTTATTTCTGATCCTGTTTATAAACACACATTATAGTGCAATAAATAGAGAAATATCAATGGGAATAGATTTAATCCAGACATATTAGGTCCATTAATGCAGTGCTTTGACATTATATTCCAATATTAGAACATTAATTGGGATGTATCTTATCTGGATTCAGTCTGTTGAAGCCAATGAATTAACAGGGGAGTTACTGAGTCTGAGGACATAACCTTATTAGGAATTGTACAAGGCGGACAATGACTGCCCAAAACTATCCCAGACACGAAGGCATTAATTGGGTTCAGCAAATAAGAATTTCCGGTAACTCGTTCGTAGGCGTATACAGTACACATCATTAAAACCTATACACAAGTACATTCCAACACACTTATTCAGCTTCAACTATGGCAAATTTAACTGTCTCAAGATGTACTGAGACTTCATGACATTGCCGTTCAATTGTTTGCAAGTGTTGTGACCACATGGTAAATATAGAAGGCCAATGACTTCTCTGCACGAGACCACATGGTAAATATAGAAGGCCAATGACTTCTCTGCACGAGACCACATGGTAAATATAGAAGGCCAATGACTTCTCTGCACGAGACCACATGGTAAATATAGAAGGCCAATGACTTCTCTGCACGAGACCACATGGTAAATATAGAAGGCCAATGACTTCTCTGCACGAGACCACATGGTAAATATAGAAGGCCAATGACTTCTCTGCACGAGACCACATGGTAAATATAGAAGGCCAATGACTTCTCTGCACGAGACCACATGGTAAATATAGAAGGCCAATGACTTCTCTGCACGAGACCACATGGTAAATATAGAAGGCCAATGACTTCTCTGCACGAGACCACATGGTAAATATAGAAGGCCAATGACTTCTCTGCACGAGACCACATGGTAAATATAGAAGGCCAATGACTTCTCTGCACGAGACCACATGGTAAATATAGAAGGCCAATGACTTCTCTGCACGAGACCACATGGTAAATATAGAAGGCCAATGACTTCTCTGCACGAGACCACATGGTAAATATAGAAGGCCAATGACTTCTCTGCACGAGACCACATGGTAAATATAGAAGGCCAATGACTTCTCTGCACGAGACCACATGGTAAATATAGAAGGCCAATGACTTCTCTGCACGAGACCACATGGTAAATATAGAAGGCCAATGACTTCTCTGCACGAGACCACATGGTAAATATAGAAGGCCAATGACTTCTCTGCACGAGACCACATGGTAAATATAGAAGGCCAATGACTTCTCTGCACGAGACCACATGGTAAATATAGAAGGCCAATGACTTCTCTGCACGAGACCACATGGTAAATATAGAAGGCCAATGACTTCTCTGCACGAGACCACATGGTAAATATAGAAGGCCAATGACTTCTCTGCACGAGACCACATGGTAAATATAGAAGGCCAATGACTTCTCTGCACGAGACCACATGGTAAATATAGAAGGCCAATGACTTCTCTGCACGAGACCACATGGTAAATATAGAAGGCCAATGACTTCTCTGCACGAGACCACATGGTAAATATAGAAGGCCAATGACTTCTCTGCACGAGACCACATGGTAAATATAGAAGGCCAATGACTTCTCTGCACGAGACCACATGGTAAATATAGAAGGCCAATGACTTCTCTGCACGAGACCACATGGTAAATATAGAAGGCCAATGACTTCTCTGCACGAGACCACATGGTAAATATAGAAGGCCAATGACTTCTCTGCACGAGACCACATGGTAAATATAGAAGGCCAATGACTTCTCTGCACGAGACCACATGGTAAATATAGAAGGCCAATGACTTCTCTGCACGAGACCACATGGTAAATATAGAAGGCCAATGACTTCTCTGCACGAGACCACATGGTAAATATAGAAGGCCAATGACTTCTCTGCACGAGACCACATGGTAAATATAGAAGGCCAATGACTTCTCTGCACGAGACCACATGGTAAATATAGAAGGCCAATGACTTCTCTGCACGAGACCACATGGTAAATATAGAAGGCCAATGACTTCTCTGCACGTGACCACATGGTAAATATAGAAGGCCAATGACTTCTCTGCACGAGACCACATGGTAAATATAGAAGGCCAATGACTTCTTTGCACGTGACCACATGGTAAATATAGAAGGCCAATGACTTCGCTGCACGAGAGATCTAGATCTCTTAGTCAGTTGTTAGATGCTTTTGTGTGATAACCCAAGTTAACCCTTTACCCAACAGAAGGGCCCTGTGCCAATGCATTCTCTTATATATGCGAGTCGACCATAGGTCGCCTCGCATATATAAGAGAATGCATTGGCTTAACACATTAAAAATTATAAAATTGTTAAAGAATGTAAGAAAAAATGGTAAAAAAAGTTTTTTTTAGGCCAATGCATTCTCTTATATATGCGAGGCGACCTATGGTCGACTCGCATATATAAGAGAATGCATTGGCACAGGGCATAACTGTAACTATCACAATGTGGTCAAGGAGCCGGTTCCAATGATATCCATATTTGTATGGTTCTATTGAGACAGACCGAAGATATATTAGGCTGTTGAAGCTTTATTTGGCCGGGTTTGGCCGGTTTGTTGGGTAAAGGGTTAAGCACGATAATTTATTAATGGAAAATGTGAACAATGTCAATGAACCCTTTTTTAAAGGCCTTCCTGACTACAAACCTACATATAAAATGTCATTGAGATCAGATAACACATGGTTGAAATATATATGAGCGGACGAATAAAACTCTTAAATTTTCAGATAAACAAAGAGAGATTATATCCTCTTGAATGGAAAATGTGAACGACGTCAGTGAACCCGCTTTTGAAAGCCCTCCTGATGCCAGCCCTCAAAACCAAATTTAATTGAGTTCCGCTATCCCGTGGTTGAGATATATTAGCGGACAGACGGACAAAAGCATGGAATGGACGGACGGATGCATGTAATCAAGTATACCCCCATCTTTTGGATCGGGTATAAAAACTGATAAATCAAAAGCAGTATGATTAATTCATGGGTGGTATTTATTCAGATTATAAGTTCACCAATCGAAATACAGTAATGCCCTAAATAATCGACTCCTTAACTCGTCGTACATTATGATATCGTAGGTTGTTCCCAAAGCATGTGATTGACTACCCTACGGTCATTTCCAGCTACGAATTTTACGTACACACGACTGCGATTACGTCGCAAGTGGAGGTAACCAAGGATACGCCACGATTTCGCATCTAAAATCAAACCGTGCTTGATATTAATTTTTGACCTACGATTTTGACGTGAGCAATCTTTCCACTTACGATTGTATCGTGGTCGTCTGAATGATGTTCACTTATTCTGCGGGTCTTGGATGCTGTGACATTCTGTTCAGTAATGCTCTAATTAATCGATTCCTTAACCACAGCAGAATTATGGGTAACTTTTCAGGATTTAGTCGGAAATATGGCTTGTTGCCATTCATCGGAAAGCTCTCCCCTTAACCGCTGAGAATTTTCTGATGAATGGCAACAAGCCATATTTCCGACTAAATCCTGAAAAGTTACCCATAATTCTGCTGTGGTTAACCCTTTACCCAACAAACCGGCCAAAACCGGCCAAATAAAGCTTCAACAGCCTAAAATATCTTCGGTCTGTCTCAATAACACCATACAAATATGGATATCATTGGAACCGGCTTCTTGACCACATTGTGATAGTTACAGTTATGCCCTGTGCCAATGCATTCTCTTATATATGCGAGTCGACCATAGGTCGCCTCGCATATATAAGAGAATGCATTAGCCTAAAAAAAATCTTTTTTTAACACTTTTTACCATTTGTTCTTACATTCTTTAACAATTTTATAATTTATAATGTGTTAAGCCAATGCATTCTCTTATATATGCGAGGCGACCTATGGTCGACTCGCATATATAAGAGAATGCATTGGCACAGGGCCCTTCTGTTGGGTAAAGGGTTAAGAGGTCGATTAATTAGAGCATTACTGTACGTCTCCCATAGAAGAAGAAGCCTAAGGAGATGAGATTCCCAAAGGGTAAATTTGATGATGCTAGCTTGCTGTGAACAATAGACATGCAATCAGTTCAGTCGTTCGCAGGGATACCGGAGAAGGGGGGCACTTGCCCCCCCCCCCCCCCCCCCCCTGCCCTGACCAAGGGGAGTCCAGTGGTTACCCAAAAAGTGCCCTCATGACTGGTTTGCCCCCCTTGCCCTTTGATGCTTCCGGCGTCCCTGGTCATTCGCTGGATATAGTATTTTAAAATTACTCGAACAATGTTTACAATGCCATCTAGTGCAGCGACCAAATGCCAAAAGTGGTTGGGTACCCCTATACCAATGATAAAACAAGTTGAATCCAACATTTTTTAGGAGAAATAATGGAGTTGGTGGTGGCTATTGTCAAATCAACGATGAACGATACCCACCAGTGACTTTTTACAGAAATTAGCGATTTTGGTAAAGCGAGCCCTGCAGCTATATCCTAACTTATTTGCTAACATTGTTGATATTAGAATTACTAAATCAAACGTACAGCAATGCCCTAAGTAATCGACTCCTTAACCACAGCAGAATTATGGGTAACTTTTCAGGATTTAGTTGGAAATATGTCTTGTTGCCATTCATCGGCAACAAGCCATATTTGCCGCCGAGCATTCAAGGTGAAATCTCCATTCAAAATGATCTTGTTACATTTTTAACATTTCCGCAAGATCGTCTGATATTTCTTTTCTAATAATAGCCTTTTTTTGTCCCGTTAAAAAGTAGGTATTAAATGAGGAAATTTAGATATAAAATATAAATTGATCGATAAAAGCCTTTCAGGATAGGTGTCCCCAATTCATATCTATTATTTTATTCCCCAAGAATCTGTATAACATGTACTCGCTAGAAAGAGAGACTTTATCCAATGGTAAAATTATTAGCTCAGAAAAGACCTCTTTGACAGGGCCATTATAGTCATTTAACCCTTTGAGTACCAGGGGCCAATCTCATCGGCCCTAAACCTACAAAATAAGTCTGTAAATAATATAAGAATAAATTATTAAATTGTAAAAAATTATAAAAAAATTGTTAGGCCAATGCATTCTCTTATATATGCGAGGCGACCTATGGTCGACTCGCATATATAAGAGAATGCATTGGCACAGGGTATATGGGTTGATACAAAAATCGACCTGGCACTCAAAGGGTTAATAAGGTGTCAAGATAAAAATCAACTGCTTTCCAAGTTGAATATTCATGAGTGTCTAGACATGCCATGAAACCATGGCAAACAAGGCTTTATTACTTGCCACGGATAGTTAGTTTCTCGATCATAGGAAATAAAACACTTCTGTCTCTATTAATATTGAAATATTTTCTTCTACATCAATACATCAATATATGTCGATTAGAAACACGTGACATATAAAGGAGACATTAGCCTATCAGACATGAAGATTTTATGCCACAACATGGACAGAATAATAGATTAACCCTTTCAGTGCCAGGTCCGATTTTTGTATCAACCCATATACCCTGTGCCAATGCATTCTCTTATATATGCGAGTTGACCATAGGTCGCCTCGCATATATAAGAGAATGCATTGGCCTAACAATTTTTCATCATTTGTTATTACTTTTTACAATTTTTTACAATTTTAATAATTTTTTCTTATATTCTTTAACATACTTATTTTGTAGGTTTAGTGCCGGGGAATCTTATGTTATTCATGGGCATCAAAATTATTACTATCAATAGTTATAACATGCCCCTAAGGTTTTATCCAGTTTGTTTTTAAATTCGCTATAGCATGCTTAAGCATACCCAAAAAAAATTCAACCCAAAAATTATTTTTTTATTTTTATAGGGCCGATTTTACAGACCGTAAATTAGGGCCGATGAGATCGGCCCATGGCACTGAAAGGATTAAATATCGTGATTTGCATAATGCATATCGAACAAAAGGAAAGTGCAGAAAGGGACCGGGCCACCACTGAATAAAGGCTCTGTTTGAAGATAAAAATGAGCATGAAGCACATCGGCCCCTAATGTACATGAGGCCCATTGATGCCGGGGAACTTAAAGGAGACTTTTTAGCCTAGCAGTCATGAATATTTTATGCCTCAATATGCACAGAATAATAAATTAAAGATTGTTATTTGCATATCGAACATACCTTTGGGATAAAATAATTTGTTTGGAAGAGGTTCAGAAGTTAAAATGGCAGAAATGCATGCGTTACTGTGATATGAACGACCAGTGTATGAACATGCCCTGTGAACCGTTAAGATGGGAAATGCATGCGTTACTGTGATATGAACGACCAGTGTATGAACATGCCCTGTGGACTGTTAAGATGGGAAATGCATGCGTTACTGTGATATGAACGACCAGTGTATGAACATGCCCTGTGAACCGTTAAGATGGGAAATGCATGCGTTACTGTGATATGAATGACCAGTGTATGAACATGCCCTGTGAACCGTTAAGATGGGAAATGCATGCATTACTGTGATATGAACGACCAGTGTATGAACATTCCCTGTGAACCGTTAAGATGGGAAATACATGCGTTACTGTGATATGAACGACCAGTGTATGAACATTCCCTGTGAACCGTTAAGATGGGAAATACATGCGTTACTGTGATATGAACGACCAGTGTATGAACATTCCCTGTGAACCGTTAAGATGGGAAATGCATGCATTACTGTGATATGAACAACCAGTGTATGAACATTCCCTGTGAACCGTTAAGATGGGAAATGCATGCATTACTGTGATATGAACGACCGGTGTATGAACATTCCCTGTGGACCATTAAGATGGGAAATGCATGCATTACTGTGATATGAACGACCAGTGTATGAACATGCCCTGTGAACCGTTAAGATGGGAAATGCATGCATTACTGTGATATGAACGACCAGTGTATGAACATGCCCTGTGGACCGTTAAGATGGGAAATGCATGCATTACTGTGATATGAACGACCAGTGTATGAACATGCCCTGTGAACCGTTAAGATGGGAAATGCATGCATTACTGTGATATGAACGACCGGTGTATGAACATTCCCTGTGGACCATTAAGATGGGAAATGCATGCGTTACTGTAATATGAATGACCAGTGTATGATCATGCCCTGTGAACCATTAAGATGGGAAATGCATGCGTTACTGTGATATGAACGACCAGTGTATGAACATTCCCTGTGGACCGTTAAGATGGGAAACTGCTACCCTCCCAGTCCCCCTGGCCCATATGACTATAGTCGCGCGAGCACTTTATCAAACTGAATTAATCAAATGGACACACCTATGGTAATACAATAAAATGATTTTTACACTAATGGTACATATCCTACACCATAACTCATCGAGTTGGCATTAACAAAAAAAAAGAAAAGTGTTTTGATTTGTGTGTTTAGATCTTCAAGCCATAGTGTGGTCGTGGGAGAGTTGAACCCGGTATAAATTGGATACAAGCTGATTTTGGTGTCATTCGACGCGGAAAAACACCAGGAACAACATATCTAAAATCCACATGGGAAAATTCAGGATCCGTGATGGCGTCCAATATGGCCGACACAATACGTAAATTTCCCATCGGTGCCCAATAACATACGAAACCTCGGTAAATATGGAACAGCTTGCACCAAAACATATTCCACATTGAAAATAATATATGTAATGTTAGAACATATATAGTGATAAAATCGTTGTCTCTGGGGGAAGATAGCTATCACTATGGTAGCTGAATTCGGGGAAATTATATTTTTGAAGTGTATATAAATATATTTCTAATACAAATGTATATTATATTGATATCTCCTATTTCAGTACAAGTAGTTTTCGTATTATTTGACATAGAAAGGAACCAAGACCAACATATACAAAATTCACAAAAAATAGCATGAGCAGTCAGGATATAAGATGGCATCCAAGGTGGCGGCCAAAATGGTGATATTTCGAGTCAGTGCCCATTAGCACGCGAACTCTGGGTTATATAGAAACTATCCAACCAAAACGGAAGCTACATTGACTGAAACATGGGGCAGACGACACATAAATATAATATGCTTACGAAAGGTGAGCGTGGATGACAATACGGCAGCCAATGGAAATGTCCAATAGCCATACTTAGTATGTGCCAAACAACTTGAACAACATACAAGAAACCGTCGTGTGCTCAGTTATCATCTTCAGAAATGTCAAGTCTAATTTCCTTCTGAAAGGGTATACACATCTGCCATACCTGAAGTCCAATGATACATCAATAGCACCAGTATATCCGTGGCATCTGTCACACTCACTCGTTTGGGATGTGATGCGTATTCAACGACAGAGGCAACTAGCAATGTGTCCGTTCTCGTTTGAGAGAAAGATATCTTGATTCACGGGAGCATCCATGTGGTCTTTGAGTTGAACATCAGCACATGATTTCCACACTTCGCCGTCGGTGTTTGTGGTCTTTGATCGGTGGATCTTATCCATAACCATTGAACATGATACACCCAACTCTATGTTTCGTTGGTTAGCTACTTCTTTCTATGTGCATTTTTTGCCCACTTAACTGTGTGGAGAAGAGCCACACCATCGATAACAGCGATGGCTTGCTCCGGCAGATCACAACCCTGGACAGATTCAGTCAACGCGTTAGCTAGTTGAGCTTTTGTGAGTTTCCTCATTACATGATCCTTGAATAGTGATGTTGGTATTGTTGTCAGTTCTTTAACCATGTCCTCCTCGCGTTGTGCAATTGTTATCAATCGTGAGAATAGCACAGTTGGATTCTCGATGGGGAAGGGGGCATGTCGCCAAAGAGCAGAAGACTTCATCTAAGCCCTTGGGCTTGTTGTCTGATCATCGTTTCCATACATTGACTTTTCTATTTTGTATATATATGTGTCATCTATATATTATGTTATTTTTTGGATTTGGAAATAAAAATATGTTTACATTAATCATGAGAACAGCGTAGTTGGATTGTCGACTCTGATCCCAGGATATAAATGGTCAAGATATTTTATTTGATCCTTCCTTTTGATATGCATCTGTGATACTCATGTTGTTGTTGAACTTTTTGTGGATCTCGAAACCGACACGTTCAGAATCAATACAGTTAACACCGTCCCCACAACTAGATGTTAACTCAGACGATAGGTAGCGTAGTTTACCTTCACTCAAATCAAAAGGCTCATGTTCGTCATACCAACGTTGTATACTTATCAAATCATCAGTCATGTTTGCTCATACTTGCCCCGAACTCCTCGTGCTGTTCACTGGTGGTGTGTCTAAGTTAGGTTAATTCTGCCATGGCATCATGAATCTCGGCACACCTATTCATGATATATATCCACTGCATTCGGACAGATTCGGTCATTCCTGTACCCCTGGTAAGCCCTCCTATGTTTTTGATAGAACGCATAAGGACTTGTTCTATTGTGAGATATGTTGACAATCCTGCCCATAATATATTTCCATTTCCGATTTTGCATGACCGTTTGGGGCAAATAGATTGAGCATTGTCCCACAGTAGCGAGATGTAGACTCCAATTTCCTGTCCTCTCTGTTCTGACAAAATTCTTCAACGTTTGCACATATTCCATATACTGAACCCACAGCTTTGTTGTCGGAGATTTCTCAATAAGCAACGATTTATATTTCCTCAAACATTTCTCTAGTTTCAGACCCATACACAGCAGTTGTAGGAATTACTCTACTTTCAATGGTTTTGTATAAATCACTTATTGCGTTCATCTCAACCTTCTCGATTCTAGGAATTGTGTTTTCGTCAGACTTATTTATAGCTTCTGTGGCATCTGGCGAAGCATCGAGCACGTTCACTTTCTGCACTGTTCGGTCACCCCATGGACTCGTCGGACTTATACCTGTTTCTGCAGATGGCACAATGTCTGAAATCAGCTTATTTGTAAGAGCATCAGTTAAGACATGTCCACATATTGCCCTTGATATTGCCTTCCCAAAATCATATGTGTTGGGGCCATACACATCCCGCACCGGGAGGGTTGTTACTTTCATCACCCCTGATTTGTCTGGATGTCAAGAATCTATAGTGGCAGGCGTACCGCAGAAAATACAGTCTGTCTTGAAATCAAATGGCAACATACCATATCTAAGTTGTTTATTGGGAGTTATTTCGACCAAACGGTTGTCGCCTTTTTGGGTCTGTGAAATCTCTACGGCAATCCGAATGGACAAGAACGTTACCGACTGGTGTCATCTGATAGCACTAATTCAAATAATCTTTCAGGTCGTGCCGCAATGTCACAATGCCTTTCCTAGACACGATGACGGGAGGTTTGTCATAAAAACCGGGTGGGTATAAAACACACATGTCATCCCGAAATTGCGTAACTTCACGCGGCTCGCAAATACTGCCATGACTCTGTATTCAATATAAGACCAACTGATATATGGATTCTCAATACATTGAATACATAGCAATATAGAACATGTATAGTAACAGGTCTCCAGCGTACGTTAGCACCGTTAGGTTTCAACAGGAGAAAAGTTATAAGCCTTCAATCCAGTGCTGTTGCAAATCAAAGTATGATTATAGTAACTGTCACTACTTGGACATACACAACCCGAAATGAGACAATACAAGCACTGAAATGAGACAATACAAGCGTTGATACTATCTGCGAAAAAGCAGCCGATAGGCGAGACCTAAAATGTGCATCTGTGAGAACAAGCATATATCACATGCTCGGTAGCAAACGCTCTTTATTGTACTACAGAGCGACATTGCCTAGAAGCTTATAACATGTGTTATGTAGCAAACGCTCTTTATTGTAGATATTGCCAGCCAGCTTATATACCTTACTTGTATTTAAATTCGCGCAGTCTATTTTTCGCTCAGTTTTGAATTCGCGCACTTTAAATTCGCGCATCTAGCTGCGCGAATTCAAAACTGACAAAACTATTTTCGTAATATTTCCGTGATATTTTCGTATATCTTGAAGCTGATGAAAGTTTCGGTCATTGTTGGAGATAATATGTGTATACACAATCGTTTTGACAACAAACTAGTAACTACATACATCATAATTTGGTGGCCACCTGTAATATTAATATTTCTAATGCAACCATTTCAACAATGTCTATGTTACCATGATTTATTTGTCGCTTGGCATTGTGAGCAATGGTCTTGATGGCGGTTGGTCGTATGTAAATATATGCATACATGTATAGGCGTAATTGTCTTTTCAACCGTTCATAAAATATGTAAATTCCGCAACCTAGCCCTCTTGTATTTCGTATGGACTGTGGTTTAGATTAAACTTGGTAGTCGCAGTATTTTTCGCTCGGTTTTAAATTCGCGAACTGATGGGTGCGCGAAAAATAGTACACTGCGAATTTAAATACGAGTAAGGTATATATATAGTACAGCAAACGCCAAAAGTGGTCGGGTACCCCTACCCACGGTAGAACAAGTTAAAACCAACTTTTTTTGAAGGAGAAATATATACTGTAGACGAAAATCATAGTGAAAAATAACGGAATTGGTGGTGGCTATTCTCAAATCGACGATGAACGATACCCACCAGTGACTTTACCCAGAAATTAACGATTGTGGTAAAGTGAGCCCTGCGCTAAGTCCTAAGTTATTAGCCCACATTGTAGGTGTTCAAATGACTACAGCATACCATATCTGTACCTGATATGCAAGAAGTGTTGGTTAATTTAGATTTTCGTGCCATTTGGAGCCGAAACATTTAATTTTTGTTGAAAAATCGCTCTTTTTCAAAAATATTATATATTTCGAACATTATCATTCAAACGGATATTACAATAATATTGAAATATTTAGTCCATATGGTGAAGTAGTTATCTGACAAGCATATGAAGAAAGAAGTTATCAACAATTTTGAACAGTTTGCGAGATATTGGATTTTAGCTACCCCTCCCCCAAACACGTTTATGGTCGAAAAAAAAACATATTTTTGATAATGACATTACAAACATTTTCGAATTGATCTGAATGGGACCCAATATGAATCTTGTACTGAAAGTGTTGTCCAGCGATGCCGTTTGGTCGATTACAGATGTGTTCAGGCGTGCAGACCCCCAGTTACAACAACAACAACAATTATTTTATTGATAACAGGTAAATTTGCATGCATTAACATCGATGTTAAGTACTAAAACCTTTGTTATAAACAATAATTGACCAACTATGTAATTCATATGGCTCAGTAGTTATCTGGACACCACAAGTAGAAAGAATTTGACAGAAATTGTCTACGGTTTTCAAGATATTGGAATTAGGTACCGCTCCCCCGGACGCGATTTGGTAGAAAAACTACATATTTATGATAACAACACAGACGTTTCTAAATTAATCTAATGAGCATCTAATCATTATTCGTGTGATGAAAACCTGATCCGTAGACATCGCGAGCGTGGTTTTAGATGACCTCGGGTTTCCAACTAAACCCCCAGTTACAACAACAACAACACAATATTTTATTTATGACATGTAATTTTATATTAACACATATCGACTTTGAGCAACTGAAGTATTTGTTCTAGACGACACATAATATAGGCTAACATAATCATACAGAACAAAATCAGTGTTGCTCCCCCGTCCTATTAGACGTCCTGAACACACCACGAACTGAAAAAATATGATCTCAATATTAAGAATCGTGTAATTATAAAGGACAGTTACATAAGAAAATATACAATGTTTATGGATGGGTTTGTTCCCGAAACAGTGTGGCACTTTGCTTGGCAAATGTGAAGGGCGAATTTGCTATATATTTTCGAGAACACTCTACCCAATTTAAAGACTTCAACGTAATACGAAATTAAGCTATATGATCTCTAATTCTCTATATTAACCGAGAGTGTGACAGGAATGTAGTTCTATCAGAGAATACATAATTTGTATGGATGGGTTGTGCATGTGTCGCTTTACACAAAGTGGCTGATAACTAAGAAAGACGAATTTGCTGTTTTAGGCCCCCCTACACAATTGAAGTGTTAAAGTTGAACAACTCACGAACTGAAATGATTGCTGTAAATATTAGCTGAGGATGTGGGTAAAAAATAGTAATATCGGGACGCATACATGATGTTGATGGATGGGTTGGTTGGATCCCGAAAGCCTTTATCACTTTACGAAAATCGGATGGCAAACTCCAAAGGCGAATATTTGTTGTTTTGTGGGACCCCTTTATATGCCCATTTAAACTCTTGAACACACCAAGCGCTGAATATTCATGCTTTTATTATTAAATCACAGTGTGAACGAAAGGTAGTGATATCAGGGAATATACATGTTATATGGGTAGATTGGTTCCCAAAATCATAGGGTACTTTACAAAAGGCGGCTGGCAATAACCAAAGCTGAATATTTTCTTTAAGCACCCTACCCAATTAAAGTCTTAAACACACTAATGGATGTGCATGTTCTCAATATTAACTGGGGTGTGGACAAATGGTATGTAATTCAGGAAATATACCTCTTCAGTGCACGATGGGTGGGTTGGCTGGCTTCCCAATGCCTGGGGCACTTTACAAAAAGTGGCTAGCAAAGAGAAGGCGAAATCTCACTGTTTTGGGTACCCATAACCCTTCTAAACTCTTTAGCACACACTGAACCGAATCTATATGCTCTCATGTATTATTTACAATTTGGGTGGTTTTGTTCTCGAAATCATGGAACACTTTACAAAAGGCGACTGGCAAATACGAAATGTAATGTTTTAGGCCACTCTACCCCATTTGCAGTCTTGGGACACACAATGGACCGAAAGGATGTGCTTCCATTATTAACTGCGTGTGTTGAGAAATGGACGCTATATAAAGAGTATAGTATATCAGGGTCTTGAATGTCTGGGTTAGTTTACAAAAAGTTGTTGATGAAAGAGAAAGGCGAATACTCACTGTTTTGTGGGGGACCCCGTTAACCCATTTAATATCTTGATCAGAGCATGAACTGAAGTTATATTCTCTCATACTTAGCTGAGTGTGTGATCGAAAGGTATTGCTATCATGGAATTATTAATTGATATATGGGTGATTTGGTTCCCCCGAAATCCTGGAACACTTTACAAAAAGCGGCTGGCAAACAAGAAGGCGAATTTTCTATGTCTTGAGGACCCCACTATCCAACTTGAAGTCTTAAAAAAATGATATGCACTCAATGTTAACTGAAGTTGTGGACAAATGGGATTATTATCTGGAAATACGAATCTGTTATGGATGAGATGCTTCCCGAAAGCCTGTGGCACTTTACAACAAGTGGTCAGCAAATGAAAGGGCTAAATTTTACTCTCAGGGGACTCCATCCCTATTTGAAGTCTTGAACACACCACTTGATCAAGGCATAAGCTATCCATATCACCCGAGATTGTGGCCGAATGGCTGTTCTGTCAGAAAAGATGCAATGGTCTCGCGAACACACCGTGGCACCTTACACAAAGCAGATGGCAAACGATGAAGGCGAATTATAAGGGACCCCCTACCCCATGTAAACCATGAACCTACCGTGAACTGAATGGATGTGCCCTCAGGGTCAAAGGACGATCTGGACAAATGGCTATTCTATAAAGTAATACACAAGTGTTATAGATGGGTTAATACCCGACAGTCAGGGACACTTTACAAAAAGCGACTGAAAAATGAATAATGCGATTTTTTAATGTTTGTATTACCCCCTTCCCAATTTTAAGACTAGAACACACCACGGACTGGAACGATATCATCATTGACTGCGTGTATGGACAATGGCGAGTTAATTGTACAAGGACGTACACAATGTAAATAGATGGATTTAGATCTGAAAGAATGAGCACTTAACGAAAAGTGACTGGAAAATAAGAAAGGCAAAATTTTGAGGACCCCTACTGTATTTGAAGTCTTGGAAGACACCACATGGTGAAATGATATGACCCCAATATTAACTGAGGGATTGACCAAAGGTTAATTTTTATCAGAATATACATATGTGTTGGTTCCCGAAAGTCTGCATCATGTGGCACTCCACAACAAGCGGCTGGCAAATGTTCACTGTTGTATGTACCCCTACCCTATTTGAAGTCTTGAACAGATCATGTACTGAAGGGATTATGAATTCAATATCAACATATATTATGGCCGAAACTATGCGATATATAAGTATGTGGTAGTTCTATCCGGAGGTAAACAATTTATCTGGGAGAGATTGTATGGGGAAAATTATGATGTAATCCAGTTGGAACTGATTGAATTCAATGATATACACATAGTTTCGTTGGAGCTGATTGGACGCAATGCAACACATGCAGATAATGTTGTTTTCGTCATTGATACGCCCGTCTCCGTGAGATTGCAGACGATCTGGTGGTGGTAAATTTCGCGCTCAGCGGGGTTTTAATGCTTTTCACGAAGTTTTAACAAATGGCAGCGTTATGGAAATCGCTTTGTTTTCGAGATTAATGTCTGAACCCCATCAACTATTTTAATATTTTCGCGATGACTGAGTTACTCTACATAAAAAGAGTATTTCTGATAAAATTACATTCAGTATGGCGCATAGAAGTTCAGTCTTAGGACCACTGTATTCCAAAAAGTAATGATATGCTTTTTCTATTTGCCACAATGACAGAGAGGGGACGTTTTAATGTGATTACTCAATTGGCCATAACTTCAAACTACTGCATTTCTATCTTAACCCTTTACCCAACAGAAGGGCCCTGTGCCAATGCATTCTCATATATATGCGAGTCGACCATAGGTCGCCTCGCATATATAAGAGAATGCATTGGCTTAACACATTAAAAATTATAAAATTGTTAAAGAATGTAAGAAAAAATGGTAAAAAGTGTTAAAAAAAGATTTTTGTTAGGCCAATGCATTCTCTTATATATGCGAGGCGACCTATGGTCGACTCGCATATATAAGAGAATGCATTGGCACAGGGCATAACTGTAACTATCACAATGTGGTCAAGGAGCCGGTTCCAATGATATCCATATTTGTATGGTTATATTGAGACAGACCGAAAATATTTTAGGCTGTTGAAGCTTTATTTGGCCGGTTTTGGCCGGTTTGTTGGGTAAAGGGTTAAACGAGAATGGAGTACTTGTGCATCTATACGTCAGACATGCTGGGTTCCCTTCCCCTGTCCAATTATTATAATCTCTGTATACCATTATTGTTTTTTGGAGAATAAACTATTGATTGATTGATTGATTGATATGCGACACTTACTGTGTGTAATAGCAAATAAAATGCGGTGTTGTTGTAATTTGGGGTCTGGAAGCCTGAACACGCCTTTAATCACTTAAGCAATGCCCCCGGGCTCAATTTTCAGCAAAAGAATCATGTTGGGCCTCAGTATGATCAATTGGGAAATTTGGTAAAGTTCTGAACAAAAATATGTAATTTTACGACCAAAAACGTGTTTGGGGGAGGGATAGCTAAAATACATTATTTCGCAAATTGTTCTAAATTTCTGTTAACTTCTTTCTGCATATGCTTGGCAGATAACTGCCTCACCATAAGAATTAAATATTTGGGCATTATAACAATATCCATTTGAATGATAATGTTCGAAAAATAATATTTTTGTGAAAAAGTGCGACTTTTCAGCTAAAAATAAATGTTTTGGCTCCAAATGGCAGGAAAATATAAATTAACCAACACTTTTTTTCATATCATGTAGAGGTATGGTATGACGTAGTAATTTTAACTCCAACAATATGGGCAAATAGGCTAGGACATAGCCACAGGGCTCGCTTTACCAAAATCGTTAATTTCTGAAAAAAGTCACTGGAGGGTGTCGCGCATCGTCGATGACAATAGCCACCACCTATTCCGTTATTCTTCAATTTCTCTCAAATTCTTTCTACTAGTGATGTCCAGATAACTACTGAGCCATATGAATTATATAGTTGGTCACATGTTGTTTATATCAAAGGTTTTAGTAGTTAACATCGATGTTAATGCATGCAAAATTACCTGTTATCAATAAAATCATTGTTGTTGTTGTAACTGGGGGTATGAAAGCCTGAACACATCTGTAATCGATTAAACGGCATATCTGGACAAGACTTTCAGTACAAGATTCATATTGGGTCCGATTCAGATCAATTCCAAAATGTTTATGTCATTATCAAAAATATGTATATTTTTCGACCAAAAACGTGTTTGGGGGAGGGGTAGCTAAAATCCAATATCTCGCAAACTGTTCAAACTTTTTGTTAACTTATTTCTTCATATGCTTGCTAGATAACTAGTACACCATATGAACTAAATATTTCAATGTTATTGCAATATACTTTTCTAAGATAATGTTCGAAAAATATAATTTTTTTGAAAAAGAGCGATTTTTCAACAAAAAATAAATGTTTCGGCTCCAAATTGCACATAAAATCCAAATTAACCAACACTTCTTGCATATCAGGTACAGATATGGTATGCTGTAGTCATTTTAACACCAACAATGTGGGAAAATAACTTAGGACATAGCCGCAGGGCTCACTTTACCAAAATCGTTAATTTCTGGGTAAAGTCACTGGTGGGTATCGTTCATCGTCAATTTGAGAATAGCCACCACCAATTCCGTTATTTTTCACTATCATTTTCGTCTACAGTATATATTTCTCCTTCAAAAAAAGTTAGTTTTAACTTGTTCTACCGTGGGTAGGGGTATCTCGAAAACTAGAGCTCTTTTCCGATTTGGCCGCTGCACTAATATGTCAGTGGTACACATAAACTTGGTTATCGTATTATTCGCTATTATGTACTTACAAATCGCAGTTCTAGTAGATTATATAGACAAATCAAGCGCATAAATTCGTCCATGTTCATAACCGGTTACATACATGTAAATTGATGATAACGGACTTTGAGAGTCGAACATGTGTTGTAATTCAAAGTGCTCTGAAATGTTTGTCCATGTGCGGATGTCGGCGAATTTTGGATATGTTGTTCCTTGGGGCTTTACCGGTTCGAATGATTCAAAATGAGCATGTATCCCAGACATATATGATTTGCCAATATAAATGACTGTTGTGTTAGAAAAATATATACTTGAAGATATAATTTTCTCGAATTCGGCGGTTATATTGACAGAAGTCTGTCACAATTGACAATCAAATTATTTCTATATATGTTCTAACGTATGTTACTATTAATGTGGAATCCGTTTTGGTGAGATTTTTCCATAATCACTGAGGGTTTTGCATGTCAGTGGGCTTTGACTGGAAAACTATTCATTTGGCGGCCATCTTTGACGCCATCTTTGATCCTGAATTTTCCCATAAGCGGATTTTTGCGGATTTTGGATATGTTGTTCCTTATATAAGTTTTTCCACGGCAAATGACACCAAAATCAGCTTGTATCCAATTTCTTCCGGGTTGATCCCCAAATTCAGCTTCAACGACCATACTACCAGTGTAACCTACAGTAATACCATAATTAATCGACTCCATAACTACAGCAGAATTATGGGTAATTTTTCAGGATTTAGTCGGAAATATGGCCTGTTGCCATTCATCGGAAAGCTCTCTTTTAATTAGTACATTACTGTACATGTCCTGAAAAAAACCATCATACACAGCCCATGAGATTAGCGACTGCAAAGGCAATAGAAAAAGGCCATACAGTAAGTATACAAATAGATCATGACATGAATCTCTGCTCTTATTATCTGTTCCTTATATATCTACTTCACTGTATGTAAAGGTTAAATCTCAAAATTTCACGATTTAAGTGACTTTGTGAGCAATTTTGCTTTGCGCCAATTACAATTATGCAATTTTTCCTGGGTAATTAGGTAATTCAATGTTTATCGCGATAACAGCTCAGAAAAGTCACAGATAAACATGCAATTTCGAGTTGCGTCCTTCACCTTCAGTGAAGTACATTATCAAGGAAAAGATAATAACTAAGAAATATATTCCCTGCAATTATTTTTCGACTTTATAAGGTTCAAAAAGTTCCAAGGTTTTGTACTGGTGGAATAGGATCTCTACCGCGTTAGCAAAAGTAGAGATTCATGGCATGATCTAGAATACAAATTGAGTGGATTTAAATAACTGCCATAAAAAGTACATGATCTGAACTGGTAAAATGCAAGCCTTGAAACAGGGTATCTGTTATTTGCAGAATGAGGTCCCCAGAGGGTGAATTTAGTGATGCTACCCCACATAGCGGGCTAGCATCACCAAATTCACCCTCTGGGAACCTCATTCTGCTGAGATGTAAGCAGAATGAGGTTCCCAGAGGGTGAATTTGGTGATGCTAGCCCACTATGCGGGGTAGCATCACTAAATTCACCCTCTGGGGGACCTCATTCTGCAAATGACAGATACCCTATTATACCAAGGCTTGAAAATGCTCCAATGCAACTTAATGGAGTTCAATACTGCTTCAACAATCTCAACATTATGTTACAACATTTTACTGTAATATAATACGCTTGATGTATATGGCCTTCATATAGCATAGAAAACTCCATGCAGGGTTTACCTCCCTTGATGACTCGGTAAGACTGCTACTACCGGCAACATTTCACCCACATTTAGTGGACTTCCGCGATATTAAAATATATACTAAGCGAACAGAGCAACATGCTGCCCTTGTTAAATCACACAAAATATCGAACAAAATTTGTATAAATTTTGGATCTTAATTATGTTTGAAAAGTCCTACAAAAACTGAAGAACTATATTTTCGAAATGGTGTGATTCAGTTTATTATTTATTTTATCAACACAAAAGTATAAACGCACGTGTATGACATTGTCACAACTCCAACAGCAAGTCAAACACAAGAGTTCTAATTTGCTGCAATTTTGACGAGTAGCTTGCGAAAATTGTCAACAAAACTACGGCTCTGATTTTCCATTCTGTCAATATGTTTTAGTGTGGGAATTGTTCTCAAAGCACATAGAAAATTTGACTTTGGAGCGATCAGGTTTCGCCATTTTTTCTGGAAAATCCCATGCTAAATATAGAAACACGGAATATTACCCAGCGGGTTACACACTCAGAAAGGAAGCATGACTGGTGCCCTCTGGTAGAGATTGATAGCATAGATTCATTCATGTACTAGCTGCTTAACAACTAAGTAGTTTTCTGTGTAGGTCCATCTAAATCTTCCACCTCCTGACATAGCTCATGACATACAAACCCCTTAACCCTTTGAGTGCCAGGTCCGATTTTTGTATCAACCCATATACCCTGTGCCAATGCATTCTCTTATATATGCGAGTCGACCATAGGTCGCCTCGCATATATAAGAGAATGAATTGGCCTAACAGTTTTTCATCATTTGTTATTATTTTTTTACAATTTTTTACAATTTTAATAATTTTTTCTTATATTCCTTAACTTATTTTGTAGGTTTAGTGCCAGGGAATCTTACGTTTTTCATGGGCATCAAAATTATCACTATGAATACTTGGTGATAGTTTTGAGTTATAACATGTCCCTAAGGTTTATTCAGTTTGTTTTTAAATTCGCTATAGCATGCTTAAGCATACCCAAAACAAATTCAACCAAAAAAAAAATAAATGTTTTTTTAGGACCGATTTTACAGACCGTAAATTAGGGCCGATGAGATCGGCCCGTGGCACTCAAAGAGTTAAGTTAGGTCAAGGAATATATTCTGCACAGCAATTCATCGTGGGATTGAGAGGCTTTGACCAACATATCCTGACCAACAAATCAGTGGAGAAGCCCCATGAGACTTGGGGGTCAAATAATTATTTTACTTCCGATATGTGACAATTATGTATGTCAGGCCAATATAAATAAAATGCTGGGTTCTCATACATTTTTTGGAAAATTGGGGATGGCAAACTTGATTTTTTTATATCTTAATTTTGCTAACATACAGTAATGCCCAAATTAATCGACTCCCTAACCACAGCTGAATTATGGGTAACTTTTCAGGATTTAGTCGGAAATATGGCTTGTTGCCATTCATCGGAAAGCTAATATAACCTGCTCTCAGCGTTATGGTTACACACAATATAACCTGCTCTCAGCGTTATGGTTACACACAATATAACCTGCTCTCAGCGTTATGGTTGCACACAATATAACCTGCTCTCAGCGTTACGGTTACACACAATATAACGTACCTGCTCTCAGCGTTATGGTTACACACAATATAACCTGCTCTCAGCGTTATCGTTACACACAATATAACCTGCTATCAGCGTTATCGTTACACACAATATAACCTGCTCTCAGCGTTATCGTTACACACAATATAACCTGCTCTCAGTTGCACACATATCACCGCGGTACCATTCAGTGTGTGTTTTAAGAAGCACATGAATGCTTATGGTTCACTCATACACATGTAAAAGCTAAAAGATGCTCTGTTAACACCAGAACTGTTATTTAAGAGGACAATTGACCACGTTTGTCTGATCTGAGTTCCTTATCGATTAGGTATGTAGGAAATTTCAGTAAGAATAGACCGAACATCTGGCATACTCGGGGGATCATTTCATTCTAAGTTGTCATCATATTTCCCGACAGTTGAACTTAGTTGAATAACAAAATACGTAGGAAGCACACAGAGTAATAGGCCTACTACATCAAAGTGGTCTGAGAAGCAGGGTTCGTGCTGGACCAAAATTAATGAGAATATTTTTTGCCAAATTATTTCAGCATTTGCCAAATGCTATCCCTGATAGTATCATTTTCTTCAACCTTATATCTTATGTTTCGAGACTCGTGGTTTGAACGACTTTTAATATCGATAGAAAAGCAGATAGTTAATACTTAATTACACTCGCATGTATCATATAACAATAAGCCAATCACCGAACAATACAATGGTGTAAGGGCAGCTTCATAAGAAGGGCACATCACAGGAGGATTAGCTATGTAAACACTACCACCACACTAAATACTAGTATCCCTCCAACCGTCAGAAACTAATGCTATGAGATTATCTGTATCTTAATAGGTGTTAACTTTTTCTAAACCTTATAAAACGCAACTAATATGTTAAATTATCTTGTAAGAGTTTCATGAAATGAATGATATTGATTGACCAATATTTTCAACTTTCTCGAGGAATTAAAAAGTGACTTGCCAAAACTTTTGCCAAATGAAAATATTTTTTTTGCCAAATGTGAATCGATGATATTTTTGGACGGGCCTCTTTGAAATAGGATAGAAATTGCGCTTTCAATAAGCCCCCATCTGCAGAATAATAGTATAATTTTAATTCAACAGATCCTAAGATTGGAAGAGTCAATATTTGTTATAAAAAAATATGCTCAGAAATGTGACCCGCCATATCAAATCCAGTTGTAAGTCGGGATTTTTTTACCCAGTGCCAATGCATTCTCTTATATATGCGAGTCGACCATTATCCTAACAATTTTTTTTCATTTTTTTTAAATAAATGTTTCTTACAAATTTTAGGACATAAAATAAAAAAACATCCATTACCCTGCAGGGAGCCCCACACATATATAGAAGCATATAGAAGAGTGTCGTCTGCTCATGTTTGTCTGGGGCTCTGTATGGGTGAAATTATAAAATTGTTAAAGAATACAAGACAAAAATTAATTTTTAAAATTGAAAAAAATTGTTAGGCCAATGCATTCTCTTATATATGCGAGGCGACCTATGGTCGACTCGCATATATAAGAGAATGCATTGGCACAGGGTAAAAAAATCCCGACTTACAACTGGATTTGATATGGCGGGTCACAAATATGGTCAGACAGCGGAATTTGAAGTTCATATCGACACGGAACGATAGAAAAAAAATATCGGAAGCAAACATAGAGAGTAGTATATTGTTGAACCTGAACCTTAGCGATTTTCATGTGGCTATTTCGGGACCCGATGGGGGCTTATTGAAGTCACAGCATTTATTGGACTATGAACTCTCTTTTGAGTAAATAATGAGCTTTTATTATCGTATATTTCATAAAATGTTTAATTGAAGGCGAATATGAGCATTTAAAGTGATATGAAACACTCCGGTAGGGTGATCAAATAGAAATGGAGAATAATCTTAAAGTGATATGAAACACTCCGGTAGGGTGATCAAATAGAAATGGAGAATAATCTTAAAGTGATATGAAACACTCCGGTAGGGTGATCAAATAGAAATGGAGAATAATCTTAAAGTGATATGAAACACTCCAGTTGGGTGATCAAATAGAAATGGAGAATAATCTTAAAGTGATCTGAAACACTCCAGTTGGGTGATCAAATAGAAATGGAGAATAATCTTGCTTAAAGTTGTTATTTCTACGAATACAACACACACTTCCATCTTTTATATTAATTAAATGCAATGACTCACAGTGTCGAAATCAATTGTGTGAGTTTATCGCCGATAGTACGTATTATAAAATGCGTCCCGAATCCTGGTGTAAATATTGACAATTGAGCGTAGTTCAGACGATGTTTTCTAGGGAGTGATACGGTCAATTTCTTTGAAATTTTTGGCAATGTTAGTAGAATTATACATTCCCCAGGTAGGCATAGCTCCTGATAAACCAATGGGGAAACAGTCACGACTTTATATTTCAGCTTCAGTTTGCTCTCTGAGTACACAGTTATTCTATAATGGGAATATTACATTCATTATTCGGTTTGTGGTCCTGTCTCCTGTTGGTTCTCTACATAAAATGGCAGACAAAAACGTTTTTACCAGAACTGCACAGGAGCTTTGCACTCATTATAAATTATAGGACACGAACAATTTCTCATGTCACAGTTCCCACCCAGTACATCTGGACTTTATTAACAGGTGCCCCAGGAAATGTTTTAATATCCCACACAAATGCTGACCTCCAAACTATAAAACGGTAAGTGATAATGATTAAAAGAGAAAGAATTTATCATCCATGAAATATCAACATAATAATGAAAATTTCCAGCAGTTTATTATTTTAATTATTTACATTGATTCTTGATTTTAACACCCATGGATATAACATCAACATATTACATTCTCACTCACCAAAGTGTTAAGTAAATTCTTATTTCCTGTATATCTTCTGGTTCATGGGGCTAAAACTCAGTTATTGATCTTGATAAGGTCACAGAATGGTGATTTTTTTATATCCCTCACAAATGCTGACCTCCAAACAATAAACTATAGGATAAGTTATCATGATTAAAAGAGAGAGAATTTATCATCTGTGAAATATCGACATAATAATGAATATTTCCAGCAGTTTATTATTTTAATTATTTACATTGATTCTTGATTTTAACACCCATGGATATAACATCAACATATTACATTCTCACTCACCAAAGTGTTAAGTAAATTCTTATTTCCTGTATATCTTCTGGTTCATGGGGCTAAAACTGTTATTGATCTTGATAAGGTCACAGAATGGTGATTTTTAATATCCCTCACAAATGCTGACCTCCAAACAATAAACTATAGGATAAGTTATCATGATTAAAAGAGAGAGAATTTATCATCAGTGAAATATTGACATAAATAAATAATGAAATGGAATGGTCAATTATTCATTAGGAGGGGGTTTCAGAAAATATAATTAGATGACAAATAATACAATAAAAAAACAGAAGGAGTCCTATTTATTGCAGAGAAATGTTGAGATAATAAGTTCATTGAAAAACTTATTATCTAAACATTTCCTATGTGACAACTACTCATCAATGAGTGTTTAGTATAGACATGTAACTTATTATCTAAATATTTCCTATGGGACAACTACTCATCAATGAGTGTTTAGTATAGACATGTAACTTATTATCTAAACATTTCCTATTGGACAACTACTCATCAATGAGTGTTTAATATAGACATGTAACTTATTATCTAAACATTTCCTATTGGACAACTACTCATCAATGAGTGTTTAGTATAGACATGTAACTTATTATCTAAACATTTCCTATGGGACAACTGCTCATCAATGAGTGTTTAGTATAGACATGTAACTTATTATCTAAACATTTCCTATGGGACAACTACTCATCAATGAGTGTTTAGTATAGACATGTAACTTATTATCTAAACATTTCCTATGGGACAACTACTCATCAATGAGTGTTTAGTATAGACATGTAACTTATTATCTAAACTTTTCCTATGGGACAACTACTCATCAATGAGTGTTTAGTATAGACATGTAACTTATTATCTAAACAGTTCCTATGGGACAACTACTCATCAATGAGTGTTTAGTATAGACAGGGTAACATATTATCTAAATATTTCCTATAGGGTAACTACTCATCAATGAGTGTTTAGTATAGACAGGGTAACATATTATCTAAATATTTCCTATGGGACAACTACTCATCAATGAGTGTTTAGTATAGACATGTAACTTATTATCTAAACATTTCCTATATGGTAACTACTCATCAATGAGTGTTTAGTATAGACAGGGTAACATATTATCTAAATATTTCCTATGGGACAACTACTCATCAATGAGTGTTTAGTATAGACATGTAACTTATTATCTAAACATTTCCTATGGGACAACTACTCATCAATGAGTGTTGAGTATAGACATGTAACTTATTATCTAAACAATTCCTATGGGACAACTACTCATCAATGAGTGTTTAGTATAGACATGTCACTTATTATCTAAACTTTTCCTATGGGACAACTACTCATCAATGAGTGTTTAGTATAGACATGTAACTTATTATCTAAACATTTCCTATGGGACAACTACTCATCAATGAGTGTTTAGTATAGACAGGGTAACATATTATCTAAATATTTCCTATAGGGTAACTACTCATCAATGAGTGTTTAGTATAGACAGGGTAACATATTATCTAAATATTTCCTATGGGACAACTACTCATCAATGAGTGTTTAGTATAGACATGTAACTTATTATCTAAACATTTCCTATAGGGTAACTACTCATCAATGAGTGTTTAGTATAGACAGGGCAACATATTATCTAAATATTTCCTATGGGACAACTACTCATCAATGAGTGTTTAGTATAGACATGTAACTTATTATCTAAACATTTCCTATGGGACAACTACTCATCAATGAGTGTTTAGTATAGACATGTAACTTATTATCTAAACATTTCCTATGGGACAACTACTCATCAATGAGTGTTTAGTATAGACATGTAACTTATTATCTAAACATTTCCTATGGGACAACTACTCATCAATGAGTGTTTAGTATAGACATGTAACTTATTATCTAAACATTTCCTATGGGACAACTACTCATCAATGAGTGTTTAGTATAGACATGTAACTTATTATCTAAACATTTCCTATGGGACAACTACTCATCAATGAGTGTTTAGTATAGACAGGGTAACATATTATCTAAATATTTCCTATAGGGTAACTACTCATCAATGAGTGTTTAGTATAGACAGGGTAACATATTATCTAAATATTTCCTATAGGGTAACTACTCATCAATGAGTGTTTAGTATAGACAGGGTAACATATTATCTAAATATTTCCTATAGGGTAACTACTCATCAATGAGTGTTTAGTATAGACATGTAACTTATTATCTGAACATTTCCTATAGGGTAACTACTCATCAATGAGTGTTTAGTATAGACATGTAACTTATTATCTAAACATTTCCTATAGGGTAACTACTCATCAATGAGTGTTTAGTATAGACATGTAACTTATTATCTAAACATTTCCTATATGGTAACTACTCATCAATGAGTGTTTATTATAGACAGGGTAACATATTATCTAAATATTTCCTATAGGGTAACTACTCATCAATGAGTGTTTAGTATAGACATTCCAGGGTAACTTATTATCTAAACATTTCCTATAGGGTACCTACTCATCAATGAGTGTTTTAAGTATAGACATGTAACTTATTATCTAAACATTTCCTATAGGGTACCTACTCATCAATGAGTGTTTTAAGTATAGACATGTAACTTATTATCTAAACATTTCCTATAAGGGTAACTACTCATCAATGAGTGTTTTAAGTATAGACATGTAACTTATTATCTAAACATTTCCTATAGGGTAACTACTCATCAATGAGTGTTTTAAGTATAGACATGTAACTTATTATCTAAACATTTCCTATAGGGTAACTACTCATCAATGAGTGTTTTAAGTATAGACATGTAACTTATTATCTAAACATTTCCCATGGATATGCAGTAATGCCCTAAATAATTGACTCCTTAACCACAGGAGAATTATGGGTAACTTTTCAGGATTTAATTGGAAATGTGGCTTGTTGCCATTCATCGGAAAGCTCTCACGGAGAGCTTTCCGGTGAATGGCAACAAGCCATATTTCCGACTAAATCCTGAAAAGTTACCCATAATTCTTCTTTGGTTAAGGAGTCGATTATTTAGGGCATTACTGTAACTTCATATATGATGTACTCACCCGCTAACAGGTTAAGCAAATTCTTATTTCCTGTATTTCTTCTGGCTCACAGGGCTAAAGCTATTCTGCATGGTGATAAGGTCATACAATGATGATGTTTTTATAACTCTCACAAATCCTGACATAAAATATGCAGTAAGTGATCACGATTAAAAAAAAAGAGAGAATTTATCATCTGTAACATAGTGACATATTAATGAAAACATGCAGATGTAATTTGTATGCAGCGTATAAAAAGTAATAATTAAATTCCCAAATTACTTCTTCCTATTTGAGTTTTACAGATTCAAGAAGAAATTAACAAACACTTTCCGGTTTCCCTGACAATTTACATTCAGCAGAATTAACCAACCCCCGTAAGGCGGTGCCGCAGAAAAATCCGATGAAGCCAATATATAATATCAAGCAATTCTGAAGCAGTGCCGTGGAAGAAACATGTTTTAATTTAAAGGGCTGTATTGAGTTACAGTAATGCCCTAAGTAATCGACTCCTTTAACACAGCAGAATTATGGGTAACTTTTCAGGATTAAGTCGGAAATATGGCTTGTTGCCATTCATCGGAAAGCTCTCGGGTAATTTTGCTGTGTTTAAGGAGTCGATTACTTAGGGCATTACTGTAGGTCAACTGATATGTATTGCACAGAAAATCATCATATGGGATTGTGAGGCTATGACATGTACTGGTCAGTTAATCACCATAGCTTGGGGCCGGGATTGTCAGCTATGACCTACATGTCCTACATGTCCTGGCCAGCAAATCAGTGAAGAAGCCTCAAGATCGAGACTTAATTGCTTCAAATAATTATATTACCTCTGAAATGTGATAATTGTAACCAACTCAATTTACTTATCAGCACTAAACCATTATTAATTATCTCGACTTCAGAAGAAATTTATTATCCGATGCCACAGGAAGTGTTTTATATCCCTCACAAATCCTGACCTCCAAACTATAAAATATACAGAAAGTGATCACGATTAAAAGAGAGAGAATTTATCATCTGTGAAATATTGACATAATAATGAATCTCCCAGATGTAATTTGTATGCAGCAGTGTAAAAAATAATCATTACTTTCACTTCCTTGTGTCGCTTCCAAGTTACTTCTTCCTATTTGTGTTGAACAGATTCAAGATGAAATGAACAAACACTTTCCCGGAGTCCTGATGATTTACATAAAGCAGTATTAACCAGCCCTGGAAATTAGTTACCATAAAAGGTGATGCCATAGAAAAAGCCATAGAAGTCAAAATAGTATATAATGCAATTCTAAACCAAAGCCATAGAAGAAACATATCAATTGCATTAAGGGCTGTATATTGAGTTAGGTTAACTGATATGTACTGGCCAGCAAATCATCATATGGGATTGTCAGGTTATGAGGTTATGACCTACATGTACTGGCCAGCAAATCATCATGGGATTGTCAGCCCATGACCTACATGTCCTGGCCAGCAAATCATATGGGATGTCAGCCCATGACCTACATGTCCTGGCCAGCAAATCATCATATGGGATTGTCAGCCCACGACCTACATGTACTGGCCAGCAACTCATTATATGGGATTGTCAGCCCATGATCTACATGTCCTGGCCAGCAAATCATATGGGATGTCAGCCCATGACCTACATGTCCTGGCCAGCAAATCATATGGGATTGTCAACCCACGACCTACATGTACTGGCCAGCAAATCATCATATGGGATTGTCAGGTTATGACATACATATCCTGGCCAGCAAATCATTATATGGGATTGTCAGGTTATGACGTACATGTACTGGCCAGCAAATCATCATATGGGATTGTCAGGTTATGACCTACATGTCCTGGCCAGCAGATCAGTGAAGAAGCCCGAAGATACCTGCATCAAATAATTATGTTACCTCTGAAGTGTGACAAACATAACCAACTCAATTCACTTATCACATTACCATTATTAATCATCTCAATTTTATAACATTGTGCCTCAGGAAGTGTTTTTATATCCCCCACAATTGCTGCCTCCAAACTATAAAATAAACAGAATGCGATCATGATTAAAAGAGAGAGAATTTATCATCTGTGAAATATTGACATATTAATTAAAACACGCAGATGTAATTTCTATGCAGCATGTAAAAAGTAATAATTAACTTCACTCCCCAGAGTTGCTTCCAAATTACTTCTTCCTATTTGTGCTTTGCAGCTCAAGATGAAAGGAACAGAATCTTTCCCTGCATCATTGAAGATCCTGTTCAATGCATCCTCCTATATATGCGAGTCTCCCATATGAACCTTGCATATATAAGAGAATATACACTGGCTTACTAGGTCAAGGTAAATATTGTTAGGCCAATGTATTCAGCAGGACCCACAAGCATCACAGCAAATCAGAAGGAGCCACCAACATCATAGCAAATCAGACGGACCCGCCAGCATCATAGCAAATGAGCAGGACCCACCAACATCATAGTAATTCAGCATGCAGGACCTACCAGCATCATAGTAATTCAGCAGGACCTACCAGCATCATAGTAATTCAGCAGGACCTACCAGTATCATAGTAATTCAGCAGGACCCACCAGCATCATAGCAAATTAGCACGACCCACCAGCATCATAGCAAATTAGCATGACCCACCAACATCACACCAAATTACCAGGACCCACCAGCATCATAGCAAATTAGCACGACCCACCAACATCACACCAAATCACCAACATCACCAGGACCCACCAACATCACACCAAATCACCATGACCCACCAGCATCATAGCAAATTAGCACGACCCACCAACATCACACCAAATCACCAGGACCCACCAACATCACACCAAATCACCAGGACCCACCAACATCACACCAAATCACCAGGACCCACCATAACACCATGACCCACCAGCATCACACCAAATCACCATGACCCACCAGCATCACACCAAATCACCATGACCCACCAGCATCACACCAAATCACCATGACCCACCAGCATCATAGCCAATCAGCATGACCCACTATTATAGCAAATCAGCACGACCCACTATTATAGCAAATCAGCACGACCCACTATTATAGCAAATCAGCACGACCACTTAACCATATAAGGGTGGTTTCATGCCATTGATGCATCCGGCGCGACGATATGGAGATGGTTACACCACCACCTCTACCCAGGATACAACAGAGATGGAAATCAGAAATCATCACCTCCGTCCCTGCGACACCAAAGTATGAAGAACGGCCATCATCCCCACATCCCAGGGAAACAAGAGAAGACAGGATCGAGAGCCATAGATCACGAAAAAGAAAACTCATCCACCAAAACCACTCAGCAGGAAAGACATACAGTAATGCCCTGAATAATTGACTCATTAACCACAGCAGAATTATGGGTAATTTTTCAGGATTTAGTTGGAAATATGGCTTGTTGCCACTCATCGGAAAGCTCTTATTGAGAGCTTTCGAAAGAATGGCAACAAGCCATATTTCTGACTAAATCCTGAAAATTTACCCATAATTCTGCTGTGGTTAAGGAGTTGATTATTTAGGGCATTACTGTACATAAATGTACTAATTATACCCCCCACTCTGAAGAGGCATTCTAGATCCAATTATTATCCACAAATGGCCAATTCTCAAAATCAATAATGATTATTATGACTTGTGTATGAGTGTATATGAAATGAATGGACCAAAGAGAATATGTATCTAATTAGCAGTCAGTTGTGTTGATTAGATATCACACTACCTATAGCATGAACACACTAATTACAACAAGAGGTGTGCACTCGCGTGCTAGCTAGCATACCCCCAACGTGGAAAATTCAACCAGCATTATCCGTAAACCCAACAAAAAAGATTTTTAACTTTAAAGAAAAATTTGGATTAATAATATCGATATGGTGTCGCAAGAAGCTTGTACAGAAAAAAATCCAAAAATTTTCTAAGTCAAAATAAGTCTAAAATGAAGTGTAATGTTAGGAAAAACAGTCCGAGCCAACCCTGAGCCACATCATGTAGAGAGGGTGTTGTGAGAATCATGTATACCAAATATTATTGAAATTGGTTCATATTTGTTAAAGTTATTAAGTCGGACAGAATTTTCTAAGTCAAAATAAGTCGAAAAGTAAGGCGTAACTTAAAAAAAGAAAGTCGGACCGCACCGTAATTAGCATCATGCGGAGAGGCTGTCCTAAGGAGATTGCATACCAACAATTATTGAAATTGGTTCACAGTTTGAGTTATGAGGTCGGATGGACGGACAGACGGTACGACAAACGGAGGGAAAAAGTGTGACAGACAGACGCAGTCAATCCAGTATACCCCCCATTTTCTTCGAAAGTGGGGGTATAATTATTTAATCATGACGAGTCTTGACCAATCATGAATTAATTGATTAATAATGAATTAATTCATGATTGGCCATGACTCGTAAAGTCATAATTGTCTTTAGTCCAAGTCTTCTCGTACTAAAACCAGCTAAGATATTGGGATGGCGAGATGCTGGATTTTAGTCCGAGTTCGCCTCCATAGGCTCTTTATAACACGAGTTAAGCGTTTGTGACCCGCTCAAATGAAACCACAATTATATGAAATAAAATATCACAATTGTGACAATAAACAGATTTTTTTCACAGAAGACATGATATTTGATCTGAAACCCACATCGGTTGTGAATTGAAAGCGGTAATTTAAAGTGAAAAGAGACATTTACCGCAGTGTTGACATATTTTTTTAAAGTATGCGAACTCAATTGACCTCGCGAACTGTGTTCGGCATTTTCCGGTTAAAATATTCCGTAGATTTTCGACTAACCACGCACATGACAATGAATTATCCATTGTAATCGTAATTATGTGTGTCAATAAATAAATAAATAAATATATTAAGTAAACATTGAAGATATAAATGTAATACATTAAATAAATTACGGGAATTACAAACCTCTCACAGATTAAAACAGTGTAAACACAACGAGCATTAGAATACATGTGGGGGCTGCCATCTTGTTTGTATCGAAATTCGTCTCGGCCAAAACAAACTCCGGACTATGCCGAAGTTCTTCGGAACACTTCGCCTTTCAGTTAAAACGTAAACAAACATATGAACAAAGTGATGTTAGTGGAAATCAACCGGAATATTCTATGTGTAATTAAACATGAAAGTTAGATTATTATACACCATTATGACCATAAGATGTCACTCTTTCCAATGTATATAGCATCATGTATTGATTTGTTAGGTAAATGGTGTAAAATACAACACAAATTCCCGCCACAAACCCTGGGCGTAACTCGTGTAATAAAGAGCCTATGGAGGCGAACTTGGACTAAAATCCAGCATCTCGCCATCCCAATATCTTAGCTGGTTTTAGTACGAGCAGACTTGGACTAAATTGTCTTAAGTCTATGCCATAATTGTTATTATTGTTTACTCGAAATATGCACTCGCCTCATGGCTCTTGATATTTCTCATATTCTCACTCGCAGTACTATTTTTTGCACACCCATCGGTTCTTTTATGTAAAATTTGTCAAATTGTTGTCTTTTGTTTATTTTTCTTCTTCTTGAATCTAAATGAAGGGTTAAGGAAAGGACCTTTCGAGAAACCCGGGGTTAGTCCCCCCCACCACAAACCACTACTTCATGTATATCTACCATCTTTATTCCTCCACACATCCATTGGACAGTTTAGTTTTCTGTTTAGGTTCATCAAAATTGTCCACCTCCTGATATACAGTAATGCTCTAATTAATCGACTCCTTAACCACAGCAGAATAATGGGTAACTTTTCAGGATTAAGTCGGAAATATGGCTTGTTGCCATTCATCGGAAAGCTCTCCCCCGAGAGCTTTCAGATGAATGGCAACAAGCCATATTTCCGACTAAATCCTGAAAAGTTACCCATAATTCTGCTGTGGTTATGGAGTCAATTACTTAGGGCATTACTGTAGCTCAGGCATGAAAACCCACCCCTTACCGGTAATTCCTCTACACATCCATCTGATTGTTTAGTTTTCAGTGTAGGTTCATTTAACTTTCCACTTCCTGACATAGCTCAGGTGTGAAAACCCCTTAATTCCTCTACACATCCATCACTACTGTTGCTACGAAACAACTGTTATTGCACTGCTGATCCCATCTCCCAATCCACAGCCGGGCAATGATCCTATAAAACTGTCTGACTCCCACATTTATTGCTAACTGCAATCAGTATCGAACACAGACATTGTGCTTTGAAATCTCAAATGAATCCTTCCTTAATGCGAAACCACTTGTTTGTTTCTCTCCAAGGAATCGACTATTTCATCAATTTGTGAATATTGCCAGCGGTTTGTTTTAATAAAAGCTTCAATCAGAAAAAACTGATCCATTCCTGTCTCCATATAATTGCCGAAGGCCAATATAAATAAATTACTAAATTCTCATCAAACTTTCATTCCATTCAGTTCTGTAGAACTAAAGTTACCATCCAGAAACGAAATATTAACGTCTAGATGGCTCAGGAAGGATGGACAAATCAAAAACTAGATCATGCCATGAATCTCTATACTCCGGCTAACGCCCGTAGAGATCCTATTCCATAAGTACAAAACCTTGGAACTTTTTGAAGTTCTGACAGGGAACCTTATAAAGAAAGTCGAAAAAGTAAGGCGATTAATATATTTCTTAATTATTATCTGTTCCTTCACTGAGAATGAATGTCCCAACCCAAAATTGCATGATTTTCTGTGACTTTTTTGAGCTGATATCGCAAATTATAAACATCAAATTAATTACCCAGGAGAAATTCCGTAATGGTAAGCGACATAAAAGCAAAATTGCTCACAAAGTCACTTGTGAGAGCTTTCCGATGAATGGCAATAAGCCATATTTCCAACTAAATCCTGAAAAATTTCCGAATAAATCCTGAAAAGTTACACATAATTCTGCTGTGGTTAAGGAGTCGATTATTTAGGGCACTACTGTATATCTATAAATGGCCATGCAGTTCTATACAATACAAGCTGATTTAAATTGCCCAATTGAATAGAAATAGATCGACTCATTGATGGGTCATTGAAGTGTACTTTGAAAGTTAAGGCATGAGAACAAAAAGTTTACCACAAAATTATAAAAATAAAGAATGTACGGACCAAAAAATAGGGTCGGGAACGGATGAGAAAGAGCCTTTATATAGTGAGTCTGTCATTTTCAGAATGCAGAGCAGGCTATCATCACCAAATTCACCCTCTAGGGACCTCATTCTGCTTAGGCCTCATCTGCTAGACCTAGGATCAGAATGAAGTTCCCCAGTTGAAGTTGGTGATGTTCCGGCCCCCATTATAGGCACTTTGATTATGCATTTTATCTTCTGCAAATTGGAGGATATAGAAACTGAACAGAAGGGAAAAAGTAACTAAAAACAATGTTAATTTGAGACTATAGATACTTCCAAGAAGATGAAGTCTAAGAAGAAACAGGGTCCCAGAGGGGGTGCCGGATAGCATCACTAAATTCACCTCTCTGGGCACCTCATTCTGCAAATGACAGACACACTCTTTTAAGGTTTGGACGAGAAGCAAGCATTTTTTAATATTGGCCTTACCAATAGGCAGTTAGCTGACAGAACGCAATGAAACCTGGTATCCAGTCTTACAAGATTAAGCAATTTGTTTCTCTTGCAGGTGCTAATATATCCTTGTTTGGCTACATTCCATGAGCTCAATTTATCACGGGTCTGATAGGGTCTGATAGAACTACAGTAATGCCCTAAGTAATCGACTCCTTAACCACAGCAGAAATATGGGTAACTTTTCAGGATTTAGTCGGAAATATGGCTTGTTGCCATTCATCGGAAAGCTCTCAGTGAGAGCTTTCCGATGAATGGTAACAAGCCATATTTCCGATTAAATCCTGAAAAGTTACTCAAAATTCTGCTGTGGTTAAGGAGTCGATTACTTAGGGCATTACTGTATCTTATATTGAGGTGGTTTGATATAAACACAGTAATTCATAGATCCCACAACAATTGCATTGTCTAAGAATACAAGTATAGACAAGGGCCATAACTCCCGTAAAAATGGGTCCACTGAAACGAAAGTTGACCTGTATTTTCATGCGAGTCATCCATATAGACCAAATAGGAAAACAATCAGATAACTAAAACTGAAGTTATCATCTGGAACCAAAAAGAATCCGCAAATTCTAACATAAAAAGGACCATAACTCTGGTAAAAGTCAGCGAACCTCACCCACGTTAGAATTTTATCTGTGCCCTAACAAATAAGCTCACATACCAAATATTGTTTAGTTTCATTAATTTGTACTGAAGATATCATCCGGAAAACATCTGGGATGGACACACGGATGCACAGCTCAGCAGGCAGCTGGACAACAGTGATTTCTATTGGAACCCAAGCCTTAATTGAAATAGTGAGCCTGTCATTTGCAGAATGAGGTCCCCAGAGGGTGAATTTAGCGGGCTAGCATCACCAAATTCGCCCTCTGGGGACCTCATTCTGCTTACACCTCAGTAGAATGAGGTTCCCAGAGGGTGAATTTGGTGATGCTAGCTCGCTATGCGGGGTGGCATCACTAAATTCACCCTCTGGGAACCTCATTCTGCAAATGACAGACACACTATTTCAAGGCTTGTTGGTACCTGAGTTTTTTTTTGCACATAGGATCCACCAACCCCAGGTAAATTTGGCCAGATAGATGAACTATTTTTGTGTGAATCACAAATCTGTGCCTATCAGGATTCAACCAGCTTCACAATAGCATTACAGAACTTATAGAGTCGCCAGGAGGACATCAACGTCAGGACACTAATGTTAACCCTTTCTGTAC
This sequence comes from Siphonodentalium dalli, assembly GCA_032622095.1. NCBI lineage: Eukaryota > Metazoa > Mollusca > Scaphopoda > Gadilida > Siphonodentaliidae > Siphonodentalium > Siphonodentalium dalli. The sequence goes on along the minus strand of CP136061.1, from coordinate 257,493,662 downwards.
TAAATGGATTCTCCCACTCAGTTAATAACAGTATACATTGGAATGGTCTATTATTCCACACCCATTGACATGAGACAGATGTATTCAATGGAATCCAAGCCATTCAATACATATTATCGTGTATACATATCTAGTGGAATAAGTTACTCATCAAAATTAAATGACAATGAAGGTGACAGTTATTATCAGGATTTAATCAGACATTAAAGTGTAGAATAAATACATAACACAACTTGCATCACAAACTCCATTCTTTTATCAAACTCGTTGCAGACGGAGCATAGTTATAATTCACGAGAGCGTAGCTCGAGCAAAATATATCCTTACATCATATCATCCGCAACTCATTCGATAAAAGATTCTCAATTAAGATGCGGATAGTGTTCTGTTTATTTATTCATCTGGCCGGGTGTTCAGTGGCTGGGTGTTCAGTGGCCGGATGTTCAGTGGCCGGTGTTCAGTGGCCGGGTGTTGTGGCCGGGTGTTCAGGAAAAATAAGCAGACAACAGATAATAGAATTCTATATTCATTGGAAGGAATTAAATGTTCAGATAATAAGTTCAACAAATGTTTGTTGAAATTATTATCTGAACATTTCCTATGGGATAACTACTCATCAATGCGTATTTAATATATAAAGGGTTAAACTTATTATCTGAACATTTCCTATGCGATAACTACTCATCAATGCGTATTTAGTATATAAAGGGTTAAGCTTATTATCTGAACATTTCCTATGGGATAACTACTCACCAATGATGGTTTAGTATAGAATGGGATAAACTCATTATCTGAACATGTCCTAAGGGATAACTACTCATCAATGATGCTTTAGTATAGAAAGGGTTAAACTTATTATCTGAACGTTTCCTATGGGATAACTACTCATCAATGATGCTTTAGTATAGAAAGAGTTAAACTTATTATCTGAACATTTCCTATGGGAGGGTTAACTACTCACCAATGATGGTTCAGTATAGAACGGGATAAACTTGTTCTGTGAACATTTCCTATGGGATAACTACTCACCAATGATGGTTCAGTATAGAACGGGATAAACTTGTTCTGTGAACATTTCCTATGGGATAACTACTCACCAATGATGATTTAATATAGAATGGGATAAACTTGTTCTGTGAACATTTCCTATGGGATAACTACTCACCAATGATGATTTAGTATAGAATGGGATAAACTTGTTATCTGAACATTTCCCAAGTGATAACTACTCACCAATGATGCTTTAGTATGGAAAGGGTTAAACATATTATCTGAACACAGCCCTCTTAACTGGTTCAGTGCTGAAAGCCCATATTTGGACCCTATGTAAGAGTGCTCAGGAAGCCCAGATATGGGCTTTGGCAATGACACTGTCTTGTTTAGTCAACTCTTTTTAGTTTAATCATTTAAATAGCGTTTGTCATGCAGTTAATATTTCAGAAATATTGTTACATATATAATTAAATTGGGACATTGTGAAGTTTGAATGGATGCTGACCAATAAAATTGTCAGAAAAGGTACTTATATCGCGAAAAGTTTGAGAAAAATTACAAATGTTTTGCCCTAAGGGCGGCCGACAACCAAGCTCATAACCATAACCTAATCAGACATCCAGGCTCATGTCGATAACCTACTTTGACAAACAGACAACCAGGCTCATAACCATTGCCTAATGAGACATCCATACCGTACTCATAATCATTGCCTAATGAGACATCCAGACCCATAACCATAGTCTAATGAGACATCAAGGCTCATAACCATAGCCTAATGGCTGATGAGACATCCAGGCCCATAGGCATAGCCATAGCCTAATGAGACATCCAGACTCATAACCATAGCCTATTGAGACATTCAAGCTCATAACCATAGCCTAGTGAGACATCCAGGCTCATAACATAATCACAAATGTATATATATGGGGGTCAAATTTGAGAAAAGATTGCAAATTATCAACTCAGAGCATAAAATTAAATAATTTTCGGTTTGTTGAAATATATATACGCATTTTATTATGTGTATGTAGGATATTTAGCAGCGAACCAGTTAATTCAGATTGTTTGGCTTCGGCAATCCGCTACGGCAACAGTATGCCGTGCCCCAGTTTGCTTCAGCAAATTGCTTCGGCAATGCTGATTGCCGTAGCCAATTATGAAGAATTGGATATTTTGATCGAATCGAATTCACGAAATCGAATCGAATATCGAATCGAATCATATCATAACTTCAATTTATAATTGTCAAGAAAACAAAGCAGATTAAAACGTCCATGCGGCCATCACAACGATTAATATATTACCACTAAACGGATTATCAAACTCAAATCACACGAAATTTCTACAGTTTGCATGTACATGCAAAATTGCAAATCGGCATTCGGAAACGCCCGTTGTTATAAACTTGAAGACGCAACAACAGTCGCAGTGTAGCATCTTCATGTATTGGTTGATGCTTCTTGAACAGATGATTCCATAGATGGGTCATTGTCCCAGATGCTTGTGATTTATACACCATGCATGTTGCATTCATCACACGTGCCTGCAGCTTTATCATGTTTAAAATAAACATGAATGATGGACGACATTTTGTCCATTGTAAAAGAAAACTCTGAAACTGAAAGTCAACTTCAAAAGAGAACAGTGCCAAAAATGCACTTTTCGACACCAGGAACATGTGTTGTTTACATTCTCACCCATATTACATAACGCAGAATCGAATAGACGATGGATAACACTATCGGTAGCCCAGTCTCATAGCTATTATAATTTACCGCGTCGTCGGTCCATTGGCTATCTGCTAGCTTTTGCTACCATTTTAAAGCTATATAATTCAGACGTATTTAGTCGTCCTATCGTGGCTAATTGTTGGCTATGTACAATAAGAATTATAATGTGCATATATACATAATTTTCTGGAATTAAATGCCACAAACAGCTAAGATCGACATGTGTACTTGTCCTGAAACAGCCTACTTTTCCGTCATAGTATATTCGAAATTTCGAGTTGGCAATTTAGACTCTAAATCGAATCGAATTTGACTTTCGAATCGAATATCGAATATTCGCAGGAGCCTAGGATAATTACTCATCAATGATGCTTTAGTATAGAAAGGGTTAAACATATTATCTGAACATTTCCTATGAGATAACTACTCATCAATGATGCTTTAGTATAGAAAGGGTTAAACTTATTATCGGAACGTTTCCTATGGGATAACTACTCACCAATGATGCTTTAGTATAGAAAGGGTTAAATTTATTATCTAAACGTTTCCTATGAGATAACTACTCACCAATGATGCTTTAGTATAGAACGGGATAAACTTGTTCTGTGAACATTTCCTATGGGATAACTACTCACCAATGATGATTTAGTATAGAACGGGATAAACTTTTTATCTGAACATTTCCTATCGGATAACTACTCACCAATGATGATTTAGTATAGAACTGGATAAACTTGTTCTGTGAACATTTCCTTAGTATGGGACAACTACTCACCAATGATGACTTAGTATAGAACGGGATAAACTTGTTATCTGAACATTTCCTATGGCATAACTATTCATCAATGATGCTTTAGTATAGAGAGGGTTAAACTTATTATCTGAACATTTCCTATGGGATAACTACTCACCAATGATGCTTTAGTATAGAATGGGATAAACTTGTTCTGTGAACATTTCCTGTGAACATTGGGATAACTACTCACCAATGAATGATGATTTAGTATAGAACGGGATAAACTTGTTCTGTGATTGTGAACATTTCCTAAGGGATAACTTAACTCACCAATGATGATTTAGTATAGAACGGGATAAACTTGTTATCTGAACATTTCCTATGGGATAACTATATCCATCAATGATTATTTAGTATAGAAAGGGTTTAACTTATTATCTGAACATTTCCTAAGGGATAACTACTCACCAATGATGCTTTAGTATGTAAAGGGTTAATCTTATTATCTGAACATTTCTTATGGGATAACTATATCCATCAATGATTATTTAGTATAGAAAGGGTTTAACTTATTATCTGAACATTTCCTAAGGGATAACAACTCACCAATGATGCTTTAGTATAGAAAGGGTTATACTTATTATCTGAACATTTCTTATGGGATAACTACTCACCAATGATGCTTTAGTATAGAAAGGGTTATACTTATTATCTGAACATTTCTTATGGGATAACTATATCCATCAATGATTATTTAGTATAGAAAGGGATAAACTTATTATCTGAACATTTCTTATGGGATAACTATATCCATCAATGATTATTTAGTATAGAAATGGTTAAACTTATTATCTGAACATTTCCTAAGGGATAGCTATACTCACGTGTGATGCTTTAGTATAGAATTGGATAAACTTGTTATCGGAACATTTCCTATGGGATAGCTACTCATCAATGATGCTTTAGTATAGAAAGGGTTAAACTTATTATCTGAACGTTTCCTATGAGATAATTACTCATCAATGATGCTTTAGTATAGAAAGGGTTAAACTTATTATCTGAACGCTTCCTATGAGATAACTACTCACCAATGATGGTTTAGTATAGAATGGGATAAACTTGTTCTGTGAACATTTCCTATGGGATATACTCACAAATGATGATTTAATATAGAGTGGGATAAACTTGTTATCTGAACATATCCTATGAGATAACTACTCATCAATGATGCTTTAGTATAGAAAGGGTTAAACTTATTATCTGAACATTTCCTAAGGAATAACTACTCACCAATGATGCTTTAGTATGTAAAGGGTTTAAGGATAGGATTTTTACGGTCAAAATTAGATGTAATTATATCAATAGTTCATCTCAACTGGAGAGTAAAACGAACATGGAATATTAAGTAATAAATATTATCCCTCGATCACCGGATAGATGAATTAATCTATTCTAACATGTTATGATATTCATGACATATTGTTGGGCCACACTACACCTTGACCCTGTCACACGGCAGTGCGCATGTAGCACTGCTTCACAGTCAAGTATTGTTCACAAAAATCATGCAACCTCGAGCTGGGACCACCCACTACTATGAAATGGATTATTAACCCTTTCAGTGCCAGGGTCCGATCTCATCGGCCCTAATTTACGGTCTGTAAAATCGGCCCCAAAAAAATAAAAAAGTAAAAAATAAATGTTTTTTTAAAATATTTTTTTGGGTTGAATTTATTTGGGGTATGCTTAAGCATGCTATAGCAAATTTAAAAACAAACTGGATAAAACCTTAGGGGCATGTTATAACTCAAAACTATCACCAAGTATTCATATTAATAATTTTGATGCCCATGAAAAACGTAACATTCCCTGGCACTAAACCTACAAAATAAGTATGTTAAAGAATATAAGATAAAATTATTAAAATTGTAAAAAATAATAACAAATGATGAAAAATTGATACCCAATGCATTCTCTTATATATGCGAGGCAACTAAGATAATGCATTGGCACAGGGTATATGGGTTGATACAAAAATCGGACCTGGCACTGAAAAGGGTTACGGAACAAGTATTAACCCTTTCATGATGGGAGCTGCACTGGTTCAGTATTAAATATCCTGTGCCAGTGCATTCTTAGATATATGCGAGTCTCCAATATGGAGCCTCGCATATATAAGATAATGCACTGGCTTACAATGTCAAGGCATATATTGTTAGGCCAGTGTATTCTCGCATATATTAATTTTCAGGAAGCTCCAGTCATGGAAGGGTTCCCTGGGTTGTTTTTTCCATTTTATAATGTTCCCTGTCAGAACAGGTCACAATTAACATCAAAAAGTTCCCAGGTTTTGAACTGGTGTAGTATAAACCACCGGTCCCCAGAACAAAAATTTACCCCACCCCCAATAATACTTAATCTATAGGATTAAGTATTATTGGGGGTGGGGTCAATTTTTGTTCTGGGGACCTGTGGTATAAACTCTACAAGCATAGCCAGAGAATAGATTCATGACATGATCTATGACAGTTATGGTATAAAAATGCTTTAACCCTTATCATAGGTCACCTCGCATATATAACAGAATGCATTGGCCTAACAATTTTATAATTTTTTTTCTTACATTCTTTTACAATTTTTATAATTTTTTCATATATTCTTTTAACAATTTTATCATTTTTTTTTCTTACATTCTTTTAATATCAGTTTTCATTTTGTTTTACATTCTTTAACAATAACTATCATTTTTTATCATCATTTCTTACATTCTTTAAGCAACCTATGGTCGAATCGCAATATATAAGAGAATGCATTGGCACAGGGTTTTCGCAAAAATTCAGGAAGCTCCCAACATGAAAGGATTAACAGCAGTTTAAGACACATGTCTCTTTCAGCATTAAAGATCCTGTGCCAGTGCATTATCTTTTATATGCAAGTCACCCATTGGGAGCTATAGGGTGCCTCAAATATATAAGGGAATGTTGTGGCTTACAAGATCAAGGTAAATATTATGGAGGCTAATATGGGAGACCCGCATAAATAAGAGAATTCATCAGGGTTTTTGCAAAATTTCAGGAAGCTTTAGTCATTGATGGGTTAATTGTCACATTTAGGGTTGGGCGTTATTTCAATATATTGACTATAGTCGGTCTGGAAATGAAAAAATATATTGAAATAATGAATAAGTACACCATTATAATGAATAAGTACACCATTATAATGAATAAGTACACCATTATAATGAATAAGTACACCATTATAATGAATAAGTACACCATTATAATCAATACATATGCTGTTGGGACACATCCATACTGGTATATGAGAGAGAAGTCACTTCTCCCTGGAACAAAAATAGGGAGAAATGGCACATTTTAGGGAGAATATGTCTCCCAAGTCGCCCTCTTGGCTGGTCCCTGATAGCAAGACACTGCTGAGTGGTGATATTTTAACCCTTTCAGTGCCAGGGGCCGATCTCATCGGCCCTAATTTACGGTCTGTAAAATCGGCCCTAAATTTTTTTTTAAATTTTAATAAAAAAAAAAAATGTTTTTTAGATTTTTTTTGGGTATGCTTAAGCATGCTATAGCGAATTAAAAAATTTTTTTTAAATGGTCGACTCGCATATATAAGGGAATTCATTGGCACAGGGTATATGGGTTGATACAAAAATCAGACCTGGCACTGAAAGGATTAATACTTTTATATTGTTTACACAATTACACAGTGTAAAGTGACTTGGGTCTCTTTAGCAGTGATATTTTTAGATACAGTTATAATGTTTACACATTTACCCACTGTGAGTGACTTGGGTCTCTTTAGCAGTGATATTTTTAGATACAGTTATACTTTTTACATATTTATCCACTGCGACTGCCTTGGGGACTTTAACTAATAAAAAACATTTTGAGAACATTTTATAAATACAGCACCTGAGCACCAACAGTAAAAATATTAAGGGGGTTCTATGTCTGAGCTACTGTATGTCAGGCAGTAGAAAGTTTAGATGGAGCTACAAAGAAACTATACCTAACATAATGTGGGGATTTTTGAAACAGTATTGAACTCAATTAAATTTCCAATCGAGCCTTTCACTAGTTCAGATCATGTACTTTTTATGGCAGTTATTCAGAAAGTAGATTCCTTCATGTGGTGTACTAGCTTAAAGATGTATTATCTGAATATCACTCCTAAATTACGATTTCTTTGGCTTCGTGGGTAAAAAAAATAAATTATTTGAGTCAAGGAACCCACCCATCAAAGCTCAAAGTGATCAGATATCAATTTTTGAAGTTTGTTATTTCTCAAGAATGCAATTATATGTGGCCCAGTAACATGTCATCAAACATATGGTCTCACGACAAAATTGGATAACTTTAAAAACAAGTGGTAATATGGCCAAATTTCGTTGAGCAAAATGTTGATAAATAACACGTTTTGGGAAATTTGATACTATAGTTGACAGCGGTTAGCATTATTTTGTTGCAATTAATCGATTCTGATAACTAAAGCGTATTTTGAAGAAATGTTGATGTTGTTTTAACTTGATGATATGGGGACCATCTGATCAGATTGAGTACCTTTAACAATTGAGTTGTTTTCTATGTAGGTCTATCAAAACACTCCATCTGGAAACCCCTTAGTTTAAAGAGAGAGATGTCCCAGAGAGAGAAATATGTTCCAGAGAAAGTTCTTATAAAATCTATATAAATACTCACGTTGATTCTTCTTGAACTGAGATGAAGTTAACGACACCTGAAGAAGAATGAGGTGAAATAAGAAGACGACACTTTAATTCCTAGTTACACATCAGATCCGGGCTCTGATAGCCCGTGAACTGTGAGGCAAACAACACACAAGACATCTTTATCAGAGGTTTCTCCTATCAAAACGGAGGCAATAACACAGCTTAAAAATCAATGCACTGGTCACAATCAACTTCTGCTGCTGCAACACTAACACTTTGCTTCAGTTCTTTAGTTACCGTTTCATGATGGAAGCTGCGCTGGTGCAGCATTAAATATCCTGTGCCAGTACATTCTCTTATATGTGCGATTCTCCCATAGAGAGCCTGGCATATATAAGAGAATGCACTGGCTTACAAGGTCCAGGTAAATATTATCAGGCGAATGTATTCTCTGATAAATGCAAGGCTCTCTATGGGAGACTCGCATATTTAAGAGAATGCATTGGCACAGGGTTTTTGCAAAATTTCAGGAAGCTTCAGTCATGAAAGGGTTAATGTTCTGTTTCTCAGACTCACATATATAAGAGAATGCACTGGCTTTCAAGGTAAAGATAAAATTAATTGTTGGACCAATGAATTCTCTTATATATGCAATGCTCTCTATGTGCATGCTCTTGTTTATGTGTGTCTCCTATATGGAACCTCACATATATAAGAGAATGTGATAGCTTACAAGGCCAAGGGAACTCTTGTTGGGCCAATGAATTCTCTTATATATGCAATGCTCTCTATGTGCATTCTCTTGTTTATGCGCGTCTCCTATAGGGAGCCTCACATATATAAGAGAATGTGATGGCTTACAAGGCCAAGGTAACTCTTATTGGGCCAATGAATTCTCTTATATATGCAATGCTCTCTATGTGCATTCTCTTGTTTATGCGCGTCTCCTATAGGGAGCCTCACATATATCAGAGAATGTGATGACTTACAATGCCAAGGTAATTAACACTTGTTGGGCCCAATGTATTCTCTTATATATGCAATGCTCCCTGTGTGCATTCTCTTGTTTATGCGTGTCTCCTATATGGAACCTCACATATATAAGAGAATGTGATGGCTTACAAGGCCAAGGTAACACTTGTTGGGCCAATGAATTCTCTTATATATGCAATGCTCCCTGTGTGCATTCTCTTGTTTATGCATGTCTCCTATATGGAACCTCACATATATCAGAGAATGTGATGACTTACAAGGCCAAGGTAACACTTGTTGGGCCAATGAATTCTCTTATATATGCAATGCTCCCTGTGTGCATTCTCTTGTTTATGCATGTCTCCTATATGGAACCTCACATATATCAGAGAATGTGATGGCTTACAAGGCCAAGGTAACTCTTATTGGGCCAATGTATTCTCTTGTATATGCAATGCTCCCTGTGTGTAAGAAGAAGAATTATAGTTATAATAGACTAATTACAGTAATGCCCTAAATAATCGATCCCTTAACCCTTTACCCAACAAAACGCCCAGAAAAATAGCCCAAATGAAGCTGCAACAGCCTAAATTATCTTGGGTCTGTCTCAATAGAACCATACAAATATGGATATCATTGGAACCGGCTCATTGACCACATTGTGATAGTTAGTTATGCCCTGTGCCAATGCATTCTCTTATATATGCGAGTCGACTATAGGTCGCCTCGCATATATAAGAGAATGCATTGGCCTAAAAAAAATCTTTTTTTAACACTTTTTCTTATAATATTTTCTACATTCTTTGACAATTTTATCATTTTTAATATGTGTTAAGCCAATGCATTCTCTTATATATGCGAGGCGACCTATGGTCGACTCGCATATATAAAAGAATGCATTGGCACAGGGCCGTTTTGTTGGGTAAAGGGTTAACCACAAGCAGAATTATGGGTAACTTTACAGGATTTAATCGGAAATATGGCTTGTGTGTCATTTAGAGAATTAGGTCCCCATCAAAGGATGAATTTAGTGACACTATCCTGCATGGCAGCTAGCATCACCAAATTCACCCTCTGGGAACCTCATTCTGCTTAGGCCTCAACTTCTATGGGAGACCCTGTGTCAGATTGAAGTTCCACAGTTGAAGTTGGTGATGTTCACTCATTAGTCACCTCGAATATGAATTTTATCTTATGAAAATTAGGGGATATAGAAACTGAACAGGAGGGGAAAAAGTAACTAAAACAAAGATAATTTGAGACTATAACAGATACTTCCCAGAATATGAGGCCTAAGCAGAATGAGGTCCCCAGAGGATGAATTTGGTGATGTTAGTCCACTGTGCGGCATAGTATGTCTCACTGAGAGCTTTCCAATGAATGGCAACAATCCATATTTCCGACTAAATCCTGAAAAGTTACCCATAATTCTTCTGTGGTTAAGGAGTTGATTATTATTACCGCATCACTGCAATCTATTATTCTTGGTGATTTAAATTTTTTCACATATACGCACTATGAAGGTCTCGTTATTGTCTTTTTCATGACAGGAGCTGAGCTGGTGCAGCATTATAGATCCTGTGCCAGTGCATTATCTTTTATATATGAGTCTCCCATAGGGAGCCTTGCCTATATAAGAGAATGCACTGGCTTACAAGGCCAAAGTAAATATTGTTGTGTGTGAGGTTCCGTATTGGCACAGGGTTTTCGCAAAATTTCAGGAAGCACCGGTCATGGAAGGGTTAATTTTGTTAATTCTGGAGTTTGTTAAAATGCCATCTAAGACCTTCTCAGACTTCACTTTCTCACACCTGCAGTTCCTATTCTTATCTTCTTAACAACTTTGTTGTTCAATTGTAGAATTGACTAGCCTAGAGGTTAACAAGAGCATCGCTAGGGCGTGGCAAAATACGCCCTTTAGCCATTTCGAATTGTACTATCGCAAAATAAGATAATACTTTGAGCTTACATTTGAAGAAAATCTGATATACCCCTAATTTCAATGCCAAAATGTGGTCAAATTCTAAGTCGAAAAATGGCCATAACTCATGTAAAAATAATTAGACAGAACCTATATTCAAACTTGGTCTGTAGTTTTAGCTGGGAAATACACATACCAACTTTGGTTCAGATCAAATAATCCAAACTGGAGTTATCGGTCGGAAACCAAAAATGTTAACAGACGGTCAAATTCCGAAAAAGGGCCGTAACTCATGTAAAAATAATTGGACGGAACCCATATTCGAACTTGGCCTGTATCTTTAGCTGGGAAATACACATACCAACTTTGGTTCAGATCAAATAATCCAAACTGGAGTTATCGGTCGGAAACCAAAAATGTTAAATGACGGTCAAATCTAAGTCGAAAAAGGGCCGTAACTCATGTAAAAATATTTGGACGGAACCTATATTCGAACTTGGCCTGTATCTTTAGCTGGGAAATACACATACCAACTTTGGTTCAGATCAAATAATCCAAACTGGAGTTATCGATCGGAAACCAAAAATGTTAACGGACGGACGGACAGACAGACGGTACGACGGACGGACGGACGGACAGACGAACAAATGGGTAGATATGTGGCTCCGACCTATGTGGCTAGAAATGGTAATGTGGCTTTAGTTTTTATGTGGCTTCTCAAGTAGCCATAACATTTTATGTGGCTATCAAGTAGTAGATAGTGATAAAACTCCAGATTATGGATTCATAACATGTTGGAATTATAGCAGAATAAGCTGATTAAAACTCAAAAACTTGCACACAGCAACTGGGACAGTGGAATAGGAGAAACTGACAGGTCCGTGATTGGGTGGCTAGCCACATAAATGTCAGTCAGTGTCCGACATCTCCTATTGACAGGTCATGGATGTCTAAATCGATGGACTTTTTGTTTCCAAATTTTGAGTGACTACAAAATTAAATAAGCTGATTAGGCCAAATAGATCATTTTTGAACATCCATCTGAAAGCTGTTACGTGGCTAGCCACGCAACGGAAGTTATGCACATAAATATCCATTTTACACAATCTTAGCCACATAAGTAGTCATTAGTAAACACGGACGGACAGACTGATAACATAATACGACCTTTTTTCAAAAAGGGCGTATAAAAATCGGGAAAAGTAATTTGCAGGGGAGAGCTTTCCGATGAATGGCAACAAGCCATATTTCCGACTGATTCCTGAAAAATTATCCATAATTCTGCTGTGGTTAAGGGGTCGATTATTTAGGGCATTGCTGTATGGTGCAACATGTTTGATCCGAGTTTTACCTGTGCGTTCACGCTTATGGATGCGGATGCATTAAGTGCATGATAATATCGACAACCAACCCATATAAGGAGCTTATGTTACTCTAAGGAGCCATGTCATAGCATACACCACAAGACTTGAAATAGTGTGTCTGTCATGTACAGAATGAGGTCCCCAGAGGGTGAATTTAGTGAAACTATCCTATGTGGCGGCTAGCATCACCAAATTCACCCTCTGGGAACCTCATTCTGCTTAGGCCTCAACTTCTATGGGAGCTAGACCATGTGTCAGATTGAAGTTCCACAGTTGAAGTTGGTGATGTTCACTCATTAGTCACCTCGAATATGAATTTTATCTTATGAAAATTAGGGGATATAGAAACTGAACAGGAGGGGAAAAAGTAAATAAAAACAAAGATAATTTGAGACTATAACAGATACTTCCAAGAAAATGAGGCCTAAGCAGAATGAGGTCCCCAGAGGATGAATTTGGTGATGCTAGTCCGCTTTGCAGTGTAGTATATTCTCTCAATTCACTCTCTGGGGTCCTCATTCTGCAAATGACAGACACACTATTTCCAGGTTTGATACACCATTCCCTGTAAGCCCCCTCAAGAAGAACTTCCTTGGCTTAGGCCTTACAGACTGTGACCGACAAATACAATGTAGGCCACTTTATTGTAATCAGGGGACTGAACTCTGCTTTGCATGTTGAATGGCCCCTCATTGAAATGATTTATGCATAAAAGAGTAATCCTAAACATGCTCTTACCTTGTGACGGAATGGAGAAAATTTATCGTGTATTTCAATTCATATGAAGTTGGTGAACTACCCAGATATCGAGAAGATATAAATTACCATGTATAATAATCCATGAATGTGACCAATCGTTGGCTGCGATTCCCAACACAGCATGTCACTATGCAGTTTAATCTGGCACGCCCATTGCTTTTGCGCTTTCAATGAAAATTATTGATTGGCGTGTAATAACAGTGCCTTTTCATTTATCAATAATTTGAACCGCAAGTTAACATGAGTCGTGTAATTACCTGGGTACTTTTATAATGATACTAATAATTTTTAAATTATGTTAAAATATCAACAGCCATTTGAGATAGTTGAAATATCAAGTATGACGCATCATGAGTTGTAAATTTCATAGCAACAAGCCTTGAAATAGTGTGTCTGTCATTTGTAGAATGAGGTCCCCAGAGGGTGAATTTAGTGATGCTATCCTGCACAGCAGGCTATCATCACCAAATTCACCCTCTGGGGACATCATTCTGCTTACAACTCATCAGAATGAGGTTCTGCAAATGACAGACACCCTATTTCAAGGCTTGAATAGCAAATATAGGTGTATAACCTGTAAGGCCCCAGTCTGGAGTACACTACATATAAAAAATAGTGGGTCTGACGACCTTTCGTTCAGTTTTCATTTCCCAAACCCGGGATTCCTTGTAATTACCGCCAATCAAAACTTAGCTCCAAGAAATGTGTGCCCCAATAAAAAACTAGTAACATGTCACGTGCTCTTGGTGTGGAAATTCCGAAGGTGTGGCTAAAGGTTGGTAAAATAGTATCCATGACGTCATGTTATACCGGAAGAGAAATTCACAAATCGACAAATAAAGTAGATTGTTGACAGGCGGTCGAAAGTTTAAAATCATGAATCACCGGTATTTGGATTGCAGGCAACTGTTATTTGGGTAAAACTGGTACAATCTTTGGAGCTAATAAAACGGCTGTGTAAGGTCGGATGGGTTTCGATGGCGTTGGTGGTAGAATTGTGTTGCCCTTCATTCGTTTTGGCTGCGGTGGTGCTACTGCCGGTACTGGGGAACTGATAGATCGTTTTGTTATGTCAAGGTACGTTTTTTTTTGGTTCTGTAGTTGTTTTAACAGATAGTCCCGACATTCATGTATTTTTGATTCGTGGCCGTTGATTTGTGTTATTTTTTGACAACTCAACATGGGCGACAAATCGCCTGGCCAATCTCAAAAATAATTCGTTCGGAGTCCAAGAAATCCACATAAATTAACATTTTTTATAATTTCAAGAAGATCTGTCTTAGTTATTGTACATTTTATTCTGGATCCCGGAAGCTGTTTCCCTTTGTTGTCAGTAAAACAACAGCTGAACGAAAAGTCACAAACCCTGCAACTATTAATTCCGATTCTTAGAGTCGGCTTCACAGGGTTTGAAGCGGCCATGACGGCACTGGCATGTGACCATGTTTACACCTGTCAATCACAACTAATTTCAGATTTATTTTTAGAGCGGTGTGACGTAATTTGGGGGAAGCCCGCAACCGTTCAGAAATGAAAAGTTGATGGGAATGCAATAGACTCAGTATCAGTATGAATCTGAGTGTATGTTTACATAGACTGTTAAGGCCCCAGCAATGACCTAGATGGTTTATCATATGACTCAATCATTATTTACGTTGGAAAGTATGTCATAAATCATATGAACTACTAGTTCATATCACCTTCCGATAATTTGATTGGTTTGTTGACAAAAAGTGTGTTCTGATTGGCTGAATGGCAGCCTGAGCCGAGCCGCATCTCTAACTAAATGCAGGTCAAATTCGTGCGTGTCAATCAACGCGATGCCGAAATTCTCGCAATTATAATCTTGAAATATATAGTTTTGGACATTGTTATACGATAAATAGAATATGTAATTTGTATTTATCTAATAAACATACGATATAATGTCACAAACTGAGAACAGAATAGCGCACTATATCTTCACGTGCATATTATTTCTGCTAGTTCACCAGGTGTAATTGGGCTTCCGGTGCAATGAAGTGACGTCACATTAACATTTTGCTGCCGATGTCATATAGCTATTTAGTGATTTGTGTGCGTTTTGGACATCATAATCAATTTATAGGTGTCATATGATAAATAGAATATGTAATTCGTGTTTCTCTCATATGATATTTATGAAACTCGTCACGAATTTTCAGTTTTCTCTCGCCGGAGGCTCGAGAAAACTGAAAATTCTTAGACTCGTTTCATAAATATCATATGAGAGAAACAACTCATTTCATATCCTCTATTTATGAAGATATGGGCTGATAAAAAGTAGATGCAGAACAAAGCCTGCAAATAGCGTGTCTGTCATTTGCAGAATGAGGTCCCCAGAGGGTGAATTTAGTTATGCTACCGTGCTAAGCGGGCAAGCATCACCAAAATTCACCTTCTTGGAACCTTATTCTGCTCTAGACCAAACTGCCTTGGTAGACTTAGGATCAGATTGAAGTTCGCCTGTTGAAGTTGGTGATGTTCACACATTAGTCACCTGGAATATGCATTTTATCTTCTGCAAATTAGGGGATAGCATTAGAAAGAAACTGAATAGAAGGGAAAAAGTAGCTAAAAACAATGTTAATTTGTTGAGACTATAGATAGTTCCCAGAAGATGAGGCCTAAGCAAACTGAGATCCCCAGAGGTTGAATTTTGTTATTCTAGCCTGCTGTCACACTCTAGGGACCTCATTCTGAAAATGACAGACACACCATTTGCAGGCTTGTGAAGAAGGAGAACAAAATACAAATTAAATAATGCATCTCTGCGGCAACAATTGCTAAATAGTGTTGCTGTCCATGAATTTCATGAGATTTTTGAATATGATAAGTTTTTCTCAAGTATTTATTCTCAGGGGTCGATTTTTTTTTTTTAATTTGGATATCATTTTGCAGTACTGCGGGGTAGATTATGTATAGCATTTCATACCAATAGATGTTTTTACATTGTAAATTGGTTAGCAGAAATTGGAAATTGCATCGCAAATTGCGATGTGAATCCAGTTAAATGGAGCCCTGTTTATTCTCATAAAACAGTATAAATAATGGAACAGAAGATTAAAGTGAAAACTCTGACATCAAATATTTTCTACACCGCTGTGATTTATACATGCTTCATATTTTCATCAGCGCGAACATCAACCAATCATATAAAAGAAGTTATATATTTTTTCACAATATGGAGGAAAACGTTGTAGGAGGGGTGCGTAAACCAGGCTATTAAATTGCTGTTTTTTAACCCTTTACCCAACAAACCGGCCAAATAAAGCTTCAACAGCCTAAAAGTCTCAATAGAACCATACAAATATGGATATCATTGGAACCGGCTCCTTGACCACATTGTGATAGTTACAGTTATGCCCTGTGCCAATGCATTCTCTTATATATGCGAGTCGACCATAGGTCGCCTCGCATATATAAGAGAATGCATTGGCCTAAACAAATTCTTTTTTTAACACTTTTTACCATTTTTTATTACATTCTTTAACAATTTTATAATTTTTAATGTGTTAAGCCAATGCATTCTCTTATATATGCGAGGCGACCTATGGTCGACTCGCATATATAAGAGAATGCATTGGCACAGGGCCGTTTTGTTGGGTAAAGGGTTAACCAGTATTTCTGAAATTGTTTCTTTTAATTTATATTAAAAGTTACTAGTTTCCTATTTTGGTCAATAGTGGCCAATTGTTTTCCCGTCACCTATATTACACAAACTTCGAATAGCTCATTTATAAATCGGAATCAGATGGATAGATTGGATACAGCTCTGCGTGTTCGATGAATCCATACAATTTAATTCTATTGGGAAGCCCAAGGTGACAAGAAATTTAAATGAGAATCTGATAATACTATGGTTTTCTTTAAAGATATATTCACAGTTCCAGACCTCCAGTTACAACATACTCAATCCAATGTAATCCATGATTGGAGTTTCCTGAAATTTTGTGAAAATCCTGTGCCAATGCATTGTCTTATATACAGCAATGCTCTAATTAATCGACCTCTTAACCACAGCAGAATTATGGGTAACTTTTCAGGATTTAGTCGGAAATATGGCTTGTTGCCATTCATCGGAAAGCTCTCGGCGAGAGCTTTCCGATGAATGGCAACAAGCCATATTTCCGACTAAATCCTGAAAAGTTACCCAAAATTCTGCTGTGGTTAAAGGAGTCGATTAATTAGGGCATTACTGTATGTGAGTCTCCCATAAGTTATATTTGTCTAACATTTGCAGAATGTGATCCCCAGAGGGTGATCCCCAGAATGAGGTCCCCAGTGGGTGATCCCCAGAATGAGGTCCCCAGAGGGTGATCCCCAGAATGAGATCCCCAGAGGGTGATCCCCAGAATGAGATCCCCAGAGGGTGATCCCCAGAATGAGATCCCCAGAGGGTGATCCCCAGAATGAGGTCCCCAGAGGGTGATCCCCAGAATGAGATCCCCAGAGGGTGATCCCACACAGTGTTTCTCCCATTCAGTTATAAAGTGGTACATTGAATAGTCAATTATTGATCTGGATGGGTGTTCAAGAAAAAATAAGCACAAAACAAACGAGAAGATAATTCAAATGCTGAAGGATTCATATTCATTGGTGGGAAATGTTCAGATAATAAGTCAATGAGTATTTAGTAGAGAAAGGGGTGATCTATTTTCTGAACGTTGCCTAAGTCAGGGATGCAAGTGAATATTTAAAAAAAAAAACTGAAAATCATGGCTATGATCGAAGGCCAAAGGCCTGAGCGAGGGAGGGTGTGGGAGGGGGTGTCCCCCTCACAGCAAGAAAATTTTGATTTTTTTAGGCTCTGAGAATGAATCTGAAAGCATTCCAAGATGAAAAAAGACATAAATTATTCAGCTGAAAATGCCTATTTTAGTTTGGAGTTTGGGTTTGGGATGATTCCCCCGGGAAGATTTGAAAGGGCTGTAAGCCCTCTCCTACAACCCACGTTTGAATGCTATAATGTCGCTGAAGAGCGATTGTTGGGTTTGGGTTTGTGAGTGTTTAATAATAAGTAGATGTTTGCCTATTGAGTATGACTTACATGTGCCACCGTAGCAGGAAGCAAAGTCCCCACCCCCATTCCAAAACACGACCGGCGAAGAAGACTTACCTCGTTACAATTAGAGTTGTGTGTGTATAGCTTTGTTGATAACGTTTTATGTAGTGACTTGTAAACTAGTGTCCTGGTTAGTGCTTGCATGAACTACATTGCCTTAGTCTGTTGTATTCAGGGCTTAATTTATACTACGGGCTCAACTCTAAGAACGTCAAATGCCGGCCGGTTGACTTAAGGTCGGTCGGCGCTCCCCAACTCTTGATGGTGCAATGCCCTCCTTACACTCCTGTGTGAGTCTCAGAACCCGTTGACCTGGTTGTATATTCGGTGAGGATGCAGCTGAGGCCGGACTGAGTTGCTTATTGTATTTTCGGAGGGTTTGTCGAGTTAGTTATTATTTCCTATTTTTATTCTCCCACACATCTTCCTATAAGCACGAGCAATTTTGTGCGCGTAGTTTATTAGTGTGTTGTGGTTATTTTGTTTAGTTCATAGTACATTTAGTATTTTCCGGAGTTCTATTTCCTCTGTTGGAGAGCTCACAGACACTTGCCTTTAGTTCTACAGAAGTAAAGAGAAATAAGAAGAAACAGAAGAACAGCCAGTCTTAAAATCCACAAATACCACAAGACGACAGATACCACTAGACGACAGATACCACTAGACGACAGATACCACAAGACGACAGATACCACTAGACAGTCTTGTGGTATTTGTGGATTTTAAGACAGTCTAGTGGTATCTGTCGTCTTGTGGTATCTGTCGTCTAGTGGTATCTGTCGTCTTGTGGTATTTGTGGATTTTAAGACTGGCTGTTCTTCTGTTTCTTCTTATTTCTCTTTACTTCTGTAGAACTAATTAAAGGCAAGTGTCCGACTACACGTCAATAAAACCATATAGTCAGATGTTCCTTGTCGTTCTACTGTTTCTTCTTGCTTCTCTTCTCTTAAAATTGAATTTTCCTATTTATATTTACAGCTACCAGGTACATGTATAATATTATACAGTTTCCATCATGGTACTATTATTTATAATTTTGACTTTGACTTTTTGTGCGATCGCTGTCTACTCCAAAGACGATTTCTCGCCAGGAAAACCCGAAAACTTACATCCCTGCTAAGTGAACTACTCGTCAATGAGTATTAACCCTTTACCCAACAGAAGGGCCCTGTGCCAATGCATTCTCTTATATATGCGAGTCGACCATAGGTCGCCTCGCATATATAAGAGAATGCATTGGGTTAACACATTAAAATTATAAAATTGTTAAAGAATGTAAGAAAAAATGGTAAAAAGTGTTAAAAACAGATTTTTTTTTAAGCCAATGCATTCTCTTATATATGCGAGGCGACCTATGGTCGACTCGCATATATAAGAGAATGCATTGGCACAGGGTATAACTGTAACTATCACAATGTGGTCAAGGAGCCGGTTCCAATGATATCCATATTTGTATGGTTCTATTGAGACAGACCGAAGATATTTTAGGCTGTTGAAGCTTTATTTGGCCGGTTTGTTGGGTAAAGGGTTAAGTAGAGAAAGCGGTGAACTTATTATCTGAACATTTCCTAAGTGAACTACTCGTCAATGAGTATTTAGTATAGAAAGGTTAAGTAACAAATAGTGAAGTTATATGATTCCTATTCATTCATTTGGAGGGAATGCATATTTAGATAACAACAAGCTGATGTGCCCGACTTCGTACAAACTATTTAGGGATTTCTTTGTGATCGCCTTCGTCTCAGCAGAATATTATGAGAAAGAAAAAAATTGTTTGATCAGTCCAGAAACATGCCTATATGGGCATATATGAGCGAGGTCACACGCCCATATTGTTCCGGTGATCAAAGTAGGCCTACATACCAAATTTGAGGATAGGTGGACCAGTTTTCGAGTCTATAACACACATACACACACACACACACCCTGACAGACAAACACAAGTTCCAAAATACATTATATATAGTAGATTTCAACAAACGGCCTAACATATTCTCTAAGTAAATTAGTCATCAACAATTATTTGGTGATCAATGGGTTAACCCTTTACCCAACAGAACGGCCCTGTGCCAATGCATTCTCTTATATATGCGAGTCGACCATAGGTCGCCTCGCATATATAAGAGAATGCATTGGCTTAACACATTTTTTTAGGCCACTGCATTCTCTTATATATGCGAGGCGACCTATGGTCGACTCGCATATATAAGAGAATGCATTGGCACAGGGCATAACTGTAACTATCACAATGTGGTCAAGGAGCCGGTTCAAATGATATCCATATTTGTATGGTTCTATTGAGACAGACCGAAGATATTTTAGGCTGTTGAAGCTTTATTTGGCCGGTTTTGGCCGTTTTGTTGGGTAAATGGTTAAAAAGACATCCATTTTAAGTTTCTGTTTCTAATTTGGTGTAATATTTCATTTTGAAAATTCTTAAGATTAAATCGGTCACCAGGCTGTGTGACCTGATCAAGTGTATATTCAATGTAATCTAGAATTTAAATGAGGGCTTTCTATAAATTATCATATAAGGTTTCACAGATTGGAATGGGATTAAATATAAAGTGTATAATTATACAGTGATCATTTACACCTCCATCAACCTTGGAATTTAATTCGGTCAATGTTCACTTTTTTTTTTAAATTTTGTGCACACTCTGCATCTGTAAAGGTCACTGTTGTTTTTATAACATACTGACCCAAATCTCATTGTTAAGTAACGGCAATAACTCAGCAAGTACATGTCAAATCATCTAAAAATATGGTGCCAGATATCTGCAGAATAGCGGACTAGCATCACTAAATTCACCCTCTGGGGACCTCATTATACTTAGTCCTCATCTTCATCATCAAATTAACAAGTTTTTAATTTCTTTATAAACTTCTTCAGAAAGTTTATTTTTAGTTTTAGTCACCATCAACAATATTAATCCTTTCATGAAGGGAGCTGATACTGTGCCGCGTATTCTCTTAATTATACAAGTCTCCTGTAGGGGGCCTCAAATATATATAATATGCAGCATCGAAGATACTGTGCCAGTGCCATATACAAGTCTCCCATAGGGGGGGGGGGGGGGGGGCTCGCATATACATGTATATATATATAAATAAGAGAATGCTTACAAGATCAAGATAAATATTGTTATAACAATGCATTCTCTTATACATGTGTATATGCATGGCTCCCTATGGGAAACTCGAATATATAAGAGATTGCATTGGCACAGGGTTTTCATAAAATTTTAGAATGCTACAGTCATGGAAGGGTTAACACTTTCTATACTAAATACTCATTGACGAGTTAAGTTCCCTTATGAAATGTTCAGGTTGTTTTATTTAATTAATTATCTGAACATTTCCCATAAAGAAAATAGGAATTGTCAGCTTATATTTTCTGAACAACCCTTTAACTGAGTGGGAGAATCCATTTAGTATAGAAACGGTTAATACGACAATCAGAAGCAGACATATTCTGGAATTATTCTGTGTTATTCCTTTCATGACGGGAGCAAATTCATGCAAATACTGTAATGCCAATGTTTTCTCTTATATGTGCGAGGCTCCCTATGCATTGGCACAGGGTTTTCGCAAAAATTTCAGGAAGCTCCAATCATTGAAGGGTTAAGTTCCCTTAGGTAATGTTCAGATAATAAATAGGAATCCTTCTGGACTTTTATCAGTCGTCTGCTTATATTTCCTGAACATCCCTTTAACCCTTTCAGTGCCAGGGGCCGATCTCATCGGCCCTAATTTACGGTCTGTAAAATCGCCCCTAAAAAAAATAAAAAAATAAAAACATTTGTTGTTGACTTATTTTTGGGTATGCTTAAGCATGCTATAGCGAATTTAAAAACAAACTGGTTAAAACCTTAGGGGCATGTTATAACTCAAAACTATCACCAAGTATTCATAGTAATAATTTTGATGCCCATGAAAAACATGAGATTCCCTGGCACTAAACCTACAAAATAAGTCTGGCACTGAAAGAGAGTAGAATATAAGAAAAAATTATTAAAATTGTAAAAAATTGTAAAAAATAATAACAAATGATGAAAATTTGTTAGGTCAATGCATTCTCTTATATATGCGAGGCGACCTATGATCGACTCGCATAAATAAGAGAATGCATTGGCACAGGGTATATGGGTTGATACAAAAATCGGCTTGTCACTGAAAAGGTTAACTGAGTAGGAGAATCTATTTAGTACAGAAAAGGGTTAATACGACAGGCAGAAGCAGACATGTTCCGCCTGTGCCAGTGCTTTCTCTTATATATGCGAGTCTCCCACAGGATCTCAAGCATCACATTTATAAGAGAATGCATTAGTCTAACAATATTTACCTCAGCATTTTAGCCAATGCATTCTCTTATATATGCAAGGGCCCCTTTGTGAGACTCGGCATATATTTTGAGAATGGATTTGCACAGGATCTTTAATGCTGCACCAGCGCAGCTCCAGTAATGAAATTGTTAATCTAGAAAACACTTACCAGGTAGTGAAACAAGGAGGTGGAGCTCTTTGTGAACTGATACTCGAATTTGAGTTCACCAGCACGAACAGCTGAATAGGGTATACTCCAGCGTGATGGAACATCCATCCATGTATCCCCCGAGGAAACTCCCTTTATATAGGGTACTCCAGCGTGATGGAACATCCATCCATGTATCCCCCGAGGAAACTCCCTTTATATAGGGTACTCCAGCGTGATTGAACATCCATCCATGTATCCCCCGAGGAAACTCGCTTTATATAGGGTACTCCAGCATGATTGAACATCCATCCATGTATCCCCCGCGGAAACTCCCTTTATATAGGGTACTCCAGCGTGATGGAACATCCATCCATGTATCCCCCGAGGAAACTCCCTTTATATAGGGTACTCCAGCGTGATGGAACATCCATCCATGTATCCCCCGAGGAAACTCCCTTTATATAGGGTACTCCAGCGTGATGGAACATCCATCCATGTATCCCCCGCGGAAACTCCCTTTATATAGGGTACTCCAGCGTGATGGAACATCCATCCATGTATCCCCCGAGGAAACTCCCTTTATATAGGGTACTCCAGCGTGATGGAACATCCATCCATGTATCCCCCGAGGAAACTCCCTTTATATAGGGTACTCCAGCGTGATGGAACATCCATCCATGTATCCCCCGAGGAAACTCCCTTTATATAGGGTACTCCAGCGTGATGGAACATCCATCCATGTATCCCCCGCGGAAACTCCCTTTATATAGGGTACTCCAGCATGATTGAACATCCATCCATGTATCCCCCGAGGAAACTCCCTTTATATAGGGTACTCCAGCATGATTGAACATCCATCCATGTATCCCCCGAGGAAACTCACTTTATATAGGGTACTCCAGCATGATTGAACATCCATCCATGTATCCCCCGAGGAAACTCCCTTTATATAGGGTACTCCAGCGTGATGGAACATCCATCCATGTATCCCCCGAGGAAACTCCCTTTATATAGGGTACTCCAGCGTGATGGAACATCCATCCATGTATCCCCCGAGGAAACTCCCTTTATATAGGGTACTCCAGCATGATTGAACATCCATCCATGTATCCCCCGAGGAAACTCCCTTTATATAGGGTACTCCAGCGTGATGGAACATCCATCCATGTATCCCCCGAGGAAACTCCCTTTATATAGGGTACTCCAGCGTGATGGAACATCCATCCATGTATCCCCCTAGGAAACTCACTTTATATAGGGTACTCCAGCGTGATGGAACATCCATCCATGTATCCCCCGAGGAAACTCCCTTTATATAGGGTACTCCAGCGTGATGGAACATCCATCCATGTATCCCCCGAGGAAACTCCCTTTATATAGGGTACTCCAGCGTGATGGAACATCCATCCATGTATCCCCCGAGGAAACTCCCTTTATATAGGGTACTCCAGCGTGATGGAACATCCATCCATGTATCCCCCGAGGAAACTCACTTTATATAGGGTACTCCAGCGTGATGGAACATCCATCCATGTATCCCCCGAGGAAACTCCCTTTATATAGGGTACTCCAGCGTGATGGAACATCCATCCATGTATCCCCCGAGGAAACTCCCTTTATATAGGGTACTCCAGCGTGATGGAACATCCATCCATGTATCCCCCGAGGAAACTCCCTTTATATAGGGTACTCCAGCGTGATGGAACATCCATCCATGTATCCCCCGAGGAAACTCCCTTTATATAGGGTACTCCAGCATGATTGAACATCCATCCATGTATCCCCCGAGGAAACTCCCTTTATATAAGGTATACTACAGCGTGATGGAACATCCATCCATGTATCCCCCGAGTAAACTCACTTTATATAAGGTATACTACAGCGTGATGGAACATCCATCCATGTATCCCCCGAGGAAACTCCCTTTATATAAGGTATACTACAGCGTGATGGAACATCCATCCATGTATCCCCCGAGGAAACTCCCTTTATATAGGGTACTCCAGCGTGATGGAACATCCATCCATGTATCCCCCGAGGAAACTCACTTTATATAAGGTATACTACAGCGTGATGGAACATCCATCCATGTATCCCCCGAGTAAACTCACTTTATATAGGGTACTCCAGCGTGATGGAACATCCATCCATGTATCCCCCGAGGAAACTCCCTTTATATAAGGTATACTACAGCGTGATGGAACATCCATCCATGTATCCCCCGAGGAAACTCACTTTATATAGGGTACTCCAGCGTGATGGAACATCCATCCATGTATCCCCCGAGTAAACTCACTTTATATAGGGTACTCCAGCGTGATGGAACATCCATCCATGTATCCCCCGAGGAAACTCACTTTATATAGGGTACTCCAGCATGATTGAACATCCATCCATGTATCCCCCGAGGAAACTCACTTTATATAGGGTACTCCAGCATGATTGAACATCCATCCATGTATCCCCCGAGGAAACTCCCTTTAGCATTAGCTCACATTTATAAGAGAATCCTATGGGAGACTCGCATAAATAAGATAATGCACTGCATTGTTAGGCCAATGTATGCTCTTATATATGTGAGGCTCCCTATGGGAGATTTGCATGTGTAAGAGATTGCACTGGATTACAAGTCAAGGTAAATGTTGTTAGGCCAATGTATGCTCTTATATATGCGAGGCTCCCTATGGGAGATTTGCATGTGTAAGAGAATGCACTGGATTACAAGTCAAGGTAAATGTTGTTAGGCCAATGTATGCTCTTATATATGCGAGGCTCCCGTTGAGAGATTCCCATTTGTAAGAGAATTTTTTGCGAAAACTTATGGGAGACTCGCATATATAAGATAACGCACTGCATTGTTAGGCCAATGTATGCTATTATATATGTGAGGCTCCCTTTGACAGATTTGCATATATAAGAGAATATTTAGCGAAAACCTTGTAAGCCAGAGAATTCCCTATATATTTGAAACTCCCTATAGCTCCATGGGTGACTTGCATATAAAAGAAAATGCACTGGCACAGGATCTTTAATGCTGCACCAGCACAGCTCACGTCATGAAAGTGTTAAAGGTATTCGCCACTTTTATTTAATTTCCACCAGAAATGAAAGGGTTAGTTATACAAGCAGCCGCCGACATGTCCCGGAATTATTTTGGGTTAAGGTTAATATTACAAGCAGCCGCCGACATTTTCCGGAATTATTTTGGGTTAAGCGAGTACACTATTCACTTTATTTAATTTCCACCAGAAATGAGAGAGGTTAATAAGACAAGCAGCCGCCGACATGTTCCAGATTTATTTTGGGTTAAGCGAGTACACTCGACACTTTATTTAATTTCCATCCGTAACTGATGTCACCAAATGCAATATTAAGACAAGCAGAAGCCGACATGTTCGCAGCTACTCGGTGATAACGAGACAGCCTGCTTTCTGTCCAGAGCGTGTTCGTTGTTATCAGTTCGCTGATTGAGTTTGAAATAATATCATCTAATCAGGACTGGGGCCTGGTTGCTAATGACAGAAGCGTCCCAAACAGTGATATCGTATTCAGTGCATGCCTAATGACGAAGCGTCCCAAACAGTTATGTCTTATTCAGTGCATGCCCGTCCCATATTCGCTAGGACTAAATTTGTTGGGACCAGCCCAGAGGGGACTTTCAATTTGGCAGCGGTGCAGGGGGTACATACCCCGCTCACTTTTTTTACCGATCATGGGTACCATATAAGTTGAAGATTATCACATAGCAAAGTTTTGTTATCAACCTATATTTAAGTTAACTATAATAGTTGAAAGCAACCATAATGCATAAAATTCAACTTACTTTTAAAAATGTTTCCGGGGGGGGGGGGGGGGGGGGGGGGGGGGGAGATGGAGGGGGGGGGGGGGGTTTGAAGATCCCCCATATGTTGACACCAAACCACATGCATACTTTCTGTTTAGTGTAAACCCAATGAATATCATTTACTGAACTACTGATTAGCCTAGGTAGAATCAGTTGGCCTAGGCAATAATAATTTGCCTAGGTAAATAAGTTCATTGGGTTACAAAAATTTCACAATCAGAAATTTGCCAAATAGAGTTCCTTTCATTCGTCTTTACAATTCTTATCCTATATCATGGCCCTGTGGCATTAACTATAAGGACACTATTTGGGAGATTGACAAAACACATTGGAAAAGAACCTTTGACACTGAAAAGATTGGTGGATTGTTGTGTAACCCTTTCAGTGCCAAGTCCGATTTTTGCATCAACCCCTATTTCCTTGATCATTTTTCAAATTTGGCCTATATTTGAAAAATGATCAAGGAAATATGGGTTGATACAAAAATCGGACTTGGCACTGAAAGGGTTAATTATCTTCCTTGAAATTATTTTGATAAGTCAGTCTGTGCCATTCTCCAAATAGGAAGCCTCGCATTATATAAGAGAATACACATAGGAAGCCTCGCATTATATAATAGAATACACATAGGAAGCCTCGCATTATATAATAGAATACACATAGGAAGCCTCGCATTATATAATAGAATACACATAGGAAGCCTCGCATTATATAATAGAAATTATAGAATACACATAGGAAGCCTCGCATTATATAATAGAATACACATAGGAAGCCTCGCATTATATAATAGAATACATTGGCCTAAGTGAACAGTCAGACGGCCACGATTCAATCGTAAGTGGTGGAATTGCATATGGGCCCAACAAAACGTGGATAGTTTGTTCACACGATTGCGATCACCATAGATGATATCGTAGATTTTTCGTAGGCATGTGACTGACTACCCTACGATCTTAACCTACGTTTTTTATGTACACACGACTGCGATTACATCACAAGTGGAGGTATGCAAGTGTATGCCACGATTTTGAATCTATAAAATCAAACAGTACTTGATATTTTTTTTTTTACCTGCGATATTGATTTGAGCATGTGCAGTCCAACTCCGGTTTATACTTCCTACGAAGGAAATCCCTCCATGCACTTACGATTGAATCGTGGTCGTCTGAACGTTCACTAACAATAGTTAACTTGTCCTTGTAAGCTAGTGGATTCTCTTATATATGCAAGGGTCGAGCAATTTGGGAGTTTTGCATATATAATAAAATACATTGGCTAACAATAGTTAACTTGACCTTGTAAGCCAGTGGATTCTCTTATGTATGCAAGACTCGATCACTATGGGAGCCTCAGATAGACAAGAGAACACATTGGCCTAACAATATTTACCTTGACCTTGTAAGCCAGTGTATTCTCTTATACATATAAGGTTCCATATGGGAGTCTCACACATATAAGAGAATGCACTGGCACAGAATATTCAATACTTCACCACCAGTGCAGCTTCCATCATTAAATGGTTAATTAACGATTCTATGCTGTGTTTTCTCTGTCAAGTTTCAAGTTTTATTCAGCAATACCAATGAATTTTGGTTTCTACTATGACATAAACAAATATATATTACAAAAACAAAACAAAAAGCACAATTGTTACAGGTATAAAGTATGTTTAAAAAAAGAAGGAAAAATAAGGTGTTTTTCCTTGAATTAATGGTATTGAGGAGTAGGTTATCTCATTCCATGCAAGCTTTTATGAATTCACATATCAACTTCGTATCTTTTGCATTATTCAGATTAAATATTTTTTTAATTGTTTGACCTGCATCTGTGGATCCTGCAGAAAAATCAAATCTGGTTAATCCCAGCTTAACCCTTTGAGTGCCAGGGGCCGATCTCATCGGCCCTAAACCTACAAAATAAGTCTGTTAAAGAATATAAGAATAAATTATTAAAATTGTAAAAAAAAAAATAATAAAAAAGGTTAGGCCAATGCATTCTCTTATATATGCGAGGCGACCTATGGTCGACTCGCATATATAAGAGAATGCATTGGCACAGGGTATATGGGTTGATACAAAAATCGACCTGGCACTCAAAGGGTTAATATTCAAAAGGGGTGCTCTATGTTCAGTGTGTTTCTGACAAAATAATAAGAAATGTTCTTTATCTTCCATAATGTTACACAGTGAGCATTTCCTATCTTTCCCATCAGGTTTTGGCCTTTTCATGTTTATTTGGCCAGCCTATGAGCATGCACTCAGCCTTAATAATGTGAGGAATTTTGAGTGATATTTGGCAAGTAAGATGAGGCGGAAGCACTGTAGTGCTAAGTATGTAAAACCCTGAGAAACGGCACCTTTCCTTATGTGAATTAATGCAGGTTTGTACAGGTGTTAGTCGAGTCCATGCCTGTTTTGTCAATTGTGTCGGTTTGTTAGCGACTTTAGTAAGTGTTTAATAAAACTCACTTGCCAAAAGTTTGGCCAAATTAATTCATTTTTTTGCAAAAAGAAAATGTTTTGCCATTGGCAAATTTAGTAAGTGGCAGCGTGAACACTGGACGAAATCTGTTGCTATTTTCAGCTTTGGAATATGTGCAACCAGATACTTCAAGTTTGTCTGATAACTACTATGAATGGATGCTGACCAATACAATTGTCGGAAAGGGTAGTTTTATAGCGAAAAGTCGAAGGAAAATGACCTTTGTTTTGCAAAACGGCACTCGTCTTTTGAATCTCGCCGACTTCCGGAAAGCGGAATATTTCTTGAACGGAGTTGTGCACTTAAACCATTAAGTTCTCTCAATACAACACTAATTGAGTGGGACTTCCTGATGTTTACTGTAAAGTTTTGATTAAACTTTGGTATCTTATTGGACTAATTTGACATTCAAAATCTCATTTAATATTGGAGATAATAATGAAAATAAGACGAAAGTGTCAATGCTACTGTAGCTCAACTTGGAAAGGAGTTAATGTTTTGCTGAGCAATGAACAGAATGAAAAGAAGAAATAAAGTAAACTATAGGTCACCCCAAATATCCACATGAAGCTTGGTGATGATCGGATGAGGGATGTGGTCTGTTTGTGCACCAAAGGATTTAGTCATACAAAGAGTAAATTCCAAGATGGACATTGGCGGCCATATTTTTCAACAAATTTCAATAAAATGGGAGGCTCCCATCTAGGTCACCCCGATGATCCATATGAAGTCTGGTAATGATCTGATGAGGGATGTGGTCTGTAGGGTGCGTCGTACGATTTAGTCATACAAAGAGAAAATTTCAAGATGGCTGCTGGCAGCAATGTTTTTCCAACGAATAGGAGGCTCCCATATAGAGGTCAACCCGAAGATCCTTATTAAGTTTGGTGATCATCAGATGAGGAATGTGATCTGTAAGGTGTGCCAAAGGATTTAGTCATGCAAAGAGTAGAATCCTGGATTCTACTCTTTGCATGACTAAATCCTTGAAGATGGCTACCAGCACCATGTTTTTCATAGCTCCCATCTAGAGGGTGAATCTAAACATGCCTGTATATTTTCAACTCAATTCTCAAATAAATGTGGGCTCCAGTGTGTGCCGATGGATTCAAATGTGAAATCCTGAAGATGTTTTTTAACAAATATATCCACCAAAATAGGAGGCTCAAGCCATCTAGAGGTCAACTCAAAGATCCATATGAAGTTTGGTGACGATCGGATGAGATATGTGGCCTGTAGGGTGTGCCGAAGGATTTAGTCATATAAAGAGTAAATTCCAAGAATGCTGCCAGCAGCATGTTTTTCGTCGAAATTCGGAAAAATCCCAACTATAGGTCACCCTGAAGCTACTTATGAAGTTTTATAAAGATTGGATAAGGGCTGTAGGGCTGAAGGAAATTGTTGACGCATGACAGACACAAACCCATGACAATAGCTCTAACAAAGCAATCATTTGAGCTTTCTTTTTTGGGGGGGGGGGGGGGGGGGGTCGCTTCGGTAGCCGTGTAGTATTGACATCAGACTTTAAATCGCAAGGCTCGCCGTCACAGACCATGCATGGTATTAGGTCCTCGAGTCCATTTAGTGTGATATTAGGTCCTAGCCAAGCCCACATACTTTTCATAGTACCTGTGCACTGTGTCTCTATATAACACCTACTAACACAGTTAGACAGATAATCATTTCCATAACAGATGAATTTTAACACAGAATGTGACAAAAGTGTAGGTATACAATTACATTACCGGTAGAGCACACGCAATAATCTGATGTGGATCACTCCTTTGGGGTGATTGAGAGGAAATAGAGAATCAAGTCAGCATTTAAGTACATTTATATCCAACTTGGCAGCACGCACTGTTAATCTTTATATATGAATTATATTCAGCAACTAGTGATTCTCATTGGTGGCATATTGCCATCCCATTCCCCTAATCCCAAGCAGAAACCATGTTAAAACCACGATGGCCTATCTTACTATATAAATAAAGTCATCTGTTTAAATTTTACATTTAATCAACACCTGTTGATTAAAGGTGCCTACTGTTGATTAAACTTCACAGAGTGGATTAAACTTTCTCCATACAATTTGAACGGAAAAGTGTTTATCCATCGCATTGTAAAGATCGTGGCATAAACTTCGCAGAGTGGATTAAACTTTCTCCATACAATTTGAACGGAAAAGTATTTATCCATTGCATTGTAAAGATCGTGGCATAAACAAAATATACGCATAGTGTTTCTGAATAATGAAGCTCGTGGTGTAAATCGCCAATCCCACTCATGGATTAAATTTGTTATTCATAAACACTATGCGTATATTCTATATATAGAGAATACCTACGAGTTTTGGTTGAATACCCGAATTATCTCATGAGTGGGTGCAAGGAAGTACAGAATTTCCACGAGCGGCTGCAAGCCGCGAGTGGAAATTCTGTACTTCCTTGCACCCACGAATGAGATAATCCGGGTATTCAACCAAAAACCCGTAGGTTTTCTTTTTATTATATGCGCTATAAACCGCACCAAAACTGCTAATTTTGTCCTACAGTTCACTTCAAATTGTTAGAAAGCTTCGACATTTGCATTTTGTTTACATTCCATCAATTGATTTGCTCACCACCGAATGACAAATATCGAGCATAGCCGCCATAAGAAATAGTCCCCATTGTTTTATTCTGAAACGATGCGAGAAAATTAATGTATATATATAATTTAGTGATAAGAATATATTAAAACAAATGAGTTAACATTACAACAATTAAATAACAGTTTATGAACCGTTAAAATCAATAATTAATACAATAGTCCGGCTGTTATTGATACGATTTGAAACTTAATGTGATTCGCCGCTATAAACCGGAAGTAATCTCCGAAAAAGTAATACTATTGTGTTATCCATCGAGTCGGTCAGTGTTATCCATCGAGTCGGTCCGGGCGATGGATATAACGCTCTACGCCACGGCAATTTCCCACTATTTAATGGGGAAGCATATAATAAAATATCCTACCTATAACACAGGGCGAATGAAGTCAGTGAGCGAGCTTTATTAAAGGTGGATTATCTCTTTGTAAACATGTATTATATAGTTACCGGGGTATAAAATATTAGATTTGATTCGAAGACTCCTGTCCGGAAATGCTTCTATCGATTAATATTAATTTTATTTCGAATATTTTCTGGTCTAAAAAGGTGTGTTTGTTCAGCTAACGAACAATAGTGGTTACTGTTAACAGAGACCAGAAATATTATTGTACAATTTTGTCACAAATAAACATTAATTAGACTCATTATCGCTTATATATGTGGAACAAAACAATACAAACAATCAATCTGGGACATTTGACTTTCGGTGCGTAGCCATAGGAACTGCCCAGTGCTCTATTTCGCAATATTGTATCATCCGAATGGTCTGTTCTTAAAATAGTAACATAAACGATCCCGATTTAATATTTGAAATAAAATCAATATTAATTGATAGAAGCTTCTCCGGACAGGGGTCTTCGGTTCATTTCTATTATTTTATACCCATGCAACTATTTAAAATTTGTTATTTAAAGAGATAATCCATCTTTAAATAACATCATGGGATACTCATCTGACATGGCAAAAACAATAAAAGTGTCAATGACACTATAGCTCAACTCAGAGAGGCGATATTATAATACATTACAGTCAAATCAGCGACAAGGAATGTGGAAATGTGTAAGTGCAGAGGCAACCTGAAGAGCCATATGAAGATCAATTTAGTTTTTGGTAAAATTTATAAATGTTTTTGTATCTAAAATATTTTTAATTTGATAGCTCCCATCCAGAGGTGATCATAAAAATGCCTGAATATTTTCAAACATAATCGGGTATAAATGTGGGCTGCAGGGTGTGCTAATGGATACAACTGTAAAATTTAAAGACGGATTATCTCTTTAAATAAATTTTTTTAGATAGTTTCCTGGATATGAAATAATAAATTCAGGCGATACCATATAGCGATATAAGAGATCATTATGGTGTTTCTATAGTTTTGCTCCAAAAGTTAAATGTCCCAGATTGATTGTTTGTATTCTTTTTATAACATAGTTATAAGTGATAATTTAACATTTATTTGTGACAAAATTACACAATACAATTTCTGATCTCTGTTAACAGTAATCAATATTGTTCGTTAGCTAAACAACCACACGCTTTTAGACCAGAAAATATTAGAAATATTAATTAGGGTTTAATATATTCCCGGATTTTGCGGAACCGGGAACGGGACTGAAAACGTCATTAGAACCGGGAATTTTCCCTGGTAATTTACAGACCAACAGGAATGACTGACAACTGAATATTTCGTGGTTTAAAGACACAGAAACACACGTAGGGCACATAACATATTTTCAGTACA
Organism: Siphonodentalium dalli; assembly: GCA_032622095.1. Classification (NCBI taxonomy): domain Eukaryota; kingdom Metazoa; phylum Mollusca; class Scaphopoda; order Gadilida; family Siphonodentaliidae; genus Siphonodentalium; species Siphonodentalium dalli. Next base: position 257,460,222 of record CP136061.1, on the reverse strand, counting down.
TACATCAAAAGAACAAATAAAAGCATACCATCTTCCAAAGTTCCTGACTTCCGAAGTTCCGACCAAGTAATTTCGCAGCGTAAACAACTAAACACTCAACTAAAACGTGTAACAAAGGTCCAATGTTTTATTCTCCAACTTCCTGTTACAGAATAGATAACTAAATTGATGAATAGTTGAATACGCGATATTAATGAGCACACAATAAATGATTCTGAATTTCTGAGAAATCTGACATCATGCACTTCAGACGAATCACAGTTAAAGACTAAAGAGTGAATACATGTCACCTTTGGTCTTTGAGCCTTTGGCACTTGAATTGCGTCATTCTTATTTATAATTTTATACTGCACGTGAATTGCGTCATTCTTATTTATACTTTATAGACACTCAAATCGCTCAATGTGCCTCACGTTAGTCACGTATACATATTGTGGCATTACACAACCATGTTCATCCCGTGGCTCTGTGAGTCCCGTGACCAACGAGTCTGCGACTGGGACACGACGGATCACGAGTAAGTGACTCGTGAGTGACGCGACTGTGCATGCAGCATGCGTCGATGATAATCATGACTCTTTAAATTGTTGACCCTGCTTCCGTGAGGGCAGACATTAATATTCACGTTTTGTTCTATGAAAAGAAATCATATATTGGCTCTAATATCAAATGTATTAGACAGTATTACGCTAATTATATAGGGACTTTGATTCCCGGTTCTGCTCATTGAATTTCCCGGGAATCGGGACCGACTGATTAAACCCTAATATTAATCGATAGAAGCATTTCCGGACAGGGCCGGGTCTTCGATTCAGATCTAATATGTTATACCCTAGTACCTATATAGGTCAGGCACATCCTGAATTCCAGTATTATAGTGTTATTCCACTATTATAGTGGTATATATGACCATTACCATTTAGTTAATTTTATAAAAGAGGGATAATCCAAAATCATATTTCACAAATATTATTCAAAATCAGTGTCGAACTAATTCGGTATCATACATATAGTTTGTCCAGGAGAATAAATAATCATGATGGCACATGATAAGCAACTCAATTAGCATGCACTTAGTTGAAATGTTATGAAGGAGCGATTGGGTCATCCTGTTATTGTCATTTAGAAAGGCATATTTGTAATATATTATAATATTATTGAATAACAAAACTGGCCCAAAAGATCGCACAACAAATTTTGTCGGAAGACTGCATGTTCATTCGCTGCGATATTTTTAAGAGTGACATTTGGCTGTGCGTGGGTATGCGCCCTCTTCTATTCCCAACGCAAATAAAGGAAACATGAATATTGTATAGTCATATACCACTATAATAGTGGAATTCAGGATGCGCCTGACCTGCTATATAACACATGTTTACAAAGAGATAGAGCATCTTTATAGCCCGGTAACTATATACACCCTTATGGCAGGGTTTCCGCTAGGGGTTGGGGGAATGGGTCTGGTAGCTGCTATGGGGGGAAACCAGTAAATAATTAAATATATGAAGACCCATTATCTGTAATTTCGCCATTTACCGTACCGGCCGGTGTATATATAAGTCGCAACTTTCTAACCTAATTTCCCTTATTAAAAATTTCCTGCGACTTATGGATCGGTATGTCATGAGGGACATTTTTCATCAGGATTTTGAGAAACAGACGGCGATCACAGGTAAGCAACAAGACAAAATGCCAGTGCAAACTAAATCTAACAAGATGATAAATCCGATATAAAAAAAAAAGAAGAAACAAACCCATTCTCACTGTGTCTGTGTGTCTTTATTTTATTCCCTGTCTCACACATTTATATCAAATTATATGTATTAGTATCTGATAATTCAACTGCAAAAGAGCAGCAAAACATTGGGCGTCCTTGACCTGACTAATAATTGTGGACACGTGCATGACTGCACTATAATAGCTTTGATTATCTCTATTGTGACACAGTTACTAGTAACTGCACGTGTCTGAAAATTTCTACTGGATGACATCACATCGGAATGATTATCTAAGCCAGCCCGGGCGGACAATAAGCCAAGTCGCAATTTTATATTCCTATAAATGATACGATATTTGTGTGTTTCCTCATGCCTCAAACTATACACATGTTTTATACAATTTGGAATAATGATGAATAAATTAGTCCAAACGCCTCGTCAATATTTACGTCAAGATAATAAATGAGGCAGTTTTTATGATACACATTCCCATACTCTGAAGTAAATTGAACCAATGATATTTCCTTTGATAGGGGTATTCCCCACCAATCACGTGGGGGAATCCCGTGGAACTATTTGTAGGGTGTCACTATTTATGGTCTGTTCATGCTGTTATTTTTTTTTCTGAAGATGGACTGTGTCAATTCCATTTGGTCATTATTAATGAAAATAAGGCTAGATATCATATATAGCCAGCCGAGACAGACAAGACTGATTAAGTTTTTAATAACGTCATTTATTTGTGTATGAGCGGGATTTCATGGCAAAGGTCGGCAGGGGTAATGGGTCCGGGCGACGGACCCCCAGTCAGCCTGGCGGAAACCCTGCTTATGGTGCCCCTCACAGACACGAGCAGACGACAGTCAGTAATAGATCCTTGTATCTGTTTGGGGCTCTCTATGGGGTTATAACACATGTTTACAAAGAGATAGACCATCTTTATACCCCGGTAACTATATACACCCTTATGGTGCCCCTCAGACACGAGTAGACGACAGTCAGTAATAGATCCTTTGTGTGGGGCTCTCTATGGGGTTATAACACATGTTTACAAAGAGATAGACCATCGTTATACCCCGGTAACTATATACACCCTTATGGTGCCCCTCACAGACACGAGCAGACGACAGTCAGTAATAGATCCTTGTATCTGTTTGGGGCTCTCTATGGGGTTATAACACATGTTTACAAAGAGATAGACCATCTTTATACCCCAGTAACTATATACACCCTTATGGTGCCCCTCACAGACACGAGCAGACGACAGTCAGTAATAGATCCTTGTATCTGTGTGGGGCTCTCTATGGGGTTATAACACATGTTTACAAAGAGATAGACCATCTTTATACCCCGGTAACTATATACACCCTTATGGTGCCCCTCAGACATGAGCAGACGACAGTCAGTAATAGATCCTTGTATCTGTGTGGGGCTCTCTATGGGGTTATAACACATGTTTACCATCTTTAAGGTCTTCAACTTCTGGATGAACAGCTTTAACCCTTTCAGTGCCAGGTGCGATTTTTGTATCAACCCATATACCCTGTGCCAATGCATTCTCTTATATATGCGAGTCGACCATAGGTCACCTCGCATATATAAGAGAATGCATTGGCCTAACAATTTTTCATCATTTGTTATTATATTTTTTTACAATTTTTTACAATTTTAATAATTTTTTATTATATTCTTTAACAGACTTATTTTGTAGGTTTAGTGCCAGGGAATCTTACATTTTTCATGGGCATCAAAATTATTACTATGAATACTTGGTGATAGTTATAACATGCCCCTAAGGTTTTATCCAGTTTGTTTTTAAATTTGCTATAGCATGCTTAAGCATACCCAAAACAAATTCAACCCAAAAAAATCTTTTAAAAAAATATGTATTTTTTTATTTTTTTTAGGGCTGATTTTACAGACGTAAATTAGGGCTGATGAAATCGGCCCCTGGCACTGAAAGGGTTAACACTCCTCTCAATGTCCTATTAATGGTGAACATCCATACCAAATTACATTCAGATCCGACAACATGTGTTATAAGATACCTGCTTGGACGGCTCTTCCGGACGGAGAACGGGTCAGGCATGTAATCCAGTACACCTTCGATCTGATGATGGGCGTATAATTAAACATGGAGTGATAGGACAATCTAATAATCACATGATATGTGTCACACTGATTAATGGTTCCAGAGAACATAAGGTGGACAACTCTCTCGTGGGACCGTCTCACAGACAACAAACTCCCTCGGTCATTTTTAACCTCTCTTATAGCAGGGTTTCCCCCTCATTCCCATCGCTGATGATCTGTTTGAGACGTACATGTACCTAAAGTCAATAGCAATCTATCGTGAAAAAAAATCTGACTGAAACGGGAATTAGAGAGTTTACAGAATACTGGTGAAAAACCGGTCAATTGAGAATCGTATGTTACCAGTACAGTGTAACCCTTGGAAATAAAAGCGCCAAAACTACAATGCGCAATGTTTGGTGTGCAGTCAAATAGTGACGTTGTATATAGCATATATAGCATAATAAACATATGAAAATTTTGTGGAAACATCAAATAATGCCAGACTGCCGATATGGATATTTTGTGCACAGGATTTCTGTGTATGAAACTACTCATGCTTGGAGATCCCGTGCAAAATCATATCCCCCAATACAGCTGCCCGATATGAAGATAAAGTCAAAGTACGGTCAATAATAGTTTCGTTATCCCGCGTGGGGCCCCCAAGCACAAACGCTTAAATAACGACGCGCATGTTCACATTTCGCACCAAAACTCAATTATATTTCATAACATGGGGGCTAAAACTCTGTTTATATATAGCAGTGGGCCTTAACCCTTTTAGTGCCAGGGGCCGATCTCATTGGCCCTAAGTTATGGTCTGTAGAGTGCCCTAAAAAAATAAAAAAAATAAAAAATTTATTTTTAATTTTTGGGTTAGGCCAATGCATTCTCTTATATATGCGAGGCGACCTATGGTCGACTCGCATATATAAGAGAATGCATTGGCACAGGGTATATGGGTCGATACAAAAATCGGACCTGGCACTCAAAGGGTTAACTTTAATAGTTGTTGGACTATATGAGGTAAATCTTGAGAAGAATAGTGTTGAAACGATTATCCGGCTAATCGATGTGATTATTAAATAAGTCGATCCCGAAATCTGCTAGTCGGTTTATCGGGAAAATCACTACCTATAAGTGTCGAGTGTAATGGATAAAAACTGATTCCCAGAAGCGACTAACATAAGCCCATATGCTTGATGTCGAATCCGGTCCATAAATAAATGTATATACTATATAATTCTGGTATAATTTCTTTTGTTGTATTATTCAAAAATACTGTTTAAGTTAACAAATGATCAATGAGCGTGACAACAGAACATAGAGGGATTGTCAGGACAGACACAGGAAAGAGTCCCATAATAACAGCAATCATGCACCATTAAATAATCCATTCTTTACTAAATAGATTCTTCAAGGGAATGGCCTATCTTTCATCTGAAGGGAAAATATGGGATGTGCAGAATGAGCTGGAAGGAGTCCTATTTATTGGAGGGAAATGTTCAGACAATAAGTTCATTAAAGACATATTATGGACTTGTTCGGGTGCGTGAAACTGATAAGTTAGTACTCAGGTGCTATGCCAACTGTGGGAATGTACCACTCTACTAACATCACAGAAAATCTCAAAGAAAGTCACCATACCACTCCATAGATATCATCGTCCGAACTACGCATAATTGTAAATATTTACATCTCGATTCGGGACGCAACAATCGGCGATAAACTAACGCAAATGGTTTCGCCATCGAGAGTCATTGCATTTAACTAATATATAAGAATGACGATGTGTGTGCTGTAAATTTTTGTTACTATTCGTAAGATTATTGTCCATTTCTTATCTGATCGCACGACCCGAGTGTTTCACATCACTTTAATGTTATCTAAACATTTCCTAAGGAATTTGTTTATTTATTTGGAGGGTTGTTATTATATTAACCCTTTACCCAACAGAAGGGCCCTGTGCCAATGCATTCTCTCATATATGCGAGTCGACCATAGGTCGCCTCGCATATATAAGAGAATGCATTGGCTTAACACATTAAAAATTATAAAATTGTTAAAGAATGTAAGAAAAAATGGTAAAAAGTGTTAAAAAAAGATTTTTTTTAGGCCAATACATTCTCTTATATATGCGAGGCGACCTATGGTCGACTCGCATATATAAGAGAATGCATTGGCACAGGGCATAACTGTAACTATCACAATGTGGTCAAGGAGCCGGTTCCAATGATATCCATATTTGTATGGTTCTATTGAGACAGACCGAAGATATTTTAGGCTGTTGAAGCTTTATTTGGCTGGTTTTGACCGGTTTGTTGGGAAAAGGGTTAAGATGTAACAATGAAGTTGTGTGGATGTTACAGCCCCTGGTAAGTATTTTAACCCTTCCATGACTGGAGCTTCCTTTAGGGAGCCCCATACAGGTGGCAGTTTGTTGGGTAAAGGGTTAAGGATATATGAGCAGATGAAATGATAATACAATTCAGGGATTTTTTTTAGGTAAACGGCCCCATTCCCAATGGGAAAAAGGCACCTTTATTCCCAATTTTCAACCACCAAATTCCCAATTGCAGGCAGGTATATAATACCATCGGGTTTATTGAATAATTATCAAAGTTTGACAGTTATTATATTAAATACCTCACTCGCTTGAGAGGAATTCCCACAAATAAAAATAGCAGGGCGAGCCAGGTGATTACCTCCCCGCATTCATTTGAAAGTGGCCGCATCCGACTTGTAAGCCAGTATCCATTACTTTCGCGCACGTGATTGCTAGGATTATCTCATTATCAGGGGGATGCACCAAGTTCTTCCAGAATACACATTTCCCCTCCCCGCATGCCTTTAAAAGTGGACTCATCGGTTTACGATTAAGCCGTGTATCCATGACGTTTGCAGCAGGATTATCTCATTATTAGGGGAGATGCACCACGTGGTTACCGGAATACAGATTTTTTACTGTGGCAGCATGGGGCTCCATTTAAACAAAAATATAATCTTGCGGAGAAGAATAAGCTTGCCGAGTTATGTATAAAATATAAAAATTTCACGTCCTCACTGTTAATTTTATAAACATTTGCTGGAAATCCCCCCCTGCACTATTATTTGGGTCTGCATGTTTATTTGGGGCCCGAGAGTAGTACCGTACTGGGTACCTCAATATGGGAATAACACGGACACATTGATTTGGTATTAATTATTTTATTTTATTTATTGAATAATTTGAATTACAACTAGATACCTATCCATCCTTGTGTGTTTCATTACCGTTTTACTGTTCATTATCGAAGTTTGGTGGATGGCTTGAATCCTTCCGTTATCTGTGAATTTTGAACTTACCTGAGGCTGAGAAATGGACCTCAATGGGCTGGGATTTTACTCCATCTTTGAGTTACCTGTGTTTAAGTAGCGTTATACACCGAAAATTACGGTATTAGTACTATTTACAGTGATTAATTGAATTTTTCTAAAACATGGAAAATTCCCAATTTTGGTCTGTAAAGACACATTTTTCCCAATTCGAACGGACCCGGACCCATTCCCAAAATAGGCAGAAAAATCCCTGCAATTACAGAATAATTCATTGGTCGTTTGATGAACATTTCCCACGAGAACTGCTCATCAATGAGTATTTAGTATAGAAAGCATTTAAAGTAGATGTCTCCTACTTCTGGAACTCGCCTGATAAGAGATTTATAGATGTAAGAATTTCTTCAAGTGCTGGATGGCTGAATTAATAGCCAATCATTAAAAGGTTAAATGTGCTGTTTGTTTGTCAGAGAATCACAGGCAGGTGTAAATTAATGAGAAAATTTAGATTGTAAAAACGCAAAATTCAAAATTGAGTTGCTATAGAAATATACTTAATGTGAGAGTACAGTAATGCTCTAATTAATCGACTTCTTAACCACAGCAGAATTATGGGTAACTTTTCAGGATTTAGTCGGAAATATGGCTTGTTGCCATTCATCGGAAAGCTCTCAGGGAGAGCTTTCCGATGAATGGCAACAAGCCATATTTCCGACTAAATCCTGAAAAGTTACCCATAATTCTGAAGTTGATTAATTAGAGAATTACTGTACCTTACGTTACATGTATATCCATGGGAATGCCAATGTTTGCTGATAATTTAAGTCAAACAACCGGGTAGCTTCGTGGAAACAAACCATGCAAGTCTGTATATATATATATATATATTTATCCAATGCTCACTACCTCATAAAGCCTGTCTAATAAATGTTACGTCAATGTAGCTTTATTAGGTCAACGTAGCTTTATTAGGTTAGTACTACTTTCATGACGTAATTGTTTATGCAAATTGTGCAGGTAACTAGGGATGTCAACCAACCTAAATGACATCATTGTGATTTTGGGACATTTTTATCATCCATAATTCACCACAATTGATACAAAATTTGTAAATCCAGCCCTGGGGATAAGGAGAATTTGCCTAGGCAATATATCTGCCTAGGTGAAAGAAACAGATTTTACCTAGGCAATTTTGCAACAAAAGTTGCCATCTCAAATCAATATGATTCAATAATAACGTGAAATGCTTAGTTATTTTGGGGAACATTATATCCAGGCCATTACTCAACATATATGTACAATTCCACAAATCATCTCCAAAATAAGTGTCATTATAACATGTATAGCTATAAACATGTATAGCCATGGAAACATGTATAGCCATGGAAACAATTGTAGGACAATATATGTAAAGAGTGGTTTAAGGAAGTAATTTTGGCTAAAGAGGTTCTATTTCTATTACACAAATCTATTTTAGTAACCCAATGAACTTCTTTTACCTAGAAAATATAATTTCCTAGGCAAACCGATTTCGCCTCTGCTTTTACCTAGGCATTGCCTATTGCCTAGGCTAATTCCCAGGGCTGTAAATCGATATGTCTTTTCGCTCTAATAGTCTCTAAAACATCTATAAACCGTTAGTTATTCTAAGCTGGCCTTGTTCTATCACAATCAAACAAACTGTTCCGCTCTAAGCTGCAATCTGGTTTTTCCCTGTCATTAATGTTAATTAGTTTGCTTGACACAATAATTGGAAGGGCGTCATCAAAGTAATGAATGTTTAAAACTGAGGAAAACAAGATGGCTAACTCCAAGGTGGCTAACTCCGAGATTGGCAGTATTAGGATTAAAAGCAATTTATCCACATCACAAATTTCACATAAGAAACATAACTAAAAGTTATAATGCAGAAACCAAGAATTGTGTACCTCAAAAATTTTAAAAATGTTGAAAAATAATCAAACGAAACGGGTTTTATAAACCCAGGTAAGAAAAATCCGACAAATCTGTTTTTTGAACTCATCCAAGATATTGTGGCAACCAACTCATGAACAAAAAGTTGATTGAAATCAGTTAATATTTGAAGTGCTTAAGACAAAAAAATGGTGAGAAATTGTAAAAATAGGGGGCATAACTCAGGTAAGAAAAATCGGGCAAAATTGGTTTGCGAACTTGTCCAATATATTGTGGCAACCAACTCATAAACAACAAAATATTGATATATTTGTTCGAGCTATTGTGGCTTAAGACAAAAAAATGGCGAGAAATCATCAAACTAAGGGGCATAACTCAGGTAAGAAAAATCGAACGAAAATGGTTTTCGAACTTAATATTTGTTCGAGTTATTGCGCTTACGGCCGATTGGGACGGACACACACATGACGGACGGCGATGATTTCTATAGTCCCCCCAAATTAATTTTCGGGGGACAATGACAGATTTACCTCACAAAAGGCAAGTGTTGTCCGATAGATAAATAATATATGTAGCTAATGTTGTCACATAAAATGTTTATGTCCGCTCGGGGGATTTGGCATCTATTGGACTTGGCACAATAGATGAGCAAATCCCCCGTGTGGACATAAACAGAGATGACACTATCTACAATTTCTGTTTTTATTTTAACAATTTATTATTTGGTAACTGATTTCTAATTGTGTTATCAGGATGGTTCTAGACAATAATTTCACAATCTGCTTATTAAATTGTGGGTGTATAATCTGAAATAATTAATAAAACATAATCGGAATTGACAGTCAACTGATTTATATATTACATATTCTTAAATTATTGTTACATGCTCTTCATTGTTCTATTTGTAGGATGATGCAAACATGTCATATGCATATATCTAATGAAATGATTTTGATAATGATACAACCTGAGAATCGCACATGCATGCTTTTCTTTCAAAATTACTACGCTGAAATTCCTCAACACATCAAAGAAACAAATTCGTGACCGCATTTGAGGAGCTATGCTATATGATGGCAGCTTGACGATTCGATTCAATATCGACATCATTCTCCCGAATCGATATCAGATTACGAATCTGTGGAAAAGTACTGATTTTCAGGGCCATATACTCTACTACAGAGACCCTGAGGATAATATAAGTGTTAATATATATCCGCATAGGTCTACTACCTTTATTTTATCAATAAATGGAATGGAGTGAGACCCCGTCAGCTATTCTTTTAAAGCCACATGTCGGTTTGCGCTCCAAAATACACAAAATAATATTCGCTTTTGAAATTTTCCCGGTATAAAAATAGGAAGATAAATGCCTAAACTACCTTTCTACGACAAATATATGTCCCAAAAAGACGCATTGATTCCATTGAATTCATGAAAATTACAACAAAATTGCAATGTTCCGGACCCGAAATTTGTTTCCAACGTGCCATTTTGGATGATGCAATCAACCACCGACAACAGCCGAGGATTTCCGGGTGTATTAATAAATAAGCTTCCCCAGCGTCTTATAATTTCCGGTACGCGATAAAGGTGTTTCAATTTGATCGTATGTGTCCCTGTGAGAAAAATGGTCTCTGTTGACAAGAATTTAATGATAGGATGGTTATCCTGAATTTATCCGAGATGTGGCGATGGTGCGATTGGGTGTTCAGAAAGGAACATAATATTACTTATACATGTATAATAAGTAATAATGTTGAGATGCATCTGTATTTAAATTTCAATCCAACATCATTAACGTAGTAAATTGCATGATTTGCTGAATATATTTTTTATAGAATATAGGAATGGGTCGCCAAGTACTAGTATTAGATCATGTTATGAATTTATACTCTGGCTACCGTAGAGATCATATTCAACCAGTTAAAAATATGGGAACGTTTTAATGTTTTGACGGAGAACTTTATAGCATTGAAAAAACAACTCAGTGACTATATATATTTATTTATTACTTGTTCCTTCATAATATATTTCACAATAGGGGGTGTTACACTCCAGATTGCATGATTTGTCTGTGACTTTTGTGAGTCGACATCGACTCAACAAAGTGACATATTTCATGCAACATCGAGTTGGGATCTTCGTGAACTACGTACACAGTGGAATACACTATTTACTGAGGAATGATATTAACTAAGAATATATTAGCTGCACTGGTTTTTTTGAAATATTTATAAACTTCCCTATCTGAACATGATAAATTTCACATTACTTGAACTGGTGTAGAATTATCTCTAGAGATTCATGATATGATCTAGCTAAGTATATGCATATAGTTTTTCATATTTTACGTAGATCCGTCCATTGCATGTTTATATGTTGAAATCAACTGTAGACAATTTAAGATAGACAGGCGGGGAGAGTGTGTACACACGCACGTAGCATTGGAACTGTGTTAATTATCTACTTGGATTAACTGTTTTGAATATATTTTTTTAACACACGGAAAAATTATATATCATATGAAAGTAGAAGATGTGAGCTTTGTGTTCCGCACTGCTGTATAATTTGAAAGTTGTGTCGTGGGAACGGCGTGTATACAATGTAGACACATTTTGAGGAAATATAATTTAAAACAAATTTAATCCTATTCTACTACTGAAACCGATGGTGAAGACGCTGTTTTTGGTGTTATTTTTCATGTCTATTTTCTAACTATTCCAATATCAAATGGGGTAACAGGTGTGATATGGCCATGTTGGGACAGACATTCTACATAATTATATGGTTTACAACTAAGCATTGTTTGTGTATATTTCATTGTATTGCTAACTAAAGCCACCTATCACATAAAATCAGCATTTTTCAATTCCAATTATTATCATCATGGATGCCATTTTGAATAGAACATTTTGCTCTAAGCGGATTTATCGGATTTTGGATATGTTATAGAGGATATGATTATTATTCCTCTTCAAAATGGAATAAAAATCAACTTAGTCCAAATATTTTCTAGGTCAAAACTTTTATCGACGAGACTATATTTTGTCTTTTCAGCATTTACCCCGGACCTGGAGGTCTTTTTTTTAATTACATCTTTGCCCTTTTCCCACATTTGTCTTGTGACTCAGAGGCAGGTGATTTTAATTAAACTGATGGTGAAATAAAATAAATGAATTTTGAGTGTTCCAAGCAACCTACAGCACTGCTCAAATTAAGCGACCTGTTTTAACGAGGTGTACATGCGTTAATACCGCGGTGCAATACCGCGACATACCGCCGATTTGCGGTTGCACTACCACATGCGTACCGCGGTACCACCGCGACGTTCACGGTACCACCGCACTACCAGCGGTAACGAATGTTGGTAGCGCGGTGGCACGCGGTAATGCACCGCACAAACGCGGTGACATTACCACTACGCGGTAGCATTTTTGTAACGAGGTTAATGACGGGATTCGATGGCTGACCGTCAATCTTCCAAAATAGGACGGCCGTTCTCACGATCTCCGTCCATGTTTGTGTACCGTGAAGTGTATTATTAAAATATTGAAATAGATGAAAGCCGAGTATCGGGAAATATGCCCATTATAACGGGCTTCCAGATTAAGTAAAGGTAAGTATAAGTTACTTTGAGAAAGTCATTTTTCAATTAATGTGAATATTAAAATATTACAATAACATTTCTAGTCTCGTTTTATTGCCTAAAATTCCCATAAATGACACTATTTGTAATCAGTGTTGGTTATCGGGAAGGGAACAAATGATTTCGGCCATTTTAGACAGCTCGATAAATCCCGTATCTATACAGTTTATATCAATGTTCAGATGTACGTGATCCCTAAATTGAATGTTAACGACCACTATTTAAATAGTCCCCAGAATAAATATCGTTATTAACTTTATTGACATTCATTAACTGCAAATCACAAACACCATTTGTTCGTATAACGGGAATTATTGTCTTAGCAATAAAAGACACAACGTGGAACTCCCGTATATCCAGGAAAAAAACCACATTCTGGTAAAAGCACGTGTCACTGATTACGTCATACTGCAGCTGGCAGACTTTGTTAATATAGGTCACGGGGCCCTTAAATTAAGATGTCGTCATGTCTTTTTATAACTGGCCTCAATGGGTGAAATAAATATTTGTGTTTTGTTGATGGTGCTATTATATAGTAAAACTACACACGTGACGCACGCGCGAATGGCTGTTTTGTGTTTTGGACACTTGTATTTCCATTACTTCAATGCGTCCGTTTGGCTTACATAATGCTCGCAGAAGGTAGTTCAGATATTTATCGATCTATTTTTGGTATTGCGAATAATATTATGTGCGAACCGCTACGTGGCTTTAAACAGACAAGTCTCATTCGATCTTTAAAATGTTGTGCACGTAATAGCTATTTATAAATATTTGTCGCACAAAAAAAGTGAGACAAACGCTCTTTATTGCTACCGTATCGGGAATAAACTAACAAGGACTAAAACACACCGAATTCGATCACTTGAAATAATTATGTTACAATGTTAACCTCTGTATATAACCAAACAAACATATTTTATCTTTCCAACACCATGCATGTTTTTTTCCGAATAACGATTAGATAGGAATACCGGTATGTGATATAATTTATACTGCGACCCACCGAGAACTACATTAGTGCACGCCCTCGCCAAAAGTTGCAATTTCACATCAAACGATGCCACCCGACACGCACTCGTACAATGAATGTTCACGTAACAAAATCAAAGACTGATTTGACAATGTTGTGTCTTTCAATGTTTGGTGTTTTGCGTGCGTCTTTTGTCGCGCACATTGGTGATGATGACAACTTTACTTTGCTGCATGGCATGTGCCACGCTTTCTTAGTTATACATTTTATTCCCACCGACAATAAATCTTCAGGCGCAAATGTTTGTAAATTGCTTTACTATTTCACGCATGCGTACAATCGTACGTCTTGGCGACAATATAGTATTTACGCGCCGATTATGTTTGGCATATGAACACAACTATAGATTTGAACGAATATGAATATTTCTGCAACGATCGCCGCCCTGGCCTCCAAGACTAAACTCGGACTCAGTGTTACTAATGCACCGTCCCCGCTGGTTTCGACCAAATTCAGATAAATGGAGGATCTACTTTTCCCATTTTTATAAGAAATTTAGATTTCGGAAACACAAAAAAAAAAAAAAAAAAAAAAAATCCGCATGAGTGGAAACCGATATAGGAATCGGGTGCGTAAATCATTTGACGATATGTAAGATAGATGCTAACAACAAAACTATTACTCCACGGTGTTTTGCGTAATCCAGTCGCCGTAAGCAATTATAGCTGAGTTCAAAAACCGCCGACGTGATTAAACGTGATGTACGTGTACATTTGTAATATGTTACATGTAAACCAGACATGTTCATATGTAATCCGATTGCATTATTATTCATTTATATTCATTACAAATACATAATTACGTGGTATTCATTCAATACAAAAGTTATTCATAATTATTTACCTACCGTGTGACGCCTTGTTTCAGTCGTGTTCTCTCCGCGGTGGAGGGCCGTTAGCGGTAATTTGAACGCGGTTACGAAAAAAATACCGCGGTGTACGGCGGTAACGAACACCAATAACGCGGTAACCAACGGTAAAAATACCGTACCAGTACCGCGGGTCAACCGCCCTCCGTCGCGGTACAGAATGATAACCGCGGTATTTTGGTGGTAACACCGCGGTAAGTACCGGCCCATAACCTCGTTAAACAGGTCGCTTACTGAGAGCATAGCTGTATATGTACTGGTTGTGTCTATATATATATACTCTTAAACTCCACACGGATGCCAGTATATCACCGGGAAGTGACAGTTTTCAATATCATTCCTTTTTATTAGAGGTAGAAACATATTTTCCCAATTTTCATAATATGTTGAACAAAATGTTGATAAACAACAAGTTTTGGGAAATTTGATACTATAGTTGACAGTGATTATCACTATGTTGTTGCAATACATCGATTCTGATAACTAAATCGTATTTTGAAGAAATGTTGTTGCTGTTGTATCTTGATGGTATGGGGACCGTCTGATCAGATTGAGTACCTTTAAAAAGAACTACGGAATTTAACTAACTGTAGTTCATCGACACACTCAACTGAAAATTATTGCCTACAAAATTGCGATTAGAGTATATTTGAGAAAAATCAATGTGTTGCAAGGATCAATGTAAATGACTAAAATTCATGTTGACATTGTGTATCAAACTCGAAAACCATTGTATCGTTACATCCTTGTCAACAGAGGTTATTATTCTCGCATGGACAAATAAGATCCGACGGAAACACATTATCGCGTATCGAAAATGATAGAGACGCTGGGGAAACTTTATGTCACAAACATGGCGGTATCGAGAATGCACTTATTTCCGAAAACACACGGAAGATCGGCGGATTAGAAATGGAACAGCGAAACAATATCAAATTTACGCAATAATATATCGACGAATTAGCTCGGGAATAGTTTGTATATGCATGTTTTGAGACCCCCTTCTCGAATTACGTATACATAAATTTTAGGGTTCGAATGAGCCATGTCCGTTTATCAAACGTATTAGCGATATCTCCTGATATGCCTAACCCTCAGAACAGAAGCACACTCCTGGATATATAGTATCTGACATTTGCAGAATGAGGTCCCGAGAGGGTGAATTTAGCAACGCTATCGCGCATGGAAGACTATCGTCATCAAATTCACCCTCTGGGAACCTAATTCTGCTTCAGCCTCAACTGCTTTGGGAGACCTAGGATCAGATTCAAGTTCCCCAGTTGAAGTTGGTGATGTTCACCCATAACCCTTGGAACAAATGTCACACTACCGACGACTCAATTTCAATTGGAATTAGACTCGAGTTTAATTCTAAATTCGTCTGTTGAAACAAACTTCGCATTTAACCCTTTACCCAACAAACCGGCCAAGAACGCCCCAAATAAAGCTTCAACAGCCTAAAATATCTTCGGTCTGTCTCAATAGAACCATACAAATATGGATATCATTGGAACCGGCTCCTTGACCACATTGTGATAGTTACAGTTATGCCCTGTGGCAATGCATTCTCTTATATATGCGAGTCGACCATTTTTTCTTACAATAATTTTTTCTTACATTTTTATCATTTTTAATATGTTAAGCCAATGCATTCTCTTATATATGCGAGGCGACCTATGGTCGACTCGCATATATAAGAGAATGCATTGGCACAGGGCCGTTGTTGGGTAAAGGGTTAATTCAAGACGAATCTAAATTATTTCTTAAAATGGCACAAAGCGATCATGGAGTTTTTGGTCAAAACGGCTAAAATATGAACTTATATATGAATTATAAAACGTAAAATATGAACTTATATATGAATTATAAAACGGCTAAAATAAGAACTTATATATGAATTATAAAACGTAAAATATGAACTTATATATGAATTATAAAACGGCTAAAATATGAACTTATATATGAATTATAAAACGTAAAATATGAACTTATATATGAATTATAAAACGTAATATATGAACTTATATATGAATTATAAAACGTAAAATTAAAATATGAACTTATATATGAATTATAAAACGGCTAATATATGAACTTATATATGAATTATAAAACGTAAAATTAAAATATGAACTTATATATGAATTATAAAACGGCTAAAATATGAACTTATATTTGAATTATAAAACGTAAAATTTAAATATGAACTTATATATGAATTATAAAACGTAAAATATGAACTTATATATGAATTATAAAACATAAAATATGAACTTATATATGAATTATAAAACGTAAAATTAAAATATGAACTTATATATGAATTATAAAACGGCTAATATATGAACTCATATATGAATTATAAAACGTAAAATTAAAATATGAACTTATATATGAATTATAAAACGGCTAAAATATGAACTTATATATGAATTATAAAACGTAAAATTTAAATATGAACTTATATATGAATTATAAAACGTAAAATATGAACTTATATATGAATTATAAAACGTAAAATATGAACTTATATATGAATTATAAAACGTAAAATTTAGTGAGTAAATGTGGCTTTTGAGTCTTGACTTCCAAGCGACGAAATTAATGTTAATATTCTGAGGAGTGGAAATTATTGTTTTAATATCGCTATTTCGTAGGTATTTGACACATATTTTAGGTCGGACATGATTCTATATACCGGTAGGTGGTATTTTGCTCTGAACTTGTCTGAAAGAAGTCAGGTCCAGTTTATGTTTTATACGAAAACGTTGTGCCTTTTTAATAATAGATATAGCAAGTTGAGGTAAACGCGGGATAACACTATATTGCGTCAGTATGCGTAAAATAAACATGGCGGGCAGGGACGTATAGCTTGAGGGGCTAATAAATTTGCGTAATTCAATTTGCACCCCCGCTTGGCTGTTCCTTCACATGCCTGGATCAGTAGACTTGTGATCATGCACTGGACGGACCATTGATCTGCCAGTAGTAGAAACATTAGAGATCTGAACCTGAAAATCTGATCATAGTTGGGCACAGTGGGAGAAAAGTTTTGAAATCTGAACATGAAAATCACAAAAAACTATATAGCATCTAGACTGGCCTCAAGCTTTCCAAGTGTTGAAAATTTCCAACCTGACACCCCCATGAAGGTTGGAAAATTTCCAACTGATGACCATTTAAGTTAACAATTTTGAACAAAAGCATAGGAAAATAATTAGCAGTTTTTTGGCTGGCCACAGGGGTCATGAGGGACACAAGCTTCCCGACTGATGGCAATTTCAGTCAAAATTTTTGACCAAAAGTAGAAAATATGCATATGTTGGTCTAAAAACAACAAATTCCCCAATAATTCATTGTTGGAAAATCAAATTACCAGAACAATTCCAACCTTTCGTTGATGTGAAATTTTAACACGTCCATGCATAGTAGCGGGTATATTCAAACGGAATAAAAATTTATTTAGTGCGTCTACTCGCATTTATTTGAAACAAATGTCGCACTGTTGTCGACTCGAATTCAAATAATTGTCTACTCTTATCTCATTGTCTCATATGTTTTCTAGGGTCAGACAGCTTTCGATGTCGCCGACTCTGATATGGTGCAACTGCTGGAAGAGCTGAAGAAAAAGCACGCTTCTCTAAGTTATATCACCTGATACATAGCACTTCAAATAATAATAATAATTACCCCCCCCCCCCCTGGAAACTTACTAAGGGAACTATTCGTCAATGAGTTATTAGTTATGACATGGTTAATATATGTATGAATATCATTCTTTACTTCATCAGCAGGAAAATATAATGTAATTCCAAATGTAATAGAGTATGTGCACATGCAACTGACATTAATTTGCGCTAAACCAGACTATAGCCTTAACCACGTCTAAACTAAATACTAAATGATAACGAGGGTTAGTCACCTTGATTATGTATTTTATATTCTGCAAATTAGGGGATATAGAAACTGAACAGAAGGGAAACAATAACTAAAAACAATGTTAGTTTGAGACTATAGAAACTTCCCAGATGATGTAGCTTTTTGTTGATTGTTGGCCTTTCTGAAACATGTCCATGACACGCCGGTATTAGTATTAGTTACCTATACACTCACCAATATGAAAACATGTCCATGACACACCCGGTATTAGTATTAGTTACCTATACACTCACCAATATGAAAACATGTCCATGACACGCCCGGTATTAGTATTAGTTGCCTACACTCACCAATATGAAAACATGTGAATGGACTCAGTTTGGAAAGGTTGTTCGAAATAGAAATTTTCATGACATTGATTGGTGCATAATAATATACAAACCTTAGCGTTTTCTTTAATATCTATGGATACTGGATGCCGATCAAATAGAGGTAACTGGATCAAATAACTGATGTTTTGTCATGACATATGTCACCTGATGGTGTGTATGACGATAGTTATCAGTGGACCTGCAACATTTGCCTGAAAGCAAAAGGTATTTAAATAAAACAAAACATTATGAACTCTATTGAGATAGCATCATGTGCATTCACTATTATAAAAAACAAAGGATTTACATGTAAAACTAGCACTTAGTGAATCAAAGTATAGTTGTTAACAAAAGTGCATGCCCCAGGAGGTATATACAGTAATGCCATTAATAATCGACTCATTAATCATTGCAGAATTATGGATAATTTTTCGGATTTATTCAGAAATATGGCTTGTTGCCATTCATTGGAAAGCTCTCACTGAGAGGTTTCCGATGAATGGCAACAAGCCATATTTCGGACTAAATCCTGAAAAGTTACCCATAATTCTGCTGTGGTTAAGCAGTCGATTACTTAGGGCATTACTGTACTTTGCAAATAAATTTGAATAATCATCTCCTAAATGGGAACTTTCTTCTATATAATGTGAATGGATATTATTTTATTATTTACATTGCTTTTCATAATGCTGTTTGTATGATTTGTGTAGGTTATAGAATTGTTATTAGGGTAAATTTGCGCAGTACTATTTTTCGCTCAGTTTTGAATTCGTGCACTTTGAATTCGCGCACCTAACTGATGAATTCAAAACTGACAAAATCTCTTTGTAAAAGTTTTGGATTAGAAGACAGTTTCAGTTCTTAATCATTGCCCAAGATATATTTATATAATAAACACCATATTGATGGATCTCCATAATGTAAAACTGCGTCATCAATCTGGTGTTTATATGATCCAAATAATTATTCTGATATTGAAATAGTTATATACATCATTGAAGTGAACTCGAAAGAAGTTAGGCCACACCCGCATTATAGGCAGCTGACTTCAGAAAAATCAAAACTTTGTTGTGTTGTGTTGGTCACGGTGACACTTAGGGTTAAGAATAGGGGCGTGCTTTTTTATTTCATGTTACCATGATTTGTATGTGGGTTATGTAATTAAATATAGGCAATATCCAAACATACCTAATTGTCTATTCAGCCCAACCTTCCGTAATGCATGTAATTAACTGATCAATATTGCACTCTTTGATTTCCGTGGTTTGGTATAAACTCAGGAGTTGTACTAATTTTTGCTCAGTTTTAAATGCGCGCACCGATGGGTGTGCAAAAAATAGTACTGCGCGAATTTAAATACGAGTGAGAATATGAGAAATATCAAGAGCCATGAGGCGAGTGCATATTTCGAGTAAACAATAATAAAAATTATGGCATACACTTAAGACAATTATGACTTTACGAGTCATGGCCAATCATAAATTAATTCATTATTAATCAATTAATTCATGATTGGCCAAGAATCGTCATGATTAAATAATTGTAATTAGTGTGTTCATGCTATAAGTAGTGTGATATCTAATCAACACAACTGACTGCTAATTAGATAAATATTCTCTTTGGTCCATTCATTTCATATACACTCGTACACAAGTCAAAATAATCGTTATTGATTTTGAGAATTGGTAATTTTTGGATAATAATTGAATCTAGAATGCCTCTTAGAGAGTGGGGTTATAATTTGTACATTTAAGTACAGTAATGCCCTAAATAATCGACTCCTTAACCACAGAAGAATTATGGATAACTTTTCAGGATTTTGTCGGAAATATGGCTTGTTGCCATTCATCGGAAAGCTCTCAGTGAGATTATTTAGGGCATTACTGTATAAAGAGAAGAACGCACATCATCAAGGCTCAAAATAAGTGGCCGGTCACAGTCATTGTCCGAAGAAAAATAGCTTTTGTCCAGTGTATACTTCTGTATCTGTCAGACATTTTTTGTCCAATGCAAATTTTTAATAATCTGTATCTGTTTGGGTACCAGCCAAATAGGACATTGAAAGTAATAAAAAATTGTCTTTTTTAATTTAAGACCAATTCAGAGTGAATATAATTAAATGTCGTTTGTGAATAGCATGTGTATTTATTAATCGATCTAAAGTTTTTGATCTTTTGAAAAAAAATAACATGGGTTTTTCCCAGGTGCATCATTTACGAATAATAAGTCAATTGGAAATGTAAATACTGTCTCATGCAGTACATGTGAAAATGACCAACACCATCCATTTGGTGCCTGTTATTTTGACAGTCAGTAACAACAAAATAATATGAGCCTTGCATGCCATAGCAAAGATATCTTTGAGACTCAGTTGATCCATCGAGAAATGAATAAGTACATTTATCACATAATTTGGCCATAAAAGAAGTTTTATAATTATCGGTAATAGACACGTTTAATATCAGCGCGTGCGATGACGTCACGGCGTTCTTCAAATAACTTGCGATCGCTGTAGTTTATGATTGTTGTTTTCGATGAATATTTCGCGTTGCTTCGGGTTTATTTGATCATGTGATAAAAGGTATCTCACACTCGTCCTATTTTATACGTAATTTATCAACCTCGTCCTCTAAATTCTATTTGAGCCTCGGTAAACCTCGGCTCAAATCGAATTTAGTGAACTCGGTTGATAAATTCCGTATAAAATAGAAACTCATGTGAGATCCTCTATTTATGTATAAAGAAAGTGCCACAGCAAATTAACGTATCTGTGAGACTCAGGTCGAGAAATTAATTGGTACATTTATGTACAAAGACAAGATTCCACACCAGAGCAAGGATATCTGTGCGATTCAGTCAATTCTGGCTATATCCGTGATACTAGTTGAATCTGGAGATGGTTCCAGTAATGAATTAAAAATGGCATGGAACAATGACCAGCGAATGCAGACTATAAGCTGGGGGAATTTGATTTGATGGATCCTTGGACAGACTGATGACATGGTGTGCGAGTGATGGCTTCTTTTGATAGCCGGAATAAGCTAAGTACACCCAGGTGAACCTGTCAGCGGCCTTTGTAACGAGGTATGAATGGCATTCTGTGAACTCAGTAACCACAAATAATTGCTTAGCTCTGTCAGGGCGATCATTGTTAACCCTTTCATGATGGGAGCTTCATGAATTTTTGCAAAAACCATGTCGACCTTGCATATATAAGAGAATGCATTGGCCTAACAAATTTTATATTATTTTTTATAATTGTTAAAAAATGTAATGAAAAAAGGATAAAAATTTGTTAAAGAATGTAAGAAATAAAGATAATAAAATGATAAAAAAAATGTTAAAAAATATAAGATTTTTTTTTATTATAAAAAATGATAAAAGTTTTTACAGAATGTAAGAAAAGTTTATAAAAAGTGATAAAACATTGTTAGGCCAGATCATTCTCTTATATATGCGAGGTGACTTATGGTCGACTCGCATACATGTATACAAGAGAATGCATTGGCGCAGGGTCTTTACTGTTGCGCCAGCGCAGCTCTCGCCATGAAATGGTCAATCTTTCTCGTGCCTTTTCCATTGGGATCATTTGTAAAATAGATGCTTAATAATAATTGTGAATAAATATACAGGAACAAGCATTTACCTTGTGACACTCAGTGTCAATAAATATACAGGAACAAGCATTTACCTTGTGACACTCAGTGTCAATAAATATACAGGAACAAGCATTTACCTTGTGACACTCAGTGTCAATAAATATACAGGAACAAGCATTTACCTTGTGACACTCCGCATTTAACCCTTTCTATACTTAATGGACTTTCCCATTCAGTTATAAAAGATTATATTGGAATGGTCTATTATTTATTTGGAGGGGACTGTTCAGGATAAATTAGCAGACAACAGGCCCATATAATGCACAATGGGGCCGCAGACGTCTCCGATGCTGAATAAAGGCTGAATGGGGAGCCTGTTTGAGCTAATCTATATACAAGCCTTGAAATAGGGTGTGTCATTTGCAGAATGAGGTCCCCAGAGGGTGAATTTGGTGATGCTAGCCCGCTATGCGGGGTAGCATCACTAAATTCACCCTCTGGTGACCTCATTCTGCAAATGACAGACACCCTATTTCAAGGCTTGTCTATATATAATACATGTACTTACATGTATTTGTGATTATATATGTCCAAAATTGTATAAAAACATGTATCCTGTTTTTTATTTTAGGTTTAACGAGAATACAGAATTTAGCATCTCATCTGATAGCATGCGACTGTGACCTTGTTATTCCAGACAATGGTAGTATAGTGGGTGTCATGCTGTGACCTTGTTATTCCAGACAATGGTAGTATAGTGGGTGTCATGCTGTGACCTTGTTATTCCAGACAATGGTAGTATAGTGGGTGTCATGCTGTGACCTTGTTATTCCAGACAATGGTAGTATAGTGGGTGTCATGCTGTGACCTTGTTATTCCAGACAATGGTAGTATAGTGGGTGTCATGCTGTGACCTTGTTATTCCAGACAATGGTAGTATAGTGGGTGTCATGCTGTGACCTTGTTATTCCAGACAATGGTAGTATAGTGGGTGTCATGCTGTGACCTTGTTATTCCAGACAATGGTAGTATAGTGGGTGTCATGCTGTGACCTTGTTATTCCAGACAATGGTAGTATAGTGGGTGTCATGCTGTGACCTTGTTATTCCAGACAATGGTAGTATAGTGGGTGTCATGCTGTGACCTTGTTATTCCAGACAATGGTAGTATAGTGGGTGTCATGGGCAATCAATCAGCTCTTACATGACCTTTGATAGTTCTACCAAGTACAAACTAATTGTCCCAACTGCAGTGCTCTGGCACTGGCTGCGAGTAGCAATCAGAACCATGTGAGCTACATTTACATATATATAATGTACAATTTACCATTCAGAATGCTGATTATATCACAGGTCCCCTGCTGTGAAAACCCCACATGAGTATATCCTTAATACAACATATTATATTACACCTTATTGTCCAGATTATTTATACTGATACATTCAACTGAGTCCCTTGGGTTGTGGCACCAGGAGACATGTGGAGTATACTGTATCACAATTAAAGGGGTAATATACACCATTTTCAATAAATTCCTGATTATAATGATGATCTAATATCGATAATATATAGAAAACTAAGTAATTTGAGTCGAAGATGTATTCTGTAAACGTTCAGGTTAATAGGTTATCTTAAAATCGAAGTTAATAATTTGATATAAATTTAATTTATGGCTGGAGTCATAAATTAAATTATAAATTTCCGTACAAGACGTAATCAAAATAAAAGGTCAGCTGACCATAGTGTCCCCCGAAAATGTGGCAAGTCGATGCCGCTTTGTTGAAGAAATTAAAAAAAATGTTGAAAGTCGAAAAGGGTTAATAACTCCATGAAAAAAAAAATATTTCCGTCATCTATATATACATGTTGCACATTTCCAATATGTGGGTAACAATACTCTTAAGTTTCAAATATCTACGATCAAAACTGTAGGAGGAGTTGATTACACCACGAAGGTACCCTCATACAGAAGATTATAAAAAATGTTGAAATTTTATGTCGATAAGGGTTAATAACTGTCAAAAAATATTTTTTCCGTCATCTATATACATGTTGCACATCTTCATTAGATGGGCAACAATATTCTGACGTTTCAAATCTCTAGGATGAAAACTGTAGGAGGAGTTGATTACACCATGAAGGTACCCTCATACAGAAAATTATAAAAAATGTTGAAAATGGTTAATAACTCCGTAAAAAAAAAAATTCCCGTCATCTATATACATGTTGCACAACTTCAATATATGGGCAACAATATTCTGAAGTTTCAAATCTCTGGGATGAAATCTGTAGGAGGAGATGATTACACCATGAAGGTACTCAAAAGTGTGACGGACGGACGACACGATGGACGGACGGCCGGACAGAGCCCGTTTCTATAATCAATAATTCATGGATAGTGGATTGGGCAAAGCGTGGCACATATGATCGTGTAAACATTTATGTTGATAAGGGGTGTAAACTCAAGACACTCACTGACTAGTGACTATACAATGACTTAATTGGTATATGGGATTGGTATGCATGTAATATAACATTTATTTGATACATTTGCTTAAGAACTGTCCAAAAATTACTCAACAACGACAATAATTGGTATTTTCGCATTCCGGTTAATATGCCATTCATAACATTACTTCGTACTCAACATACTTTCAAATAATGGAAATATGGTTACCTTATTCTACAACTCAGAGACTAAAGAAACCAACAACAACATTTGGGTACAGTATCCCTTTAAACAGGCCAGGCTCATTCGAGCTTCCAAATCATGTCTATACGTAATTTGGAAGGAGATATAAGATAGGTTGACAGATGCAGGAAATATTGATATACCAGCGTCATATATTGATATACCAGCGTCATATATTGATATACCAGCGTCATATTTTTTTTATTTAAAAAAAAAAAAAACAGATGATTAACATACATAATGAATGGTTGTACAAAATACAAAATATAGATATTAATATTCATCTGATACATACATTCAGGCATACACTCATTCACTCGCTCACGCTTGCACTCTTACTTACATCAACGGGCATTCTGTGGCTCTAAACAGGCGATCGGGCAATGAGTTGGAGTTTTAATTCACGTTAAAACATGTTATTTTTATTTTTGTCATATATTGCTCAGAAAAAAACTGCACATGTGCATGATTTTCTGCCTATTAATTTTGATATAAAATTTATGAAAATAATGAAATTTGGCATGATTCTTTGTTTATATTTAATTCTGAACAACTCAACGGAGTGTTTCACATCACTTTAAGTTGTTCATCTCTTAAATGTTTTTGAATTTGATATCACTGGACTGGAAAGCCATGAACTAAACAACTCGATCATTCATTAATAGTCAAATGTTTCTTTCAGACATTTGTCTGTACCATCCATCATAGTCCGAGACACCAAAGAACCCTTGATCACTTTAGCTTGAAAAATCCTCCGCAGTGATTTCAAACAAACATGATGCTTTGAGCAAGCATTGAGAAAGGAACATGTCTTTTATAAACACTCATTCATTCCCTCAGCAAATGTTACGATAATGACTTCAACAAACGACCGTATGAGGTTGTTCGCTGAACTTATTATCTGAACATTTCCAACCAGTGGAAAGCCTTGAAATAATGTGTCTGACATTTGCAGAATGAAGTCCCCAGAGGGTGAATTTTGTGATGCTATCCCGCACTGTGGGCTAGCTTCATCAAATTCACCCTCTTAGTGTGGTCGTCAAGAGGGTTCGACCCGGAAGAAATTGGTATAGAAGCGGTTTTGGTGTCATTCGACGTGGGAGACTCTCGTGTATAACATATCCAAAATCCGCTAAAATCCGCTTTGGGCAAAATTCAGGATCCAAGATGGCGTCCAACATGGCTGCCGTTAGTCAAAAGATACTCTGACTGAGATTAATTCGATAACAGTGAGAACAAATGTTGTCATATGTATACAAATGTATACATTTTTGCAAAGGTAAAATGTTGTGCCACCTGTTTATGGCAATAATGGAACCCATTCATCATTGGAGCAATGAAAGATACCATAAATGGGGTACCAGACTCATCTACACCCTCAACAAGAAATTATGGCATTGAAATCCATGTAAAAAAGGACGACCGTGCAGTCACGACCTGCACTACTCAGACTATATGTGTTGACTTATATGAACGTCAAGATTTAATTAACTATAAATATTTCTTATAACCAATTACGTACACGAAGTTGGTTGCTTGGGGTAGGGGGTTGGGTCTGTACCTCATAATTATCATATTATACTCATACATGTATCTTCCAGCCTTTCGATCGTGGCTCCCCGGGGGCCATTTTTTTGACTGGCACATATGCCCATTCTCAATTTGGATGAAATATTAGTTGTACCGGTACGTACTCGCCTCCACAACCCTTGGCCTTGGTTGGAAATTATGTATCTGTATCTGTAGTGTGTTCAGTGCAGTTGGGGTTATTATGAGTGAGAACTTGGGTTTACCCCCTCATAATTTGGGTTGTTTGTTTGTTTGTTTCAAATTACAACCCAAATCATTAGAATATAAGTAAAGAAGAACATTCAATTTCCAAGAACATGATTTGTTTGTAGGCTTACCTCAGTACCTGTATAAATTCTATAGTGATTTTATAGGTTGGGATTTGATCAGTTTGATTACAATTGCATGGAGCTACATTTATACCAGCGCGGACTCGGATCGAGCCATGCACTACGAAACAACGTCAACCCAACCAAACCTAATGTGAACCATGCCAATATTATGCCTGCTTTGTCGCGTCGCTGTCAAAACGTCAATAACTGCGGGAAAATGCGCGTGCCAATATGACGTCGCTTTGGATACAACATATGACGTAACCTAACAGTTTACAGAACATGCTTCTACTAATTTACAGATTACATGTTTTGATTGGAGTAGGCCTTCCCTCTTCTGTTCCCTGTAATTTACTAAACTAAAGAAAAGTTTATTTAGTTATATGAATGAACATTCAAGATATTTACGATATGAATGAGGCCTATGTTGTTTTCGTGAGGTGGCTAAGGAAAATTTGCAGTTTTACGTAAATTTCCGACATTTTCCGAATGGCATAGCAACCCGAGTCCGGTCGACAATATTTATGATTTAAGTTATGATTAGTGTTCAAAGAATAAACCATGTAATGCCTTATATAATTATAACGCAATGAATAATGTTATGTTGGTTATATGAAAAGTAACATTTTGTAGTTTTAATTTAATTGCAATGACGTTTCAAGATGGCGGCCCATCAAATTCAAAATGGCTGCGCCCCTAATTCAAGATGGCGGCGCCCATGTTCTAAAGCGAACTTAGTATAAGGACGACCTGCGCATATGTTGCTGCGCAACAAAAGCGCGGCTGGGCTGCGCCCAGCTGGTCGTCCTTAAAAAATTCGATTTTACAGAACGCGGTATAAAATTCCACAAAACTCTCCATTGTGATTACAGTCATATATCAACAAGAAATGGACAGAACTGTACAATGTATGTTGGGCATACCAATATCTATAAATACTCCAATTCAATGAAACCCAAATTGGCGCTTTGTCTCAAAATGGCTGCCAAAATGGCGGTCAAAATATGGAAAATGGCGGATATTGATCACAGTGTCATTCAATCCATTATAAGTAGTGGTTGATGAATAAAATTGACTAAATAAATACGAATGTATACCTCTTTATGATGCCATTATGCTAGCTCTATGTAAAAACTTAAAAATCAGTACCAAAAATGGCCACCCGATGTGAAAAATACTATTTTCTATCACTTCTGTTTATCACTTGTTGCTCTCTGAACTGGGAAACAATGGGTATATTCTTTCAATGATCATTACAGCAATGACATTTCTAATAGATTAGATCATAGTTTACTCCGGTCCTTCACTAATAAGTTATAACGAATGCGGTATGAAATTTAACCAAAATCGACTTTGGGGTTCTGGTCACATTTGATATTTAGGGATGAGCAGATCTTGTCTACAAAATAATTGATCGTTTCTTTTATTTGTGAACATTCCATCTCAAATAGACCAAAAGAAACAATAAATTTTATCTAATATGGCTTCCAAAACTAAAATGGTAGACGCTGCCCAGCTTATCACATAATGGAAGTTGTGAGTGGTGGATGCAGTTGATAGTTGGCTCATATACATCAAAACTATTTATTTTCAATCTTTTGGTGGCTTCCCGCGGGTTGACAAAATCTCGACTCATCAGTGCTATAATGTCGTATATCCATTATGGCGGGAAATGAGTATTTGATACCATTCGAATCGTGAGAAAAAATCCAATCCGATGGGCCAAACTGTCCTTGCATTGGATGACAAATATTCGCACAAACGAGTGAAGCAAATGTCGTATCTCCAGCTATCTTTACAATTATTCGTGCTATGAGGTCGTATGTCCAACAGCAGCCAATCGGACGCTTCAGGTTGTCCACGTGACTTCTGTTTTGTGTTTGTGAATTCTAAAATGTGTGCTATATGGCAGTATCTCCATGTTAGTCACGTGATCATTTGGTGATTTAAATTTTGTGATTGTACCACACATTTCTGTATGATGATGCACATGGGTGAATTTTCATAGAATAGAATAGGCACTTTTTAGTTTATAGACACATGCGATTGCCACCATATTTAGCTTAATCTGCATTTATTAGCACAACTTCATTATAGCACGGAAACAAATCGTCGCTGGCATACGCAAAATGTCATATCTCCATAAAAGCTATTGTTTTTTAAAAGAAAACGAGGGAATAAACAGAAAACAATATGTGGTTCAATGAACAGCTAATGTCAGTTTTCATTGGGATAAATACAACAATACGTCATGCTTTGTCAACATTAGGAGAAATGTTGTCTAAAAACTTCAACCTTCATTTTCTCGGAAAGTTGAAAATGTGGGTTACATTATAGCACTGATGCGACGAAATATGAACTATTCGGGCTCGGCCATCATTTTCAAGTTTCAAGCTGGAACTAAATGTAGCCCATGGATTCCCCATTTCGACATGTAAGAAAAGTAGTTTTACTCTGATCTCTTCCCAGATATCAACTCTCCGGTAAATGGTGATCTCTTATGTTCTAGAAAATACGTGTGCCAAATACATATATGTATGAAGAAACTATCCCCATACATTGTTTACACATCGACTTCGTAAGTATGTGGAGGTTTTCTTGGACAAGCGGGATTTTCAAACCTCGAAACCGTCCGTACAAACAATAAAAGTTAATAGGAAATGACGTTGGATGTAGGTCTAGAGTACGTCGTCCGCATGAAATAGTTTTCGTGTCATTAATTTGCACATATTTCGTGCTCTGATGAGCATGGATGAACGCCTTATGTGGCAGTTTGATAGTCTAACATCCGGAAAATAACATGTTCATTGTTCACATTTCTTAGACAAACATGTTGTTAATCACCATGTTCATGTGGCATTTCTATCCAATGACAACCTTGAAATGCCAGTTAATCAAGCTAAATGGTTGATACCTTTACGCCTACGGGTCAGATCCAGCCGTGACGCAAATTGTGTCTACATATCATTGATGAAATTCACTAAATGTGTAGAAGATATAGGTGCGTCTATATATGTACTAGAATGTTTCTATCCACATGTATATACCCACAATCGCATGACACGGAATTGTCACATAAAGTTTGAAGGGTATACAATGTACGTGCGAATTTTCATTTTTCCTCTTGATATTGAAGAAAATAATTTTACTTTGAAACTCCCCAGCTCCGATAACCAACTTGCCCACCAATTAAGTAAACCCCAGATTATTCGCTTTTCCCTCCTGTCCTTTTCACTTTCGCCAGCACTGGAAAACCTATTATAGCCTGATGCTTCCGGACTTAGACCACCGATGCCCATATATTTGATGTTCCGAATAGTCGTTATAAGTAGAAATGTTGACACTGTGTTTTCAAATAATCCAGATTCGTAGCAATTTAATTTCTTTTTAATTAATTTCCAGATAGTCCCTCGTAATAAGTGGACATCGTGTTGGATCCTGCAGTAGATACTGCTTAGTTGGAACATTTCGGACTGAACTGATTGTGGTAGTAGATTATTGGCAACATGTTTAATAGGTATGTCATCGTTAGCTCACAACCGAAGTGTTGTTTCGGCTTTCCTCTGAGCAGAACTTAAATTTCGACAATTTTCGGTGGCCATTTTGTTAGCCATCTTAGCATTTTGAATCGTGATTGGCTACTCATACCCACAAAAAACATTGATTTCAATCAATGATGTGTATTGGTGCCGAATTGGCGTTTTGTCGAATGGGTTTTCGTGAATAACTACATATTTGCCATTTTCATTATTATTGGCGACCATGTTGGACGCCATCTTGAATTCTGTATTTTCCCCAAAGCGGATTTTAGCGGATTTTGGATATGTTATACACGAGATTCTCCCGTGTCGAATGACAACAAAACCGTTTCTTTACCAATTCCTTCTGGGTCTAACCCTCTGACGACCATTCTAAATATCTGCCATTTTCCATATTTTGACCGCCATTTTGGCAGCCATTTTAAGACAAAACGCCAATTTGGGTTTCATTGAATTGGAATAATTATAGATAATGGTATGCCCAACTTACATTGTACAGTTCTGTCCATTTCTTGTTGATATACGACTGGAATCCCAATGGCGATATTTGTGGAATTTTATACCGCGTTCTGTAAAATCAAATTTTTGAGGGTGTATATGAGGCTGGGACCCCATTTATGATATCTTTCATTGCTCCAATGATGAATTAACATGAATATGACTAATCAATGTCGCCAGTCTGAACCATTATCAAACAACAGGAATTGATCTTTAAGATATTAGGCAAAAATTTCAAATTTTCGAGTTTAGGCCACCATTTTGGCAGCCATCTGGGGCGAGGGGTTCCATTTTTTCTATAGATATGTGGCATAATACTTTACCTTCGCAAAAATGTATACATTTGTATTAATATGGCAACATTTGTTCTCATTATGTCGAATTAATCTCAGTCAGAATCTCTTTTGACTAAAGGCGGCCATGTTGGACGCCATCTTGGATCCTGGATTTTGCCCAAAGCGGATTTTAGCGGATTTTGGATATGTTGCAGCAGAGATTCTCCCGCGTTGAATGACACCGAGATCGCTTCTATACCAATTTCTTCTGGGTTGACCCCTTTTTTTGCGTACCACGACCACACTACTCTGGGGACCTCATTCTGCTTTAGGCTGCAACTGCTATGGGAGACCTAGGATCAGATTGAAGTCCCAGCTGAAGTTGGTAATGGTAATGTTCACATATTAGTCACCTTGATTTTGCATTCTATCGTCTTCAGATTAGGGGATATAGAAACTGAACAGAAGGGAAAAAGAACTGAAAATGATGTTAACCCTTTACCCAACAAACCGGCCAGAACCGGCCAAATAAAGCTTCAACAGCCTAAAATATCTTCGGTCTGTCTCAATAGAACCATACAAATATGGATATCATTGGAACCGGTTCCTTGACCACATTGTGATAGTTACAGTTAGCCCTGTGCCAATGCATTCTCTTATATATGCGAGTCGACCATAGGTCGCCTCGCATATATAAGAGAATGCATTGGCCTAAAAAAAAAACTTTTTTTAACATTTTTTCTTACATTCTTTAACAATTTTATAATTTTTAATGTGTTAAGCCAATGCATTCTCTTATATATGCGAGGCGACCTATGGTCGACTCGCATATATAAGAGAATGCATTGGCACAGGGCCATTATGTTGGGTAAAGGGTTAATTTGAGACGATAGATCAATACTTACCAGATGAGACCTAAGCCGAATGAGGTACCCAGAGGGTGAATGTGGTCCCCAGAGGGTGAATTTGGTGATGATATCCCACTGTGTTGGGTAGCATCACTAAAGTCACTCTCTGGGGACCTGTTTTGCTAATGACAAGACACAATATATCCAAGCTTGAGCTTTGGTTGTGATTTCTCCCCATGATGTAATCACTTGAGACAGCTGCATAATGGATGTAAATTATTAATTAAGATGAGGCAGACGCAGTGTGCCGAATAATAATCAAATCAAGTCTGAGTTTAGTGTGCCTGTTATTTGCAGAATGAGGTCCCCTGAGGGTGAATTTAGTGGCACTATCTCTCATAGCCGGCCAGCATCACTAAATTCACCCTCTGGGGACCTCATTCTGCTTAGGCTTCATCTTCTCTGGAAAGTTTCTTTATTATCAGATTTCTATAGAAACTTCTTCTCATAGATTATATTTCTGCTTTAGTTTAGTTTCTCGATATTGTGAAATTGGCAGATGACACATTGCATAACCGAGGTTCCCAATGGGTGTACATCACAATATTCACCATTTGGGAACTTCAATCTGAGTCTATGTCTCCCATAGCAGATGAGGTGATGCAGAATGACGTCCCCAGAGGGTGAATATTGTGATGCTAGCCCGCTATGCGGGGTAGCATCACTAAACTCACCCTCTGGGGACCTCATCCTGCAAATGACAGGCACACTAAACTCAGGCTTAAATCTAACCTGTCGAGGATTGAGTTGCATTGGACAACAATTAGTTTATGATTGACGCCTTATCAGGCAAGGATAATACAGTCATTAGAATGACATCAGTCTGCAAACAAACAGGAAGTTAATGAGACTGATTGTCAGCATGAGGTGTTGAGACCTGCAGAAAGGTCAAACATGGAGAGAGGGAATTGAAATTTTATGCATACAGTAATGCCCTAAGTAATCGACTCCTTAACCACATCAGAATTATGGGTAATTTTTCAGGATTTAGTCGGAAATATGGATTGTTGCCATTCATCGGAAAGCTCTCACTGAGAGATTTCCGATGAATGGCAACAAGCCATATTTCCGACTAAATCCTGAAAAGTTGCCCATAATTCTGCTGTGGTTAAGGAGTCGATTATTTAGGACATTACTGTAGTAGAGCAAAATTGGTCAGGTTGCTACGAATCAATTGGGAGCCTCACATATATAAGAGAATTAGGGTCCTGCGAATCGGGTGTTTTCATTTAAAATCGAATCTTGAATCGAATCGAATCAACCAATTGATTCCTAATCAAGCCTCGAAATAGTGTCTGTCATTTGCAGAATGAGGTCCCCAGAGGGTGAATTTAGTGATGCTACCCCGCATAGTGGGCTAGCATCACCAAATTCACCCTCTGGGGACCTCATTCTGCTTATACCTGATCAGAATGAGGTTCCCAGAGGATGAATTTGGTGATGCTAGCCCGCTATGCGGAGTAGCATCACTAAATTCACCCTCTGGGGACCTCATTCTGCAAATGACAGACACACTAGTTCAAGGCTTGTTCCTAATTGAATCTCGAATCTTGAATTGAATCATTGCATCAGTGGAATCGAGAGTGAGGATATAGATATCACTTGACTGAGTGGCCGTACCGCGGTATCAATTTGCTCACTTTGTAACAATGATAAGTCGTAGGTATATAATGTAAATATTATCCATAAATAGATCAAATTCACATTTAACCAATTAAGTGCGCATTTGTTGTGTCCATCTCTGCTATAAAATAATGAAACAGTATCTTAAGCAAGAAGTCAGTAAGCAATCACATTCACGCGGCTGAAGTTTGACATATATGAAATTTTGTATATCAGTTACACCAGTTGTGCAATGCTTCGGTGGTCTATATAGTGTAGCTTAGTCTACAAGTGTTTCTGTATGTGATCTTTCATTGGTATCATAATCTATCTTCGTGAAAAAGCAAAGGTGTCCATTGAGAATGCAACAGTTGCCAATGACTCGATACAATTTGAATCAGGACAGCCGATTTCAAATCAAATCAGACGAAAGATTCCAAATCGCATAAATTGATTCGCAGGGCCCTAAAGAGAATGCACTGGTTTACAAGCTCAAGGTAAATATTATTAGGCCAATGTATTCTCTTATATATATGTTGGTAAAGGGAGTTTGCAATATTTCAGGAAGCTCCAGTCATGGAAGAGTTAACCTGTAACTCTGAGAATTCCCCCCCCCACATTTCTAAGAGTGATAACGAACAAGATCAGACAACAAATATCTTTGTAAACATGTTTTTGTTGTAAAAAAATTCCATGAACACAAAAAATATGAATCAACTGTAACAAGAACATTTTGATATAACTTGTTGGTCTTTAAAGACATATTATGGACTTGTTCGGGTGAGTGAAATTGATAAGTTAGTACACAATTAAGCACTATGCTAACTGGAGGACTGTAGCATTCTACTAACATCGCCGAAAATTTGAAGCAAATCGACCGTACTTCTCCATAGAAAACACCATCAGAATTACGCTCAATTGTAAATATTTACATCTCGATTCGGGATGCAACAATCAGCGTTAAACTAACACTAATTATTTCACCATCAAGAGTCATTGCATGCATTTAATTAATATACAAGTGCACCGCTGGGCGGAGGTAATGCCCCCGACTGTACAATCAGAGAGGATTTTTCTTATTTTTGTGCAAATACTTATTAAATGGCACTTTGTAAAGTTATGTTATTCATGAGTATTTAGTACGATAGAGGATGACTTGTTAAAATATGACAACACTTACAGAGACCTCACACGCACGCAATATTAATGATGAAAACCTGAATTTTCTAAGTCCAAAAAGGGGCGTAACTCTGGAAAAAATGGGCGGATGAAACTACGGCTATGGGGAAATCTTGTCCCCCCCCCGGCTGGTCTATTGGCATACCAAAGATCAACTGAATTGAATTAGCGAAACCAAAGTTATGAGTTGAATCGTCCGTATGCCACAGAAAACTGAATTTTCTAAGTCCAAAAAGGGGCGTAACTCTGGAAAAAATGGGCGGACGAAAGTTATGGGGACATCTTGTCCCCCCGGCTGGTCTATTAGCATACCAAAGATCAACTGAATTGAGTTAGCGAAACCAAAGTTATGAGTTGAAACGTTCGTACGGACGGAAGGAAGGACATACGGATGGACTCCACTATATACCCCCAAATCTCCATCGGAGATCGGGGGCATAATAAGAATGGTGAGTCATTGCATGCATTTAATTAATATATAAGAATGGTGAGGCATTGCATGCATTTAATCTATATCTATATTTGCGAATGTCTGTCAGACGTCTGTCTGTCTGTGTTCTATAGAAATTCACAGGGGACCATCTAGATGATGCCAAAGGGGTCTACTAGGAGTAACTTTTTACGAGAAAGATAATGGTCGGGGTTAAAATTTTCTAAAGTGACGCCGTTGTTGTCAGGGGCAGAAAAGGGGGAGGGGCAGAAAAAAAAATTGTCGCCGATTGCCACGAAACTTATATATAATCATCCCCATAATATGAGGAATCTAATGGTGTGTTTTAAATATGGCAAAAGTCACGCCGTTTGCGTCAGGGGTGCCCAGAAGGGGGAGGGGCAGATTTTATTTCTGTCGCCGATTGCCACGAAACTTACTATAATCATCCCCATGATATGAAGAATCCAACGGTGTGGTTTAAATATGTCAAAAGTGGAGTCGTTCGAGTCAGATTTGAACAAAAGGGGAGAGGGGCACCAAAATTGATAAAACTAATTTTAGCGCCGATTTCCACCAAATTTATATGTATTCTTCTTCATGATACAAGGAATCTAATTGTGCGATTTAACAACACCAAATTGTTGTCGTTTGGATGAGAGATTGGGAGGGGGTGGGCACTAAATTTGATAATAAATGGTTTAGTCGCCGATTGCCACCACACTTATACAAAAGCATCCCCATGGTATGAGAAGTCTAATGGTGTGGCTTATATCTGTCAAGTGTGGCCTCATTCGAGTCAGGGGTGTATTGAAAGGGACAGGGGCACCAAAATTGATGCATAATTATTTTGGCGCCAATTTCCACCAAATTGATACATGTTCTTATCCATGATACGAGAAATCTGATTGTGTGATTTAAAGACGCCATAGTGGTGCTGTTTAGGTGAGAGATGGGGAGGGAGGGATTGACACAAAATTTGATTAAAAAAAACATTGTTTAGTCGCCGATTATCACCAAACTTATAAACAATCATCAACATGATATCAGGAGTGTAATTGTGTGGTTTAAGGATGTCACAAGTGGGGCCATTCGAGTCAGTGGTGTATAGAGATGAGAGGGACTTTATATTTATATGTTTATGGCCGATTTCCACCAGATTGATACATATTCTTCTCCGTTATACGAGGAATCTTATCGTGTGGTTTAGACACAACAAATTGGTGCCCTATGGGTGAGAGATATGGGGAACTTCAATTTGATACGAATTTGTATACTCGCCAATTTTCACCAATTTCATATATATGCATCTCTAATCTCTAATGAGACTTACTTAGTGTGTGCAGCTTGAGTCCGAAATAGGGACGGGAGGGTCACCAAAAACGGATACAAAATAGTTTTAGTACCAATTACCATCAAATTCAGACACGTTCTTCTCAAATGATACAATAAATCAAATTGTGCTGTCTGTCTTTCTGTCTGTGTGTTATATATATAACTTCACGTGATACAATCGAAGAGGCAAAAGCTGATACAAATATATTTGGCACTAATTTCCAACAAATTCATACATGTTTTTATCTAATGATATACCATGAATTAAATCACATTTGGTGTCGTTTGCGTCACGGATGGCGAGCAGATATGCACTATCATAGATAAGATTGCTATTCGCCGATATCCACATATAAGTTATATATAGTCACCCAGGCCATCTCCATATCATTTTAAGGAGATTTGGGCATTCACATTTCACAATCTCGACAAATGGTAACACACTTATAAGTCACTTGAACAATTATATCTTCTTAATTGTCATATTTATATGGGGATGGCAATCAGGACATTCACACAATGAGCTAGCAAAAAGAGATACATAGAAGAAGCATTAAACGTATAAACTGAGAGACCTCGAACCGTCAGAGGATTGCATATATATTATAACAAAATTGAGTCTGTTCCATTCAATACAGTTTCCACACAAAAAGTTACAATTTGTCAGGATATATGGAAGGCCTGTTCAAAAATAGTGGTCACAGTGTGCAGTAATATATAGTTTCTTCTGATATACAATAAAATGCAGTTAGTATAGCACATGACTTTTCAGGATCCTCCCAATACTGACATCTGACAAGGGGTTTAGAACAGACTCATCGACTGCCATAAACAACTCAAAATCTCACTCTATGTCTGGCAAATGTAGCTGATATGCCCGCGCAGCAACATTTCGTTGAAACTGAGAATATTTAGCCAATATATAGCACCATGAACAGAGGAGCACCTGGAAATTTCTTTAAAACATCTGTATCTTCATGGAGATATTATAGCCAGGTATCCTCGAGATCTTAGTCCAACCCACTAGATTGATTGATGCATCTCAATATGTAAAACCCAATTGTCATCTTTTATTTATGCGAACTAATGTCTTTATGATGTCCATGTATCATATTATAACGTCTGACGTATACGCAGTTGTAAATAAATAAATACTTCATTATTGGTGGAACGGATTAATCGCGATAAACAGAATGACAATTGACAAGGTGGGCCACTACTTATATTCCATGACTGTAATAATCATGTTTTGTGATGCTATTTGAATATACAATTTATGAGAAAACGTATAACACTTTGAACACTTTGAACAAGAGTGTTCTCTATTCCCAACAAATATCCACAGCATACAGATGGTTTCACATCGCATTAACCTGTGCAACGCCGGGTAACCCAGCTAGTTAATATATAAGAATGGTGAGTCATTGCATGCATTTAATTAAT
Source organism: Siphonodentalium dalli (assembly GCA_032622095.1). Classification (NCBI taxonomy): domain Eukaryota; kingdom Metazoa; phylum Mollusca; class Scaphopoda; order Gadilida; family Siphonodentaliidae; genus Siphonodentalium; species Siphonodentalium dalli. The sequence goes on along the minus strand of CP136061.1, from coordinate 257,422,001 downwards.
ATATAAGAATGGCGAGTCACTGCATGCATTTAATTAATATATAAGAATGGTGAGTCACTGCATGCATTTAATTAATATATAAGAATGGTGAGTCATTGCATGCATTTAATTAATATATAAGAATGGTGATGTCAATTTGAATTAATGTTCGTAAAAAATAGCTAGTTTGAGCAAGATTATTCTCAATTTCTATTTCATCACCCTAACCAAAGTGTTTCACATCACTTTGAGTAAAACAGGCAGGCAATGCTTTCCGATGAATGGCAACAAGCCATATTTCCGACTAAATCCTGAAATGTTACCCATAATTCTGATGTGGTTAAGGAGTCGATTATTTAGGGCATTACTGCAGCTTTTAGTACCTGATTGAACCCTTTTACGAAGAAAATAGAAATGTTTTAGAATTAAATCTGAACAGAAGGTAATTGCAGAGAAGCCCCATGAATGTTAGGGCTTGTAATGTTCTGGTGATTAGAAGGCACACAGAATGTGGCAGCAAACGTCAACAGGAATTATAATACCTCTATTGGGAGGAGATTTTGAGGACAGCATTATAAGTACCAGCATATTGATACAGCAAACCTATTATCTCCTGCTCCAGTAGTGTTTCGAGATATTATAGGCAGGAAATTACCTAAATCAATATGAGCTTGGATGTTTAAAGGCACTAATGGTGGTCTGAAGCTTTCCATTATATCCATATTATTAAAGTCGGTCTCAGAAATACAATATTTAGAGAAATGGTGTTCATCACTTCATATTGAGAATGGTTTCTAGGCTACTTTTCGATGAGGAATTTCATGATGCCGGCAGATTTTTGCAAAAAGGTGCCCAAGTTGGGATTTATGGGCCTAAACCAGCCATTTTCCCCTAGATTTCACCACAATAAAAAATATATTTCGATTCAATTCACTTAAAAGATTGTATTAATGCTCATCATTTTCAAGTAATTTTTTTTGTTAAACAACCAAATTTAAGGTTTTAGCAGCCTGAACCCCAATTTTTGTGATTCAGCCCTGAATCCCAGAATGCATGTACTCCAAAAAATAGTTATTTTTTCTCCCAATAAGTTAAATTGTAATAATATTGATAGCCATTGTTCCATTTTTAACAGTTCTAAGTGCTAAAATCAGGGTTTTAGGGGCCTGAACCCCAATTATGTTGCTTTTGTTATATCAATGTCCCTGCCTAGTGTCCAGGATCTAATTAGCTTGATAAATATGCCTGGAAATATAGTATGTCATTTACAGAATGAGGTCCCCAGAGGTTGAATTTAGTGATGCTATCCCAAAACAGAGGGCTAGCATCAGCAAGTTCACCCTCTGGGGACCAGATTCTACTTAGGCCTCATCTTCTGGGAAGTATCTAAAATCTCAAATTAACATTATTTTTAGTTACTTTTTCCATTCTGTTCAGTTTCTATGTCCCCTATTTTGCAGAAGATAAATTGCATAATCGAGGTGAACATTACCAATTTCAACTGGGGAACTTAATATAATCGTATCCCATGTCTCCCATAGCATTAGTTGAGGCCTAAGCGGAATCAGGTTCCCAGAGGGTGAATTTGATGATGCTAGTCCACCATAAAATATAGCATCACTAATTTCGTCCTCTGGGGACCTCATTTTGCAAATGACAGACACACTATTTCAAGGCTTGTAAAAAACCTAAATGTCATTCCTTGTTCGGGTGCGTGAAACTGGTAAGTTAGCATTCAGCACTATATGCCAATTGGAGGAATGCAACATTATACTAACACCACCGAAAATCTGAAGCAATCGACGGTATCACTCCATAGAAAACATATTCTGAACTACGCTCAATTGTAAATATTTAATACTGCAATAAACTAACAAACGATTTCACCATCAAACTGCATTTAATTGATACATACAAATAACAGTGTATGTTGTCAATTTAGGTATAATATTTGTAAAAATAACTACTTTGAACAAGATTATTCTCCATTTCTATTTGATCACTTTAATTAGAAGCTACAAATAGATGAACTCTAATTAGATGCAAGTCCAGAATTACTTCCATCCCCCACTGACCCCAAATAGAAGGACATATAGTAACATGTTAAATTAGGACACAGTTAAAATATACCTGTTTTTACCTGACTCTACCCTATGTTTGAGAGTACACCTGTTTTTACCTGACTCTACCCTATGTTTGAGAGTACACAGGGACAGGTACCAGGGTTGTCAAAGTACCGACGGTACCACAACTTTCGGTACCGGTTCCGTACCGATGTTCAGTACCGCAAACCGCGTCGGTATCGGTACTCATTGAGTGGTCTTTTATACTGCAAATAACTTTGGTTTCGTGGGTTCCATCATCAATTATTCGTTAAGTTCGAGGTTTAGTCAAACAACGAAAATAAAAATCGCAACGACATTTACAATTAAGTTGTTGTCTGTGGTGGTTTTTGGCAAGTCTCAAAGGGACGATTTTTAAAAACACGGAATACAGAGTGGAACGAATATAGACATGTATGTTTGACTACTGGGTTGGCTAACATTGTAGGCTTGTATCATATTGTATGGATACATGGTAGTGACGGCCACACAGTGTCACGGGCTCACGGTACACCATATTATTTGTGTGGTAATTAATTAGAGAACTCACTAATCGGCCATAAATTCATAATGCCACCCTATTACTCACATGTTGTAACTTGTAAATTTGTAATTTCATAAATGATGTCACCCAAATTCTGTCTACAGCGGCCAGTTTTCCTAAAAGTTCCGGTAAACTTTCCCTTTTAGTTTGGATAAATGGGGTCAATGGCATCTGCTTAAATTTTGGAGTCGAGCCTTGACCACTTGTCTGAACTTCCGAATCCACTGATATTTTGTGTTTTGTCGACAAATGTTTTTTCATTCCCGTTGTACTTCTCTTCGATCTGGCTATTACAGTATTGCATTCGGCGCATCTGGCTTTCTGCAAGTCATTTTCGTGTGGTATAAAATTATACCAGACGTGACTAGATTTCCTGGATGCCATCGTAATTCGTAAATCACAACTTGACAGAGTAACAGACTCCTCTCAAAGGCCGCATCAAAGAAATACAATCATCACAAGCTCCCACAAAATGTTGCATTCTGTCAATTTCGTGACAAGTTGTCATAGTGCGCCACGGTGTGCCTTTGATGTTTGAATGTGCTGACGATATAATGTTAACCCATTGCAGTTGGGTTGGGTCTTATGTTGAGCTGCTTAATCAACCCTTTACATTCGTCAAGAGGTATATTAATAGAAATCAACAATCAGTACCAAGAACAGTCGGTACTCGACGTCAGAACCGGTACCGATTTAATTCCTGATTACCGCCGATTCCGTACCGGTACCAGTACCTATTGACAACCCTGACAGGTACCATTTTCAAATGACCAACAACACCATCCATTTGGTGCCTGTCATTTTGACAGGTCGTAAATTTTTTTTTATTTTGAGCCTTGTTGATGAATAAATAATTAAACTATTACTGTCAAAACATTCAACAATTAACAGTGGCCATGCCATTTCATTAAACATGACGACTGTATTACGCATAAATGTAAACAAATAGTCCTTTCTTCGTCCTGAGCAAATCATCAATAAAGAAACGAGTCACTTCATTTAATTTATATGACAATGATGATGATATGGCTAATGAAGATTAGTATGACGAGAGATATGACGATGAAGATAATCAACATGATGATGATGGTGATGCTTATGGTGACAATAATAATGATTACAATGATGGTGAAGTTGATGATGACGAGAACAATCATGATGACGATATAATGACTGCATTGTTAATGACAATGATGATTAAGACGATGATCACATTGACAATGTTAATGACGATAATTATGACGCAGGTAATGACAACTATTTGTAAATTGCACACATACATGTTATGTTTGTAGACTCTTATTTCATGTTAAATCATTAAAGCATTCATGTTTACTGCTGGAAATTTTGATACAAACATTTTTGAAATGCCTGCATTAAGCAAGTTTGTTCATAGTGAGCTGTAACAGTTCTTCAAATCACATTAATTATCATCCTAAAAAACAACATTTCTCTGAGATGCAGAACAATTATATTAGTTAATATGGAGGTATTTAGGGTCAGGGGAATCAAAGAAATGTGTTATCAGGGCCTTAAAGACATATTATGGACTTGTTTGGGTGCGAGAAAATGATAAGTTAGCACCAAGGCGCTATGTCAACCTGGGGAATGCAGCATTCTACTAACATAACCGAAAATTTCAAAGAAATCCATCATCCATCAAAAATGTTTGTATCAAAATTTCCAGCAGTAAACATGAATGCTTTAATGAATTAACATGAATCATTGGATTAGTATTATCTTACATATTGATATAGCATCTAACTTCTTAGTACTCTGATTATTTTGGTACAATCTTTACTTGATGATGAGCGCCACCTGTTTATCTCTGTTTGAGAATATCAAACATGTATGAAGTTAGATGCTATATCAATATGTAAGATAAATGACCACCCATGAGCCAGTTGGTGGTCTAACGCAATACTGTAATAGCCAGATCGAAGGGAAGTACAACGGGAATGAAAAAACATTTGTCGACAAAACACAAAATATCAGTAGATTCGGAAGTTCAGACAAGTGGTCAAGGCTCAACTCCAAAATTTAAGCAGATCCAATTGACCCCATTTATCCAAACTAAAAGGGAAAGTTTACCGGAACTTTTAGGAAAACTAAAATTACAAATTTACAAGTTACAACATGTGAGTAATAGGGCAGCATTATGAATTTATGGCCGATTAGTGAGTTCTCTAATTAATGATATTAATTGTACCATAGAAAACATCATCTGAACTATGCCAATTGTAAATATTTTCATCTCGATTTGGGATGCAACTATCGGCGATAATCTAACATAAATGATTTCGCCATCGAGAGTCATTGCATTTAATTAATATATAAGAATCACGGTGTGTATTGTCAATTTGGATTAATATTCGTAACAAATAACTACTTTGAGCAAGATTATTCTTAATTTCTGTTTTATCACCTACCCGAGTGCTTCACATCACTTTAATTATCACTCTCATGCTAAGAGTTATTAGAGGTTATTTGGTCTTTACCTACATGATAACTGAAATTATGCAGAAATTGTTATTTACCTGTAATATTAGTGGTATAGTAATACAGGTGTAGGTAGTTAGTTATACAGGTGTGATTGATATTGATATTTACCTGTAACATTAGGGTATACAGGTAGTTAGTTATACAGGTGTGATATTCTCAAACAGAGATAAACAGGTGGCGCTCATCATCAAGTAAAGATTGTACCAAAATAATCAGAGTACTAAGAAGTTAGATGCTATATCAATATGTAAGATGAATGACCTGTGACCCATGAGCCAGTTGGTGGTCTTTGACCGTATTCTATAATTAGGAGTATTTTCCATTCCACCTTTACATGAATAATTTGCTTAGTTTAGCAGATGGATCATCTTAACACTTGAACTGCATTGATATTACTATTAGGTTCGTAAAAAAAAATGTATGTTGTTTTATGATTTATGCCAATATGGCAAAGGTGATGTCATACCTGATAACTTAGGACAAGGTACACAAACACCACACCGGCACATCGAGCAGGCAGATAAAAAGCCAGCGTGATAGGTCGACTGACAACCGGAAGGAATGAACCCACGGCTATCTAGATGTCAACAAAAATAGTTAGGATAGTAGAACGGCTGGTTATTCATCTGTTATGTAAATTTTTAAACATGCGATAACAGTATAAGGCATATACATGTATTTATCACATAATTTGGCCATAAAAGCAGTTTCATAATTATCGGTAATAGACGCGTTTAATATCAGCGCGTGCGATGACGTCACGGCGTTCGTCAAATAACTTGCGATCGCTGTAGTTTATGATTGTTGTTTTCGATTAATATTTCGCGTTGCTTCGGGTTTATTTGATCATGTGATAAAAGGTATCTCACACTCGTCCTATTTTATACGTAATTTATCAACCTCGTCCTCTAAATTCTATTTGAACCTCGGTAAACCTCGGCTCAAATCGAATTTAGTGAACTCGGTTGATAAATTCCGTATAAAATAGAAACTCATGTGAGATCCTCTATATATTAACAGGTTATCGTCTTCTGCTGGACGAGTAGTTACTGATAACTATAGTTAAAGGTTGTCGTCTCCCACTGGACGAGTAATTACTCACAAATATAGTTAAAGGTTATCGTCACCCAGTTGACGAGTAGTTACTCTTAAATATAGTTAAAGGTTATTGTCACCCAGTTGATGAGTAGTTACTCACAAATATAGTTAAAGGTTATCGTCTCCCAACTGGACGAGTAGTTACTCTTAAATATAGTTAAAGGTTATCGTCACCTAGTTGATGAGTAGTTACTCATAAATATAGTTAAAAATTATCATCTCCCACTGGACGAGTAGGTAACTCATATAGTTAAAGGTTATCGTCTCTAACTGGATGAGTAGTTACTCATAAATATAGTTAAATGTCATTGTCTCCCACTGGACGAGTAGTTACTCATAAATATAGTTAAAAGTTATCGTGTCCCACTAGACGTCTAGTTACTCATAAATATAATTATTAGGTTCGTAATCAAATGTATGTTGCGCACACAGTCCCGTTACAATAATTGTCACACTGCAAAAGATTCCTGTTGATATGTAATTTATATAGACTTAGATCATACCATGAATCTCTACTCTGGCTAACGCCGTAGAGATCATATTCCACCAGTACAAAACATGGGAACTTTTTTTTAAGTTTTGACAGGGAACCTTATAAAGTCGAAAAAATAACGTGGGGAATGTATTTCTTTGTTAATACCTGTTGCTTAATGATTTATTCATCGGTACGTGACGTTCCCAGCTCGAGATTACATTATTTACGTGACTTTTGAGATCCGATTCAGCGATAAATATTTATTTTATTCCCTGTCACGAAATTCATTGTCTTAAGCAACCAAACGCAGAAGCAATTCTGATTGGTCGATGGCCAAAAGTATAACTTCCCTCAACCGAACCGGTTTCAAAACTGGTCAAGGTCCCCCTGTGTAACACTCACGCTGGATTAATACTCAATATATATATCTACTGTATATTGACATTGATTTGGAATAAAATATTGTTTCGTGCATGAATCGTTTGTATCTGTCTCCTTTGTGAAGAAACTTGTATCCTACGGCCCGCGGTGTCCCCGATAACAGAGAAAACCGTCGCATTGGATTGTGTATTAATCCATCGTGAGTGCTACGCAGGGGGAGCTTGACCCAGAATTGCTTTTGCGTTAGGTCGCTTACGACAATGATTTTCGTGACAGGGAATAAAAATAAATATTTATCGCGGAATCGGGTCTCAAAAGTCACATAAATAATGTAATCTCGAGCTGGGAACTTCACGTACTGATGAATAAATCATTAAGCAACAGGTACATATTAACAAAGAAATACATTCCCCGCATTTTTTCGACTTTATAAGGTTCCCAGTCAAAACTTTCAAAAAGTTCCCCGTGTTTTGTACTGGTGGAATATGATCTCTACGGGCGTCAGCTGGAGTAGAGATTCATGGCATGATCTAAAATAGACTATAATTGGACCAGTTGTGGGGTGAGGGTATGGGAGAGGAGTGGACCAGTCTTAGATGGCGATCAGGTCCACAGTCCAGTCTGCATCCCTAGTATTTTTAAAAGCTTGATCGCATAATCATTTAAGTGTCGGCGCACACGATCCCGATTGTCCCGGATAAATCGGGGACAATCGGGACCATGTGCGCCTAAATTTGGAGCGTTTTTTGTCGGATCCGATTTAATCGGACCGATCAAACTGAGTTTGATTTCATCAGGAAAATCCGACTCGTGACGATGGCAACGCACGTGTTTTGCTTGTCACATGACCGTCACATGACCAAAACCTCATTCAAAATGTCGGAATAGTTAGCGGCGACCGCTATTCGAAATTAAATCAAGAATTCTGATCGACCGACATGGAAAAACAGCTGGTAGACCTGTGGGCAGAAAAAGAGTGCCTGTATAATAACTGCAACAAGAGGACGGCAGCTGTGGAAAGGTCTGTATTACGCCAATTTACGGCTATTGCTCGTGACCTCAATATATTATTAATAATAATATATTTATTTAGTTTATTATTAATAAATATTAGTCTTTAGAAATACATATTAATATAAATTACCATGACTAGGTACAGTAACTGGCTAGATAAGCTGACCACACAAGTTGGCTATATACTAGTGACCATAGCATGCATATGACCGGAGTGAAAAACCGACTTGTGTGCGCTGATCCCCAGATTTTATCGGGCCCGATTTATCCGGCAGCCGGATTTAACCGGGCACAATCGGGATATTGTGCGCCGACATTGTGCATCATTGTAAAGTGGAAACTCTAACAGAGATATATTAAAGTGGTCAAAGAAACTTTTAGCAAAACAAAAATAATGTTCTATAGATGATGAACCAGACACAGACAGACACACGGACGGGATGGACAGACACACGGACAGCTTGACACATGGCTCGACAGACACACGGATGGACGCCCAGACACACGGACGGGAAGACAGACACACAGATGGAATCCATTTTATATCCCTTCATTTCTGTGGGATAATTAGCCGCTTAGTTTAGGTACGGTAGCTCATGACCTACTAATTAGAATTTATTATTACACCAGATTACACATCACCCTATATACAGCATCTATTGTTATACACCAGATTACACATCACCCAATATACAGCGTCTATTGTTAGAGGTTTATCTCTATAGTAAGACGATATAAGGTTGCAGCAAATTTATTGGAAAACGAACATCAGCCTGGATTTAGTGTGTCTCAAATTTGCAGAATGAGGTCCCAAGAGGGTGAATTTAGTTACAAAATTCACCCTCCGTGAATGTAATTCTGCTTATGCCTCAACTGTTATGGTGACCTTGGATCAGAATGCTGTTCCCAAGATGAAGCTGGCGATGTTCACCCTCGTTTATGCATTTTATCTTCTACAAATTAGAGAATATAGAAACTGAACAGAAGTGTTCATTTGAGACTAAATACCTCCCAAAAAAAAGAGGCCCATAAATAATGACATCCCGAGAGGGTGAATTTGGTGATGCTAGCCTGCTCTGCGGGTTAGCATCACTAAATTCACCCTCTGGGGACCCCATCCTGTAAACATCAGACACACTAAATCACGTCTTGGGGAAAAATTTAATATATTGAGGGAACAAATTACTTTTGAAAATCCATACAGATATTGACACGATCCTCAGGGTGAATTAAATTATGACTGATATTATGTGATATAAGGTTTGGTGAGAAGTCGTACATAAACTGAACACCATCTGCAAAACAAAGATTGCAATTTCGGTAAAAAAGTTGTACACGGGTTCATAAACAAACTATTTAAGTTGGTGTCACAAAACTAGGGTATAACAACCAGAATATTGTATAACGTATACATGGTACAGGGTATAACATACATGGTACAGGGTATAACATAACTGGAATAGGGTATAACATATCCGATACAGGGATTAACATAACTGGAATAGGGTATAACATATCCAGAACAGGGTATAACATATCTGGAATATGGCATAACATACATGGTACAGGGTATGACATAACCAGAACAGGGCATAACATACCCAGTATAAATAAATGTCATGGATTTTCAATTTGCAAGAAATCAATGACAATTTCCATCTTCATTGTCCGCATGAAACTCAAATCATCGAAGCTTAATGAATCATTAGACTGCAATAAAAGTTCAATTTCTTCCAGGTATGAACTGATATGACGATAACAAGAAGGCACGGGAGTTAAAGCGGCTGCCTTGATTATAATGAGGAATGCTGCTAACTGCCTGCGATGTTCCATTAGGGGATCCGGAAACATTGGCAGGATAAGCTGAAGTTTAAATAATGATGACAAACAGAAGCATAGAAGGTCAGGTATTGTATCGTAGTATTATCTTTCCTCACATATATATGCATTATAAAGGGACATAGCACCCAAATTGGCCAAAATTTAGGAATATTATTGAAAAAAAATATATAAATAAAAAAAACACATACATCTGCCGACGACCGACAATAGTTTTTTTCTGGCATGTTCCCTCAACAAAATAATTAATTTTCTCGGCCTTATAGAATGGTTACGTAAGAAGTCTTACATTATAAACTGAATACCATGGAGTTGGTGTCACCTACCTAGGGTATAACATACCGGGTATAACTGTCATGCATTTTCAATTTGCAAGAAATCATTGATAATATAAATTTCGATCTTCAATGTCCGCATGCAACTCAAATCATTGAAGCTTAATGAATCATTAGACTGCAATAGAAGTTCAATTTCCTCCTGGTATGAACTGATATCACAATAACAAGGAGGTACGTGAGTGAAAGCCGCTGCCTTGATTATTATGAGGAATGCTAGCTAACTGCCTGCGATGTTCCATTAGGGGATCCAGAAACATTGGCAGGATACGCTGAAGTTTAAATAATGATGATAAACAGAAGCATAGAAGGTCAGGTATTGTATCGTAGTATTATCTTTCCTCACATATATATGCATTGTAAAGGGACAAACCACCCAAACCAACCAAAAGTTAGGAATATTATTGAAAAATTATAATAAAAAAAAATACATCAGCCGACCGACAACTATATTTTTTTATGGCATGTTCCCTCAACAAAATAATTAATTATCCTCGGCCTTACAGAACGGTTAGGTGAGAAGTCTTGCATTATAAAATGAATACCATTAGGTTGCAATGGTGTCACCTACCTAGGGTATAACATACCGGGTATAACTGTCATGCATTTTCAATTTGCAAGAAATCAATGATAATTTCCATCTTCATTGTCGGCATGAAACTCAAATCATCGAAGCTTAATGAATCATTAGACTGCAATAAAAGTTCAATTTCTTCCTGGTATGAACAGATATCACAATAACAAGGATGCAAGGGAGTGAAAGCCGCTGCCTTGATTATAATGACGAATGCTGCTAACTGCCTGCGATGTTCCATAAGGGGAAATATTGCAGGAGCCCACATAACACCCGTAAGGTAATTGAAACCCTCATCACACTATATTAACGACAGCATTAAGGACAGAACTCACAGTTGGATCACAACAGAAACTTCATTCATTATTTATGGTAACTTTAAATGGAATTAATGGCAATTTGTTTTCTCGGTGTGTTTCTCGCGAGCATTCACACTCTATAATGCATGGAAATTCCAACCCAAAAACCAGCCTAAAGAATTCAAATTGGAAGAAGATTATGAGGGAGAAATTGATTTATCAGGGAGAAGTCATAAAGGTGGAAGTTCATTTAGGTGATCCAAAAAGTACAATGAATACAAGAGCCCATTTATATTAATTACCATGTTAATGAGTAAGGACACCATTATAGTCTGTAAATCCACTTAGCCCATTTATATTAATTACCATGTTAATGAGTAAGGACACCATTATAGTCTGTAAATCCACTTCAAATATGCTGTTTTGAAAAATACAAACTGGTATGGTCACTTCCCTTAGAAATATAGGGAGAATTAAGTGGCACATTTTAGGGAGAAGATATCTCACAAGTCACCCTCTAGGCTGGTCCCTGTTTCACAAGTCACCCTCTAGGCTGATCCCTGTCTCACAAATCTAGGCTAGTCCCTGGTTCAATGGGGGCAGTGCAGGTAGAAATTTTGAAGTGTACAATGCTGCCCTCTCCCACCCCACAGCCCTCCTCCCACCACACCCCCGCCCACCCCCCCCCCCCCCCCCCCCAAATGGAGACCCTCTAGCCAGGTCTCTGATTTGAAGTACAATAAAGTATATATTTGGAGTACACACTGAAAGATATATTTGAAGTACCACTGACTGATATATTTGAAGTACCACTGACTGATATATTTGAAGTACACACTGAATGATATATTTGAAGTAACACTGAATGCCAGGATTTGAAGTATACACACTGAAAGATATATTTGAATTACCACTGACTGATATATTTGAAGTACCACTGACTGATATATTTGAAGTACCACTGACTGATATATTTGAAGTACCACTGACTGATATATTTGAAGTACCACTGACTGATATATTTGAAGTACACACTGAATGATATATTTGAAGTAACACTGAATGCCAGGATTTGAAGTACACACTGAATAATATATTTGAAGTAACACTGAATGCCAGGATTTGAAGTACACACTGAATGATATATTTGAAGTAACACTGAATGCCAGGATTTGAAGTACACACTGAATGATATATTTGAAGTAACACTGAATGCCAGGATTTGAAGTACACACTGAATGATATATTTGAAGTAACACTGAATGCCAGGATTTGAAGTATACACACTGAATGATATATTTGAAGTAAAGCGGTGGTAATAATGATACTTAAGATGCCAGCCATACTTATCCTGGGCTATAAATATGGAAATGGAAGGCTTCAGGCATGATATCTCGCAATCTATACTTATCTTGGGCTATACATATGGAAATGGAAGGCTTCAGGCATGATACCTCGCAATCTATGTCACCACTAGATGGTGTATATGCTTGATTTAACCCTTTACCCAACAAACCGGCCAAAACCGGCCAAATAAAGCTTCAACAGCCTAAAATATCTTGGGTCTGTCTCAATAAAACCATACAAATATGGATATCATTGGAACCGGTTCATTGACCACATTGTGATAGTTACAGTTATGCCCTGTGCCAATGCATTCTCTTATATATGCGAGTCGACCATAGGTCGCCTCGCATATATAAGAGAATGCATTGGCCTAAAAAAAATCTTTTTTTAACACTTTTTACCATTTTTTCTTACATTCTTTAACAATTTTATAATTTTTAATGTGTTAAGCCAATGCATTCTCTTATATATGCGAGGCGACCTATGGTCGACTCGCATATATAAGAGAATGCATTGGCACAGGGCCCTTCTGTTGGGTAAAGGGTTATCCTGGGCTATACATATGGAAATGGAAGGCTTCAGGCATGATACCTCCCAATCTATGTCACCACTAGATGGTGTATATACTTGATTTAATCAAGTGTCTGCTAGTCTTATCTTCAATCTGCAGACCTCCAGAAATATTTAAATTAAATCAAGAAAACATTAGATACAACATAAACTCACTATAAACTGATTAATTTGTCCACTCAGACAAGGAAACTGACTGATCTGCACCTACAGTAATGCCCTAAATAATCCACTCCTTACCACAGCAGAATTATGGGTAACTGTTCAGGATTTAGTAGGAAATATGGCTTGTTGCCATTCATCGGAAAGCTCACTGAGAGCTTTCCGATGAATGGGAACAAGCCATATTTCCGACTAAATCCTGAAAAATTACACATAATTCTGATGTGGTTAAGGAGCCGATTATTTAGGGCATTACTGTAGAACTTGGGAGTAAATCATCAAGAAAACTGACTGTTCTGTCATAACCCTTCAATGACTGGAGCTTTCTGAAATTTTGCTAAAACCCTGTACCAATGCATTATCTTATATATGAGAGTCTCCCATAGGGAGCCTCGCATATCATAATATAAGAGAAAATATTGGCCTAGCAATATTTACATTGACCTTGTAAGCCAGTGCATTCTCTTATATATGTGAGGCTCCCTATGGGATATTTGCATATATACGATAATGCACTGGCACAGGATCTTTAATGCTGCACCAGCGCAGCTCCCGTTATGAAAGGGTTAACGATGCTTAATCACTTCCTGGCAACAATCCCAACAGCAAGAACAAAATTTCTATGGAACTACTTTTCAAGGCACGTTTCAACTACAGTAATGCTCTAAATAATCGACTTCTTAATCACAGCATTATGGGTAACTTTTCAGGATTTAGTCGGAAATATGGCTTGTTGCCATTCATCGGAAAGCTCTTGGGTTACTGCTCTAAATAATCGACTTCTTAATCACAGCATTATGGGTAACTTTTCAGGATTTAGTCGGAAATATGGCTTGTTGCCATTCATCGGAAAGCTCTTGGGTTACTGCTCTAAATAATCGACTTCTTAATCACAGCAGAATTATGGGTAACTTTTCAGGATTTAGTCGGAAATATGGCTTGTTGCCATTCATCGGAAAGCTCTTGGGTTACTGCTCTAAATAATCGACTTCTTAATCACAGCAGAATTATGGGTAACTTTTCAGGATTTAGTCGGAAATATGGCTTGTTGCCATTCATCGGAAAGCTCTTGGGTTACTGCTCTAAATAATCGACTTCTTAATCACAGCAGAATTATGGGTAACTTTTCAGGATTTAGTCGGAAATATGGCTTGTTGCCATTCATCGGAAAGCTCTTGGGTTACTGCTCTAAATAATCGACTTCTTAATCACAGCAGAATTATGGGTAACTTTTCAGGATTTAGTCGGAAATATGGCTTGTTGCCATTCATCGGAAAGCTATCGGGTTACTGCTCTAAATAATCGACTTCTTAATCACAGCAGAATTATGGGTAACTTTTCAGGATTTAGTCACCGAGAGCTTCCGATGAATGGCAACAAGCCATATTTCCGACTAAATCCTGAAAAGTTACCCATAATTCTGCTGTGGTTAAGAAGACGATTATTTAGGTCATTACTGTATAAGTACCGAAAAATACTGTAAAGAATAACAAACCACACAACAAAATCATATAATAAAACATCGGGCATTAATTAAATGTTAAGGGTCCAATTAGTGTTTTTGTTGGAACAGCTTGATTTTGGAATATGATCGCCAATGAGTTCCCGATAGGACTACTATAGAAGACTATCCGCCCACTATCACATGACATATCTTCTAGCTTGCCCCACTCAACTCCCTGTATTTCAATTAGAATACTGTTGTAGCCACTTTTATGGAGTAATAGTTTTTGTGTTCTTGGTCCCGTAGATTCCAGATCGCGTGTTTGTTCAGCGTAGCCACAATCACATCATGATCACTTTTTCCAAATTTTAACCCTTTACCCAACAGAACGGCCCTGTGCCAATGCATTCTCTTACCATAGGTCGCCTCGCATATATAAGAGAATGCATTGGCTTAACACATTAAAAATTATAAATTTTTTAAAGAATGTAAGAAAAAATGGTAAAAAGTGTTAAAAAAAGATTTGTTTTAGGCCAATGCATTCTCTTATATATGCGAGGTGACCTACGGTTGACTCGCATATATAAGAGAATGCATTGGCACAGGGCATAACTGTAACTATCACAATGTGGTCAAGGAGCCGGTTCCAATGATATCCATATTTGTATGGTTCTATTGAGACACACCGAAGATATTTTAGGCTGTTGAAGCTTTATTTGGCCGGTTTTGGCCGTTTTGTTGGGTAAAGGGTTAAAATTGACTTGAGTTATCAAGTCATCTCGATTAGAAATTATTAAGTCTAGTAGATTATATTTCTGGTTTTCCCTGTGTCTCATGGGTTCAGAAATAAGTTGTGACAAAAAACAATTCCTGAGACATTCAATGAATTTATCACCTTGTTCGCTAGTCTGTGGAAAGAATGATTCCCACTTTATGTCAGGGAAGTTAAGTCTCCCATGATCAAAAGGAAATCGTGTTTGACTGTTTTAGTGACTTGTATCAAATCGTTCAACTTGTAGTATTTTCAGCGGTTGTTGTTGGACTTCTATAAACGCCTCCAATTATATATAGTACGGTCTCACATTTTGTTTTTGTCCACATACACCCTGTTGATTCCACGAAATTTGCTGCATCTAGCTGAGTGCATAGTTGCTTTAAGAGATTAGTGCATATATATTATAATTCCCCTCTCAGGCGATTTATTTATAAACATGTCACATTGTTCTTGGTGTTTTTCGGGAAGACTTGATGCACATGACAGCTGGCCTTTCTTTCTGAACGGTAAGGAGTATAGTTCATCGCGTTTATTCATTAGGCAGTGTACATTGATGAATATAACATTGGTGGATATAACATTGGTGTATATAACATTGGTGTATATAAGTTGACGAGTAGCCGTATAAATGACGCATATTTTCCGTTGTTGTATTTGAGTTGCTATTAATTTATGATTTTTTTTTTGGGTTGAATTTTTTTTGGGTATGCTTAAGCATGCTATAGCGAATTTAAAAACAACCTGGTTAAAACCTTAGTGGCATGTTATAACTCAAAACTATCACCAAGTATTCATAGTAATAATTTTGTTGCCCATGAAAAACGTAAGATTCCCTGGCACTAAACCTACAAAATAAGTCTGTTAATGAATATAAGAAAAAATTATTAAAATTGTAAAAAATTGTAAAAAATAATAACAAATGATGAAAAATTGTTAGGCCAATGCATTCTCTTATATATGCGAGGCGACCTATGGTCGACTCGCATATATAAGAGAATGCATTGGCACAGGGTGTATGGGTTGATACAAAAATCGGACTTGGCACTGAAAGGGTTAAGGGCCGAATTTTACCTTCTGCCCTGCTGCCAAGACAGTAACTCTGAATATTGTTTATCGATCCTTTCGCAACTGTCTCCATAACTTCAGCCAATTTTTGTTTGTCGTGTTCTTTACGATCATCTGCTCGAACTTCCAGAATATTAGATAATTAAGTTTCTCTTCTTCTTTTCGTGCTCATCCGTTTCCTTTAACCCTTTACCCAACAAACCGGCCAAATAAAGCTGCAACAGCCTAAATTATCTTGGGTTTGTCTCAATAAAACCATACAAATATGGATATCATTGGAACCGGCTCATTGACCTGTGCCAATGCATTCTCTTATATATGCGAGTCGACCATAGGTCGCCTCGCATATATAAGAGAATGCATTGGCCTAAAAAAAATCTGTTTTTAACACTTTTTACCATTTTTTTCTTACATTCTTACAATTTTATAATTTTTAATGTGTTAAGCCAATGCATTCTCTTATATATGCGAGGCGACCTATGGTCGACTCGCATATATAAGAGAATGCATTGGCACAGGGCCGTTCTGTTGGGTAAAGGGTTAACTCCAGCCATTTCAAGTTGTTTTTTTCGGAATCATATGTGATAAAATGGATCTCACATTTGTCGCAATTCTATACATAATTTATTAACCTCGTCTACTAAATTTGGATTCGATCCTTGCTAATTAAAGCTTGGCTTGAATCATATTTAGTGCACTGAGTTAAAGTGATGTTAAACACTCCGGTATGGTTATCAAATAGAAATGGAGAATAATATTGTTCAAAGTAGTTATTTTTACAATAATTATATCTAAATTGACAACACACACCGTCGTTCTTATATATTAATTAAATATTTGTGACTGCCGATCGCGAAATGTTTTTGTTAGTTTATCGCCGATAGATGCGTCCCGATTCAAGTAGTAAATATTTACAATTTAGCGTAATTCGGACAATGTTTTCTTTGGAGTGGTACGGTCTATTTGCTTGAGATTTTCGGTGATGTTGGTAGAATGCTACATTCCTCAAGTTGGCATAGCAACTGAATTCTTACTGATCAGTTTCACGCACCTGAACAAGTACATAATATGTCTTTAACCTTTCAGTGCCAAGTCCGATTTTTGTATCAACCCATATACCCTGTGCCAATGCATTCCCTTATATATAAGAGAATGCATTGGCCTAACAATTTTTCATTTGTTATTATTTTTTACAATTTTTTACAATTTTAATAATTTTTTCTTATAATCGTTAACAAAACTTATTTTGTAGGTTTAGTGCCAGGGAATCTTACGTTTTTCATGGGCATCAAAATTATTACTATGAATACTTGGTGATAGTTTTGAGTTATACATGTCCCTAAGGTTTAAGCCAGTTTGTTTTTAAATTCGCTATAGCATGCTTTTAAGCATACCCAAAAAAAATTCAACCCAAAAAACAAACCAAATCTAAAAAAAACAAAAATGTAAATTAGGGCCGATGAGATCGGCCCCTGGCACTGAAAGAGTTAATAAATTCTGTATAGGGTTGCGACTCATTAGAAATCCTCTATATCTGTCAGTCCAAAGTGGCTACAGGGGTCGATTTAATTTTTTTAATTTGTAGATCTTTGTAGAGCATTTTGCAGCACTAGGTAGATTTTGTATAGAATTCCCTACCAATACATGTTTTTCATTGTAAAATGATTAGCAGAAATTGGAAATTGCTATAAGAATCCAGTAAAATCAGTCCTGAATAGCTAGTTCTCAAGAACTTGTAGTATATACAATTTTACCCTATCAACTAAAATGGGTTCACAATTAATTTAAATATGAATTCATTGGAAGTACCAACCAGTCCAAAATGGCTAGTTCACAAGAACTTGTCTACAATTTAACCCCATCGGCTAAAGTGGGATCCCAATTTACATATAAATTCATTGGATGCCCAAGGTATGTACATTTTTAAATCCATCAATCTCGCCCACACAAATGTCGAATCGAGGAGTCAAAATCAATGATTTGAGATTGGAACCTGTGTTTATTTAACAATAAAAAACATGTTGATAACTTCCATCATCAATGATTGGGTGCTGGAACCACTTTCTGCCAGACGTAATAATTAAATTATACCATCTGAATAATTAAAGAGTCACATATGAAGAGTGGCATGCAAGCTGAAGAAATGTGTGTTCTTTCTCATGTGTGTGGGATCAGTGAGATGAGGAAGTGACAAGATGTCAGTTATTCCTCATGTGTGTGGGGGAGTGAGGTGAGGATGTGAGGAGATGTCAGTTATTCCTCATGTGTGTGGGGGAGTGAGGTGAGAGAGTGCAACTCAGGGCACTCCCAGGGGTGGAACCTCAACACGGGCAGCCCAAGAGGTAGGAATGTCAACACATGCAAAAATTGGATGGATTGAAACATATTGTCGGTATGAATTTAGAATATCTTCACACCCTTTATGCAGTAATGAACCCTACACTGAGACCACTACCTTAATTACTCTGATTAAATTACTGTTCATTGCCAATGATTGGTCACCCAGTGAACAAATGTAATATGCCTCAATATGGCTGGAGGCGTCAGGTTACTCCTTTTTCAGAATTTTGCAGATTTCGACAAGGAATCAGTCTATTCA
This sequence comes from Siphonodentalium dalli, assembly GCA_032622095.1. Classification (NCBI taxonomy): domain Eukaryota; kingdom Metazoa; phylum Mollusca; class Scaphopoda; order Gadilida; family Siphonodentaliidae; genus Siphonodentalium; species Siphonodentalium dalli. Next base: position 257,402,897 of record CP136061.1, on the reverse strand, counting down.
ACAAGAGACATTAGGTGTGTGAAATAAACAGACACGAGAGTATAGACAGACGCCAGCTAGATAGTGAAATAAACAGACACAGGAGTCGCAAAAACAATGGCAGACGGGTGAAATAAACAGACACAGGAGTCGCAAAAACAATGGCAGACGGGTGAAATAAACAGACACGTCACATGAGAGTCGCAAAAACAATAACAGACGCCAGCTAGATAGTAGTTTTCATTCACAAAGCAGCTATATCAACTTTGAGATGCAAATCATTCATTAAAATGTAATTTTACTTCCATATGAATCAGAAATTTAGAGAGTTCTTGTCAAATTCCGTGCGATAAACTGGTCCTCGTCTTTGTTCACCGAAAAGTTGAAAACGTAGTAACCTGACCCTTTGTCCCTCAATATGCCTCAACACATAATTATATAGCATGTTTGTTGCTACTTGGTTTTTAATCTACCTGAGAAACCTATACATGTATTATTACATGCCTCAGGTACAAACCGGCCTAGAGGTTTTAAATTAGGAGAAGTCGCTTCTCCCTGTTATCAGGGAGAAGTGGACTGTTATCAGGGAGAAGTGGACTGTTATCAGGGAGAAGTGGACTGTTATTAGGGAGAAGTGGACTGTTATCAGGGAGAAGTGGACTGTTATCAGGGAGAAGTGGACTGTTATCAGGGAGAAGTGGACTTTAATCAGGGAGAAGTGGACTGTCATCAGGGAGAAGTGGACTGTTATCAGAGAGAAGTGGACTGTTATTAGGGAGAAGTGGACTGTCATCAGGGAGAAGTGGACTGTTATCAGGGAGAAGTGGACTGTTATCAGGGAGAAGTGGACTGTTATTAGGGAGAAGTGGACTGTTATTAGGGAGAAGTGGACTGTCATCAGGGAGAAGTGGACTGTCATCAGGGAGAAGTGGACTGTCATCAGGGAGAAGTGGACTGTCATCAGGGAGAAGTGGACTGTCATCAGGGAGAAGTGAACTGTTATTAGGGAGAAGTGCACTGTCATCAGGGAGAAGTTATGATGGCTCAAGTTCAATTTACACCCCAACATCACCATTTTTAATCCAATAAGTATTAACCCTTTACCCAACAAACCGGCCAAAACTGGCCAAATAAAGCTTCATTGCAACAGCCTAAAATATCTTCGGTCTGTCTCAATAGAACCATACAAATATGGATATCATTGGAACCGGCTCCTTGACCACATTGTGATGGTTACAGTTATGCCCTGTGCCAATGCATTATCTTATATATGCGAGTCGACCATAGGTCGCCTCACATATATAAGAGAATGCATTGGCCTAAAAAAAATCCTTTTTTTAACACTTTTTACCATTTTTTCTTACATTCTTTAACAATTTTATAATTTTTAATGTGTTAAGCCAATGCATTCTCTTATATATGCGAGGCGACCTATGGTCGACTCGCATATATAAGAGAATGCATTGGCACAGGGCCGTTCTGTTGGGTAAAGGGTTAAGCCAATGCATTCTCTTATATATGCGAGGCGACCTTTGGTCAACTCGCATATATAAGAGAATGCATTGGCACAGGGCCGTTCTGTTGGGTTTAAGGGTTAATTATACTTCATAATTCCGCTCAGAAATCTTCGAGAATGAGAGTTTTAACATAATCTGTTCGTATAGTGACGTGCCGAGTGAGAGCAATTTTGACAATCTAGAACAAGGGAGTGAATACTGAGGGTGGGAAGTCATTCCCTTATATTTCTTCCCTCCAATATTCATATAATTCCTCTCATCCATCCACAAATGGGAAGATGAGACCTGGAATTAAACTTCATAATTCTGTTCAGAAATAATGTGCATAACCACACAGGTGAATTAACCCTTTCAGTGCCAGGTCCAATTTTTGTATCAACCCATATACCCTGTGCCAATGCATTCTCTTATATATGCGAGTCGACCATAGGTCGCCTCGCATATATAAGAGAATGCATTGGCCTAACAATTTTTCATCAACAGACTTATTTTGTAGGTTTAGTGCCAGGGAATCTTAGTTTTCATGGGCATCAAATTTATTACTATGAATACTTGGTGATTTTTTTGATTTTTTTAGGGCCGATTTTACAGACCGTAATCTAGGGCCGATGAGATCGGCCCTGGCACTGAAAGGGTTAAATATACATGTAGTGGACAAATCTGACCATTAGCAGATGGCTTATAATTCCCGATGATGGCCATGAAAAGCTCTTTCTATGTAAACAAGCCTGCAAATAGCGTGTCTGTCGTTTGCAGAATGAGGTCCCCAGAGGGTGAATTTAGTGACGCTATCCCGCATATAGCGGGCTAGCATCACTAAATTCACCCTCTGGGGACTTCATTCTGCTTAGGCCATCAACTGCTATGGTAGACCTAGAATAAGAATGAAGTTCCCAGTTGAAGTTGGTGATGTTCACCCATTGGGCACCTCGATTATGTATTTTATCTTCTGCAAATTAGGGGATATAAAACTTCCCAGAAGGGAAAAAGTAACTAAAACCAATGTTAATTTGATACAGTAGATACTTCCCAGAAGACGAGGCCTAAGCAGAATGAGGTCTCCAGAGGGTGAATTTGGTGATGCTAGCCCGCTATGCGGGATAGCATCACTAAATTCACCCTCTGGGGACCTCATTCTGCAAATGACAGACAGACACGTTATTTGCAGGCTTGATCACCGAGTCCATAATAATAAGAATCCTGGCTAACAATTCTTATAATCTTATCGACAAATCAGAATCTGATTCCAGTCGGATGGCAAGGTGTTCTTTGCACCATGTTAAGTACCTGAGCTGTGCAGATCTCGGAAATGTCAGTGTGTATTGCCCCTAGTACACTGTGAGGGAGCTCTCAACATAAGCTATGTTAACACTCTCATTGCCATCATATTTCTTAAATTGGTGGATGAGAGGTGGAATTACAGTTATATGTCCTACATAATCAACTTCTAAACCACAGCAGAATTATGGGAAATTTTTCAGGATTTATCAGCTGATTTAGCCATAAATATGGCTTGTTGCCATTCATCGTAAAGCTCTAAGTCAGAGCTTTCCGATGAATAGCAACAAGCCATATTTCCGACTAAATCCTGAATAAAAGGTCAGCCGACCAGTGTCCCCCGAAAACGTGGCATGTCGATGCCGCTTTGTTAAAGAAATTAAAATGTTGAAAAGGGTTAATAACTCCATAAACAAATAATTTTTCCGTCATCTATATACATGCTGCACATCTCCAATATGTGGGTAACAATACTCGGAAGTTTCAACTATCTACGATCAAAACTGTAGGAGGAGTTGATTACACCATGAAGGTACCCTCATACAGATAATTATAAAAAATTTTGAAATATTCTAAGTCGAAAAGGGTTAATAACTCTGTCAAAAAATAATTTTTCCGTCATCTATATACATGTAGCACATCTTTAATATATGGGCAACAATATTCTGAAGTTTCAAATCTAAAGATTGAAATCTGTAGGAGGAGTTGTTACACCATGAAGGTACCCTCATACTGAAAATTATAAAAAATGTTGAAATTTTCTAAGTCAAAAAGGGTCAATAGCTCCGTCAAAAAATATTTTTTCGTCCTCTATATACATGTAGCACATCTTCAATATATGGGCAATATTCTGAAGTTTCAAATCTCTGGGATGAAATCTGTAGGAGGAGATGATTACACCATGAAGGTACTCAAAAGTGTGATGGACGGATGGACCAACGGACGTACCAACAAATGGGTAGATATGTGGCTAGAAATGGTAATGTGGCTTTAGTTTTTATGTGGCTTCTCAAGTAGCCATAAAATTTTAAGTGGCTATCAAGTAGTAGATAGTGATAAAACTCCAGATTATGGATTCATAACATGTTGGAATTATAGCAGAAGAAGCTGATTAAAACTCAAAAACTTGCTCACAGCAACTGGGACAGTGGAATAGGAGAAACGGACAGGTCCGTGATTGGGTGGCTAGCCACATAAATGTCTTGTCAGTGTCCGACATCTCCTATTGACGGGTCATGGATGTCTAAATCGATGGACTTTTTGTTCTCCAAATTTTGAGTGACTACAAAATTAAATAAGCTGATTAGGCCAAATAGATCATTTTAGAACATCCATCTGAAAGCTGTTACGTGGCTAGCCACGCAACGGAAGTTATGCACATAAATATCCATTTTACACAATCTTAGCCACATAAGTAGTCATTAGTAAACACGGACGGACGGACGGACAGAGCCCATTTCTATAGTCCCCCGAAAATAAATTTTTCGGGGAACAAAAATTACCCATAATTCACCTGTGGTTAAGGAGTCGATTATTTAGGGCATTACTGTATATTAACAAATGATCAGCTCACACAAAGTGTTTTGTGGGTAATATCACATTCATACTATTATTATACTATACTATTAGTATATTCTTGAGGGAATTCATAGTTTGGTAACTTTTATTTCTAAATTATACTACAATATTACCGTCATCAAGCAGCCTTTTTAACCTCTTTGCTGCTAAATGACGTTATGTGCTAGACTGTTATTGCCATTTTCAGTGGGAAATTATAACGGGAATATCACAACCATAAAACTGACTCAGTTGATAGGCTATTATCGTTCACAATCGTGGAACATCATACACTGTTTGAAACACAGTTATTCCAATGCACCAAGTTCGAGTTATGTATAATGGCCTACTGTTTGTATTCTGAAGTAGGTCCGTATAATACCTACGGACCATATAGCACACAGCGTGCACTTTTACATCCATAATAGTTACGGATGTCATAGCAGCGAAGAGGTTAAATCTGTATTGACAAGATGCTTTTAAAATACAGTGCTTTAATAGTGCTTACACCCATCTAAAAGTCAGCCAATCTCAATGATAATCACTATAAAGGAGCTAAAGTCTTTACATGAGAGTCTGAGACACAACCTGCAGGCGTATTAAATTATATTAACATTAGTATACTGATGTCCTATGAGCCCCAATTTGTTATTCCCTTGCATATTAAAGGTCATGTGCACATGACTCATTTGATCTCTCAAAAATCATAACAAGGTTTTCAAAACTTAAATTTTCAAGAAATTGGGTTATGACTTGAAACTAACAGATCCTGTGCGAAGCTAGAGTACTAATTACAGTAATGCCCTAAATAATCGACTCCTTAACCACAGCAGAATTATGGGTAACTTTTCAGGATTTAGTTGGAAATATGGCTTGTTACCCATACTTCTGCTGTGGTTAAGGAGACGATTATTTAGGGCATTACTGTACATACGGCGATTTACGTTTCAGTAATTTCAAGTTATTTTATAGGCAAGCATATATTAAATAACAAATGTTTTGTTACGTATATTTTTCGATAAATTTGATATTGTTTCGTTTGTTTCAGTCAGGACTCGCGTAAAAATTGCAAAAGGCTCAAAATATTTATTTTTTATTTTGACAGGCATTAATGGATGGTGCTGGTGATTATTTATATAATTTATAGTAAATTTTGAGGATCCTCATATTGAAGTCAATCATCTTGGTAAATTGGGCAATTTCATAATCTAAATTAGGAAAAAAAGGGATACATTTAGCATTGAGCCTGTATTATTTAATAATCTAAATTAGGAAAAAAAGGGATACATTTAGCATTGAGCCTGTATTATTTCATAATCTAAATTAGGAAAAAAAGGGATACATTTATCATTGAGCCTGTATTATTTAATAATCTAAATTAGGAAAAAAAGGGATACATTTAGCATTGAGCCTGTATTATTTAATAATCTAAATTAGGAAAAAAAGGAATACATTTAGCATTGAGCCTGTATTATTTAATAATCTAAATTAGGAAAAAAAGGGATACATTTAGCATTGAGCCTGTATTATTTCATAATCTAAATTAGGAAAAAAAGGGATACATTTAGCATTGAGCCTGTATTATTTCATAATCTAAATTAGGAAAAAAAGGAATACATTTAGCATTGAGCCGAGGGACGATGGAAAGGGCAAGGGGGGCATACCATATTTTAAGGGCACCTGTCAATATCCGATACTTTTCATAAGTATAACAATAATGATTTAGTATTGGTATATAGACCCCATGATGCACAATACACAACACAGAATGGCATTGTTAGTGTAGCAATATTATAACACAAAACCTATTATTAATATTTTGGGGATTCACAATTCACACTATCTAATTGATACCAGATATGTTACATTATTCACCATGATGTTTATCTAGAGGTTATAATTGATACCAGATATGTTACATTATAATTCACCATGATGTTTATCTAGAGGTTATAATTGATACCAGATATGTTACATTATAATTCACCATGATGTTTATCTAGAGGTTATAATTGATACCAGATATGTTACATTATAATTCACCATGATGTTTATCTAGAGGTTATAATTGATACCAGATATGTTACATTATAATTCACCATGATGTTTATCTAGAGGTTATAATTGATACCAGATATGTTACATTATAATTCACCATGATGTTTATCTAGAAGTTATAATTGATACCAGATATGTTACATTATAATTCACCATGATGTTTATCTAGAGGTTATAATTGATACCAGATATGTTACATTATAATTCACCATGATGTTTATCTAGAAGTTATAATTGATACCAGATATGTTACATTATAATTCACCATGATGTTCATCTAGAAGTTATAATTGATACCAGATATGTTACATTATAATTCACCATGATGTTTATCTAGAAGTTATAATTGATACCAGATATGTTACATTATAATTCACCATGATGTTTATCTAGAAGTTATAATTGATACCAGATATGTTACATTATAATTCACCATGATGTTTATCTAGAAGTTATAATTGATACCAGATAATTATTGTTACATTATAATTCACCCAGATATTTATTTATAAGTTATAAATGACATCACCTTGGACCATCTGGGTTAAAATGAGTAACAAGGAAGTAAGATTGTGCCATTAATTTACAAGCTTATACAGGGACACTGGTTGGAGTACTGGCAAAGGGCAATAGTGCCCCTCCCCTGTACCCTCCTTGAATGAGAGCATAGAATCCCATGCCCCCTGCTCTGGTGCCCCTGCTAGTGCTACGAAGGATAGTCCCTAAATTCAGTATTCTCCCATTTCCTTTGAAATGAGGCGGTATAAAAATAGCACCTCTTGTTTACTATATATACATGAGCTCTTGTTGCAGACAGCGATAAACGCGCTAAAGGACCTGGATATAAAAGGCTTCCCCCTGCAAATTAAAGTATCTGTTTCATGATGATGAGGAACAATCTGAGCTCGGAAGACAGCATTACCGAAGAGAATCAATACGCCCTAATGAGTACAACGTGACACGTTCATCCTCAATGTTGTTATATTATTCAAGTGTTGCTAGGAATGCTGCAGAAGCGAGGGTCATGCATGCAGCCCTAAACCACGGGTGTGCACACAAGCAATGCTTTTTCTTGGGTACACATTGTGTAGTATATCACAGGGACACTAAAATAGTCAACTATATATTAAAGTGTCGAGTCCAATATGACTTTTCACCACAACCAGGACAAGTACAAGAAAAACACATACTGTACATCATTGTATAATGACATTTTTATTATCCATCTGTATGTTTATCCAAATTTTGGGAATAAAACTGTTGTTTTTGGTATTTGTCGGCGCTTAATTCTCTATAAAAGCCTTATTTGATCATCATAAAGCATGATTTGGAACAGTAAACACAGAAGTTGAAAAAAACTCATTGCAGAAGTGAAACGTCTGTTAAATCCACCAGTTTTGCGTTCGCACCCAATTTCACAGATTCATTTCGCAATAGAGTTAAGTTGTGACGTCACGGAGTCCCGATAAAAAGTCATATTTGCACACTTGGGAGTCCAATATGACTTTCGGGAGTCCAATATGACTTTTTCCCAGATTATAACGTGATGGCTTTTGCCGAATCAGAAATAGTGTTAGTTAAGGGATGGATAATAATAAATATGAACTGAAGATCGACCACTGTCCGAAAAGGCTTATATCAATTAATATTATTTATTATATCAATTAATATTATTTAATATTATTTATTTTGAATATTTTATTATGATATGAGACGATTAATTGGGACACTTTATTTGTCTATTTTTAGAACAGACCATTCGGTTGATACCATATAGCGATAGAGAGCATTAGGCTGTTCCTATGGCTATGCACTGAACATCAAATGTCCCAGATTTATTTGGTGTATTGTTTTAGAACAGTCATAAGCGATGAGCATAATTAACGTTTATTTGTGAAAAATTACACAATAAAATTTCTGGTCTCTATTAACAGTAACCACTATTGTTCGTTAGCTAAACAAACACACCTTTTTAGACCAGAAAATATTTGAAACAAAATCAATATTAATCGATAGAAGCATTTCAGGACAGGAGTCCTCGATTCAGATCTAATATTTTATACCCCGGTAACTATATAAAACATGTTACAGAGATAATCCACCTTTATACCCCGGTAACTATATAAAACATGTTTACAAAGAGATAATCCACCTTTATACCCCGGTAACTATATAAAACATGTTTACAGAGATAATCCACCTTTATACCCCGGTAACTATATAATACATGTTTACAAAGAGATAATCCACCTTTATACCCCGGTAACTATATAATACATGTTTACAAAGAGATAATCCACCTTTATACCCCGGTAACTATATAATACATGTTTACAAAGAGATAATCCACCTTTAACCCTTTACCCAACAGAAGGGCCCTGTGCCAATGCATTCTCTTATATATGCGAGTCGACCATAGGTCGCCTCGCATATATAAGAGAATGCATTGGCTTAACACATTAAAAATTATAAAATTGTTAAAGAATGTAAGAAAAAATGGTAAAAAGTGTTAAAAAAAGATATTTTTAAGGCCAATGCATTCTCTTATATATGCGAGGCGACCTATGGTCGACTCGCATATATAAGAGAATGCATTGGCACAGGGCATAACTGTAACCATCACAATGTGGTCAAGGAGCCAGTTCCAATGATATCCATATTTGTATGGTTCTATTGAGACAGACCGAAGATATTTTAGGCTGTTGAAGCTTTATTTGGCCGGTTTTGGCCGTTTTGTTGGGTAAAGGGTTAACCCTTTGAGTGCCAGGTCCGATTTTTGTATCAACCCATATGCCCTGTGCCAATGCATTCTCTTATATATGCGAGTCGACCATAGGTCGCCTCGCATATATAAGAGAATGCATTGGCTTAACAAATATTTTGCACACCCACAGGGGAAACAAGATCGAGGGTTATGTTGATAAGCTATACACATTAGACAATTAGAATATGGGTTTGATCCGACTATATTTAACTGAGTTTTGATCCGACTATATTTAACTGAGTTTTTTTTATTTTTTTTTACAATTTTTGACAATTTTAATATATTTTATTATATTCTTTAACAGACTTATTGTGTAGGTTTAGGGCCGATAATATCGGCCCCTGGCACTCAAAGGGTTAAGAGAGGTGCGTATATGTTTGTATAGTCTTAAGAGAGGTGCGTATATGTTTGTATAGTCTTAAGAGAGGTGCGTATATGTTTGTATAGTCTTAAGAGAGGTGCGTATATGTTTGTATAGTCTTAAGAGAGGTGCGTATATGTTTGTATAGTCTTAAGAGAGGTGCGTATATGTTTGTATAGTCTTAAGAGAGGTGCGTATATGTTTGTATAGTCTTAAGAGAGGTGCGTATATGTTTGTATAGTCTTAAGAGAGGTGCATATATGTTTGTATAGTCTTAAGAGAGGTGCGTATATGTTTGTATAGTCTTAAGAGAGGTGCGTATGTTTGTATAGTCTTAAGAGAGGTGCGTATATGTTTGTATAGTCTTAAGAGAGGTGCGTATATGTTTGTATAGTCTTAAGAGAGGTGTGTATATGTTTGTATAGTCTTAAGAGAGGTGTGTATATGTTTGTATAGTCTTAAGAGAGGTGTGTATATGTTTGTATATTCTTAAGAGAGGTGCGTATATGTTTGTATATTCTTAAGAGAGGTGCGTATATGTTTGTATAGTCTTAAGTGAGGTGCGTATATGTTTGTATAGTCTTAAGAGAGGTGCGTATAGTCTTAAGAGAGGTGCGTATAGTCTTAAGAGAGGTGTGTATATGTTTGTATAGTCTTAAGAGAGGTGTGTATATGTTTGTATAGTCTTAAGAGAGGTGCGTATATGTTTGTATAGTCTTAAGATAGGTGCGTATATGTTTGTATAGTCTTAAGAGAGGTGCGTATATGTTTGTATAGTCTTAAGAGAGGTGCGTATATGTTTGTATAGTCTTAAGAGAGGTGCGTATATGTTTGTATAGTCTTAAGAGAGGTGCGTATATGTTTGTATAGTCTTAAGAGAGGTGCGTATATGTTTGTATAGTCTTAAGAGAGGTGCGTATATGTTTGTATAGTCTTAAGAGAGGTGCGTATATGTTTTCGAAAAAGTCAAAATATCACCTATATTATCATCAGTTCCAATTAACCCGGTGGCGATTCATCTAACCGAAGAACCACCGATTTACGGCACCGAGCAAAATCAATACGCCCTAATGAGTTACATTGTGACACGTACGTCCTTGATGTTAAATTCCCAGCTTAACCCTTTACCCAACAAACCGGCCAAATAAAGCTTCAACAGCCTAAATTATCTTGGGTCTGTCTCAATAGAACCATACAAATATGGATATCATTGGAACCGGTTCATTGACCACATTGTGATGGTTACAGTTATGCCCTGTGCCAATGCATTCTCTTATATATGCGAGTCGACCATAGGTCGCCTCGCATATATAAGAGAATACATTGGCCTAAAAAAAATCTTTTTTTACCATTTTTTCTTACATTCTTTAACAATTTTATAATTTTTAATGTGTTAAGCCAATGCATTCTCTTATATATGCGAGGCGACCTATGGTCGACTCGCATATATAAGAGAATGCATTGGCACAGGGCCCTTCTGTTGGGTAAAGGGTTAACCCGGTGGCGATTCATCTAACCGAAGAACCACCGCTTTTCGGCACCGAGCAAAATCAATACGCCCTAATGAGTTACATTGTGACACGTACGTCCTTGATGTTCAATTCCCAGCTTAACCCTTTACCCAACAAACCGGCCAAAACCGGTCAAATAAAGCTTCAACAGCCTAAATTATCTTGGGTCTGTCTCAATAGAACCATACAAATATGGATATCATTGGAACCGGTTCATTGACCACATTGTGATGGTTACAGTTATGCCCTGTGCCAATGCATTCTCTTATATATGCGAGTCGACCATAGGTCGCCTCGCATATATAAGAGAATGCATTGGCCTAAAAAAAATCTTTTTTTACCATTTTTTCTTACATTCTTTAACAATTTTATAATTTTTAATGTGTTAAGCCAATGCATTCTCTTATATATGCGAGGCGACCTATGGTCGACTCGCATATATAAGAGAATGCATTGGCACAGGGCCCTTCTGTTGGGTAAAGGGTTAACCCGGTGGCGATTCATCTAAGCGAAGAACCACCGCTTTTCGGCACCGAGCAAAATCAATACGCCCTAATGAGTTACATTGTGACACGTACGTCCTTGATGTTCAATTCCCAGCTTAACACTTTACCCAACAAACCGGCCAAAACCGGTCAAATAAAGCTTCAACAGCCTAAATTATCTTGGGTCTGTCTCAATAGAACCATACAAATATGGATATCATTGGAACCGGTTCATTGACCACATTGTGATGGTTACAGTTATGCCCTGTGCCAATGCATTCTCTTATATATGCGAGTCGACCATAGGTCGCCTCGCATATATAAGAGAATGCATTGGCCTAAAAAAAATCTTTTTTTACCATTTTTTCTTACATTCTTTAACAATTTTATAATTTTTAATGTGTTAAGCCAATGCATTCTCTTATATATGCGAGGCGACCTATGGTCGACTCGCATATATAAGAGAATGCATTGGCACAGGGCCCTTCTGTTGGGTAAAGGGTTAACCCGGTGGCGATTCATCTAAGCAAAGAACCACCGCTTTTCGGAACCGAGTAAAATCAATACGCCCTAATGAGTTACATTATGACACATACGTCCTTGATGTTAAATTCCCAGCATAAACCTTTAGTCACGCTGTCAACCTGCTGCATTATAGGAATGGGAAATGGAATCGAGAATATGCCCACACAAAAAACTTTCAATTGACAACATATAAGAATATATATTGTGACATGGGAAATGGAATCACGTATATGCCCACACAAAAAGCTTTCAATTGACAACGTATAAGAATATATATTGTGACATGGGAAATGGAATCACGTATATGCCCACACAAAAAGCTTTCAATTGACAATGTATAAGAATTTTCTGAAATGCTGTGATTACTTGTTGAACTATGAGACTAATGTAACCCCCCCCCCCCCCCACCCCCACCCCCGTGTTTTTAAAACACTAAGATGTTTCACATGTCAGTAAACATTAAGTTAACATAATAAAATAACAGATTCCCATTGCAAGTGCACAACTCTAACCCATAACCCTAATCCTAAACATATTGACCGAAAAATGTAGGAATAAAAGCTGGGACAAAATTATGCATGTTGCGAAAATGTTCTAAATCGAAAAAGTGGAATAACTCCACAAAAAAATGTTGGACAGACATCATAATCGCAGGTGCACAGGTAGGTGCCCATGGAACTAAATATCTGTGCCAAGTTTAAAAAACATTGACCTAAAAATGTAAGAATAAAGGCTCGGACAAAATAATGCATGTTGCAAAAAAAATTATGCTGAAAAAGGGGGATAACTCCACCAAAAAAAGGCGGGCAGACGTCATAAACGCAGGTGCACAGGTTCCCATGGTAATAAATATCTGTGCCAAGTTTTAAAAAAATGTAGGAATAAAAGCTCGGACAAAATTAATTATACAAGTTGCGAAAATTTTATAAGTAAAAAAGGGAGATAACTTCACCAACAAAAGTCCAACAGACATCATAATCGCAAGTGCACAGGTTCTCATGGTGGTTGATGCCTGTGCCAAGTTTCACGGAAAATGATTAAAAACGACTGAGAAAAACTCCGGACAAATTTGTGTCCACGGACGAACGACGGATGGACAAGCTGATTCCAGTATAATAAAATAGTTTTTTGTTCTAAAAAGAGATAGAAACAAAATTCAAATGCATGCAACTGAGAGCTTTCCGATGAATGGCAACAAGCCATATTTCCGACTAAATCCTGAAAAGTTACCCATAATTCTGCTATGGTTAAGGAGTCGATCATTTAGGGCATTACTGTATGATGACTGAAATATCGAGCTCCAAAGTTCGGACGGACTGACGGAACCCATTTCTATATTCCCATCAAACGGTGTTCGCAGGGGATACATTATAAATGTTTTTCAGTGTGACGTAACTAATACTACCCAGTACAAAAAGGACAGATACGCATCGCGAGATCATCATCTCAAGAGAAATTCATCAAATCAGTATTAAATATCACATCATCGATCAAACTAATGTTAATTTCACACAAAAATCGGGAAAAAATAATAAACATAAATGATCATTATTCTTAGCACAAACAATTCACAATCGTAAAGCAAATGTTTTGTGAGATTCTAATTCAATATAGAATTGATTTATCACAAGTTCTTATGAGAAGGGGTCCAAGAGGACATGAAAGAAAATCTAAAATCCCATTAGTATTTGGGAGTGTTGACATTCAGAATTAGATTTATCAAGTTACGTCTCCCACGAGAGGTTTCTCTATGACTCTAGCAGGATAGATTGAAATGAAACTAACAAAGTATACGGCTCACGAATGTATAACAACTGCGAACATACATAATGACAAGCCTTGAAATAGTGTCTGTCATTTGCAGAATGAGGTCCCCAGAGGGTGAATTTAGTGATGCTACCCCGCATAGCGGGATAGCATCACCAAATTCACCCTCTGGGAACCTCATTCTGCTGATGTGTAAGCAGAATGAGGTCCCCAGAGGGTGAATTTGGTGATGCTAGCCCGCTATGCGGGGTAGCATCAATAAATTCACCCTCTGGGGACCTCATTCTGCAAATGACAGACACACTATTTCAAGGCTTGTGCGAATATACATAATGACGGTCTCTAACGTAATTTGTTTCATCAGTTGTTGGTTTGTCGATAAGATTATAAGAATTGTTAGCCAGGATTCTTATTATTATGGACTCGGTGATCAAGCCTGCAAATAGCGTGTCTGTCATTTGCAGAATGAGGACCCCAGAGGGTGAATTTAGTGATGCTAGCCCGCTATATGCGGGATAGCGTCACTAAATTCACCCTCTGGGGACCTCATTCTGCAAATGACAGACACGCTATTTCGATGATTCAATTTAACTTCCCTCGACTTTTATTATACCGTACCCTTGTTTCAGGGGCGAACAAACTGGTTATCAATTTAGAATCAGTCATGTAGAAATTGGACCTCAACATTCAGCACTCACTACAGTTCGTTCACTAAATGTAAAGCAAAATCACGGCACCGGGATTATATATTGCATTTCATCGGCACCCGATAGACTGTTCAATACTTGTGTACCTAATATATGCTTGGAATTCAACAATAAATACTGTTATTACTATATGTCTGGAGTCCATTGATCCATCTCCATATCAAGACCTACCAGAGCTAATTGACCCCGTGATATAAAATTCCAGTCCGTGTTAGATATGTGGACACTATGTTATACCATACTCCAAATTTGAGCCATGATATGGATATATATTTTTTATACCATAATTGCCAATGCTATTGTGTGTATAACGCCTAATTTGTAAATTTCATCTTTACACCCTACTGTGGGTATAAATTTATACTGAGGGTGTGAATTTTCAAACATCATTTGATGGGTTAAATGTTTATACCCATAGTAAAACTACATCGCAGTTAGCAAAATAGTTCTTTGGAAGTTGTTATGTTATCATTTAAATACGAAGATAATTGTCTGCATTTCAATCAAATATAGCTTGCCAGTGTTAAATTAAATAGGAACAATATAAATGGGAATATCAAGGGACTGATGGCTTATAGAAACATGCTGAAGTCATGACGTAAAAGTATGCATCACTACGCTTAACACAATTCCTTATAGCGTCATGTTTGTTTCTCTCGGTGAGGATATACATTTTAAAGTAAGCAGCAGAGAAGTTTAATTCATGGAACAAATCAAAACTAACAAGCAGCCGCAGATGGCGGTATGATACTATCCCCCGCCGAAATGTGCAGTTGGGGAAGTGCATTCTCAATAATGTTTGCGTTCTCAGTATGTGCTATACAAGAGGTGGGATTTTGTCAAAAAGCCTGGCTTGCGAATTATTTTAGGTACTGGTCAAGTGAACTCATATACCAAATAACTTTGATATCCGTTGACATTTGTGGAAATAAGCCATGTGACGTCATCTATTTGCTATTTGGTAAATTTGACAAAAATAATAAACAAAGTCCAATAACTCTGGTAAAAATAGCCGGCCAGACCTGGCTTGCGAACTCATTCTAGGTAATGGTCAGGTGAACTCATATACCACAAATCTTTGAAATCCGTTGAGGTTTGTGGAAATGAGCCATGTGACGTTGTCTATTTGCTATTTGGTAAATTTAAGTCCAATAACTCCGATAAAAATATCTGGCCAGACCTGCGAACTCAATCTAGGTAATGGTCAGGTGAACTCATATACCACAAATCTTTGAAATCCGTTTACATTTGTTCAAGTTATGACAAATTTCGGACAGACGGACAGCTACTAGTAGATGGCTAGACGGACGGACAGTACGACAGACGGACGGAACCCATTACTATATCTCCCGCAAATTTAAATTTGGTGGTGGATAATAATTATGGCATAAATAAAATACAACCATAGTAGCCGAGAATACCAAATAATCACCAATCATGATATTGTGGTTTTAACCACTGGCCAAAAGGCTTGTGGTTAAAACCACAATTCCACTAGTGATGAAAATTCCACATTCCACGTATTTATGCGGGACTGGGAAATTCCCATTAGCTCGAAAACCTGGGAATTCCACATAGGCATGACAGCAAATGATACCATGATCCCATGATATATTTTTGACCATTCAGAGGATGAATTGATTGCACAACGTGAGTTTGCAAACTCAAAACATAAACAGTCAATTAACCCTTTGAGTGCCAGGTCGATTTTTGTATCAACCCATATACCCTGTGCCAATGCATTCTCTTATATATACAAATCGACCATAGGTCGCCTCGCATATATAAGAGAATGCATTGGCCTAACAATTTTTTTTTTTTTTTTTTTCTTTTTTTAAATTTTTTTGACAATTTTAATTATTTATTCTTATATTGTTTAACAGAGTTATTTTGTAGGTTTAGGGCCGATGAGATCGTCATTAAGCAGTGCGGAGGTTAACATTGTATTGGCTGAATTGTTAGTGAGCCTTATCAAAATTCTTTGTCAGTTTTGAGTGTGAATGCTGCTTAAAAAGTCTGCAAGCCTTAGGATGTTGGGCATATTTAGTTAAGGCCTAGATTATTAGTGATTTAACATTAACTCTCATATCAGGTAGTGCATTTATTAACTAAAACAACTTGATTCAAACGGATATTATTAATAGAGCACTGCGAATTGAACCTGATTCAATTCAAAATCAGTTGTAATAATCGATTCCATTCAAAATTGGCTGTCCTGATACAAATTTTATAAAGTAATTAGCACCAGGTGGCAGATGCATTCCAATGGTTTTTACAGATCAAACTACACATAAAGATAACAGTGTTGCAAATAATCTATGAATAAATAATACAAAATAATAACTCAAGACAATGATGCGATTTGAGATTCAATGCAATTTCTAATCTTTTTTCCCGATTTGAATCGAGATATGATTCGAAATGAAAACACCTGATTCACAGGGCCCTAATTATCAAGCCTTGAAATAGTGTGTCTGTCATTTGCAGAATGAGGTCCCCAGAGGGTGAATTTAGTGATGCTACCCCGCATAGCGGGCTAGCATCACCAAATTCATCCTCTCGGAAGAGGGTTAATCCATGTAATTGCTATTGATTTCATTACAACACCCACATGATAATGTGTGTACTTTCAAACATGTTATAATTAAAGTACTAAACACTGATCGCAGAATATTTTATGATATGGATGAATATTTGACTTAACCCTTTGAGTGCCAGGGGCCGATCTCATCGGCCCTAAACCTACAAAATAAGTCTGTTAAAGAATATAAGAATCAATTATTAAAATTGTAAAAAAAAAAAATTGTTAGGCCAATGCATTCTCTTATATATGCGAGGCGACCTATGGTCGACTCTCATATATAAGAGAATGCATTGGCACAGGGTATATGGGTTGATACAAAAATCGACCTGGCACTCAAAGGGTTAAGTGAATTGTGTTGCTATCAACAGAGGATTCGGAAAGACATTTGTGCATTTAGTGAAATGTTAATTTATATATGCATTTCGTAAAATGTTAATTATAAACAATTATAATTACAGGGGGTGACACAACCCCATTAACATAAGTGAGAGTATACGAGGTTGAAACTTATCTAGCCCCTAACCCAAAGCAAAATATACCTTTTTTCAATAGAAGGTGTAACGTTAGTCTGAATATATCCAATTGAATTGCTGATCTGCATGCAGTAAACAATAAGAATTGTGGGAAGACATTGTATTGTATTATAATCCTTCCATGACTGGAACTTCCTGAAATTTTGCGATAACTCTGTGCCAATGTATTCTGCCACATATATAAGGTATTTACCATGACCTTGTAAACCAATGCATTCTCTTATATATGCGAGGCTCCCTATGGGAGACTTGCATATATAAGAGAATGCATTGGCACAGGGTTTTTTCAAATTTCAGGAAACTCCAGTCATGGAAGAGTTAAACTACCCTTATGGAGCCCCTCACAGACGTGAGCAGACGACACTCAGCAATACAAGCTGCCACCTGTATGGGGATCCCTACAGGAAGCTCCAGTCATGGAAGGGTTAAACTACCCTTATGGAGCCCCTCAGACGTGAGCAGACGACACTCAGCAATACAAGCTGCCACCTGTATGGGGATCCCTACAGGAAGCTCCAGTAATGGAAGGGTTAAGCAACAGGCATCTGATAATTTTACTGGAGCAGAAACACCCCAGTGGGTAGGGACTCTATTAACCCTTTGAGTGCCAGGTCGATTTTTGTATCAACCCACATACCCTGTGCCAATGCATTCTCTTATATATGCGAGTCGACCATAGGTCGCCTCGCATATATAAGAGAATGCATTGGCCTAACAATTTTTATTTATTTTTTTACAATTTTAATATATTTTATTCTATTCTTTAACAGACTTATTGTGTAGGTTTAGGGCCGATTAGATCGGCCCCTGGCACTCAAAGGGTTAAGCAACACGCATCTGATAATTTTACTGGAGCAGAAACATCCCCGTGGGTAGGGACTCTATTACACAAACCATGAAACACCCCCAGTGGGTAGGGACTCTATTACACAAACCATGAAACACCCCAGTGGGTAGGGACTATATTACACAAACCATGCTGGAAGATGATTAAAAGTTAACTTACAGAAGATGATTTGATTGGATTATTCAGTGAAATGGATCACACAAAGAGTCTGATTGGTCTGTGATCAACGATGTATTATATTCCCTCATTACGTGAAAGGGAGCTGCGCAATACTGTTAGAATGATTCCAGGAGATCTGTCTCAGAGCGATATAACATAAAATAATTACAGGAGATCTGTCTCCGAGCGATATAATATATATCAGTTGATTCTATTAAATCAGGCGGCAACAAACACTGTACCTATAATAGTCAGAAAATCAATTTCATCGGAACTAAAGTGTAATATAACATCTATCTACCGATTTAAATCTAACGTGTAATATATAACATCTATCTACCGATTTAAATCTAACGTGTAATATATAACCGCAATCTACTGATTTAAATCTAATGTGTAATATATTTATAAAAGCAATCTACCGATTTAAATCCCTATATCTATCTCACCTATTACGATACATAACAAATAAATAAAACAAATTTGCTAATGTGTCTGCAATTGAAAATTTATATCCTCATAGTGGAATTCAATTGGGTGAGTTTCTCTCAATGCTAATTAACCCTTTCAAGACGGAAGCTGCGCTGGTGCAGCATTAAAGATCATGTACCAGTGCATCCTCTTATATATGTGAGTCTCGCATATGGAGCCTCACATGTATAAGGGAATGAAATGAGATTTTATTTGGCCATTTTCGAAAACAATTGGCCATTTTGGTCACCGACACTGTGAAATATATATACTCATCCACACATGGAATGGGTGGGGGATGGAATGGGTGAGGGATACTGTGCTGCACTAAGTAAATGACTCATCAAACTGTGGTGGCACCCCAGTTAGACCACATTTTTTGTTTCTTCTCTGTCTTGTAGCATGCCTAGATTTAGTGCCTATATTCAGTGATAATTAATTAATTGGTTGATTAGTGCTAATTGATTAATTAATTGATTAATTGATTTATAAAACAATGTCTAATTAACCAATCTTATGTGGTTTCTCATCATGATTTCTAAATATATTTGTCCTTTTATTAGTTTTTAGTAATGAATAAGAATTATAACATAATCAATCCAACTGGCACGTGTCATATGATTGGTTATATTATAGAATAAACCTAGAATCTGCCAATTTTTGTTTTATTGATGGTGGCAACGGGAATACGAACCTGGATAGGTCATGTTGTCTCCACGTGATATCTCACTTCTATATGTTATTAATTGGTTGTTTCCATATTGGCCGAGTTATGAGGCCGAGGTCTGTCATATTGGCCTGAGGCCAATGCGGAAACAACCAATTAATAAGTATTTTATTAATTAGCAAAATTGGCAATAATTGTTTCACATGATGAATATGTTAACATAGATATCCCATTGTCATTGTGTGCTTTATTACATTAACAATTATTTCAGCAAGTTTTATTCATGTGAACTTTGTGAAGAACTTGCGATTTCACAGTACTTTCAGTTTCCACTGGAAATGATATTGATACGGATACATGTAGTTCATCCACGTACATGTATATTTACTCCCAAAAACAGTAACTGTCCGTAATTCATGGGCAATCAACTACAATCTATCTTCCGTCGACCCAATATTCTTTGCCGATCAAGCTAATTATGTATGACGTCATTTACATTATCTTGACTTATTGACCGCGTTTTCTACTTATTGGCCGCATTTTCTACGTATTGGCCGCGTTTTCTACGTATTGGCCGACGTTTTGTTACTTATGACGTGGGCAGCGTTTTACTTATTGCGGCTGATAACCTGTAGCTAATTAATAATGTTTCTTATTATATCTATGTTAATAATTTATATACTATGTTATGTCATGAAATAAAGTATTCTGATTACTATGGGCTGTATACAGCTAGTACATCTGCACCCGCTCCAGAACAAATTTTGTGTTGTTTCTCATTATCTGGTCTTGTCTGCTTTCCTAATATATTGTCACCATAACTCAATCCCAATGCTCGTCCCAATAATAGGCAGGATAATTTTATTGCACCAAAGACCTTGAAACTTTCGCAGCACAATTATAGATCCAAATTCAATAGATTGCCTCAAATACTGGAGGGAATTACGCAATGTGGAGTGAGGATACCTCTGATTAACCCTTTGAGCGCCAGGTCGATTTTTGTATCAACCCATATACCCTGTGCCAATGCATTCTCTTATATATGCGAGTCGACCATAGGTCGCCTCGCATATATAAGAGAATGCATTGGCCTAATAATTTTTTATTTTTTTTTACAATTTTAATAATTTATTCACTTTAACAGACTTATTTTGTAGGTTTAGGGCCGATGAGATCGGAATTACGCAATGTGGAGCGAGGATACCTAGTACCTCTGATTAACCCTTTGAGTGCCAGGGGCCGATCTCATCGGCCCTAAACCTACAAAATAAGTCTGTTAAAGAATATAAGAATAAATTATTAAAATTGTAAAAAAAAAACTAAAAAAACAAAAACAAAAACAAAACAAAAATTGTTAGGCCAATGCATTCTCTTATATATGCGAGGCGACCTATGGTCGACTCGCATATATAAGAGAATGCATTGGCACAGGGTATATGGGTTGATACAAAAATCGACCTGGCACTCAAAGGGTTAAAACTAGATGGTTTTTTATTGGAAATACTATAAAGTCAATAAACTAGTTCTTGATAACCTGTCCACGTTATTAGTATAAAATTTAATAAAGTCCCCATCAACCAGTCGCCTTTCACATCTCCTAATCAAATGATTGCCTCTGGTTTTTATAAAGGAAAATCTTGTGATTGTGAAAATAGTGCACCACAATACTCTCTCCGCAAAGAGTTTCCAATTAATGTGGTTCACGCTGGAATAACTTTTAGAGATTTGATTGAATTTAATTTGGATGTAAAACAGCCAGATTGTTCTGTCACATATTTGATTGTAAAAATCAATAAGATTATAAGACAAGTTTAACCCTTTACCCAACAGAAGGGCCCTGTGCCAATGCATTCTCTTATATATGCGAGTCGACCATAGGTCGCCTCGCATATATAAGAGAATGCATTGGCTTAACACATTAAAAATTATAAAATTGTTAAAGAATGTAAGAAAAATGGTAAAAAGTGTTAAAAAAAAGTTTTTTTTTAGGCCAATGCATTCTCTTATATATGCGAGGCAACCTATGGTCGACTCGCATATATAAGAGAATGCATTGGCACAGGGCATAACTGTAACTATCACAATGTGGTCAAGGAGCCGGTTCCAATGATATCCATATTTGTATGGTTCTATTGAGACAGACCGAAGATATTTTAGGCTGTTGAAGCTTTATTTGGCCGGTTTTGGCCGGTTTGTTGGGTAAAGGGTTAATAACAAGCGAGCCTGAGTTTAGTCTTTCATTTGCAGAATGAGGTCCCCAGAGGGTGAATGTAGTGACGTTATCCAGCACAGCAGGCTAGCATCACCAAATTCACCCTCTGGGGACCTCATTCTACATGGCCTCATCTGTTATAGGAGACATTGACATAGATTGAAGTTTCCAAATGGTGAATATTGTGATGTACATGCACCCATTGGGAACCTCGATTATGCAATGTGTTGTCTGCCAATTTGGGGATATAGAGAAACTAAACTAAAAAAGAAATTGAATCTATATGAAGAAGTTTCTATCAAAATTTTATAATAAAGAAACTTTCCAAAGATGAGACCTAAGCAGAATGAGGTCCCCAGTGGGTGAATTTGGTGATGCTAGCCCACTATCCGCTATGCGGGATAGCATCATTAAATTCACAATCTGGGGACCTCATTCTGCAAATGACAGGCACCTTATACTCAGCCCTTAATTATACCAAGCTTTCTATACGTATGGGACTCCAGATCCACATTTAATAGCCATTCTGTTAAAGGTACTCAATCTGATCAGACGCTCCTAAATTACTATTTCTTTGGCTTCAGGGGTAAAAAATATTTGATTTGAGTCGAGGAACCCACCCATCAAAGCTCAGAGTGATCAGATATAAATTTTTGAAGTTTGTTATTTCTCGAGATGTGTAATAATATGTGGCCCAGGAAGACGTGTTCAAACAGAAGATCTTAGACAAAATTGCAGATGACGCTGGATAACTCTAAAATCAAGTGGTAACACAGCCACATTTCGTGTTAATTAAGTGATAATTCGGCCATATTTTGTTGAGCAAAATGTTGATAAATAATAAGTTTTGGGAAATTTGATACCATAGTAGACAGTGGTTGGCATTATTTCGTTGCAATAAATCAATTCTGATTACTAAAGCATATTTTGAAGAAATGTTGTTGTTGTAGCTTGATGATATGGGGACTGTCTGATCGGATTGAGTACCTTTAAGATGAATGTATTCCAATTTTTTTTTTTAAACTGAAGCTATCATGCAAATTTCTGGGAGGAGAAATTGAATATTGAATTTTACTTCACATTAATTCAGTTTCTCTTAAGGGAGACTGTATGCCAATTTCAATAAATTCCCAGTAATAACAACGATCTAATATCGCTAATATATACAGAAAAATAATTAATTTGAATCAAAAATGTCTTCTGTAAACGATCAGGTTATCTTAAATTCAAATTGAACTAGAGATGGGCCTGTCCCAGGTGATACAAAGGTATACCCGGCAATTATTTAACACTTTATTAAAATGAAAAATAATTAATTTGAGTCGAGAAAATATCTTGTGTAAACGATCAGGTTAACAGGTTATCTTAAATTCAAATTGAACTAGAGATGGGCCTGTCCCAGGTGGACTAAGTTAAAGGTATACCCGCATATTCAACATTCAACATGTTATTAAAATAACAAATATATTATATATAGCAATAAAAGCTCGAACAAAATAAAAGCTTGAAAAGGGGGAATAACTCCACAAAAAAGTCAGACAAACCTCATAATCGCAGGTGCACAGGTTCCCATGGTACTAAATTATCTGTGCCAAGTTAAAACAAATTGACCAAAAAATGTAGGAATAAAAGCTCCGACAAAATTGCGTCCACATACGGGTGGACAGAAAAGCTGATTCCACATGGGGGGGGGGGGGTATAATAAATAGTCAAAACCTGTATTATGTGGATATCCTGGTATTACCATGGTATTCAACCGCCTTCATGCAATCAACCAAGTTAAATTATACTGTGACTGGTACTATCTCTCAATCCCAGTTAGTCCGTGACTGGTACTATCTCTCAATCCCAGTTAGTCCATACTATCTCTCAATCCCAGTTAGTCCATACTCTTCATGCAATGTTTATACGTTTTTTTATTTTTTTATTTAACCCTTTACCCAACAGAACGGCCGTGTGCCAATGCATTCTCTTATATATGAGAGTCGACCATAGGTCGCCTCGCATATATAAGAGAATGCATTAATTGGCTTAACACATATTAAAAATTATCAAATTGTCAAAGAATGTAGAAAATATTATAAGAAAAAATGGTAAAAAGTGTTAAAAAAAGATTTTGTTTAGGCCAATGCATTCTCTTATATATGCGAGGCGACCTATGGTCGACTCGCATATATAAGAGAATGCATTGGCACAGGGCATAACTGTAACCATCACAATGTGGTCAATGAACCGGTCCAATAATATCCATATTTGTATGGTGTTATTGAGACAGACCGAAGATATTTTAGGCTGTTGGAGCTTTAATTGGGCGTTTTAGGCCGGTTTGTTGGGTAAAGGGTTAAAGTCGGCAATGTAACAGCATCAGAGGCTCTTTTTTCTGGCATGAAGCTGCATTGATGATGCAATATCAATGTTGGTTGTGACTAACTTTGTATGTTGAATAAACTGTAACAATTTATTAATAGAAATATTCTGTGATTAGTTAACATGAATAATATAATGATATCCCTGATGGTGCAGATATGGTGTTTGTGAATTGAAAACTTGGTGATTGAAAATGGCACCAGACATCAAACGCTGACGTGTTTCAAAAATTCTGTATTGCATTTGCTGTTATTGGGGTTGCAAAAAAAATTAACGTGGCAGTTATTAACTTGGTTTTCACAGTTAACAAATATTACTGCAGCAAGATTACTGGTGGATACCGCATATCAACCACTAGCATTCGCGGTGATACAACTTAACTGTGTTGAATTGTCATCTTTGCGGTCATTAAAAGCTTGAACAAGTCATGAGAATAGCTTTATGCATGTACATATTCAAGTATATGAAATAGATGTGAACATTTAAATATTGAATAAAACATCACATGACACATACTACATGTATGTTGATTCCTATACTTGACCTACATGTACTAGTACTATAAAAATAATTTGTTTAACCAGTTATTTTTATATTTTGCTCCGAGTTCCCCCTGCACTCTATTATTTGGGTCTGCACTTTAATTAACTTTCAATGGAATTCTCCCCTGCACTATTAATTGGGCCTGCACTTTTATTTGGAGCCCGAGAGTAACAAGTTAGTTCTATGGAAGGTATGCTTGGTGTTTTTAGTTTTCAGCTTCATGTGTATATATATGTGGTACTGCTCACTTGGATGCTAATGATGGGTGCTAGAGATCTAGAGATGTGATTCCTTGGCATTGATATGGGTAGTGTATGGTTCATTATGTGTTGATACAATCTCTCAACAGCTGCTTCAGGCCAAAGAAAAGTAAATGTTCAGTTTGGGATACAAGTCAGAACCACAGTTCACACTGCCTCTTGCCAAACAACAAAAATAATTAGCATTTGTCGAAACAAAAATTCATTTGGCAAGTGGGTTTTTAATTATGGGATGTGAACTACATGTATATAGTCACAAAACAACATCGAATGTGGACAATACAAAGGGAATCCCAATCAACAAATCTATCAAACTCAGCGATGACATGTCAAAAGTTATATGAAATCTTGTAAACAGTAATACTTTCTGTCTGTCATAACCAAGCTTTCAGTATTTCAGTTAGTTTTTACCTAATAAAAAGGGTATACAAAATTAGAATTTCCTTCAATTTCCCCAAGTTTACACTCAATTAACCCTTTACCCAACAAACCGGCCAAAACCGGCCAAATAAAGCTTCAACAGCCTAAAATATCTTCGGTCTGTCTCAATAGAACCATACAAATATGGATATCATTGGAACCGGCTCATTGACCACATTGTGATGGTTACAATTATGCCCTGTGCCAATGCATTCTCTTATATATGCGAGTCGACCATAGGTCGCCTCGCATATATAAGAGAATGCAGTGGCCTAAAAAAAATCTTTTTTTAACAGTTTTTACCATTTTTTCTTACATTCTTTAACAATTTTATAATTTGTAATGTGTTAAGCCAATGCATTCTCTTATATATGCGAGGCGACCTATGGTCGACTCGCATATATAAGAGAATGCATTGGCACAGGGCCCTTCTGTTGGGTAAAGGGTTAAATTTGGCAGATTTTGAAATTTGGAAAAAACAAATTTCAATTTTGGCAAGAGAACAATTTGGTCCAGTGTGAACCCTGATAACTTGATATCGTATATTGCAAAACTACGAATGTCTTGGTTCTTTGTTTCATATTTGAAAACAAGGAGTATCTAAGATGCTATGTCAAGTTTATTGGCAGTCCAAAGAAAATTCTGACAATAACTTGGCAATAAGGCCCATACAAGGCCCAAAAAGTCAGGACAAACCTGGTTTTCGAACTCGTCCGAGATATATCATATATCAAATATGGTTTGAATCAGTTAATATTTGATTCAGTTAACATGCTAACGGTGAAAATGAAAGTGTCAATGACACTGTAGCTCAACTTAGGTAGGGGAATAATTTAATGGTTGACAGTAAATGGAGGAATAGGAAAGGTGCTAATTGAAACGTCAAAGTGAGACTAGATGAACATGTCAATATCAACATTCATGACAGGTTTCATATGATCGGATCAGGGATGTGGTGATTATGGTGTGCCAAAGGATTTAGTGATGCAGGGAGTAAATTCTAAAATGGCCACCGGCAGCCATGTTTTTTTCCGAATTACCCCAAAATGACCTGTTCCCATCTACAGCCTTTACAAATCTCATAATGATCTGATCAAAGGTACAACCTGAAGCCTGTGCCAAAGGATTTAGTCATGCAAAGAGTAAAATCAAAGATGACTGCTGACGGCCATGTTTTTTGGCCGAACGACCCCAAAATGACTCGTTCCCATCTACATGTCAATATTAACATCCATGACAAATTTCATGATGATCAGACAAACAGTACGACCTGTAGCCCGCGCCAATGGATTGAATTTTGAAATCCAAGATGGCCGCCAGCGGCCATGTTTTTTGGACGAATGACCCCAAAATCACTCGTTCCCATCGACATGTCATTGTTAACATCCATGAGAAATTTCATGAAGTTCCGACCAAAGGTATGACCTGTAGCCCGCGCCAAAGGATTTAGTCATGCAAAGAGTAAAATCCAAGATGGCTGCTGACGGCCATGTTTTTTGGCCGAACGACCCCAAAATGACTCGTTCCCATCTACATGTCAATATTATCCATGACAAATTTCATGATGATCAGACAAACAGTACGACCTGTAGCCCGCGCCAATGGATTGAATTTTGAAATCCAAGATGGCCACCAGCGGCCATGTTTTTGGCCGAATGACCCCAAAATGACTCGTTCCCATCTACATGTCAATGTCAACATTCATGACAAATTTCATAAAGATCAGATCAAAGGTATGACCTGTAGCCCGCGCCAAAGGATTTAGTCATGCAAAGAGTAAAATCCAAGATGGCTGCTGGCGGCCATGTTTTTTAGACGAATGACCCCAAAATCACTCGTTCCCATCTACATGTCATTGTTAACATCCATGACAAATTTCATGAAGTTCCGACCAAAACTACGACCTGTAGCCCGCGCCAAAAGATTTAGTCATGCAAAGAGTAAAATCCAAGATGGCTGCTGACGGCCATGTTTTTTGGCCGAACGACCCTAAAATGACTCGTTCCCATCTACATGTCAATATTATCCATGACAAATTTCATGATGATCAGACAAACAGTACGACCTGTAGCCCGCGCCAATGGATTGAATTTTGAAATCCAAGATGGCCACCAGCGGCCATGTTTTTGGCCGAATGACCCCAAAATGACTCGTTCCCATCTACATGTCAATGTCAACATTCATGACAAATTTCATAAAGGTCAGACCAAAGGTACGACCTGTAGCCCGCACCAAAGGAAATGAAATTGTTGACGGACACACGGACGACAGACGCCAAACCATGGCAATAGCTCAAACTTACGAAGTAAGTTGAGCTAAAAATGCTAAAAATAGACAAACTAAGGCCCATAACTCTGGGGGAAACATTCGGACAAACCTGGTTTTCGAACTCAACGAGATATTATTGCAAGAGACTCATATATCAAATATGGTTGTAATCAGTTATTATTTGATTGAGTTATCGCGCTAACAGGTGATAAAATTGCAAAAAAGTCATCAAAGATGAATAACTCTTGTCAAAAAGTTCGGACGTGACCATTTTCTACATACAGTAAATAGTCATTGGGAACAACTCACATACCAAAATTTTATTGAATCCGTTCACAAATGTCAAAGTTATAAGGCATTCTTTAGATCCGCCAGCCACCTTTCCATACTAGAGCATCATTGATGAGTAGTTACCCCATAGGACATGTTCAGATAATAAGTTTAACCCTTTCTATACTAAAGCATCATTAACGAGTAGTTATCCCTCAGGAAATGTTCAGACAATAAGTTTAACCCTTTCTATACTAAAGCATCATTGATGAGTAGTTATCCCTCAGGAAATGTTCATATAATAAGTTTAACCCTTTCTATACTAAAGCATCATTAACGAGTAGTTTTCCCTCAGGAAATGTTCAGACAATAAGTTTAACCCTTTCTATACTAAAGCATCATTGGTGAGTACTTAGTAATCCCTCAGGAAATGTTCATATAATAAGTTTAACCCTTTCTATACTAAAGCATCATTAACGAGTAGTTATCCCTCAGGAAATTTTCATATAATAAGTTTAATCTTTTCTATACTAAAGCATCATTAACGAGTAGTTATCCCTCAGGAAATGTTCAGATAATAAGTTTAACCCTTTCTATAGTAAAGCATCATTAACGAGTAGTTATCCCTCAGGAAATGTTCAGATAATAAGTTTAACCCTTTCTATAGTAAAGCATCATTAACGAGTAGTTATCCCTCAGGAAATGTTCAGATAATAAGTTTAACCCTTTCTATAGTAAAGCATCATTGATGAGTAGTTATCCCTCAGGAAATGTTCAGACAATAAGTTTAACCCTTTCTATACTAAAGCATCATTGGTGAGTACTTAGTTATCCCTCAGGAAATGTTCATATAATAAGTTTAATCTTTTCTATACTAAAGCATCATTAACGAGTAGTTATCCCTCAGGAAATGTTCAGATAATAAGTTTAATCTTTTCTATACTAAAGCATCATTAACGAGTAGTTATCCCTCAGGAAATGTTCATATAATAAGTTTAATCTTTTCTATACTAAAGCATCATTAACGAGTAGTTATCCCTCAGGAAATGTTCAGATAATAAGTTTAATCTTTTCTATACTAAAGCATCATTAACGAGTAGTTATCCCTCAGGAAATGTTCAGACAATAAGTTTAACCCTTTCTATACTAAAGCATCATTGGTGAGTACTTAGTTATCCCTCAGGAAATGTTCATATAATAAGTTTAACCCTTTCTATACTAAAGCATCATTAACGAGTAGTTAACCCTCAGGAAATGTTCAGATAATAAGTTTAACCCTTTCTATACTAAAGCATCATTAACGAGTAGTTTTCCCTCAGGAAATGTTCAGACAATAAGTTTAACCCTTTCTATACTAAAGCATCATTGGTGAGTACTTAGTTATCCCTCAGGAAATGTTCAGATAATAAGTTTAACCCTTTCTATACTAAAGCATCATTAACGAGTAGTTATCCCTCAGGAAATTTTCATATAATAAGTTTAATCTTTTCTATACTAAAGCATCATTAACGAGTAGTTATCCCTCAGGAAATGTTCAGATAACAAGCGGTCATTGCATGTTGTACTTATTATCTTAATATTTCCTTCAATAAATAAGGCTCCTTCTGCACTACCCCCCCCCCCCCCCCCTCCCCTCTGATGTTCAGTTTAAATACAGGGCAATACTAAATATTTGTATGGATGGACAGATTTTTTTACATTCCAAATCCAAAAAGTTGGTATATTTTGGGTCCGAACAAAACTCACTCGCTCACAACGATTAATAGCATATGTAAGACTGAGTCAAGGCCAAAGAAATCAGATGCTGGCAAAATCCTCGTAAACAATCTTGCTTAAATATGACGGCTGTATTATTATATAGGATGCCAATACACCAGACTAATAACAATCTAAAATATAACCAATGTGATGGGCCACAAATTAATACAACCGATATCACCTGCACACTAATTAACGTTCAGAACTTGGGAAACATTTCACTGTATATACATAAATCACAATAGACTCATAGAGTCTAAACACTAGGATTCAAAAGATCAGACATTTGTCCGTTTTCTCATTATCGTTGTTGATTTAAATCAGTCGTCTGCAAATGAGAAGTTCCTCCAAATGTGGGGAAATAGTTAACAGACATCAGTAATTTGTGTTGGATCACTGACCTCCAGGCAGCAACTTTCACACACGCACTCTGTAATCACTTGAATGGTGTTTGGTGCAGGGACCAGCCTAGACCAGATTTTCAGGGCGAAATGACTTCGCCTTACTATAAAAATAAGGCGAAGTGCCCGTTCTATAGGGCGAAGTGAGTCTACAAAATTTAAATTGATCAGTACTACGACAGGAGTCGCTATAGAACGAAAATAGGAGAGATGAAATATGTCAATTAAACTTATGAAACAATGGTTGAAATATGGAGTCATTATGTTCACTTCATCACCCTAATAACTATTAATAATACCCAAACATAATTGTGAGAGGATAGCAGCATTTTATATCGTAATTGTGGGAGAATGACAGGATTTTATTTCATATTTTTCGGGTTGTTAAAAATGCCAACAATATTTATCAAACAGAAACGAAACGAAATCATGAACACTTTTACTGCGCTCTGTTAGTAAACCCGTTTGAAATTTTAATATGCTTCACAAATGAATTTGTTTTAAAATTTCTTTAACCAAACTCCATAGAGGGAGTGATGAATTGACACATTGTGAGAGGTGTGAGTTGTAATCTTTATTGTAAGGTGTGGTAATCACGGTAATCTAAAAATAACAACAACCAGATTAACACTTGAGGCCCGAAGATGTTTTCACAGCTGCCAATAATCAGACTCTGTTGTCAACATGCTTCCAGATTGGAGCATTACAGGTGTTAATTGTTTTATAACACCATGATACACCCTGATAGTGGAGTATTGTGTGCAATCACAGTTGACAGTTGTAAATTATCATAAATTATTTGGGGCATTTTGCCGAATTTCGTCAGTCAACTTTGGAATTTTTAGGGCGACTTGAACTTCGCCCGACTGCAAAAATAAGGCGAAGCGGACGGCGCTAGGGCGAAGAAGTCGCCCACGTCGCCCTCTCGGCTGGTCCCTGGTTTGGTGCTAATATATATGCGTCCTATTCTCCATGTGCATTTTTCATATTGTTATCAATAGAAATGTTGCACCCCCCACCCAAGACCCCAAAGAATATATGTTAGCCCTTTCCATACATTAATGCTCTAATTAATTGACCTCTTAACCACAGCAGAATTATGGGTAACTTTTCAGGATTTAGTCGGAAATATGGCTTGTTGCCATTCATCAGAAAGCTCTCAGTGAGAGGTTTCCAACGAATGACAACAAGCCATATTTCCGACTAAATCCTGAAAAATTACCCACAATTCTGCTGTGGTTAAGGAGTCAATTATTTAGGGCATTACTGTACATGACCAATTTTTTGCAATTTTTTACGAATATTAATCCAAATTGCCACCACACACCGGCATTCTGATATATTAATTAAATGCACTGACTCTGGGTGGCGAAATCATTTGTGTTTGTTTGTCTCCGATTGTTGTGTCCCGAATCCAGATGTAAATATTTACAATTGATCTTAGTTTTGACAATGTTTTCTATTGAGTGGGATGGTCGATTTCGGCGATGTTACTAGAATACTACATTCTCCAGGTTGGCATAACGCCTGAATACTAACTTATCAGTTTCAGGAACTCGAGCAAGTCCATAATATGTCTTAAAAGCATCATTGATGAGTACTTATCCCACAGGAATTGTTTAGATAATAAATTGAACAAATGATAGGTAAACATTCCCTCAATAAATAGGACTCCTATTCACAGCCCCATTCCGGACTTACTCAGGGGGTGTCACAGGAACGAGATAGCTAGGGATTTCTTTGAAGACTGATTACATTTTCAAGTACACTGAGTCACTCTTTATATGCTGTATATAAATAAATGTTCGGTTCACACAAAATGTGTTTTGTGGATAATATTGCATTCATGCTATCATTTTACTATAACCCTTTGAGTGCCAGGTCCGATTTTTGTATCAACCCATATACCCTGTGCCAATGCATTCTCTTATATATGCGAGTCGACCATAGAGAATGCATTGGCTTAACAATATTATTATTTTTTACAATTTTAATATATTTTATTATATTCTTTAACAGACTTATTGTGTAGGTTTAGGGCTGATAATATCGGCCCCTGGCACTCAAAGGGATTTATATAGTATATTCTAGAGTAAATTCATGATTTGATAACTTTTTTTTCTCTAAATTATAACCTACAATCAAGGCAATCCGTGCCTTTAAAGACATATTATGGACTTGTTCCGGTGAGTGAAACTAATTAATTAGTACTCTGGTGCTATGCCA
Organism: Siphonodentalium dalli; assembly: GCA_032622095.1. Taxonomy (NCBI): domain Eukaryota; kingdom Metazoa; phylum Mollusca; class Scaphopoda; order Gadilida; family Siphonodentaliidae; genus Siphonodentalium; species Siphonodentalium dalli. Next base: position 257,370,402 of record CP136061.1, on the reverse strand, counting down.
AATGGAGGAATGTAGCATTCTACTAACATTGTCGAAAATCTCAAAGAAATGGATCCATTGAAAACATAGTGTTAACTACCCTCAATTGTAAATATTTAGATCTTGATTCAGATGCAACTATCAAACTATCAGTGATAAACTAACACAAATGATTTTGCCATCTCGAGTCATTGCATTTAATTCATATAAAAGACTGATGGTGTGTGTTGTAAATTTGGATTAATATTCATAAAAATAACTACTTTGAGCAAGATTCTTCTCTATTTCTATTTGATCACCCTACCGGAGTGTTTCATATCACTTTAATATCAATAATGAATATAAGAACAAAGTTTATCTGTTTCTTTATGTTCTTCTTGGTGGCGATGTTTTTACAGACTTTTATAATTTTTAGATATTTACCCGCTTCGAGTGTCTTGAGGAAATGTTCATATAATAAGTTCCCACCGATAAATATGAAACATTCTGTTCTTGTATTTGTTTTCAGGGCTGGCTCATGTGCAAATCGTGCTATACAGTTTTCGTATGAAATTTTATATTTCTACCAAATACCATTTCTTTTGAAATCCACTTGGTCATTTCTCAATCTTTTGTCATAATTGATACCGGGTACAATTAGTTTCCAAAATAAAGTGATTTTATGATGTTTGAAGAAGTTTACAAAATTGTCACAAAGTAATTATCAAAAGTACATTTTCGGTCAAAAAAAATATTCCTGCTGAAAATATTGAATATGGTCATATCTACATATTGTCAAATGCTAACCCTGCAACATTGGGTCTTATTTTGTGGTTTATCATACAACAATAAACCAATCACCGAACAATAAAATTGTAGAAGGGTTGCTTCATCAGGAGGGCACATTACAAGGGGATTAGCTATGTAAACACCATCAGCACCACACTAAATACGGGTAATCTCTCACCCATCAATAAACTAATGCTATCAGATTAACTGCATCTTGATAAAGTTGTTAACTTTTCCTAGACCTTATGAACACCACTAATATAATTATATTGTGAGAATTTCCTGAAATGAATTGTATTGATTGACCGCTATTTTTCAACTTTCTTGGGGAATTAAAAAGTGACTTGCCAAATGAAAATATTTGTTGCCAAATGTGAATTATTTTTGCTATTGGCAAATTTAGCAAGTGGCAGCGCGAACCCTGGCCAGACATGGTTTTTCTGTCTGCCATCTGCTTTTATTACCTGAATAACCCCCTCCAGACAAATAATAGACTTTTCCAATGTATACTTTTATATCAGACTGGGAGAATCCATTGAGGATAAAGAGGGATAATAAGTGTTATACTCACGAGATAGAATATGTCTGCTGATACAGTCAGAGATCCCTGACCTATGTGTGAACACACAGGAGTTTTCTTCAACAGGAGTGAGTCCCAATCAGCAATGTTTAGGCTCGCAGTAAATATTTTCAGTCACAGTAACTCATATTATTGATAGTTGAATGATCATCCAATTTGCTTCGTCTCTCGTATTATCATCTGCAATGATATCATTACTAAATTACATGGATTCTATGACAATGAATTTACTGATTTTGTGGCGTTATGCAACGAGAGTTATGTAATCACTTTACATCAATTTCGTCAGTATAAGAGAGCTAATGAAGAAGGATATATAGGTTACATACAGTATTAACCACAGCAGAATTATGGGTAATTTTTCAGGATTTAGTCGGAAATATGGCTTGTTGCCATTCATCGGAAGCTTCTGAGAGCTTTCCGATGAATGGCAACAAGCCATATTTCCGACTAAATCCTGAAAAATTACCCATAATTCTGCTGTGGTTAAGGAGTCAATTATTTAGGGCATTACTGTACATGACCAACAATTTTTTGCAATATTTAACCCTCTCTTTACAAAATACTCATTGACGAGTAGTTATCCCTTAGGAAATGTTCAGATAATAAGTTTCATAGGTCGCCCGTTGAACTTATTATGTGAACATTTCCCACCAATCAATATGAATAATTCTGCTCTTGTATTATCTTTATTTCTGTCTGTCGTCTGATTATATTACCTGAACACCCCTCCAAATGAATAATAGACCGTTCCAATGTATACTTTTAAAACTCTTATTACAATCTGCAATGATATCGTTACTAAATTACATGGATTCTATGACAATGAATTTACTGATTTTGTGGCGTTATGCAACGAGAGTTATGTAATCACTTTACATCAATTTCGTCAGTATAAGAGAGCTAATGAAGAAGGATATATAGGTTACATACAGTATTAACCACAGCAGAATTATGGGTAATTTTTCAGGATTTAGTCGGAAATATGGCTTGTTGCCATTCATCGGAAGCTTCTGAGAGCTTTCCGATGAATGGCAACAAGCCATATTTCCGACTAAATCCTGAAAAATTACCCATAATTCTGCTGTGGTTAAGGAGTCAATTATTTAGGGCATTACTGTACATGACCAACAATTTTTTGCAATATTTAACCCTCTCTTTACAAAATACTCATTGACGAGTAGTTATCCCTTAGGAAATGTTCAGATAATAAGTTTCATAGGTCGCCCGTTGAACTTATTATGTGAACATTTCCCACCAATCAATATGAATAATTCTGCTCTTGTATTATCTTTATTTCTGTCTGTCGTCTGATTATATTACCTGAACACCCCTCCAAATGAATAATAGACCGTTCCAATGTATACTTTTAAAACTCTTATTACAATCTGCAATGATATCGTTACTAAATCACATGGAGCTTGTTATGACAAGAAAATTACTGAATTTGTAGCGTTATGCAATGACAGTTATGTAATCATTTTCCATCAATTTTGTCAGATCTAATGAAGAAGGATGTATAGGTTACATACATGACAGGTATAGGTTACATACATGACAGACAATTCTACCTCAAGAATCTTTGAAACATTTTACCCTTTCTCTACTAAATACTCATTGATGAGTAGTTATCCCTTATGAAATGTTCAGATATTGAACTTACTATCTGAACATTTCCCACCAATGCATATGAATACTTCAGCAGTTGTATTATCTTTATTTTTGTCTGTCGTCTGTTCTTATTACCTGAACACCCCTCCAAATAAATAATAGACCATTCCAATGTATACTTTTGTAACTGAATGGGAGAATCCATTAAGTATAAAAAGTGCTATAACATCACTTGACACTATAATTATAGAATAATCAGCTCTACTATCCGGCATTTTTTTATTACAGATAGCGGAAAGTTATCAGACGATTCTTTATACTGGTTTACTCCTGCCAGCCAGGGAGCGGTGTGGTGTTTGTGCACCCTGGTCCCTGCCTTGAATTATCACATGGACATCCCCTTTGCCATGATGACATAAACATAAACTCTTATTACAATCTGCAATGATATCAGTCCTAAATCACATGGAGCTTGTTATGACAAGGAATTTACTAAATTTGTAGCGTTATGCAACAACAGTTATGTAATCACTTCCCATTAATTTCTTGTGTGAGCTAGAGAACCAATGAAGGATGTATGGGTTAAGTACATTTCAGACAATTCTACCTAATGAATATGACAGACATTTCTACCTGCTGAATCTTTTTGCAATATGTAACCCCTTCTATACTAAATATCTGTTGATGAGTAGTTCCCTAAGGAAATAATCAGATAATAAATTCAACAAATGAACTATATATGGTTGTTTATTAAACTTATTATCTGAACATTTCCCACCAATGAATATGAATCATTCTGCTCTTGTATTATCTATTTTTCTATCTGTTGTCTGCTGTTATTACCTGAACACCCCTCTAAATTAATAATAGACCATTCCAATGTATTATTTTATAGCTGATGGGAGAATCCATTCACTATAGATGGGTTAAGGCCCTTCCGCACGGCGTTTGGCAGATGCACACGGTTCCAAACTGCTGGATTAGGACACCGACAGCATTTTCTGTGATTCGCTTGCTTCGCAATCGCATGCCGTGTGCAGGGCCCAAGCTAGGGGTTGAAAACAGGGAGAAGTGACTTCTCCCTCTGGAGATTTTAGAGAGACTTCAGCCCAAAATAGGGAGAAGTGGAGAGACTTATATATATATATATAAGAAAAACATACTATTTTTCAAATAACATCAATTAAAAGATAAAATAACCAGATAAAACATGGTTAGCCAAAATAAAATATAGCACAAGTATAGGACCTGTATAGATGGATAACATGAAATTGTATTAAATATAAAAAATGTTGACTTTTAATATCTGAAGAAATTGTTTTTATAAATTTGAAATTTTTGGAAATGGCTTTTGGTCACTGCTGTAATGTGGGTGTCCATTAAGATAAACAATAAAGACTAATCAAGGAGTTGTAAAAGCTTTCTTTAATGAATACCAAGGTGGATTTATCAGTGATGATAATCTGATTAAAGCAATAAACTTGACAAGTTGGATAGCAGTGTTACAATAGTGATTAATGTGTGCTTAACAAAGACCAGTGGAGCATTGTAACCAAGTTCATGCAATTAATTTACAACTGTATTGGTGTGGGATTCAGGATTTCACACCCCTGGTCCCAAGAGAGATATTTTTAGAGTTTAAATACATAGACATTAAAAAGACAGCATGCTTTGTTTGCTTAGGCTACTGCATGGGTGGTGGTGACCATGCATAAACTTAGTTTCAAAGCGTAATTTGCCATTTCCAAAATTAGAATATGTGGATACAGTACACAATTATTAATGTCCCATGTATAATTAAAAATGCGTGGTTGGAAACAGTTTTAAGACTATATTTTTTGTAAAACAGTCAAATCTCGTCAAAGTCAAAGGCGACTTCTTTTTTTCCTTGTGTACATCCCAGAGCGAAGTCGCCGACTTGAAAGCGAAAACTTCCCCCCAGTCGCCTCCTAGCTTGGCGACTGGCCGTGTGAAAGCACTCATAATTGCCTCCAGTGTGGTCTAATATGATGAAGCTCATATCATGCGGCATTCATGTAAAGCCACCTTATTCGGGGGACATGTGGCCTAGCTGCTGTGACTGCAAAGCAACCAATGCAATAATAATCTAGGAGTGCTATATAATATAAAAAGATATATAGCCTCCTTAAAACTCAATTTCCAATTCCCCAGACTTCAATGCAGTATTACATATACCTGACGATAATTAGTTAAATGTGTGACAAATGGACAACGTGGGACAGAACTTCTAATCCTTTGTCAACCCTTTCTATATTAAATTGACGTGTTACAGTAATGCTCTAAATAATCGACTCCTTACCCACAGCAGAATTATGGGTAACTTTTCAGTATTTAGTCGGAAATATGGCTTGTTGCCATTCATTGGAAAGCTCTCGGGGAAATAAGCAATAAGCCATATTTCCGACTAAATCCTGAACAGTTACCCATAATTCTGCTGTGGTTAAGCAGTCGATTAATTAGGGCATTACTGTATATGATAATGTTCCCTCAAAATTGCCAATGAATATGAATCCAATAGTACTTGTATAATCTTTTCATCTATTTTGTCATCTGCTTTGAACACTCACTCAAAATGAATAATAGACAATTCCAATATATACTTTTAAACTGGGCGGGAGAAAGGGTTAAAAGATGTAATGAAGGAAATCAATTTTCTCACCAGACGAATCCAAATAATCCAGAAATGAGTCCATGTGGTCAGTAGCTTAGTCCAACGTCGAGTTTAGTCCATATGTGGTCAATAGGTTAGTCCAATGTCGAGTTGAGTCCATATGTGGTCAGTAGCTTAGTCCAACGTCGAGTTTAGTCCATATGTGGTCAATAGGTTAGTCCAATGTCGAGTTGAGTCCATATGTGATCAATCGCTTAGTCCAGCGTCGAGTTGAGTCCATATGTGGTTAGTAGCTTAGTCCAACATCGAGTTGAGTCCATATGTGGTCAATAGCTTAGTCCAGCGTTGAGTTGAGTCCATATGTGGTCAATAGCTTAGTCCAGCGTCGAGTTGAGTCCATATGTGGTCAGTAGCTTAGTCCAATGTCGAGTTGAGTCCATATGTGGTCAATAGCTTAGTCCAGCATCGAGTTGAGTCCATATGTGGTCAATAGCTTAGTCCAGCGTCGAGTTGAGTCCATATGTGGTCAGTAGCTTAGTCCAACGTCGAGTTGAGTCCATATGTGGTCAATAGCTTAGTCAAGCGTCGAGTTGAGTCCATATGTGGTCAGTAGGTTAGTCCACCGTCGAGTTGAGTCCATATGTGGTCAGTAGGTTAGTCCAACGTCGAGTTTAGTCCATATGTGGTCAGTAGGTTAGTCCAACATCGAGTTGAGTCCATATATACTGGTCAGTAGGTTCGTCCAGCACCGTGTTTAGTCCATATATACTGGTCAGTAGGTTAGTCCAGCGTCGAGTTGAGTCCCTATATGTGGTCAGTAGCTTAGTCCAGCACTGTGTTTAGTCAATATATACTGGTCAGTAGCTTAGTCCAGCGCCGTGTTGAGTCCAAATGTACCGGTAAATAGGTCAGTCCAGCGCTGTGTTTAGTCCATGAATACCGGTCAATAGGTCAGTTCAGAGTCTGAAATTTTCTCACCAGAAGAATCCAATTTAGTAATCCAGAAATGAGTCCAACATTGCTGGTCAGTAGCTGGTTAGTTGAGTCCATTTTTATACTGGTCAATAGGTCAGTCCAACACCATGTGGCCTCAAATAAGAAATCGCCGGGTCAGTGATGAATGGAAATTAAGGCAGATCAGGAATATAGAGTAATCCTCCACAAGATTTATCTAGCTCCCTAATCATTAATCTCCCGTCAATCAGACCAGCACAAGCTCATTTCCAATGTGGGCTTCTATCCTCATTCTGCAAGAATAATTAGATGAAGTTTTATACAGCTATACTATAATTATTATATTGTGGTGATTTACAAGTCTTCCCACCAGGTTAAAATGTTGGGACACTTTTTAGAGCCTGGGAAAACAAAAGCTGGGCTGTCGCCCGGTGCATACCCCCATGTGGCCTAACACCTACTACATGTACGTCTTGTGTGGCCATACCTATAACCCATGGCTGAGATACTGAAGAAGAAATAGATATTTTCAGTTAAAGACATATTATGAACCTAGCTATGCCGACTGGAGGAATGTGACATTCTACTAACATTGCCAAAAATCTCAAGCAAATTGACCGTATCAATCAATAGAAACACATCCGAACTATGCACAATTGTAAATATTTACTTCTCAATTCGGGATGCAACTATCGGCGATAAACCAACGCAAATGAATTTGCCACCGAGAGTCAATGCATTTAATTAATATAAAAGTTGACGGTGTGTATTGTCAATTTTGGATATAATATTTAAAAAAATAACAAATTTGATCAAGATTATTCTCCATTGCTATTTGATCACCCCAGTGTTTCACATCACTTTAAATATGGATGAATAACTCAAGAACAGAATACTCGAATAAAACGATTGAACACTCCATTGAATGTCCTCATAGTAGTGAACATCCATACAGTAATGCCCTAAATAATCAAATCCTTAACCACAGCAGAATTATGGGTAATATATCAGGATTTAGTCGGAAATATGGTTTGTTGCCATTCATCGGAAAGCTCTCGGCAACAAGCCATATTTCCGACTAAATCATGAAAAATTACCCATAATTCTGTTGTCGATTAATTAGAGCATTACTGTACCAAATTTCCTTGATATCCGACAACCAGTGGTTGAGATATCGGCTCGGAGGGGCAAAAAAAAAGGAATATTCAAGATGCTGCACTTTATTTAACCCATTGCTAACTGGATACTAGCTGATGAATAGTTACTTGATTAACCATTTGTTGAACTTATTACGAACATCCCTACGAATGAATGGGAATCCAGGATGAAATCTCCAGGCCATCATCTGCTCATATTATCAGGATATCCGAAAAAATGAAGAACAGACCATTCCAATTAGTGTTGGGCGGTTAACGAAGAAACAACTCGGTTTCGGTTTTAAACAATACCGACCGAAACCGACTGACGTGATTCTGCCCCAACCGACATTACGTTTTTTTTTTGTATGTTTATTTTTCATTTGAATCGACTTGTTAGTTGATACTGTTGTCAATAATCGGCCTCTCTGATCAATAATATATCAGAATGTGTCCATTTCGTCTCAGATACATGTATGTGTTGTTATAATATCGTAAGCATCATTGCGTTGCCAGACGAAACTGAAATGAGGAAGCATGTTGTTTCAAAAATGAGAATGCGAATGAAAAGAAATGTTATACCACGTGGGAAATGGTCCGGAAACTTTATGTTCTGGAATCTACGATCGATCGATGAGTGGCCACAGTCAACACGAACTACATGCAGTAGGTCGTTGACTTTTGTCACCTTTATTGTCAACTGTCTTAGAATAAGTGTGCACTTTATTTGAATTGATGACGTGTGCATGACAAAATATTTTGTTCCGTGCGAAAATAAAGTCGGTAGTTAGAACTGCAATTTCTGAAACTTCATTCTCCCGGCTAATCGGTCAATAAAATTGAACTTTTATATATAACGTTCAACGAAATATTACGAATTTGAGCCGGTCAATTGCCGTGTACATGTACGTGCACTTATTTGCGTCTTGTTGATCGCGCAGTTATTTTTGCGCGTATCGGTATCTCTCACCCACAAATTGAGCGGGAACATCAAACACGTAATTACGTCATCATTGTCGAGGAACTGGGCACATGCTACACCGTAACTGATTGATTACCACGACCTTGTCTTTAAACGATATCGGTATCAATATAAGTCGCACGGGACTTCATCTTGTATGCATGAAACGTCGCTGTATATGCGTTTCACTTTTATTTTTTTATTTTGGTATGGGGGGAAATATTTGTGTATAGTCGGAAAAAAAGTTTAGGGTCAGCGTCAAGAAATATGGTCAGTCGGGCACAACTATTTTGTGTTTGCTTAAACTTGATGGTTCAATATGACTTTTATCTCACATTCTCATTAAAGTTCATGATTTAGCAACACAGCAAGCTGTTCCCCAACTTATCATGACCCTCTGTAACTGGTAGTGCCTGTTTTGTCCAGTTGTGTTGGACTAATTGCTATATGTTAAGTGATTGCATACTAAAACCGAAAACCGAAACAAAGGTTTTTTTTACCCAAAAAAAACGAAAGCGAAACGTAAATTCTATAACTTCCCAACACTAATTCCAATTTATAGCATGAGGATCAGTTAATAATTTTATCATCTTAATGTAGTGATCTACCTTACCGTATGTTGTACATGTATCTCAAAAATCATGTCAACAGAACGAGGAGCAAATTGTCTGCGAGAAATCATATTTAGCCTCGAATCTTCTTTAATATGCCTAGCAGACAACATCCCCTTTCTATTGACATCCATACATTTATGCACCACCTTCATTATGTGGGGGAAATTATATGACGGATAGGTTGTAAGCCATTATTTCTTTCACTATACTTATGTTGACAAACGGAAAGGCCGTAAGGTCTGTCAGCCAGTGCTCCATTCTGACTTGTTATTGTCATCATTCTGGAGGGCTAGGTGTGATTTTCGTTGACCCGGGCAGATGTATCACATTATCAAGCACCCACTAACCTGTAAACCCATAAAACCATGTACATAATAGTTGCATTCCAAACATTATACTGAGTTGATCCAGCCCCATATAACTGGAATGTTAGGGCTCATGTATTTTTCTCACCATTGGTCAATATGGACATGATGGTAAAATACATCACAAAAACATTCGTAAAACTTCTTCTATTTTTTACAAAATCAATAAAATGAAAACAGTCAGGACTAGAGTTTAATTCGGGACCGGGAATTCCCGGTTCCCAATTTCCAATTGACAAGTCCCGAAATCCGGATTTTCAAAACCGGGAACCGGGAAATGTAAAACGTCCACTGTGATGCGATTTGAGTCGGAACATAATGTATTTAATAGTGTGTATATGTACGTTTTAAGCACAATCATGTATATCGTTTGATCGTTAGATTCGTTACCGTCATATCTAGTGTTAACTGCAGTCTGCACGTTTTTGGGGCACCCTGGAATGGCCGGCATTGATAATTTGATAGTGTTACTAATATAAACAGACACAGTGAAATTGACAACATTGTCTCACTCGCCGTTTGAGGTCAAACACATCAATGTGTTTCTGCGACATGATCATGATGGCATTACTGACGCGGCTTTTCCGTTTGTCGGAGACTTCTTTGATCTAGAGTCTAGACAGTGTTGTATATTTCAAATGACCTTGCACGGTTCCACCGAACGTTGCGAGTTTGCGAAGCTGTGTGAAGATCGCTTAAGATGACGACTAGAGTTTAATATTTCCCGGTTTATTTTGGAAAACGGAACCGGGACATTTTTCATCCCTGGATCCGGGAACCGGGAAAATTCCCGGTTTATTTGTTGACATCATATTATGATAATAACTTACTGCCGAATGTCAAAATTAGAGTTTAATATTTCCCGGTTTATTTTGGAAAACGGAACCGGGACATTTTTCATCCCTGGATCCGGGAACCGGGAAAATTCCCGGTTTATTTGTTGACATCATATTATGATAATAACTTACTGCCGAATGTCAAAATATATACACAACATGGTTTTAATGCAACATATCTTTAATTACTTTTAAAATTTACAGTTGAACAACAAAGTAACACACGAATCTTGCCGCATTCTTGCGCCATTTAAACAAAATAAACACATGATTGATTTTCACAGTTCTTAACTTCATAGTCAAATCGTACTGTAGTTTAGCGTACCGTACCGTTAATGTCATCAATTTAGCAGCATCAACGAAGACTCGATCACCCTTAAGTGAAAGTTCGTTAAGCAACCGTCTGTTTTACGTAGAAGTTTTGCGATAGAACTTCAAAACAGAAGGTTGTTAAAGAACTGTCACTTAATCGTGAGTTATTAGCCTGACGAATGAAATATTCCCAAAACCGGCGAGGCATTTTGCCTGCAAGCCATATACAGTCACTGATTCACTGTATATTAATAACACAATTTACACGAACAACACGGCATCAAATGATGTAACTATCGTAAGAAACGTTTGTCAATTGTCATGTATATACTATATAGCACAAGTGACGTCATGACTCATGAATGGAGTCATGATGTCGTCATCTTAAGCGATCTTCACACAGCTTTGCAAACTCGCAACGTTCGGTGCAACCGTGCAAGGTCATTTGAAATATACAACACTGTCTAGACTCTAGATCAAAGAAGTCTCCGACAAACGGAAAAGCCGCGTCAGTAATGCCATCATGATCATGTCGCAGAATCACATTGATGTGTTTGACCTCAAACGGCGAGTGAGACAATGTTGTCAATTTCACTGTGTCTGTTTATATTAGTAACACTATCAAATTATCAATGCCGGCCATTCCAGGGTGCCCCAAAAACGTGCAGACTGCAGTTAACACTAGATATGACGGTAACGAATCTAACGATCAAACGATATACATGATTGTGCTTAAAACGTACATATACACACTATTAAATACATTATGTTCCGACTCAAATCGCATCACAGTGGACGTTTTACATTTCCCGGTTCCCGGTTTTGAAAATCCGGATTTCGGGACTTGTCAATTGGAAATTGGGAACCGGGAATTCCCGGTCCCGAATTAAACTCTAATGACGACATCATGACGCCATTCATGAGTCATGACGTCACTTGTGCTATATAGTATATACATGACAATTGACAAACGTTTCTTACGATAGTTACATCATTTGATGCCGTGTTGTTCGTGTAAATTGTGTTATTAATATACAGTGAATCAGTGACTGGATATGGCTTGCAGGCAAAATGCCTCGCCGGTTTTGGGAATATTTCATACGTCAGGCTAATAACTCACGATTAAGTGACAGTTCTTTAACAACCTTCTGTTTTTACGGAAGTTCTATCGCAAAACTTCTACGTAAAACAGACGGTTGCTTAACGAACTTTCACTTAAGGGTGATCGAGTCTTCGTTGATGCTGCTAAATTGATGACATTAACGGTACGGTACGCTAAACTACAGTACGATTTGACTATGAAGTTAAGAACTGTGAAAATCAATCATGTGTTTATTTTGTTTAAATGGCGCAAGAATGCGGCAAGATTCGTGTGTTACTTTGTTGTTCAACTGTAAATTTTAAAAGTAATTAAAGATATGTTGCATTAAAACCATGTTGTGTATATATTTTGACATTCGGCAGTAAGTTATTATCATAATATGATGTCAACAAATAAACCGGGAATTTTCCCGGTTCCCGGATCCAGGGATGAAAAATGTCCCGGTTCCGTTTTCCAAAATAAACCGGGAAATATTAAACTCTAGTCAGGACCGTTCGAAGAGGCGATTTACCAGAAACACAGGTCATTTTGTTTTTTGTCCAAGGACTGTCCAAAGAACATGTTGAGGTTAATCAGTCGTAACATGATGTGACATTGATAGCTTGGGGCCTATATATATTATGTTCAATTTACCATCGATTAAAGATATATTATGTTAGTAATCAGGCATTATCCCAACTGGAGGAATATAGCAATCTAGTAACATCACAGAAAATTTCAACAAACGACCTTACCACTCCATAGAAAACATTGTCTGAACTACGCGCAATTGTAAATATTTACTTCTCGATTCGGGATCTGTATCTGTATCTGTAGGTATCTCAGCGCAGGAGCCTTGCGACTGTAGGTGCGCCATTGGGAGGACTTAAGCTGTTTTGTCTGTTGTTTCTTCACATACGCTCACATCCAGGCTATTCCATTCGAGAATTGTACGAACAAAGAACGAATTTTCGTACTGTGGTTTTACAGCTCTGATTTGCTCGAATGAATTTGAGTTAATACACTCTTGTTTTTCGATGATGTTTGTCGTTTCAAAGCCTGGGAATTTTTTCGCCTTAATTTTTCTACCCTCTTTTTTTTGGTTTTAGAATGTCATTTGAGTTTATAGCTGGCACCAGCCCCTGTGCTACCCTGCTAAAGAGTTTCATCCTGAGCCCGCGTCTTCTTGTTTGGAGTGGTACCATGTTTTCATTGTCCAACATCTCTGTCACTGCATCCTCTTTTCTGTCTGTATACTTTCCGGTGATAAACCTTGCAGCCCTTCTTTGAACCTTCTCTAGTGTCTTGATATCTTCCTTCTTGTACGGGTCCCATACCTCCGCTCCATAATCTAATGCTGATCTAACCATGGACTCATAGGCCATCTTCTTGTGTTTCTTGTCCGCTCTTCTCAGATTCCTTCTCAAGAAACCAAGGGTGCTGTTCGCTCTTTTTGCTATTTTGTTTATATGAGATGACCATGTAAGGTTGTTGGAAAAATTGAGCCCGAGATATGGATTATCTTCAACCTCTTGGAGAATGTGATCACTGAGCTGGTACATATGCGAAGTTTTGCTGGTGTTGGAGCAGGACATAATGTAACATTTCTTCGCATTGAATCGCATTCCCCATGTTTCTGCCCATTTTTCTAATGATGTTAAATCTTTCTGTAGCTTGATTTGATCTTGGTGTTTCTTTATTTGACGATAGAGCAGGCAATCGTCTGCAAATAATTTCACCTCTGATGTTACTGCTAGTGATAGATCGTTGATGTGACATAAAAATAGAAGTGGTCCTAGTACCGTACCTTGGGGTACTCCTGATTTGACTGGTACGTTTTCGCTGAATTCCCCTTCTACTGCTACTCTCATGTGTCGTTGCGTCAGAAACTGATCCAGCCATCTGTGGATTGAGCCTGATATTCCGTAGCTCTGCAGTTTATAAAGTAGTCCTCTATCTGCAATAAGCCAACGAAAACAATTTTGCCATCGAGAGTCACTGTATTTAATTAATATATAAGAATGGCGGTATTTGTTGTCAATTTGGATATAATATTTGTAAAAATTACAAATTTGAGCAAGATTATTCTCCATTTCTATTTGATCACCCTACTGGATTGTTTCACATCACTTTGATCATAATAACTGATTATGTACAAGTTTGATAGAGACAAAAGAAAATAAAGGTGCATCATACATAAGGAATTTATAAGGTTCGATAACCTCGGTGTCCTTATCCGGCAGTTTGGAACCGCGCAGCAATCTCATACGACTTCCCCGTCGAGAACATTTTGGGCTGAAGTTTGTTGGACAGTACTGCCCACCTCCCCCAAGCCCACCCACCCTGCCAAGTTTATTTCCTATAGTATTCTTGAAATGTGTCTCTCTGTGGTGTGATTCTTTGGGTATGCCCGTTATTTAGTAAAGGTGATGCAGCACATTTGTCTTCGTTGGTGAATTTAAAATAAATTACTGAAATACAGTGAGATTTTCGAAGAACTAGAAAAATATACCTATGGAATGTTGTTGATTGGCATCTAGGGTGTAAGAGGTACCAACAGTTTTTAGTGAAAAAAAGTGTTTTTTGTAGGAATACAGTTGAGTTCAAAATGGGTGGCAACAATTTTCTGTTTCGTTCCTTCCGTGACCGTGATCGGGTGCTGGTTCCGCCAATAAAAGAGGGTTTTTGACCAAATTCCAGGCTCCTGTGATCCGGTGTACTGTTACTCTGCTGTACTGTTACAACAGTCGTCTGAACACTCTGTTACTATGCTGTACTTATAATATAATATCAGACACTGCCGGTTACTCTGCTGTACTGTTACAACGGAGTCGTCTGAACACCCTGTTACTATGCTATACTTCACTATATAGGGTCCATCGAATATTCGGTATTCATAATCATATCAAATTCAACCACAGTATTCGATTCGAATTCGACTCGAGAATCGGCACCGAAAATCTAGCAAATATCTGAAATTAGTTATCTACCATTCCTGTTCCGGGTTTAAACATCGCATGTTCTATGGAAATCGCTACCTCTGGCGATTGTTGAAGATTCGAGATTTGAGTCGATTCGCGAATAGTATGCACTATTCGATTCGATATTCGATTCGATCATATTTGAATATTCGCAGGACACTACGGTTACTCTGCTGTACTATTACAACGGAGTCGTCTGAACACTCCCTTACTCTGGTCTACTTACTATAATGATAGCAAGCCATAAAAGGGTTAACATCCATGTAATAATAACAAGCCATTTTGGGGTGTGTGGTTATTACATACATGCTACCTGACTACTTAGACTGGGATATGTGGTTATTACATACATGTTACAAACCCTTTTACATCCAAAAAACGCAATTTAACCAAAAAAATAACAAAATTCGACAATTCCATTCATTTCAAAAAATCCTATTTCATTTTTCATTTTCAGACTCTCATATCATTTTCTCTTTGTCAAACCAATGTCAAATCCCAAAAACACAATTTCACCAAAAATTAACAAATTTCGAAAATTCCTATTTTGTTACTACATTTCTTGGCATCAGTGGTCAAGAAAGAATAGCTATCCCTCAATAGATATCCCTCAATTGTCTCCTGGGATCCATTATTTAAAGGCCATGTCCAGTCTATAGTTAATCTCTCCAGACTCTGGAATTAATAAATTAGATTACAGTGGCTTCCTTACTAAATGCCAGTCGACATCAATAACTTATTAACCCTTTACCCAACAACCGGCCAAAACCGGCCAAATAAAGCTTCAACAGCCTAAAATATCTTCGGTCTGTCTCAATAGAACCATACAAATATGGATATCACTGGAACCGGCTCCTTGACCACATTGTGATAGTTACAGTTATGCCCTGTGCCAATGCATTCTCTTATATATAAGAGAATGCATTGGCCTAAAAAAAATCTTTTTTTACCATTTTTTCTTACATTCTTTAACAATTTTATAATTTTTAATGTGTTCAGCCAAGGCCATACTTAATAAATTGTTTGTTTGTCCTCGCCCCGACCGACTCGATATTAACGCCCGACTGGAAATTCTTTTATTCAGATCGCAAATTTTTTATTTTTTTTCCCAATTCCGGTTCCGGGGACAGTTTCGTTCCGGTTTGTTGTTCGTTTTCATTCCGCGTTTTAATGTCTCCGCTCCGAGTTTAGCCTGAATGTCATTCGAGTACGCCGTCGACCGACCGTTATGGCGTCTGAACAACCGTCTGAACCGAAGAAAATTAAAATAGATTTGAAAACACTATGTTGCTCGGTTGTCCAGATCTGTGCATCACAGAAAAAAACTTTACTTCACAACCAAATATGTGAGATAAATTCCGATGAAACTTGGGAGCAATGTTTGGGAGGTATTTGCTCTCAAGTAAAAATGTGTTGGACAGATGGGTCAAAGCCTAAAATTTCGGTCGAGTTGTCAAAAGCAGGGGGGGACGTGTTTCACGCTAATATTGAGGACAGAATATCCATCATAACATCGTTCGATTCTGGACTCAAGTTTGTAAAGTTCACCGTACAGTCACCGTCAGAACAGAATCCGGGGGAACAGATCGGACCAGTGGCAGTGGGAGATAAGCCAACTTCAGATGCTCATGTCAATGTGTTCAAAATGATGATGGGAAGAATGTCACAGTACCCCAAACCACGTTCCAACAAGGGAGAGAGATTCACAGGTAAAAAGTTTAAAAGATTAAAAATCGTTCAATGACTACATGAAAATAGTACTGCTAATTTCTAAAAATAGTAAAATGATAAAAATCATGAACAGGCCAGGGAAATCTTATTATCCAGCTGTAATTGTAAATAACATGAACATACTGATAAATCATAAAGCCAAAACGAAACATATGTGTTTCCACTGCGGCGCTGCCCTGCCCGCCCCACCTCAAAAGCTCCCAACGAAATTCATTTTATTTATTTTCCAAATCCCGAAAAAAATTAAACATTTATCATGACCCCAATTCAATGTTATTTCATTAGTGCATGATCCCACAAGGTATCCTATCTACTCCAAACCAACTAAAACACATGAAAATTAAAAAAATAATAATTAAAAAAAACACATGCAGTTAATGGAAAACGAATGTATATATTTTTAAACATAAATACACTTTTAGTATTAAATGCCCACATTGAACCTCTTGGTATTTATATGTCTTCCCACATATATTTGTACACACAAAACCACATACTTTTAAATAAAAAAAATGTTCATGTCACAAAGTGGTTCTGGAGCTCTAAACGTATATCTTTAATTTCCACAGCTAAAGATCAACTCTACAATGATCTTGTCAAAGAATTTGTGGGGGCAAATGATAAATTCCCAGTACTATTGGTCCCTGAAGATGTGACACAGAAGATGATGATAATCACCAATGCATTATGGTACATCAGTGGAAATATGTCGACTATCTGCACCCGTGCCGCACATGATAAAGATATTGGTACAGTGCCAGAAAGGTTAGACTTAATTATTAAGGCATTTTATATGGGAGCGTGCACGAGTATGATGTCAGATGCTCTTTATGATTTGAATGAATTTCGGGATTTAGATTCAAATCACTCAACATAGTAGTACTAGGACTGCAACGATACACGTTTTCACAATACGATACATATCACGATACATGACCAACAATACGATACATATCACGATAACCGAAAAACATGTTCTGCATGATTTTCTACCTAAATTGCATTAACAAAAACAGTATAAAATATGGGTTATTTTTCCATTCGATGACAAAAAAGGTGTGACTTTTTGTAACACGATACACTTTGCATGATACGATACGCATATCGTGTGACAGCGTATCACGATACAAGTGAATCGCGATGAATCGATGCAGCCCTAAGTAGTACCCTGCTGGACAAAACAAGTGTCCACTTAACTACGGTGCGGTTAGCGTTGCCACCGCGGCCGAAATGCAACTACATGTACACCGACGCTCCACCAGCTAACTACAGTTGGGCCGCGATGTATTTACCATTCGGCATGGTGTACTTGCCACAGTGTACTTTTATCAAACTGAAAAAAGACAATACAAACCAGTTGGGCCGCGGTGTAATTGCCATTCGGCATGGTGTAGTTCAAATGCCACGGTGTACTTTTATCAAACTGAAAAAAAGACAATACAAACCAGAAATCTAACCACGGTGTACATGCCATTCGACCGCGAGGGTAGTTGCCTTTCGGTCGCAGTGAACTTGCAGTTCGGCCGCCATGTACTTGCTGTTCGGCCGCGGTGCTCAACTGCAGTTACAAACTCTGACACCGCGGCCGAATGACAAATACACCGCGGTGCCAATGGACACTTGTTTGTAATCCGATTTTTTTTGTAACTGCATTATACAGCCATTGAACCATTTTTTTTTTTTTAATTAGTTGGTTGACTGATAATTTGCTTTATATCTTACGGTAGGAGGGGGGGGGGGGGGGGTGTAAATTGGTTCTGCATTAATTTTTCTTTCGATTCCTATCAAAATTGGATTGGTGGATAAAAAAACAACAAATAAAAATAAGCATTTAAAGGTACTCAACCCGTAAAGAGGGTCCCCATCTCAACAGATTCCAACAACAACAATCCGATCAGAGGGTCCTATATTACTATTTCTTTGGCTTTGGGGGTAAAAAATATTTGATTCGAGTCGAGGAACCCATCAAACAAAGCTCAGAGTTATTAGATATTGATTTTTGAAAATTCTTATGTTCTCGAGATGAGTACTTATAACTGCCGTCAATTTGGTAACCTGCTCGAGATATTACGCCAAAATTCTATTCAAACAGACAAGGATGGATAACTCTATAATCAAGTGGGTAATAATAACGAATTTTTGACTATCTTCTGGGCCAGAAAGAATTCCCGATAATGAAAAATAATAGATTTCTAAAATCGATATCTAACAAATCTGAGCTTTGATGGGTGACTTCCTCGACTCGAATCAAATATTTTTGACCCCCGAAGCCATTGAAATAGTAATTGAGAGGAGTTTTATCGGGTTGAGTACCTTTAATACATTCTGTGTATTTATCATCTATTTTATTAATAAAAGGTGTGAAATATTTGTGGGTCTATTTATAAAATAAAAAAATAAGAACATTTTCTTTCGGGTTTAATCAGTGGTTTAGTGTGACCTTTTTGTTATATTTTATTGCAGATTCTTGAAATTTGATGGTTCAAATGACTACAAAAAGAAGAAGCATAAAAAACCGTGCTTGTCATCTAAGGAGTTGAAACTGCATAGTATTTGCCTACTACAACTTTGTTCCAAGTCATATGCTCAATTATGGAATCTGAAACAGGATATAGAAATGTTAGCCATGTGTTTGAATGAATATTCAGCTTACCTCGAAAAGTCTTGTGAGATGCAGAAAGAGAGAAATGAATCCCGGGATGTTAGATATGTTGATCAGAGTATGGTGATAAATTATATTAAGAAAACGGACAGTGTTCATGAAAAGTATAACCGACTGGATGCCGCTCTAATGGAGATGAAAGACTTTCAACCTTTATTTTTTGACGAAGAACTGCATTTGTCTAAAGATTTCCAATTTAAAACCAATGACTATCGATACAAATATTTCAAGAATATAAAGTTGTCATCGGATGTCCATATAATGAAATACAATCCAGGTTCGAGTTTTGGATCAGTTTCATTTATCTGGAAAGTGAATAGTGAAATGCCGAATGAGGAGTTGCTGTCACTTGACAATAATATTCTCAATGATCTTCGACTTAAGCTGCCTGAGTTTCATAATCGAGGAATAAGAAAGGACTTCTACCAAATGTACAGTTGTGTAGATAATGTTACCATACCCAAGCATATTCTGCGGTCAATATATTCATCTCTAACTAATGATGCCACTGTAAATCAGAACTCTGAACTGGATGAACGACTGAGACTATCTATCTTGTGTTTTGATCCAGAACTTGCAGTAGATCTCAGACACATAAATAAAGGCCGCCCAGGAGACACATTTGATTCATTCTTTGAGTTGTTGGAAAAGGATGTGGATGAATTTGCTGCAGCTGACGAGAGGAGACATAACGTGGCACATATTTCAAAGTATATTTCTGTCCGGGACCTTATTGCGCAGACGAAATCAAAGTTGCCTGACGGAACAGCCATTCCTAGTGAATCTACTGTGTTATTTGCTTTCGTGCCAAAGAATGCACACGCACACACAGCAAAGTTGTACAAAGGAAGAATTGCACTTCGTTTGAAGGTTCAATCTCGACAACTGAGGGCAAGTCATCAGGATGACCACTATTGCGCAGCTCTCTTTAAGTACCAGAGGCATTATGCTGTCAAATTTAAAGACAAGTGCACTTTCCTATGTCTCGATGACAAATCAAAGATCGATTTTGGAGAACCTGGCCAATTTGCGTCGAGTGGAGTCCGTGGTAAAAAGTCAATAGTTCCTGTTGGTTCTATGTTGTCCTGCATGGATCACGATGTCCAAAACAAGGGTTCTATAACACCTTCTGTGATATTAGATGTTGATATTCCTGACAGTGTATCTGATTCTTTTTACCAAGGACAGATCGTACTTACCTTGAAGGATAGCATATTCGAAGCCAGCTCTCCGTTCCGGCACATGGCTGAAGTTCGTTCATATTTGGAATCGAAGGGTGACAAGAAACCTGCGCTGATGTTATTCACAGATGGTGGTCCAGACCATAGAGTTACATACCATTCAGTCAAACTTAGTCTAATTTTGCTGTTCAAATCACTAGGACTTGAGTTTCTAGTGGCGTGTAGAACTGCCCCTGGTCATTCTTGGGCCAATCCAGCGGAACGAATTATGTCACTCTTGAACATAGCCTTCCAAAATGCAGCTTTGAGCCGAGAATCTTGTAGTTCTTCTATAGAACAGCAGATCAAGAGCTGTTCCACTATGGCCGAGATAAGAAAGAAAGCTGAAAGGGTTGATGATTTGAGGGATTCTTGGATCGCTTCCGTAAAGCCGATAATGAATTTGTTGGAATCAAGAGCAGAGCGTGTTGAACTCAAAGAGAAACCTGTCAAGTGCTTCGCTGCTGCTGATCAAAAAGTAGTCGATGATGTTGAAGCAGAGGCCGCTAGCATAGATGATTCAATAACCATTGGTCATTATCAGCAGAACAACCTAAACAAGGCTGATGTATACCACAAGTTCCTCGGTATGTACTAAGTTTATCACACAATCTTTAGATTATCATTGAAGCCTGGCATGTACACACAAATACGTACATGTACCAAGATGTATCATGTTGCTATAAGGAAATATAAGATTTTTACCCATTGAACTTATTAAGATTCCTATTATTTGACTTTAATAGAATGCTGCCATTTTGTACTCTGTCCAGAAACTGGATAACATATATTTTCCCGATCTATAGACTGGAACAGAGTCTGACATTTACACTTTGGTATTTTTTCAACTGAGCTGTCTACATGTATGTCAGACAATGATTCTGTTTATAGTCTGGGATAACATAAGCCACAGAATGAAGAAAATTAAGATATACATGTATTTAATAATTAATTTTCCATATTTTAATTTCTAGAACAACACTGTCGTGAGAGACTACACTTTGGTATTTTTTTCAGAGCTGTCTACGTCAGGCAAGGATTCTGTTTATAGTCCGGGATATTAACATAAGCCATGAATGAAGAAAATTATGATATACATGTATTAATTAATTTTCCATATTTTAATTTCTAGAACAACACTGTCGTGAGAGACACTACTCTTTTCAAATAAGGAGGTGTGGAGTTGAGACATGTTGTGGCAAAGCAGCTAGTATATGGCCATGGTTACCAGATCCAACACTTGACAGCTCAGATCAACATTACAATCCATTTGATACCGTAGAAGGACAGGAAACCACTGAAGTAGACCGACCATCCAGCAAAAACCAGACAGTCGCTGCCGTTGCTGAAGAGCAACAGGTACTTCGAAATACATTGATGAATAATATTAGGGTCAGAGTTAAAACAACATCCATGCAAATAAATATTGGAATCTAATAGTCAGGATTTGATATGAAATTTGCGAATCGATCAAGTCCACTAAAATATATCTGAGCCAAGGCTCAGATCAATACATGTGGACACGATTTGTAAATCCTGCCCTGTTTGAGATTCTTTTGATCACATAATTTATGACTTCAATGCATATATTGTATGCTTTCTCAGGCTTTAAGACACCTTCAACACAGTGATAATTTTTCTGAGTATCATACCTGTATGTTGATAATAACTTTAATATGACATACTCTGCAATCTGCATCACATTCAAGAAGACAAAAGAATGGTTAATTTAATATTGTCTTGATATAAATACTTATCATTGAATGTTAAATCATTAAGTTTAATTACTTGTACTTCCCGGAAGATAAATAATATCAAAAACCTATTTTCTTTGCAGGGTTGCAAAAACAGTGTCCTTGTCGGGCAAAATGTAAGATCTACAGTGAGGTGTTACGAATGCCAGAAGTTGCGATGTCTGTATTCGAAAGTGAAGCTCACTACAAGAGAAGTCAGGTCCTTGCGAAGCTGTCTGGAAAAAAGTGATTACACCTGTGGGGCAGCAATCACTGAAAATGGTGTGTATTCATAATCCATGTTACGGTCAATAGACCAGAATAACATATATGTTTCAGCAACAGCTTGACCGTTATTATTACATTTGAATGAATGTTAATTTAATAACCATCATGAACTCGGAAATCATGACGAATCTCACCAATTTCATCACAACATTGCGTTGTGTAATGACGTCACATGATATGTCTAGTACTGCTAAAGACATAGACATAACAAAAACTACATCTCTTCGGCCAATCAGAGTCGTAGAATCTTGTTGTCAGGAGGCGGAACATAAAACTATATCTGACATTGAATGTTCATCTCAAAATATAAATGATAAAACGTTTAAATAATATGTTTCTCTGGCATTTGGATGTGGTTTTCAAATTGACGATATAAAATATGATATGCACATTGCACAAACCCCAAGAGACATTGATGGATTATTACCTAACAAATAGTTTTTACCAAAAGTTTCCCATGAGAATATTAAATTTGTTGCTCTGACATGTAATTCATTTTAACTTACCAGAATATAAATTGGTATATCCATTTTCTGCCTGCAGGTGATCCACTCCAAGGAAAGATTTTTGTGCGACTTCAATTATGCTGTTCTGCGCCAATAGAATTCTCATATTACAGTGCGGGATGTAATGTCGTGAAAGATATATGCGCCTACTGTGCAGCGTCGGGAGTGGTGACAGACAAGGAATTATCAAAACAATATCGTGTCGTGCTGCCTGTTTGCAAGGCCTGCCTTGATAAGGGCAAAGAAATTCCAAAGAGGAATCCAATCAAATAATTTCATCTCCTATACAAATTCTCATTTAAATATCGGGATTGAAGATTTTGAAACATGTTCTTGTTCTCAGAAAATTTAGTTATTGAACCAGTCCACAGTTGCTGTAGTTTCTGACAGAAAATGAGCTTTTCTGACAACATACCGGTACTGAGATATAACATTTACAATAATATTGACAAGTTGTGTAAGCACCATTCGACAATCCAACATGAGTGGCATTGAGCCATTTATACGTTACACCGCTCCGACATGGCAGATTGTCGCGGGGTACTTAAACTACTTGTCATTATTATTGTTATATCTCAGTAGTGGTATATTGTCTGAGAATCTCATTTTCGGTCAGAAACTCCAGCAACTGTGACTGAACAGCATAATTATTTATTGTTCTTGTTGTGTTTTTCCAATTATTAAATTTTTTTGTTATCAAATTAATCCATGACTATTAATATTGAAATCCTCGGCCTGCACCATGGAGGGGACCCTTAGTATGCCATCCACCTTGCAAAAAAAAAAAAAAAATCCCTACCTACCTACCCACCTGAAATTTTTTGGGTAGGGGTGTGGACAAACAAACAATTTATTAATTATGGCCCAATGCATTCTCTTATATATGCGAGGCGACCTATGGTCGACTCGCATATATAAGAGAATGCATTGGCACAGGGCCCTTCTGTTGGGTAAAGGGTTAACCCTTCCATGACTGGTGCTTCCTAAATATTTGTGAAAATCCTGTGCCAATTCATTCTCTTATATATGCGAGTCGCCCATAGGGCCTAACACTATTTACCTTGACCTTGTAAGCCAGTGCATTCTCTTATATATGTGAGGCACCATATGGAAGACTCAATTATACAAGAGAATGCATTGACACAGATTCTTCAATGCGGCACCAGTGAAAGGGTGAAAGATGATTCAGGATTCCCAGGTAAGCTTTACGAAACATATTTTCTAACGCTTTTAATTTTTATTCTATGGTTAAAAATAGCGTGTTTGAGTAAAAAAATGTTACTCCAATATTTCAGGACCAAACCTTCGAAATGTCAAGAACAAAAATCGGAACGAAATAGCTGTTTTTTTCTATTTTGAAAGGTAGTTTTAGTGACTTCAATTAAGTCTTTTCAAGGCATCTAATGTCCATATAAAAGAACTTATCCACTAACTTTGATCCCGGAACATGATAAAGCCAGTATAATGACATTTAAGATGGTACAGAGGTAACATACATGTAGATGTATACTCTAAAGAGTTGATGATCGGTAGAATAAAATGATTTTGTCATGAAAAAACTATAGCCTTGAAATATACTGTGCCTGACGTTTGCAGAGTAAGGTCCCTTGAGGGTGAATTTAGTGACGATATCCTGCATAGCAGGCTAGCATCACCAAACTCACCTTCCACTGAAGGCAAATGCAGAACTTGCCCAGCGAACAACTATGTAATACACCTTGATCTTATCCATCTGGTGTAAACATTATTTTGTATCCCAGATTACAAGTATCCCAGATAACATTTTATCACATAATTTGGCCATAAAAGCAGTTTCATAATTATCGGTAATAGACACGTTTAATATCAGCGCGTGCGATGACGTCACGGCGTTCTTCAGATAACTTGGGATCGCTGTAGTGTATGATTGTTGTTTTCGATGAATATTTCGCGTTGCTTCGGGTTTATTTGATCATGTGATAAAAGGTATCTCACACTCGTCCTATTTTATACGTAATTTATCAACCTCGTCCTCTAAATTCTATTTGAGCCTCGGTAAACCTCGGCTCAAATCGAATTTAGTGAACTCGGTTGATAAATTCCGTATAAAATAGGAACTCATGTGAGATCCTCTATTTACAAGATGTTGTTCATATGTATACAAGTATGGTAAGTCTGAGAGAAAATGGGATTTTATATCAGGTGCTTATATAGAGCCATCTCCTCAATCTTATCCACCTACAGTAATGCCCTAAATAATCGACTCCTTAACCTCAGCAGAATTATGGGTAATTTTTCAGGATTTGGTTGGTAATATGGCTTGTTGTGCCATTCATCGGAAAGCTCACAGAGCTTTCCGATGAATGGCATCAAGCCATATTTCCGACTAAATCCTGTAAAGTTACCCATAATTCTGCTGTGGTTAAGGAGTCGATTATATAGGGCATTACTGGTACTGATTGACCTGATTGGTTGGCGAAATTGAATCTATGATAAATTCTGGGTCGGGAGGGCGGTTGTCAAGTCCTCCCTGATAGTTTAACTATTATAATTAAAAAATGAACTGCAACTTCCCAAGGTAAGTCTAGTTTGATTTAATAATTATAATATGCCAATCAATCAGGTCAACATGACTTGGGGATTCGAAGCTAATAGCGAGAAAAATATTTCCAAATTCGACATCTTCTGCAGACACACTATTTCAAGGCTTGTGAAAACATGAAGCTTCTGTTTATTATAAGTGTGTCAAACTACAGTAATGCCCTAATTAATCGACTTCTTAACCACAGCAGAATTATGGGTAACTTTTCAGGATTTAGTCGGAAATATGGCATGTTGCCATTCATCGGAAAGCTCTCGATGAGAGCTTTCCGATGAATGGTAACAAGCCATATTTCCGACTAAATCCTGAAAAGTTACCCATAATTCTGCTGTGGTTAAGAAGTGGATTAATTAGGGCATTACTGTACACAAACCTTCTGTTTATTAGAAGTATGTCCAACTACACAAGTTTCCCAGATAATAAACCAATGATTGACCTAGATATCTACAAGCCTTGATATAGTGTGTCCGTCAATTGCAGAATGAGGTCCCCAAAGGGTGATTTTAGTGACACTATCCTGCACAATGGGCTAGGGTAACCAACTACACCATCTGGGGAGCTCATTCTACTTAGGCCTCATCTTCTGGGAAATGTCTATGGTCTCAAATTAACATTGTTTCAGTGACTTTTTCCCTTCGGTACAGTTTCTATATCCCTTAATTTGCAGAAGATGAATTGAATGATCAAGGTGACTAATGGGTGTACATGTGGGATAGTGTCACTATATTCACCCTCTGGGTACCTCATTATGCAAATAACAGACATACAATGTACAAGGTATATGATCTCACCCAGATTAATTGATTCGGTTTGATGCGATTCTGAATCTTTCATCTGATTCTATTCGAAATTGTGTGTCCAGATTTGAATTGTGTCAAGTTATTGGCACCAGTTGCATTCTCATTACTAGAACGGACCATTGGTTTTTCATGAAGATATATTATGATATAAACGCATACAAATAACATTGGTGTCGACTGAGCTATACTATAGACATTTGGCTGATTTGATTCGAGATTCAATTCGAAATGAAATGCCCGATTTGCAGGGCCCTTGTATGTATGACGACAAACTGAGAGCATTATGCATGAAAACTCAGTTCTTACCTCTGTGATAGCCCTAGTGTGAAGGGTTCCTTAGTTCTTCACTGCTATCAACGCTGCATAAGCCATCTCTGAGTCATCTTATTGAACCCGCCTCGGGCCTTTAATTACTCTGTTTTTGATGTAGTTCTGAAAACACAACAAATTGGTTGACACATGTGTGGACAGAGCTTGAGTTATTTTGTGTGCCTTCAAGTACAACTAGTTTTTCTCGCCCTCGAGGAAGAAAATTTAGGCTTGCCAATCAAGATCAAAGAATTTTGTGCAACATTGACCCTTATGCTGTCCTCGTCTTTGGGGAGATATTACTAACAAAATAATCAGGGCTTAATTAGTCTGTGCATTGCCAAACTTCATAACTTTTAACTTTAACCCTGGAAATTTTTGTCAATCAAAATAAGAGTCTTCATTCTTCAAAGGGCCATTTATAGCCATAAGGGAAAATTCACAGAAAGATGAGACCTTAAAATGGACTCATGAATGAAAATCATTGATTTAGGAACACCTATTTCTTAAACCTTTGGCGGGTAGAACGACATAAGGTAGCGACCGCAATAAGCCATTGATTTAAATATGCATAATCTGATTAAGCGTCCCTCAATTACTATTTATTTGGATTCGGGGGTATAAAATATTTGATTCGAGTCGAGGAACCCACCTATCAAAGCTTAGAGTTATTAGATATCGATTTTTGAAATCTGTTATTTTTCACCATCAAGAATTATTAGTGGCCCCAGTAAACAGTCGATGAGCTGACGGTCTCGTACCAAATTGCGGACGAAGATGGAAAACTCTAAAATCAAGAGGCTTTCTGTTGATAATAAGGCTAAATTTTTTTGGAGCAATTAATTGATTCTGATAACTGAAGCGGCATTTCTAAAAATTTTGTTGTTGTTGGAATCTGATTATATGCGGACCATCGAAAAGGATGAGTACCTTTAAAGATAGTTAACAGTCATAATTATTTTGCCATTTTATTCAGCTGAATTCCATAAATCGCCTTAGGATAAAACTTCCAGTCCCTCTGAAAACAACATTTGTTTTAAACTTAAAGTTCGGATATTCATGCAAGTATATCATGTTGTAAGTGAAATGGAATAAATCCAACAGTTGATCACCATTAGATAACATTTATTACATATTTAAATGTAGGAATAAAAGCTCGGACAAAATTATGCATTTTGAGAAGATTTTCTAAGTTGAAAAAGGGGGCTAACTCCACCAAAAAAAATCGGACAGACCTCATAATCACAGGTGCAAAGGTTCCCAAGGTACTGACCTAAAGATATTGACCAGAAAATGTAGGAATAAAAGCTCGGACAAAATTGTGTCCACGGACGGACCGACAGACGGAAGGACAGATGGACGGACAAGCTGATTCCAGTATACCCCCCCCACAACTCGTTGCGATGGGTATAATTATATGCCTGGACAGATAGACAGACAGATAGACAGACAGATAGACAGACAGATAGACAGACAGACAAACAAAGTCAAACCAGTAACCCCCCCCCCCCCCCATTTTTCTTTGAAAGTGGGCGTACAATAAATTTAGGATGTCAACTGAATTAAGGAAGGAAATCTTCTTCAATCCTAGAATTTACTGATATAAAAATAACTTGGCAGCTAACCCTTTCATGACGGGAGCTGCGCTGGTTAGGGCTGCAACGATTCACCGCAGTTTCGGTGAATCGCAATGTTTACCGGCGGTGAGATACGCGGTTTGTTCTGTAATTATTTTGATCCGCATTTTTGTAGTCTAAACGCATGCCCAAGCACTCTTAGAGAACTCTTCTCATTGGCTGTAACCACAATAATTCAGCAGTTTCCTGTTCGGTTAACCAATCAAATTTCTTGTTCTTCCATTATATCGATGGTCGAAATAACATGTCAGAACTATCAGACCATGATAAAATTACAAGTTCCCAACCGGTCACAGGCGCGGTAACTCAATTATCGTGCCGCCCGAGAAATTTAAATCGCCTGTATGGAAACACTTCGGTTTTTGTGCCTTTGAGAAGGACAGTGTACGGAAAATCGACAACACCAAAACAATACCGCCGATGTAACACGTCATCTCCCCCCCCCCTCCAGGATATCTCCCCCCACCCTGGATATCTCCCCGCACCCCCATATATGAATAATAAATAGTTTCACTCATTTGATATCGTTTGACCCTGAAATGGCCAGAAAATAGTTTTTTGAGATTTAATTTTTTTTTTCTTTAAATCTTTTTTCTCAAGTGACAATTTTTTTGTTTCACACTTTTTATATCGACCCCGCTCGGCGCGCTAGAGGTTAACGTCGTTTTAGCCGCTATATGCCATATATCACGACCATACTGGACGTTTTAGCTACCTTAATAGTATTTAAATTCGCGCAGTACTATTTTTCGCACACACATCAAAATTGCTGCGCGAATTTAAAAATGAGGGAACAATAATACGACTTCCAAGTTTACCGTATTTCCATGGGGAAAATAAGAAATGGCAATTGCTTGTAAGAATCACACATATATATACCAGAATGAAAGCAGAAAAGTGCGTCATCAAATCCTCAAACCACGAGAGAAGCCATTCTCGTACACATGTAATCTGAGTTAATTATAATATCACATCAAGTTTTACATGTACATGCAGCGAAGTGTTGATTTTTTCTGAAGTCAGCAGCCAATACAATGTTTTTGTTTACTACTTCCCACTTCTTATCAATGGTATTCATATATAGAGATTTAACTATATCATAATGATTATTTAAAGCACCCGTATTCAATAAGCATATTATCATATTAGTTTGATCATGAAATGGCCAGAATTTTTTTTGTTTTTTAAATAATTTTTTTAATATTATTTTTTTCAAGTGACAAAATTTGTTTATCAACAAATTTAATTGTTTGATCCTGAAATGGCCAGAAAAATGACGTTAGATTTCAATTTGTTTTTATTTATTTTCATTTTTCTCTAATGTCCAGGTCTGGATATCTATTCGGCCCCCCGATAGATAATACTAGCTGATGTGCCCGACTTTGTCCGGGCTATTTAGTGATCGCCTCCGTCTGGGCAGAATATACAGTGTTCGATCAGTCCAGAAACATGCCTATATGAGTGTATATGAGTGAGGTCAAGGACACGTTCACACGTGAAATTGGACCCACCTATGTTGTTCCCCGTATCAAAGTAGGCCTACATACCAAATTTGAGTCCAATCGGTTGAGCAATTTTAGAGTCTATAACACACACGCACAGACATACAAAAGTTCCAAAATATATAGTAGACTACATAAACAATGCTATGTTTAAACACAGCAGACAATGACAACATGATTTATGTTTATGCCAGTAGTTCATTGGGATATCAGTAAAAACCACTTGATTTATTGGATGTCAATTGATATACCACAGACAAAATATACTTAAGTGGACACACATAATTATGTTATGTCTCTCAATGGAGTATCAATTATTACTAATGAAAAATCCATCAGTGATCATCGACATTACTGACCAAGTTACCTTATCCACACGATTCTCTCATTCCTCAAGGAAGTCCACTTATTGTTAGATGTCCTAGGTTGTTGTTTAACATCAGCTGACAGGCCATTCTCCCACATATCAATGTCGAAGTGTGTTTTTCTCCTGGTATGACTCCCAAGTGTTTGACCTCCCATCTCAGATGACTGCTCTAAAATAAAATAACACAAACAATAAAACCTTGTTGTGATAGTGCCTGGAAGCCTATACATAAGAATTATCTCATTATGTTTACAGAGACACACAACTAATGAACTCAATATAAAGAGCGTTTATATTTATGGATCATGTCGCTGGAAGAAATAACTAACATAGCATAAATTTTGTGATATGGACTCTGTTTATTCTAAAAAATATCCGATGGCAAATTGGTGTTCTATAATTTAATCTATTCGAAATAAGGAACTATATCCTCGTGGAGCGGAGTACAATTTCTATGAGGAGGTGATATGGATTGTTTTGTAAACTGTCAATCATGTAGTTATGCACTATTTGGATGAATCTCATTTTTATGGCATCATATTTCGGTCGGTGTTGAATTAAAATGGGGATAAATATGCTGCTGGTGTGATTTTGGGATGTTTATCGTTGTGTTTTCCGATGAAAAATATCTGTTTTACCAGTGCCTCGATCGAGTCGGCAGTAAAATTGCAATTTCCATCGTAAAACCCACGGACAAACATCCCAAGATCACACCAGACAGCATATAGTAATATTGGATACCGGGGTCCCCTCCATAAGATTGTATACGACTTACTAATTATATCACCCGGGTCCTTCCATGAGAATACCATGCACCTTACCGGTTGAGGCACCGGGATCCAACCCGTAAGAGGGTCATACACGTTGATGACTGGGACATCGGGGTTTCCGCGTGGGAGTTCGTGCACCTTGCTGACTGGGTCATCGAGGTCCCCTCCATTTAGTATCATGTGCCTTACTTACTGAGTCATCGGGACGGGAACTTAAAATATTGCCAAGCATAGTGTTGTGTAGAGGAGTCATTGCAACATATATAGCCCGTGTATTATGTGTCCAGCAGTATTGCGTGAACGATTCTTTTGACAAATATGTTTTAAGCCGTTTTTTGCTCTTATCCTCATTTGACTTTTCCAAAAGGCCTCTGGTCTACCTGCCGGCATCTCACTTTGACTTGTTTTTGTCATTCTGGTGTGCCAGGTTTGGTGTTCACTACGTCTGGACAACGTGTTACCTGGTCAGACACCCACTTAGCAAATATTGCTTACACATAAAAACAATTTCCATCGTAAAACCCACGGACAAACATCCCAAGATCACACCAGACAGCATGTTTGTCCCCTAATTAACTGAGTAATATATCCACTGCTTATATGAAGAAATATTAATTTGTAAAGTGTTTAGCAGTGATTTGTCTGACACCTTATCAGAAAATTTATATGAATTTTTATCCTGCTAAAAGCTCCATAATAGTCAATAATAGGTGCCAATATCTGAGATATTATGGCAAGAAATTAAGTTATTTTCATGATAATTCAAAATGACACATAAATTGGCAGAACCGCCAGGCATTTCCCCTTATCATGATCTACACCTAATGAAAATACATGCCTGTACCCTGTAAGCGGACTTTGCTGAAACATTTTATTGAATCAAGGAGACGTGGAGCTTAACACAATTTAGTGGGATAAATGAGTAAGGATTGGTGGCGACAGCTCTGATAATCAGGGTTCAAGGACATACCAGTCAGGCCTCAAATCATGGTGCCAGATATTTGCAGAATGAGGTCCCCAGAGGGTGAATTTAGTGACGCTATCCTGCACAGCAGACTAGCATCACTAAATTCACCCTCTGGGGACCTCATTCTGCCTAGGCCTCATTTTCTCTGGATGCTATCTTTATTAACAAATTGTTGAAGTTTTTTTTTTAGAAACATCTTTTTAGAATGATCCTTTTCCTATTCAGTTTTGTTCAGTTTCTTGATATCCCCAAAATGGCAGACGATACAAGTCACACAATGAATAATCTAATTGCCCATTGGTGCACATCACCACCTTCACCGTCTGGGGTCCCCAGAGGATTAATTTTGTGATGCTAGCCCGCTATGTGGGGTAGCGTCACTAAATTCACCCCCTGGGGACCTCATTCTGAATGGCCTCATCTGCAAATTTCCAGCACCATATTTTGAAGCCTGATACTGATAGAGAGGGTATGTACCGGTCCAATGATATACTGATAGAGAAGGTATGTACCGGTCCAATGATATACTGATAGAGAGGATATGTACCGGTCCAATGATATACCGATATAGAGGGTATGTACCGGTCCAATGATATACCGATAGAGAGGGTATGTACCGGTCCAATGATATACTGATAGAGAGGGTATGTACCGGTCCAATGATATACCGATATAGAGGGTATGTACCGGTCCAATGATATACCGATAGAGAGGGTATGTACCGGTCCAATGATATACTGATAGAGAGGGTATGTACCGGTCCAATGATATACCGATATAGAGGGTATGTACCGGTCCAATGATATACCGATAGAGAGGGTATGTACCGGTCCAATGATATACTGATAGAGAGGGTATGTACCGGTCCAATGATATACTGATAGAGAGGGTAAGTACCGGTCCAATGATATACTGATAGATAGGGTATGTACCGGTCCAATGATATACTGATAGAGAGGGTATGTACCGGTCCAATGATATACTGGCAGGATCCGTGCTGGACCAAAATTTACCTTTGCCAAATGAAAAGATTTTTTGCCAAATTCTTTTAGAATTTGCCAAATGCTATCCCTGATAGTATAATTTTCAGCAACATTGAGTCTCATTTTGTGGTTTATCATACAACAATAAAACAATCACCGAACAATTAAATTGTAGAAGAATTGCTTCATCAGAATGGCAAATCCCAGGAGGATTAGATATGTAAACACCACCACCACATTAATATGGGTGATCCCTCACCCATCAATACTAATGCTATCAGATTAACTGCATCTTAATAAAGGTGTTAACTTTTCCTAGACCTTATAAAACACCACTAATATAATTCTATTGTGAGAATTTCCTGAAATGAATGGTATTGATTGACCGATATTTTTCAACATGTTTGAGGAATTAAAAAGTGACTTGCCAAAACGTTTGCCAAATGAAAATATTTTTGCCAAATGTGAATTATTTTTGCCATTGGCAAGTGGTAGCACGAACCCTGTATACTGGTTGAGATTTGTACTGGTCCATGGACAAACCTGTAGAGGGGATCTGTACCACAATATCTGCATCAATGACATACATGTACCAGGAGAGGAGACCTGTACCCGTCCATAAGGCATACTGGTTGAGGTTGTCTGTCCAATGAACTGAGTTTCAGCAATGACTTAAATCATGACTAGGATTGCTGTATAGTGCATTGTCATAGAATGACGAAGTAGCTACAGGGCTTGAAGGCTTGGATTATATACTACTTCCATGTAAGGAAAATGACATCATTCCATTCATTTCATGGCAAACTCTGAACGAGTTCACGAGCTTAGGATAAATAGTTCATCATCGCTGGGAGTAGGATAATGTTTTATGATATTTTCATCAACTTTTAAGTCAAAATATAAATCAGATCCCCACTTCTAGAAGACCGAAAGTGTTAGCACACCGTACTGTCAAAATGTTAGCCTGCTCTAATCACTGGCTTCACTGCATCATGACATCAATTTGTGCATTTGTGTTATTTTAACAGAAATGGCTGTTGATATTGTAGCTTTAAAAACACATTAGGTCTAACCATGTGTTTCATTGTGGTATAGACAATATAAAAACACAACAGTCAACTGTTCTGAGTAGCGTACTGGATTTCTCCTCTTACAAGAGTTACATTTTTATTGTGTAATATAGGCTAAGGCCTAAAAAAAAATACAATTGTTTCCGCTAATATCTATAATTTTTTTTTTTTTATAGTATCTTTAAAAATAACTGTATAATACTTGTCAATAAGGCCAAAGAAAAAAGATACTATGTTTCCGTACATCGACCGACCCTAAAAATAACCCGCCGACCCTAATCTTTTTATTGATATTTTGAGAAAAAGTCCAAATTTTCTTTAAAAAAACAAAACAAAATTTTGTGTTGCTTTTTTTACTGTTTTTACCGCTAATGCTCATAAATATTGATAATCATTAGGTGCAAAACACATGGTTTCTAACATAAGCCTGTGATAAGTGACATGAAGTGTGACAGTTGTCTCAAAAGCCACAGGTGTGTGATGGGTTGTGGATTGATAGGCATGAATCTTGCAATTTTAATTTCAAGAGAGTGGATCTCATGCCTGCTTTACCATTATGCCTTGTTTGGGACTTATGGAACATATTCATGAGTTCCAAATAAACATGCATGCCCATTTATTATTTTCTTGTGAAACTTACCATTATCACTCTAATTCATATAATAGGCTATTTTATAAAATTCAAGTGAGACACATACATAATATACTACATGTAGTACAGAAACAATGTCTATTTAGTTAGTATTTACTATTTATAGTACTAATCTCTATGTTAATTTTTCATTTGGTATTATGAGATCCGATCTGATAACCAGGTTGATTCGATCAAATTGTTAATGTTCCTGTACTTTATTTCACGCCGTAGCTTTATTTGCCCGAAATACGCCTAAAAATATGGATATTTGAAACGTTCAATAAAAAAATCTGTCTTCTTCTAGAAGAATACAAAACTGACAACGAACTATTTAACACGTGCATTTTCGCGCAATTCTTAAGCTGGTTCTCCCTCGCGAAAGCGGATTGGACCAATTCAAACGCATTCAACCAATCAGAGCGCACTCGTAGTGGAGTTGTAAAATCCGAGTGGGCGGACCTTTGAACTGTCAAATTCTTCGGTGATTCGAAGAAAATAATTACGATTAAAATTGAAATACTAAAGAAATAAACGTTATAAAATATGACTAACTGCTGAAATAGAAATAAAAAAATAAATTCCATGCTATCAACACTCTTACAGTGCAATATACGTTAATTTTGTTTATTTAAAAAGCGTTTTATGACGATGTTATCGTCTGCAACTATTTACTTCTTCGTATTTTCCGTAAATTGGCGTAATTCAGAAATAGAAGAAAATAATATTTAAAATGAATTCACCTTTCCCGTTGGGAGATTTTTATATTTGTGAATCTGGAAATGAATCGCTGACTGAAAGTGACAAACGGTTCGTTGAAAGCATCCTAGCTGATGACTTTTATTTCGTTGAAAATTCTCAATCAGACCAAGAGGTGCCCACTGTGACTGCCTCTGTCCCGGTGACAGCGACACAAAGTGAAAGTCAACACGACTCCAATGATCAGCATGAAGTATCTGAACCATCAATAGCAACAAACAACATAAGGGATTTACGAAACTACATAGCAAGTCAGCGGCATGAGATTGAAGAACTTGAAGTGCAAGGTACGTGTAATACAGTGCCAGAGTTGCAAGCAGACAGTACTAGTAATAATTCTGAGACTGAAGAAGTTCAAAATAAAGAAAATCAACAAACAAATGATGAGAATATTACTTCAAATACAAGTATGTCAAGTAATACTGAGTTCGCACCGGTGTGCAATGTATCTGATCTGAAGAAGTATGTGGCGAGTAAAAGAAACCCCAATACAATTAAAAAAACTGAGTCCTGCATCAGAAAGCTAACAAAATGGTTGCAAGTGAATGGTGAGGGCAGGGAACCAGAACAGATTCCACCGACTGAACTGGATACATATATCGGTGGTTTCTTGTTGACGGCACGTAAAGAAAATGGATCAGAGTTCGAGCCAGATAGCTTAACAGCTTTGCACAGAGGAATTCAGAGACATTTGAAAGATGCAGAATATGGAGAGGAAATATTGACGTCTGATAAATTTCAAATGAGCAGAGATGTACTGAAATCGAAGCGAAAAGAGTTGAAAGAACGGGGTTTTGGGAACAAACCGAACAAAGCGGAGCCATTGACAGAGGAGGAAGAAGAGAAACTGTGGGAGACAGGGCAGTTGGGGAGCAGTACACCAGAAGCACTATTGAACACTTTGTGGTTTTTCAATACAAAACTGCTAGGATTCCGCGGGTCACATGAAAATTCACAATTAAAATTTGGAGATATTGAATTGAAAGTGGACAGTAGTAGGACAGAATATCTTGAGTTCAATGAACGCCTTAGCAAAACAAGAGATGGAAATTCAACAACGAGGCCATTCAGTCCAAAAATATTTCCAAATGAAGTCAACAAAAACAGATGCCCAATAGAAATGTACAAACTCTATGCAAGAAACCGACCACAAAAAATGATGGATTCTGGATCTCCTTTTTATATTTCTGGCAATATGCATTGGACAACGGGACCGAACATTTTATGGTTCAAGGCTCAGCCTATTGGTGTAAACAAAGTGAAATCTATGGTGAAAGACATGTGCACAAAAGCAGGAATCCCTGGAAATAAAACCAATCATTCGCTGAGGAAGACGATGTGCACACAATTACTCCATGCTGGTGTGAACCCCCAAATTATCTCCCAATTATCGGGTCATAAAAATGTGAACAGCTTGAATAACTATGCCACAGCTTCCATAAATCAGCAGAAAGGGATGTGTGCTATTCTGCAAGGCAACAATCCAAATACCGGTAATACAAATGTGATTGTTCCCAGAGCATTGTGTTCAGCTAATGCAGCGACTACCGGTTCTCATAATTTCAAACCACTGATGCCCGTAGCCAATGAAATACCCATCAGTGAAAGTTATTGCAGGGCTTTACTGCCAAGTACTAGTACCGGGATGAGAAACACTTATTACAGTGAGGCCACTACTCGTTTGAAGGAAGTAGTCCCCAACACAGGTACCAGTACAAGTACAACATTGAGCAAAGTAGCTACTAGTAACACAGTTGAAGAAAGATTGATGCAAGGTGTTTTCAGTAATGCCAACATTTCTGGTGGTACATTTAAAATAACCGTTAAAATGCCCAGGGCCAACAGTGGTGATTCAGATGCAGAAAGTTCTAATAGGCACAGCAAGAACAAATACAGGAGAATTGCACGTATTGAATCAGACAGCGACACAGACTAATTATTGTAAAATTCACTAATTGTTATTACATACATGTACATGTTGATATTCTATTTAAGAAGAAAATGTTTTGATCTTGTATTTCAAATGTAATTTTATGCCCTTCCCTGGGGACAGCAAATAGGCAATCTTTCCCTCTACTATTTTAATAGTATGAAAAACTGACCAAATAGTTTTTGGAAGTGACACTAATTTAACATTTGAATTTATAAATTAATTAAATGCCGAACTAATCATTATATGCTAAAATCAGAGAGAAATACATGTAGGCCTACACATATTATAAATTTATATATTCCAATTTTGTATTGAACAAAATGGTTTAAATTGTTCTAGTATCAGCCTTTTTTTTTTATTCAAAATCGTTGTACGCCGTATGGTATTTGGTAATGTCGAATGACAAACAGTCCTAATATTGATATATGTGGAATTTAAATTTTTCTTCTGCACCACTACTGGTAGTACTCAGCTGGTACTAGACACTAGTTAGAAAAATATGCCTGAATTAGTGAATAGTAAAAATTTCAAAAAAATAAACTGAAAAAACTTATTAATTATATTTCAAAAATTTGAATAATTCATTGACAAATCATTCAAATGACAAATGGATTGGAATTTTGATTGTTAACTCTTGAAATAGGAATTTACATGTATTTTTTTCTGATTTATTTAAAGAAAAGAAAAACTTACCTGAAAGTGAAAGTGAAAGTTGAAACATTTTGACTTTGTATTTTCGAAAATCACTAGTTTTCCAGAATTTCGAGTCAGAATTGGCCATGATGTGGCAAGTTTGATGGAGATTCTCCAACTCCATATCTAGATCCGTTCGATAGATTCAAGAATTTAATTTTAGTTGATCATAGACATTTTGTCAGTAAACGTTCTCTCTTAGCTGTGTTGCACCGTGTGAACTCGAATTTTCCACGCTCGAAGTCAAACATTGACTAAATCACAAACTTTTCATTTTAGAATTCTCGGAATAAGTTGTCAACTTGAGTCACTCCTCCATGAAGAAATACAGATTATCGAACTTCGTTGCTCATTAAATCCAAAAGATACATAACCATCTCCTGTCATGTCCCAAAATACTTAATTTTACACATTAAATATTGTGAAATTGCGAACAATTTACATTCGAGGCGGCATCCGTCACCAAGTTGAAGGACGCATACCGAGACATTGGTAGACTGGTTCCACGGCAAAAATTAAGTTCCAACGGATTAACTCCTCTTCTGCCGTGATTTCATTTTCATAATTATTTAAGTTTTCTCAAATCATTAGCATTTTTTAAGTTCCGCCGGCGTGAAATAAATACAGAACTGCATTCCCGTTCGAACTGTCAATTTTTCCTGCACTCGATCGATTTTGGCGGAAGGATAATATTGAACTCGAAGCCTGCGGCTTCTCGTTCAATATTATCCTTCCGCCAAAATCGATCTCGTGCAGGAAAAAATGACAGTTCGAACGGGAATGCAGTTCTGTCTATGTATTTGATTGAAATACTGAAATCTGAAGGCTGAATCATAACAAACCTGAACTGAAACTATTTGAAGTTTTCACAGATGAAAGCTAGATAAAAGCCAAACATACTTTACAGTATGATTCCAACTGTTAAACTTAAATCTTTTTGTAAAATAAAATTTCTTATGTCAATATATATAAATGTTTTGCATCTTGTTATGATATGAATTTAGGACCTAAATTGAAAGAAATGTTTTTTTTAAATAAAAAATATTTTTTGGTGTTTTGTTTTTGGTCCAATTTTTTTTTTTTGCAATGGCAATAAAAAGTTTAGGGTCTGGGGTTTAAAATAGGGTCGGTCGGGTTAGCGGAAACCATTTTTTTTTTTTTTTAGGCCTAAGCTTCAGTTTAATACCAAGCTTGCTTATTAGCATAGCTTTTTCGCTGTAAAAACGCAATTCTACAGCTGTCCCACTCCCACAGCCTTGATTCTTTTAATTTTAGGGTAGGTCATTTCAGTTGTTGGCCCAGTAATCTGTTCCATTCTGTTGGACGTCCCTCCTTTATTTTAATATGAGGAGCACCCCACGCGTGGGTTAAAATCAAACATCCGGTGACTGGTGAGTTGTGGGGTTAATATATTTGTTTGGGGCGAATATCAAGCTTCTGTTTGATACCAACGTGAGTCTTCTATGTGCTAAATTATATTGCGAATCCCACGTAATAGCAAATTCTGTCGCACAGTTTTGTCATTTTGTTCCGCATCCCATCCCATCCCGCAGTTTGTCATGCACCCAAAAATTCATTAAATGTAGAGCTTGGACGATATTGTACTATGAAGTACTAGAATCTATAGAATAATAAACAAAATGTATTTGGTATGCCACATTCAAAACTCGTGACAACTAAACCTATGCTCGCTTGAACACTAGATTACATAGAGTAACCTCCCATGGTGCGTTTCGACATTTTGACACATTCAAATTGTCGAACTAAACTGGACTTATCTCGTTGACATATATACTGGTGTGTGATGGTTTAGTCAACGCAATAATAATTACCATTATCTACCATAAACGAAGATGATGTTGCTGATGCCAATGCATGTCAAGAAACGACGAAATATTACCCGTATTTACCAACGTTCACGATGCACATCAAAGCTAATAGGGAATGCTCCAGACGGGAGACCAACCACCCACCCACAACAAATAATATAAACACACAATGAAAACATCCGCTAGCACATGCGCAATACGAGATCTGATATGATATTTTACTACGAATGCAATGATAACGCCTATACTATCAGTAGTACAGTTGCAATCAAAATAATACAAACAATTACCAGATATATATATTCGTTTAGGCCATGTTTATAGTCACAGTTGGCAGGGGGGTTTTGTGTCATATATTACATATGTTGAAAACTGGTTCACTTGGGATCTATAATTATGACTTGGCACATATAACTTATTAGAACCGATTTTGGGCTCAGGGTA
This sequence comes from Siphonodentalium dalli, assembly GCA_032622095.1. NCBI lineage: Eukaryota > Metazoa > Mollusca > Scaphopoda > Gadilida > Siphonodentaliidae > Siphonodentalium > Siphonodentalium dalli. The sequence goes on along the minus strand of CP136061.1, from coordinate 257,330,177 downwards.
GCCTAAGGCAACTATATGTTTTTTTTTAAATATTAAAATTAGTATCATTCATTTAACTCCAATTTGGGCACTGTACATAACCTATTCCATCACTGTTAGGTATCTACTTCCAGCACTTTTGTTGTTTGTGGATAGGTATGCATCTATGCAAATAGTTTGCACAAAGTTTGGGCTCCTCGGTGGGTTTTAAGGGTATGGAAACAGCCCAACACCCACAGCACCCATGATAAAACCATACAGCACCCGTGCCTATGAAAACATATTTCTGAGTCAGCCATCTCTCAGACTATACCCATTCTGAAAATGATTCCACATTTCACTTTAGAATATATAGAGGCAATGGGAAAAGATGATTTGGGCACCTGAATGGCATTTTTGGCTCTGGTCAGGGGGGAATATTTGTTTTTTTTAATGGTTAAATTGGTATATTTAACTGGAATTGGGTCCTGTGACCCATTATAGGTATATACTTCTAGGTCTCCTAGTGTTTTTGGAAAGATCTGCATCATTATAAGAAGATATGCAAAAGTTTGGGCTCCTTAGTGGGTTTTAAGGGTATGGAGACAGCCCAGCACCCATGACAATTCAAGTTAAATTGGTATATTTAACTTGAATTGGGCCATATGACCCATTATATGTATCTACTTCCAGCACTTTTGTTGTTTGTGGATAGGTATGCATCTATGCAAATAGTTTGCACAAAGTTTGGGCTCCTCGGTGGGTTTTAAGGGTATGGAAACAGCCCAACACCCACAGCACCCATGATAAAACCATACAGCACCCGTGCCTATGAAAACATATTTCTGAGTCAGCCATCTCTCAGACTATACCCATTCTGAAAATGATTCCACATTTCACTTTAGAATATATAGAGGCAATGGGAAAAGATGATTTGGGCACCTGAATGGCATTTTGGGCTCTGGTCAGGGGGGAATATTTGTTTTTTTTAATGGTTAAATTGGTATATTTAACTGGAATTGGGTCCTGTGGCCCATTATAGGTATATACTTCTAGGTCTCCTAGTGTTTTTGGAAAGATCTGCATCATTATAAGAAGATATGCAAAAGTTTGGGCTCCTTAGTGGGTTTTAAGGGTATGGAGACAGCCCAGCACCCATGACAATTCAAGTTAAATTGGTATATTTAACTTGAATTGGGCCATATGACCCATTATATGTATCTACTTCCAGCACTTTTGTTGTTTGTGGATAGGTATGCATCTATGCAAATAGTTTGCACAAAGTTTGGGCTCCTCGGTGGGTTTTAAGGGTATGGAAACAGCCCAACACCCACAGCACCCATGATAAAACCATACAGCACCCGTGCCTATGAAAACATATTTCTGAGTCAGCCATCTCTCAGACTATACCCATTCTGAAAATGATTCCACATTTCACTTTAGAATATATAGAGGCAATGGGAAAAGATGATTTGGGCACCTGAATGGCATTTTTGGCTCTGGTCAGGGGGGAATATTTGTTTTTTTTAATGGTTAAATTGGTATATTTAACTGGAATTGGGTCCTGTGACCCATTATAGGTATATACTTCTAGGTCTCCTAGTGTTTTTGGAAAGATCTGCATCATTATAAGAAGATATGCAAAAGTTTGGGCTCCTTAGTGGGTTTTAAGGGTATGGAGACAGCCCAGCACCCATGACAATTCAAGTTAAATTGGTATATTTAACTTGAATTGGGCCATATGACCCATTATATGTATCTACTTCCAGCACTTTTGTTGTTTGTGGATAGGTATGCATCTATGCAAATAGTTTGCACAAAGTTTGGGCTCCTCGGTGGGTTTTAAGGGTATGGAAACAGCCCAACACCCACAGCACCCATGATAAAACCATACAGCACCCGTGCCTATGAAAACATATTTCTGAGTCAGCCATCTCTCAGACTATACCCATTCTGAAAATGATTCCACATTTCACTTTAGAATATATAGAGGCAATGGGAAAAGATGATTTGGGCACCTGAATGGCATTTTGGGCTCTGGTCAGGGGGGAATATTTGTTTTTTTTAATGGTTAAATTGGTATATTTAACTGGAATTGGGTCCTGTGGCCCATTATAGGTATATACTTCTAGGTCTCCTAGTGTTTTTGGAAAGATCTGCATCATTATAAGAAGATATGCAAAAGTTTGGGCTCCTTAGTGGGTTTTAAGGGTATGGAGACAGCCCAGCACCCATGACAATTCAAGTTAAATTGGTATATTTAACTTGAATTGGGCCATATGACCCATTATATGTATCTACTTCCAGCACTTTTGTTGTTTGTGGATAGGTATGCATCTATGCAAATAGTTTGCACAAAGTTTGGGCTCCTCGGTGGGTTTTAAGGGTATGGAAACAGCCCAACACCCACAGCACCCATGATAAAACCATACAGCACCCGTGCCTATGAAAACATATTTCTGAGTCAGCCATCTCTCAGACTATACCCATTCTGAAAATGATTCCACATTTCACTTTAGAATATATAGAGGCAATGGGAAAAGATGATTTGGGCACCTGAATGGCATTTTGGGCTCTGGTCAGGGGGGAATATTTGGTTTTTTTAATGGTTAAATTGGTATATTTAACTGGAATTGGGTCCTGTGACCCATTATAGGTATATACTTCTAGGTCTCCTAGTGTTTTTGGAAAGATCTGCATCATTATAAGAAGATATGCAAAAGTTTGGGCTCCTTAGTGGGTTTTAAGGGTATGGAGACAGCCCAGCACCCATGACAATTCAAGTTAAATTGGTATATTTAACTTGAATTGGGCCATATGACCCATTATATGTATCTACTTCCAGCACTTTTGTTGTTTGTGGATAGGTATGCATCTATGCAAATAGATTGCACAAAGTTTGGGCTCCTCGGTGGGTTTTAAGGGTATGGAAACAGCCCAACACCCACAGCACCCATGATAAAACCATACAGCACCAGTGCCTATGAAAACATATTTCTGAGTCAGCCATCTCTCAGACTATACCCATTCTGAAAATGATTCCACATTTCACTTTAGAATATATAGAGGCAATGGGAAAAGATGATTTGGGCACCTGAATGGCATTTTGGGCTCTGGTCAGGGGGGAATATAATTTTTTTTTTTAATGGTTAAATTGGTATATTTAACTGGAATTGGGTCCTGTGGCCCATTATAGGTATATACTTCTAGGTCTCCTAGTGTTTTTGGAAAGATCTGCATCATTATAAGAAGATATGCAAAAGTTTGGGCTCCTTAGTGGGTTTTAAGGGTATGGAGACAGCCCAGCACCCATGACAATTCAAGTTAAATTGGTATATTTAACTTGAATTGGGCCATATGACCCATTATATGTATCTACTTCCAGCACTTTTGTTGTTTGTGGATAGGTATGCATCTATGCAAATAGTTTGCACAAAGTTTGGGCTCCTCGGTGGGTTTTAAGGGTATGGAAACAGCCCAACACCCACAGCACCCATGATAAAACCATACAGCACCCGTGCCTATGAAAACATATTTCTGAGTCAGCCATCTCTCAGACTATACCCATTCTGAAAATGATTCCACATTTCACTTTAGAATATATAGAGGCAATGGGAAAAGATGATTTGGGCACCTGAATGGCATTTTTGGCTCTGGTCAGGGGGGAATATTTGTTTTTTTTAATGGTTAAATTGGTATATTTAACTGGAATTGGGTCCTGTGACCCATTATAGGTATATACTTCTAGGTCTCCTAGTGTTTTTGGAAAGATCTGCATCATTATAAGAAGATATGCAAAAGTTTGGGCTCCTTAGTGGGTTTTAAGGGTATGGAGACAGCCCAGCACCCATGACAATTCAAGTTAAATTGGTATATTTAACTTGAATTGGGCCATATGACCCATTATATGTATCTACTTCCAGCACTTTTGTTGTTTGTGGATAGGTATGCATCTATGCAAATAGTTTGCACAAAGTTTGGGCTCCTCGGTGGGTTTTAAGGGTATGGAAACAGCCCAACACCCACAGCACCCATGATAAAACCATACAGCACCCGTGCCTATGAAAACATATTTCTGAGTCAGCCATCTCTCAGACTATACCCATTCTGAAAATGATTCCACATTTCACTTTAGAATATATAGAGGCAATGGGAAAAGATGATTTGGGCACCTGAATGGCATTTTGGGCTCTGGTCAGGGGGGAATATTTGTTTTTTTTAATGGTTAAATTGGTATATTTAACTGGAATTGGGTCCTGTGGCCCATTATAGGTATATACTTCTAGGTCTCCTAGTGTTTTTGGAAAGATCTGCATCATTATAAGAAGATATGCAAAAGTTTTGGCTCCTTAGTGGGTTTTAAGGGTATGGAGACAGCCCAGCACCCATGACAATTCAAGTTAAATTGGTATATTTAACTTGAATTGGGCCATATGACCCATTATATGTATCTACTTCCAGCACTTTTGTTGTTTGTGGATAGGTATGCATCTATGCAAATAGTTTGCACAAAGTTTGGGCTCCTCGGTGGGTTTTAAGGGTATGGAAACAGCCCAACACCCACAGCACCCATGATAAAACCATACAGCACCCGTGCCTATGAAAACATATTTCTGAGTCAGCCATCTCTCAGACTATACCCATTCTGAAAATGATTCCACATTTCACTTTAGAATATATAGAGGCAATGGGAAAAGATGATTTGGGCACCTGAATGGCATTTTGGGCTCTGGTCAGGGGGGAATATTTGTTTTTTTTAATGGTTAAATTGGTATATTTAACTGGAATTGGGTCCTGTGACCCATTATAGGTATATACTTCTAGGTCTCCTAGTGTTTTTGGAAAGATCTGCATCATTATAAGAAGATATGCAAACGTTTGGGCTCCTTAGTGGGTTTTAAGATATGGAGACAGCCCAGCACCCATGACAATTCAAGTTAAATTGGTATATTTAACTTGAATTGGGCCATATGACCCATTATATGTATCTACTTCCAGCACTTTTGTTGTTTGTGGATAGGTATGCATCTATGCAAATAGTTTGCACAAAGTTTGGGCTCCTCGGTGGGTTTTAAGGGTATGGAAACAGCCCAACACCCACAGCACCCATGATAAAACCATACAGCACCCGTGCCTATGAAAACATATTTCTGAGTCAGCCATCTCTCAGACTATACCCATTCTGAAAATGATTCCACATTTCACTTTAGAATATATAGAGGCAATGGGAAAAGATGATTTGGGCACCTGAATGGCATTTTGGGCTCTGGTCAGGGGGGAATATTTGGTTTTTTTAATGGTTAAATTGGTATATTTAACTGGAATTGGGTCCTGTGGCCCATTATAGGTATATACTTCTAGGTCTCCTAGTGTTTTTGGAAAGATCTGCATCATTATAAGAAGATATGCAAAAGTTTGGGCTCCTTAGTGGGTTTTAAGGGTATGGAGACAGCCCAGCACCCATGACAATTCAAGTTAAATTGGTATATTTAACTTGAATTGGGCCATATGACCCATTATATGTATCTACTTCCAGCACTTTTGTTGTTTGTGGATAGGTATGCATCTATGCAAATAGTTTGCACAAAGTTTGGGCTCCTCGGTGGGTTTTAAGGGTATGGAAACAGCCCAACACCCACAGCACCCATGATAAAACCATACAGCACCCGTGCCTATGAAAACATATTTCTGAGTCAGCCATCTCTCAGACTATACCCATTCTGAAAATGATTCCACATTTCACTTTAGAATATATAGAGGCAATGGGAAAAGATGATTTGGGCACCTGAATGGCATTTTGGGCTCTGGTCAGGGGGGAATATTTGGTTTTTTTAATGGTTAAATTGGTATATTTAACTGGAATTGGGTCCTGTGACCCATTATAGGTATATACTTCTAGGTCTCCTAGTGTTTTTGGAAAGATCTGCATCATTATAAGAAGATATGCAAAAGTTTGGGCTCCTTAGTGGGTTTTAAGGGTATGGAGACAGCCCAGCACCCATGACAATTCAAGTTAAATTGGTATATTTAACTTGAATTGGGCCATATGACCCATTATATGTATCTACTTCCAGCACTTTTGTTGTTTGTGGATAGGTATGCATCTATGCAAATAGATTGCACAAAGTTTGGGCTCCTCGGTGGGTTATAAGGGTATGGAAACAGCCCAACACCCACAGCACCCATGATAAAACCATACAGCACCAGTGCCTATGAAAACATATTTCTGAGTCAGCCATCTCTCAGACTATACCCATTCTGAAAATGATTCCACATTTCACTTTAGAATATATAGAGGCAATGGGAAAAGATGATTTGGGCACCTGAATGGCATTTTGGGCTCTGGTCAGGGGGGGATATAATTTTTTTTTTTAATGGTTAAATTGGTATATTTAACTGGAATTGGGTCCTGTGGCCCATTATAGGTATATACTTCTAGGTCTCCTAGTGTTTTTGGAAAGATCTGCATCATTATAAGAAGATATGCAAAAGTTTGGGCTCCTTAGTGGGTTTTAAGGGTATGGAGACAGCCCAGCACCCATGACAATTCAAGTTAAATTGGTATATTTAACTTGAATTGGGCCATATGACCCATTATATGTATCTACTTCCAGCACTTTTGTTGTTTGTGGATAGGTATGCATCTATGCAAATAGTTTGCACAAAGTTTGGGCTCCTCGGTGGGTTTTAAGGGTATGGAAACAGCCCAACACCCACAGCACCCATGATAAAACCATACAGCACCCGTGCCTATGAAAACATATTTCTGAGTCAGCCATCTCTCAGACTATACCCATTCTGAAAATGATTCCACATTTCACTTTAGAATATATAGAGGCAATGGGAAAAGATGATTTGGGCACCTGAATGGCATTTTGGGCTCTGGTCAGGGGGGAATATTTGTTTTTTTTAATGGTTAAATTGGTATATTTAACTGGAATTGGGTCCTGTGACCCATTATAGGTATATACTTCTAGGTCTCCTAGTGTTTTTGGAAAGATCTGCATCATTATAAGAAGATATGCAAAAGTTTGGGCTCCTTAGTGGGTTTTAAGGGTATGGAGACAGCCCAGCACCCATGACAATTCAAGTTAAATTGGTATATTTAACTTGAATTGGGCCATATGACCCATTATATGTATCTACTTCCAGCACTTTTGTTGTTTGTGGATAGGTATGCATCTATGCAAATAGATTGCACAAAGTTTGGGCTCCTCGGTGGGTTTTAAGGGTATGGAAACAGCCCAACACCCACAGCACCCATGATAAAACCATACAGCACCAGTGCCTATGAAAACATATTTCTGAGTCAGCCATCTCTCAGACTATACCCATTCTGAAAATGATTCCACATTTCACTTTAGAATATATAGAGGCAATGGGAAAAGATGATTTGGGCACCTGAATGGCATTTTGGGCTCTGGTCAGGGGGGAATATAATTTTTTTTTTTAATGGTTAAATTGGTATATTTAACTGGAATTGGGTCCTGTGGCCCATTATAGGTATATACTTCTAGGTCTCCTAGTGTTTTTGGAAAGATCTGCATCATTATAAGAAGATATGCAAAAGTTTGGGCTCCTTAGTGGGTTTTAAGGGTATGGAGACAGCCCAGCACCCATGACAATTCAAGTTAAATTGGTATATTTAACTTGAATTGGGCCATATGACCCATTATATGTATCTACTTCCAGCACTTTTGTTGTTTGTGGATAGGTATGCATCTATGCAAATAGTTTGCACAAAGTTTGGGCTCCTCGGTGGGTTTTAAGGGTATGGAAACAGCCCAACACCCACAGCACCCATGATAAAACCATACAGCACCCGTGCCTATGAAAACATATTTCTGAGTCAGCCATCTCTCAGACTATACCCATTCTGAAAATGATTCCACATTTCACTTTAGAATATATAGAGGCAATGGGAAAAGATGATTTGGGCACCTGAATGGCATTTTGGGCTCTGGTCAGGGGGGAATATTTGTTTTTTTTAATGGTTAAATTGGTATATTTAACTGGAATTGGGTCCTGTGACCCATTATAGGTATATACTTCTAGGTCTCCTAGTGTTTTTGGAAAGATCTGCATCATTATAAGAAGATATGCAAAAGTTTGGGCTCCTTAGTGGGTTTTAAGGGTATGGAGACAGCCCAGCACCCATGACAATTCAAGTTAAATTGGTATATTTAACTTGAATTGGGCCATATGACCCATTATATGTATCTACTTCCATCACTTTTGTTGTTTGTGGATAGGTATGCATCTATGCAAATAGATTGCACAAAGTTTGGGCTCCTCGGTGGGTTTTAAGGGTATGGAAACAGCCCAACACCCACAGCACCCATGATAAAACCATACAGCACCAGTGCCTATGAAAACATATTTCTGAGTCAGCCATCTCTCAGACTATACCCATTCTGAAAATGATTCCACATTTCACTTTAGAATATATAGAGGCAATGGGAAAAGATGATTTGGGCACCTGAATGGCATTTTGGGCTCTGGTCAGGGGGGGATATAATTTTTTTTTTTAATGGTTAAATTGGTATATTTAACTGGAATTGGGTCCTGTGGCCCATTATAGGTATATACTTCTAGGTCTCCTAGTGTTTTTGGAAAGATCTGCATCATTATAAGAAGATATGCAAAAGTTTGGGCTCCTTAGTGGGTTTTAAGGGTATGGAGACAGCCCAGCACCCATGACAATTCAAGTTAAATTGGTATATTTAACTTGAATTGGGCCATATGACCCATTATATGTATCTACTTCCAGCACTTTTGTTGTTTGTGGATAGGTATGCATCTATGCAAATAGTTTGCACAAAGTTTGGGCTCCTCGGTGGGTTTTAAGGGTATGGAAACAGCCCAACACCCACAGCACCCATGATAAAACCATACAGCACCCGTGCCTATGAAAACATATTTCTGAGTCAGCCATCTCTCAGACTATACCCATTCTGAAAATGATTCCACATTTCACTTTAGAATATATAGAGGCAATGGGAAAAGATGATTTGGGCACCTGAATGGCATTTTGGGCTCTGGTCAGGGAGGAATATTTGTTTTTTTTAATGGTTAAATTGGTATATTTAACTGGAATTGGGTCCTGTGACCCATTATAGGTATATACTTCTAGGTCTCCTAGTGTTTTTGGAAAGATCTGCATCATTATAAGAAGATATGCAAAAGTTTGGGCTCCTTAGTGTGTTTTAAGGGTATGGAGACAGCCCAGCACCCATGACAATTCAAGTTAAATTGGTATATTTAACTTGAATTGGGCCATATGACCCATTATATGTATCTACTTCCAACACTTTTGTTGTTTGTGGATAGCTATGCATCTATGCAAATGGTTTGCACAAAGTTTGGGCTCCTCAGTGGGTTTTAAGGGTATTGAGACAGCCCAACACCACAGCACCCATGATAAAACCATACAGCAGCCGTGCCTATGAAAACATATTTCTGAGTCAGCCATCTCTCAGACTATACCCATTCTGTAAATGATTCCACATTTCACTCTAGAATATATAGAGGCAATGGGAAAAAAAAAATTTGGGCACCTGAATGGGATTTTGGGCTCTATTCAGGGGGGATATTTGTTTTTTTTAATGGTTAAATTGGTATATTTAACTGGAATTGGGTCCTGTAATGGTATATACTTCTAGGTCTCCTATTGTTTTTGGAAATATCTGCATCAGTATAAGAAGATTTGCAAAAGTTTGGGCTCCTTAGTGGGTTTTAAGGGTATGGAGACAGCCCAACACCCACAGCACCCATGACAATTCAAGTTAAATTGGTATATTTAACTTGAATTGGGTCATATGACCCATTATAGGTATCTATTTCCAGCACTTTTATAGTTTTTGGATAGGTATGCAACTATGCATCTATACAAATGGTTTGCACAAAGTTTGGGCTCCACGGTGGGTTTTAAAGTTATGGAGACAGCCCAACACACACAGCTCCCATGAAAAAACCATACAGCACCCGTGCCTATGAAAACATATTTCTGAATCGGTGATCTCTCAGACTATACCCATTCTGAAAATTACTCTACAGTTGACTTTTAGAATATATATAGGCAATGAGAAAAAAAATTATTTGAGCATATGAATGGGATTTTGGGCTTTGGTCAGGGGGGGGGGATATTTGGGTATTTTAAAAGTTAAATTGGTATATTTAACGTGAATTGTGACCTATTATAGATTTCTACTTCCTGTACTTTTAGTGTTTCATCTGTATAAGAATATGTGCAAAAGTTTGGGCTCCTCAGTGGGTTTTTAGGAGATGGTGACAGCCCAACACCCACGGCACCCATGATGAAACCATACAGCGGCTATGAAAACATATTTCTGGGTCAGTGTTCTCTCAGACTATACCTATTCTGAAAATTAATCCAGTTTACTTCAGAATATATGTAGGCAATGGTAAAACAATTCTTTGGGCACCTGAATGGTATTTTGGGCTCTGGTCAGGGGGAGGGGAATATTTGGGTTTTTTAATAGTTAAGTTGGTATATTTAATTTGAATTGTGACCCATTATAGATATCAACTTCCAGTACTTTTAGTGTTTTTGGAAATATATTCATCTATTTAAGAAGATGTGCAAAAGTTTGGGCTCCTCAGTGGGTTTTAAGGGTGTGGTGACAGCCCAACACCCACGGCACCCATGATGAAACCATACAGCACCCGTGCCTATAAAATCATTTTTCTGGGTCTCAGACTATGCCCATTCTGAAAATGATATATTTTGGCACCTGGAAGTTATTTTGGGCTCTGGTCAAGGGGAGTGGAATATTAGGAATTTTAATAGTCAAGTTGGTATATTTAACTTATATTGTGCCATTATTGATATCTACATCCAGGGCTTTTAGTGTTATTGAATAGGTAAGCACCTATGTAAATGATTTCCCGTATTGGATTTAAGAGTATGGAGCCACCCCAACACCCACAGCACCAATGGTAAACCATACAGCATCTGTGCCTATAGAATCATATTTTGGGGTCAGTGTTCAATCAGACAACACTCATTTATGAAACATGATTCCACATATGACTTTAGAGTATAGGCAGGCGATCAACAGAAAATATTTTGTTACCTGGAAGGGAATTTGGGCGAGGGGAGAGGAATATTTGTGTTTTTAATAGCCATATTGGTATTTTAGGCTTAGGAATCAGTCCAACACCCATACCACCCATGATAAAACATATGGCACTGGTACCTATAAAATAATATTTTGGGGTCAGTGTTATCTCAGACACCGAAATTTTTTTTATTTGGGCACCTGGAAGGGATTTTGGGCTGAGGGGGAGGTGAATATTTGTGTATAATAGTCAAATGGATAATTTTAACTTGAATTGGGCCCAGTAACCCATTTAATGTTTGGGCACGTTGAAGGGATTTTGGGCTCAGGTGAGGTGAATATTTGTGTTTAAAGTCGATTGGGTATTTTTTAACTTGAATTGGGCCCAGTACCCATTAATTTGTTAATGGATAGATCTGCATCTGCATAAAATATTTACTGAAGTTTGAGCTCCTGGTTGAGATTGAAGGGCACGGAGCTGGCCCAACACCTGCAGCACCCATGATAAATTCCAATGGACCATGCAACACCTGTGATTATGAAATAATATTTTGGGGTCAGTCTCAGACTCTACTCATTCTGAAAATGATTCCACATTTGACTTTAGAATATAGGCAGGCACTGAACAAAACAATTTGGCCACATGAAAGGGATTTTGGTCTCAGTGGGGAGGTGAATATTTGTTTGTTCATGGTCTAATTGGTATTATTAAATTGCATTTGATGAGCGAAATAAGCTCATATCAATATAGGCTCTGTGTGGAGATAAACGTCCAATATGGGACCATGATTTCCATACAAATAAGCACGCAACGGTCTTATTTAAATGAGCGAAATAAGTCCCTATTGGTATTATTTAATCACAATATACGCTCTATATGGACTTAAAATTCAGTTTTTAAAACAGTCGAATATGGGACTATCTCCGGACGCAAAAAGCCCATATTGGTATTATTAAATCTACCGATTTTGATCGTAACATATCCTCACAAAAATAGGTTCATAGTGGAAATAAATATCAACATATGATTCAATAGACTTATTTGATTCAGAAATAAGCCCACAGTGGGCTTATAGCCATTACGCCATTGAATCACGAGGGTCGCATATATAAAACATAAAGAGTGTGCATCTGATATTGGTCATGTCGATGAAAAAAGCTAGATTAATAATAATAATATGGGTTTATTTCGTACGAAAATAGTCCCATATTGGACTGTTTAAAAAAACCGCGTTTTAGGTCCATATATAAAGCTTATATTAAATAATGCCAATATGAGCTTATTTCGCACATTAAAATAAAACCGTTATGTGCTTATTTTCACGAGGATGAAATGTACATGGAAAGTCTTGTGTTGGTTTATTCGTGTTATTTTTCAGCCTGTTCTTGAGAAAATAAGCCCATAATCTGATTCTGAAATAAGCACATATTAAGCTTAAACCCTTATTCCGTTGATTGGCGCGAGCCACAGTGAGAACACCGTACAAAGAGCGTAGCTTTGGTAAGTCGTGTTGATGGAAAAAGGTTAGATTAAATAATGCCAATATGGGCTTATTTCGTATGTAAATAGTTCCATATTGTACTGTTTTAAACAGCCTGTTCCCAAAAAAAAACGGGCACATTATCTGTTTATAATAAATATTTTTTTAGGTAGATAATCTGCTTAGAATCGCCTCATTTTGAGTCGATAATGTGCTAGAAATGAGAGCATAGTCACATTATCGACTGACAATGAGTCGATTGTAAACAGATTGTGTGCGGAAAATGACACAAATAAGCCAACTTACGACTTTCAAGTGTAAGCTCTTTAACATGTGTTTTCAATGTGGCCCGCGCCATAGAACCAGATAACGATATGATCTATTATCTGCTTATTTCACAATTAAATAATCATATTATGTACTTATTTCACATTATGGGCCGATTATGTGCGTATTTGCGCGAGGATATGTTGTGACACGAGCTCCATGAATTCCGTTCCCAGTTCCCAGTTCCCTATTCTCCTAAAATTGCACTTTTCGTTTACTAAATCGGCTGCGTAGCCAGAGTCATGGAGACCACCCGGGAATCCTTGTATTTTCGTGCGGTGCCACACAGCGGGGATCTATATGAAAGGGACGCGACCATGCAGCCCCTTCCAAATTTTCGAAAATTGGGCTGAAGTCGTGCATGGGGTGTCAAAATAGCACTTTTCGTTACTAAATCGGCTGCGTAGCCAGAGTCATGGTGTCCACCCGGGAATCCTTGTATTTTTGTGCGGTGCCACCCAGCGGGCATCTATAGAAAAGGGACGCGACCATGCAGCCCCTTCCAAATTTTCGAAAATCGGGCTGAAGGCGTGCATGGGGTGTCAAAATAGCACTTTTCGTTACTAAATCGGCTGCGTAGCCAGAACCATGGCGGCCACCCGGGAATCCTTGCATTTTCGTGCGGTGCCACCCAGCGGGCATCTATTGGACAGGGACGCGGCCATCTAGCCCCTTCCAATTTTTCGAAAATTGGGCTGAAGTCGTGCATGTAGCTAAACATAGCACGCTTTGTTACTAAATCGGCTGCGTAGCCAGAACCATGGCGGCCACCCGGGAATTCTTTCATTTTCGTGCGGTGCCACCCAGCGGGCATCTTTATGACAGGGACGCGGCCATATAGCCACTTCCAATTTTTTGAAAATTGGGCTGAAGTCGTGCATGGAGTTATTTTTTTTTACTTTTTGTTACTAAATCAGCTGCGTAGACAGAACCATGGCGGCCACTCGGGAATCCTTGTATTTTCGTGCGGTGCCACCCAGTAGACATCTATTGGACAGGGACGAGACCTTATAGGCCTTTTCAATTTTTCGAAAATTGGGTTGAAGTCGTGCATGGAGCTCCAAATCGCACTTTTCGTTGCTAAATCGCCAGCGTAGGCATAACCGTAGCAGACACGTGGCTATCCTTGCGGAATCTTCTTGTGCCACCACTATTACATCTAAAAATCACAAACTAGGTCACATAAACTTGTCCAAAATAGGACATTTTTCGTTAGTCGATAATGTACTGAAAAGGAGACCCTATTAGTCACAATATCGACTCATATAGAGGCGATTCTAAGCAGATTATGTGCGAACAATGACAAGAAATAAGCTAATTGGAATTATAGGTCGAATATGTGCGTATTTGTGCGAGGATATGTTGCTAAATCGCCTGCATTGGCATAACCATAGCAGCCACTGGGCTATATCCTTGTGGATTCTTCTTTGGCCACCACTAGTCCATCTAGAAATCACAAACTGGTTCACATATGCCTGTCCAGCTGTTAATAAATTGGGTGTAAGTCGTGCATCGGATGAAAATAATGAAAAAAATGTCATTTTTCGTTGCAAATCGTCTGCGTAGGCATATCCATAGCAGCCACGGGGCTCTCGTTGTGGATTCTTCTTATGCCACCACTAGTCCATCGAGAGATCACAAACTGGTTCACATACGCCTGTCCAGCTGTTCAAAAATTGGGCGTAAGTCGTGCGTGGGGTCAAAATAATGAAACAAAGTTCATTTTTCGTTGCTAAATCGCCTGCGTAGGCATAACCATAGCAGTCACGAGACTATCCGTGTGGATTTTTCTTCTGCCACCACCAGTCCATCTAGAAATCACAAATCAATTAACATGCTCCCGTCCAGCTGTTCACAAATTGAGCGTAAGTCGTGCGTGGGGTTAAAATAATGAAAAAAAAATAATTTTTCGTTGCTAAATCGCCTGCGTAGGCATAACCATAGACGCTACGGGGCTATCCTTGTGGATTCTTCTTGTGCCGCTACAAGTCCATCTAGAAATCACAAAATATGTCATATAAACTTGTCCAGCTGTTCAACAGTTGGGCGTAAATCGTGCGTGGGGTAAAAATATGACATTTTTCGTTGCTTAATCCTGAAAACCAGCACATTATTTGCTGAGAAGAAACAATAATTTAGGTAGATAATCTGCTTAGAATCGCCTCATTTTGAGTCGACAATGTGCTGAAAATGAGTTCCTATTAGTCAAATTATCGACTCATATAGAGGCGATTCTAAGTAAATTATGTGCTGACAATGACAAAAATAATAACCAAACTTTTCAGGTGTACGCTCATTAGCATGTATTTTCACTGTGGCACGCGCCAAAACACGAAATGACGACTATGACTCCATTATCTGCTTATTTCATAACCAAATAATCACTTTAAGTACCTAATTAAAATTTAGGTCGGTTTTGTGCGTATTCGTGCGAGGATATGTTACTAAATCGCCTGCGTTGGCATAACCATAGCAGCCACGGGGCTACCCTTGTGGATTCTTCTTATACCACAATTAGTCCATCTATAAATCACAAACTAGTTCACATACGCCTGTCCAGCTGTTCAAAAATTGGGCGTAAGTCGTGCGTGGGGTCAAAATAATGAAAAAAAGGATAATTTTTCGTTGCTAAATCGCCTGCGTAGGCATACACATAGCAGCCACGTGGGTATCCTTGTGGATGCTTCTTATGCCACCACTAGTCCATCTAAAAATCACAAACATAGTCACATAAGCCTGTCCAGTTGTTCAAAAATTGGGCGTAAGTCGTGCGTGGGGTCAAAATAATGAAAAAAAATCATTTCTCATTGCTAAATCGCCTGCGTAGGCATAACCGTAGCTGCCACGAGTCTATCCTTTTGGAATCTTCTTGTGCCACCAATAGTGCATCGAAACATCACAAACTAGGTCCCATAAAATGCAAGGAATTCCAGGGTGGCCGCCATGGTTCTGGCTACGCAGCCGATTTAGCAACAAAAAAAATGCAATTTTTAGCTCCATGCATGCACGACTTCAGCCCAATTTTCAAAAAAGTGGAAGGGCTATATGGCCGCGTCCCTGTCCTATAGATGCGCGCTGGGTGGCACCGCACAAAAATACAAGGATTCCCGGGTGGTCGCCATGGTTCTGGCTACGCAGCCGATTTAGTAACAAAAAGTGCGATTTTGAGCTCCATGCACGACTTTAGCCCAATCTTCGAAACATTGGAAGGGGCTATATGGTCGCGTCCCTGTCCTATAGATGACAACTGGGTGGCACCGCACGAAAATACAAGGATTCCCGTGTGGCCATCATGACTGTCTACGCAGCCGATTTAGTAACTAAAAGTGCTATTTTGACACCCCATGCACGACTTCAGCCCGATTTTAGAAAATTTGGAAGGGGCTGCATGGTCGCGTCCCTTTCCTATAGATGCCCGCTTGGTGGCACCGCACGAAACTACAAGGATTCCCGGGTGGCCACCATGACTCTGGCTACGCAGCCGATTTAGTAACGAAAAGTGCTATATTGACACCCCATGCACGAGTTCAGCCCGATTTTCGAAAATTTGGAAGGGGCTGCATGGTCGCGTCCCTTTCCTATAGATGCCAGCTGGGTGGCACCGCACGAAAATACAAGGATTCCCGGGTGGCCACCATGACTCTGGCTACGCATCCGATTTAGTAACGAAAGGTGCAATTTTAGGGGAACTGGGAACTGGGAACGGAATTCATGGAGCTTGTGACAGGACATATCACGCTCTTTACTTGCGCCAGTCTATGCTGGGCGCAAGCAATGTTTTCGGTCAGGATCTCTGTTTATCTGTTTATTTGTCTGTCCTTCCACGAATATGTTACGTCATACCGGAAGTACAGAATGTAAAGAATGCACATGCGCTAATATGAAATGATGGCACCAATTGTAATTTAAATCCACATTTATACTAAATTTGCATTGTTATCTCGTTTTATTTTGGTAATAAATCGTTCATAAAAGAACAAAATTGAAAGATTGCTTTCTTTGAAACTCGGAAAATTATTTGAGATCGAGTCTAAAAGATGCGTGCGGAATCGTTTTTTTTCTCGCATAGAAAATGATGTGCGAACAAATTTCTGGAAACTTTCTTCGACGTTCAAAACATTTCCGAAAGACGCAGGTGCATATAAACCATGTCCGGCCAAACGATCGAGCGCATGGTTCTAGACAAAATTGTACTGAAACATATGTTGAAACATGGATTATTAAAGCGCCTTATTAATTAACTGGGAAAACAAGCTTTCTCATTCTCAAAGCAATTGGCATTTTGATGATATGTTCCCGAAGACCGTAGATCAGTCGCTATAAGGGCATGTTCACATTGACACATTGATAATCAAAGACTAACCAATGATCGCGTGTCTTTTATTTATTTGTGTCGGAATTGACTTTGACGTTTTTTGCCGCTGAAGTGCAATGACATACACAAAGCATTCTAGTCAAACTAGTAATGTAACCCAATTGGTATATAATATATAGCATCAGCGGCAACCAATCGTATTCACACTCTTCATATGAGCGATGTCTATATTGTTCTATAAATATGTCAAACAACTCTTACGTCATTACTAAGACCATAATTAGTGTAATAGATCAACTGGAGATAACAGAGATATTCAGTCCGTACACACAAATATTTCAGCGATGGATGAACTGAAATTTGATATCTAGATTCTCTATCGATCTCTCAAAAGAGGGCACAGCACCCGTGGTTCAAACTGCTGTTGGCAAGATATCACAAAACATGCCATATGTGTGATGGGTGCATTCTAGTGCAAATGTGTTTTACTACGGTTCGCGTCATTCAACTGAATAGCGGGTATAAGCTCACTAGGCTTATTTTGTATGTAAATAGTCCCATATTGTTCTGTTTTAAACAGCCTGTTCTCCCTAAAATCCGCACATTACCTGCTTATAATAAAGCTTTTTAGGTATATAATCTGCTTAGAATCGCCTCATATTAAGTCGGTAATGTGCTGAAAATTAGAACATTTTAGTCATAATATCGACTCATAATGAGGCTATTCTAAGCAGATTATATGTGGACAATGAAACAAATAAGCGAACCCATGGCTTTTCAGGTGTACGCTCTTTAATATGTGTTTTCACTGTGGCCCGCGCCATAATACGAAATCACGGCTATGACTCCAGTATATGCTTATTTGAGAATCAAATAATCACAATACGTAACTATTTCACATTATAGGTCGATTATGTGCGTATTTATGGGAGGATATGTTAGTTTTAAACACCGTGTTTTATGTCAATATAGAGCTTATATATATTGCGATTAAATAAGCCAACATTAGCTTATATGAATAAAATTAAGTGCTTATTTTCAAGAAAAAAGCATGACCTCTGCATGGTAAATGTTGAGTTGTTTAATCGTCTTGTTTTCCAGCCTAGCTGTTCTCGTGAAAATAAGCACAACACGGGCCAATATCATATTGGTATGTGCTTATTTTCACGAGACCAAGCACAACACGGGCCAATATCATATTGGTATGTGCTTATTTTCACGAGACCAGGCTGACATCTGCATGGTAAGTCTTGGGTTGGTTTATTTGTGTTATTTTCAACACGAATTGCTAAAATAAGCATAAGGCGGGCTTATCGCATATTGAAATATCCCAAGCATATATTTAGTGTTCAATTAATGACAATATGCAGTCTGTTCTCGTAAAAATAAGCTCATAACGGGCTTATTTTAATGAGCGAAATAAGCTCATACTGGCATCATTTAACCTCAATATACCTGAACTTTTTATATATTGACCTAAACACGGTTTTTAAAACAGTCAAATGTTGGACTATTTTTACACGGAATAAGCCTATCTTTGGTATTATTTAATCTACTTTTTTTTCTTCGCAACACATCCTCATGTAATTAGGTTCATATTGGACCTAAATATTCACACTGTTCATATGGACTTATTTGATTCTAAAATAAGCCCACGGTGAGGTTATCTCTATCATTCCTTTGAATGGCGCGGGCCACAGTTAACACACATTATAAGGAGCGTGAATCTAGTAGGTCGTGTCGATGAAAAAAAGGTAGATTAAATAATGCCAATATGGGCTTATTTCGTATGAAAATAATCCCATATTGGATTGTTTAAAAAAAAAAAACGTTTTAGGTCCATATAGAACGTATATTGCGGTTAAATAATGCCAAAATGAGCTTATTTCGCTCAGCAAAAAAATCCCGTTATGAGCTGATAGCTACATGGTAAGTCTTGATTTGGTTTATTTGTGTTGTTTTGCACAACACGAATTGCAAAAATAAGCACAAAACAGGCTTCTCGCATATTCAAATATCCCATATAGGGCTGTTTTAATAACTATAGTTTAAGCACATATAGAGCGTATAGTGTTTTCGAATAATGTCAATATGCAGTGATACTGTACCCATGTATATGGTGCACATACCCAAATATACCGTGGTATCTACAAAAGTATACCCTCATACCCACATCTATAAGCGTTTTGTGTCCATATATAGCGTATATTGCGGTTAAATAATGCCAATATAAGCTTATTTCGCTCAAAATGTTCTTATTTTCACAAGAACAATCTGTATGGTAAGTCTTGAGATGGTTGATTCGTGTTTGTTTTCCACTCTATTGTCATGAAACTAAACACAATATGGGCTTATCTCATATTCAAATATCCAATATACACAAAAAAGGGCTGTTTTAATAGCCATGTGCAGCGTTAGGCCCACATGGAGCGTTTTTGAGTTTTCAAATAATGTCAATTTGTAGCCTGTTCTCGTTAAAATAAACACATAACGGGGCTTATTTTAATGAGCGAAATAAACTAATATAGTCGTATTATTTAACCTAATATACATGCACGCTATATATATGGACCTATTAAACGCGGTTTTTAAAACAGTCCAATATCTAATTTTTTTTAATAGCAGCATATCCTCGGGTAAATACATGTAAGTTCATATTGGACCTAAGTATTCACATAGGTTAATTTTTGGACTTGATTCTGTAGTAAGCACACAGTGAGCTTATAGCCATTATTCCGTTGAATGGCGAGGGCCGCATAGAAAACACATTATAAAGAGCTTGAATCTGGTAGGTCGTGTCGATGAAAAAAGCTAGATTAAATAATACTAATATGGGGTTATTTTGCGTTATTTATAGGTCCATATATAAACCGTATATTGCGGTTAAATAACGCCCAAAGAAGCTTATTTCGCTCATTAAAACAAGCCCGATATGAGCTTGTTTTCACGAGAGGCTGAAATGTGCATGTGCATACAACTATTTGAATCTAATCTGGATTCATGGAGCAGGTCGCTGTCACAATGTCAACAATTAGTCACATCCATGTCCCCAAGTCACGGTATTAATGACTTCTTCGATAACTCAATACAGAAACAAATATTTAATGATAATATTCGCACCAAACTTCTCAAAAATAGCAATCGACGTGATCATCCAAGGAACAAACTTAGAACGTATAGAACATTCAAAACGATGACTTCTTTGGAAATATATATCAACGTCATTTCCGTCCCAAAATAGCGTGAATCCCTGACAAAATTAAGAATAAGTTGCCACACCTTGGGCATCGAACGCGGACGCTACTTCGATTTCTACGGCGGCCTGGAACCGCCACCCCCTCTTCAGTTAGTATCCTGATATATCAGGTTACGCATCCTGATATATCAGGTTAGTATCCTGATATATCAGGTTATTATCCTGATATATCAGGTTACGTATCCTGATATATCAGGTTACGTATCCTGATATACCAGATTAGTATCCTGATATATCAGGTTATTATCCTGATATATCAGGTTACGTATCCTGATATATCAGGTTACGTGTCCTGATATATCAGGTTATTATCCTGATATATCAGGTTACGTATCCTAATATATCAGGTTATTATCCTGATATACCAGGTTACGTATCCTGATATATCAGGTTACGTATCCTGATATATCAGGTTATTATCCTGATATATCAGGTTATGTATCCTGATATATCAGGTTATGTATCCTGATATATCAGGTTGTCTCGACCAATCCAGAATGTCGTCTTTCATTGGCGGAGGCTTGTGGTTGGTTCCATATTAAGTTTGGTGACGATGAGGATGAGTGATGTGGCATGTACAATAGTACATGTAGGCGATTAACCACACACCCCTCACCAAACTTCATATGGATCTTCAGGGTGACCTCTAGATGGGAGCCATCTATTTTTTCCCGAAATTCGTTAGAAAACATGGCCGCCATCAGTCATCTTGGATTTCAAATTTGGATCCATTGGCACACCCAGCAGAACAAATATCGGAACAAATATTTTAAAACTTTATACAGGCGTGTTTTGGGTCACCTCTGGGGATATCAAATGTTTCCGAATTTCGTTGAAAGCATTTCCGCCCTTTTGGATTTTAAACTTTGTATGACTAAATGATTTGGCACACAATACAGACCACATCTTTTATATAGTCCTTACTGAACTTCATATGGATCTTCTGGGAGATGGGAGCCACCAAAAATGTCATTGAAAAACATGGGAGGTATCCAATTATTACGCAATTCATGAAAAGAAAACATGGCCGCCAGCAGGATTTCATTCGCACACCATGCATCCCTCATTTATTGGTGAAATGTTTTAAATGAAAACAAGAGATGGACTGTCGTCCGGTGCATACCCCCTTGTGGATTACCGCCTAGTGTGGGAATATCTATAACTTATGACTGCTATACTCAGACAGATTGGACCCAAAAAATCTGAATTTTCATATAAACAAAGATGAATAACTATAGAACAAAAAACAAAACAAAACAGTTGAATCTGCCATTAAATGTCCTCATATTGGTGAACATCCATACAAAATTTCATTGAGACCCGAGCATTACTGTTCAAGTTATGACCTGAACAGACATCGGATGGACCAAACAGCCAACAATTCCAGATAAACAAAGATGAATAACTCTAGTATGGAAAAGCGAAACAGTGGAACCCTCTATTGAATGTCATCATACTAGTGAACATCCATACCAAATTTCATTGAGATCCCAGCACAACTGTTGAAGTTACGACATGAACAGACATCAGACGGACCAAAAATCCAAAATTTCCAGATAAACAATGATGAATAACTCTAGAATGGAAAATCCGAACAAAACGATGGAAACCTCTATTTAATGTCCTCATAGTAGTGAACATCCATACCTAATTTCATTGAGATCTGAGCACTACTGTTAAAGTTATGACATGAACAGACATCGACGGACGTACTGACGGACGCACATACAGACGCACGGACGGACGGAAAATGGGGTATAACAATATCATCTACAGAATACAAGCCCATTGCGTACATTATTGTAACTTTTTGACTTTCCTTCTTCTATAGGAGTCCTTTATCATTCTATTGACAGCTCAGCATGAAATTAACACCTACCAACGTTGAGCTACAGTGTCATTGACACTTTCATTTGAACTTATTATCTAATCATTTCCGAAGGGAACTACTCGTCAATGATTATTTAGTATAGAAAGGGTTAATAATGGACTGGTCATCGCTCAGTTGATGGTTCGGTTCTTGCTAACACTTCCGTGACTGGGGCTCCTTGAAATTTTGCAAAAACCTGTGCCAATGAACTCTTTTATATATGCGAGTCTCCTACTGGTAGCCTCGCATATATAAGAGCATATACATTGGCCTAACAATATTGACTAAGAATCCAACCAACCACAAGCCTCCGCCAATGAGACGACACTCTGGATTGGTCGAGACATAACCTGATATATCGGGATAATAACCTGATATATCAGGATACGTAACCTGATATATCAGGATAATAACCTGATATATCAGGATACATAACCTGATATATCAGGATAATAACCTGATATATCAGGATACGTAACCTGATATATCAAGATAATAACCTGATATATCAGGATACGTAACCTGATATATCAGGATACGTAACCTGATATATCAGGATAGGTAACCTGATATATCAGGAAACTAACTGAAGAGGAGGTGGCGGTTCCAGGCCGCCGTAGATTTCGACGAAGCGGACCGAATTTGCGAAACATGCAATGAAATCGACAATTATTTACTGTACTTCTTCTGTCAGACGAGAACATATCACCCAATATGTTAAACATCCCCAACGAGAAACTATTTAAACAAATAATGATCAGCAGCGACTCAAAAACTATGCGGGCTTTGGTGCACACTTTGTCCACTATGGATTGAAAAAGAAAGGGGTTTGGCAACAGAGTAACGACTCTTAAATCGAGTACAACAAAAAAGGAACAAAGATTCTTCGACTTGAGACCATGTCAGTGTTGCCAGTATCAACTCTGAATGGTATGTTTGCCAATCATCTACATATATTATCTGAACGTATGATAGGCATATACCGGTATAACATATGTATATTGTCATATATAAGCATATACCGCCATATATCATTGTTGTTACATTGTACTTAACTTTGTTTCATGTAATCCGTCCATTTTGTCTTGTTATTCTGTGTTCATGTACATTTGACCATATATGGTGTAACGTACAAATAAACATGATTGATTGATTGATTGGTAAGTCATGTGTTTATTCGTGTTGTTTTCCAGCCTGTGTTCGAGAAAATAATCCCATAACGGGCTTATTTTAATGAGCGAAATAAGCTCATATTGGAATTATTAAGACTCATTATATATGTATGCTATATTTGAACCTAAAACAAGGATGTTAAAACAGTCCAATGTGGGATTATTTCCATAAGAAATAAGCCCATATTGGTATTATTTATTCCACCTTTATTCATCGCAACATATATTCTCGTAAAAATAGGTTCATATTGGATCTAAAGATTCACATAGGTTCATATTGGACTTATTCGATTCTGAAATAAACCCACAGTGAACTACTACCCGCTATTCAGCTAAATGGCATGGGCCACAGTTAAAACACATTTTAAAGAGCGTGAGTCTGGTATGTCGTGTCGATGAAAACATTGAGGTTAAATAATGCCAGTATGAGCTTAATTCGCTCATTAAAATGAGCCCGTTATGTGCTTATTTTTATGAGAACAGGATGAAACATGTCCTCGTGCAAATAGGTTCATATTGGACATACATGTAACTATTCACAGGTTTATGTTGGAACTATCTGATTCTGAAATAAGTACATACTGAGTCCCTTATTCCGTTGAATGGCGCCAAACACCCTACAAAGAGCGTAGCTTTGGTAAGTTGTGTTTATGAAAAAAGGCAGATTAAATCATTCCGATATGGGCTCATTTCGTATGTAAATAGTCCCATATTGTACTGTGTTTTAAACAGACTGTTCCCCAAAATTCCGCACAATATCTGCTTATAAATAATTTATTTTAGGTAGATAATCTGATTAGAATGTCCTCATTTTCAGTCCATAATGTGCTGAAAATGAGAATATTTTAGTCACATTATCGACTCATAATGGGGCAATTCAGATTATGTGCGGACAATCACACAACTAAGCCAACCCATAACTTTTCAGATGTACGCTATTTAAAGACATAATATGGATTTGTTCGGGTATGTGAAACTGATAAGTTAGCATTCAGGCGCTATGTCAACTGGAGGAATGTAGCATTTTAGTAACATATGGCAATATTCCCATAGTGTACTGCTTTAAAAGCCGAGATTTAGGTCAATATAGAGCTTATATATATTGCGATTAAATAATGCCAAAATTATCGCTCGTTAAAATACGGCCGTTAAGTGCTTATTTTCACGAAAATAGCTTGACATCTGCATGGCAAGTGTTGAGTTGTTTAATCGTGTTGTTTTCCAGCCTGTTGATGTGAAAATAAGCACACCACGTGCCTATCTCATATTGTTATGTGCTTATTTTCATGAGAACAGGGTGACGTCTGCATGGTAAGTCTTGAGTTGGTTTATTTGTGTTGTGCCACAACACGAATTGCTAAAATAAGCATGACGAGCTTATCGCATATTGAAATATCTATATAGGGCTGTTATAATAACCAGCGTTTATGCCCATATGAAGCTTATTTAGTTTTCAAATAATGGCAGTTTGCAGTCTGTTTTCGTGAAAATAAACACAAAACAGGACTTATTTTAATGAGCGAAATAAGCTCATACAGAGGTATAATTTAACTTAATATGTATACATGTACGCTATATATATGGACCTATAAACGCGGCTTTTTAAACAGACAACATCAGACTGTTCTATCGAACTAGTCCCATATTGGTATTATTCAATCTAATTTGTTTTCATCGCAACATATCCTCATGTAAATAGGTTCATATTTGACCTTTAAGTATTCACATAGGTTCTTTTGATTCTGATATAAGTCCACAGTAAGCTTATAGCCATTATTCGGTTGAATGGCGAGGGCAGCATTGACTATAAAGAGCTTGAATCTGGTAGGTTGTGTCGATGAAAAAAGCTAGATTAATAATACTGATATGGGTTTATTTCAGTAAAAACAATACAATTAGGGTAGCTTTGGTAAGTAAGTGATAAACTAAGGTAGATAAAATAATGCCAATATGGGCTTATTTCTTATGTAAATAGTCCCATATTGTACCGTTTTAAACAGCCTGTTCCCCAAATTCCCGCACATTATCTGCTTATATAAAAAGTAAATATTCTAGGTAGATAATCTGCTTATGAACGCTCTCATTTTGAGTCGATAATGTGCTGAAAATTATACCAAATTAGTCACATTATCGCCTCATAATGGAACAATTCTAAGCGGATTATGAGCGGACAATGACACAACTAAGCCAACCCACAGCTTATCAGATGTACGCACTTTAAAGACATATTATGGACTTGTACGGGTATGTGAAACTGATAAGTTAGCATTCAGGCGCTATGTCAAGTAAATCGACCGTACCTCTCCATAGAAATCATCGTTTGAACTACGCTCAATTGTAAATATTTACTTCTGGAATCGGGACTATTGGCGACAATACGGGCTTATATCATATTATTATGTGCCTATTTTCACGAGAACAGTCTTGAGTTGGTTTATTTGTGTTGTATTCCACAACACAAATTGCAAAAATAATCATAAGATGTTCTTATCGCATATTGAAATATCCCATATAGGGCTGTTATAATAATCAATTAATCAAATAATGACAATATGCAGCTTGTTCTCGTAAAAATAAGCTCATAACGGGCTTATTTTAATGAGCGAATTAAGCTCATACTGCCATTATTGAACCTAAACGCGATTTTTAAAGCAGTCAAATGTTGGACTATTTCTATGTAAGCCCATATTGGTATTATTTAATCTACTTTTTTTCATCTCAACATATCCTCAGGTTTATATTGGACCTAAATATTCACACAGTTCATATTGGACTTATTTTATTCTGAAATAAGCCCACGTGAGCGTATACCAGTTATTCCGTAGAATGGCGCAGGCCACAGTGAAAATACCTTCTAAAGAGCGTGAATCTAGTAAGTTATCTCGATGAGAATAGGTAGATAGATTAAATAGTGCCAATATGGGCATATTTCGTATGGAAATAGTCCCATGTTAGACTGTCTTAGAACCCGCATTTTCTGTCCATATCGTATACTGCGGTTAAATAATGGCAATATTTAGTTCATAATAACATGGCGTTTATGTGCTTATTTTCACGAGAACAGTCTGCATGTTGACATTATTTGAAAACTGAAATACGCTCCATAAGGCCTAAACGCTAGTTATTAAAACAGCCTTACATGTACATGTATATGGGTTATTTCAATATGAGGAAAACCCGTATTGTGCTTATTTTCACGAGAACACGATTAAACAACTCAAGACTTGTCATGCTGTTCTCATGAAAATAAGTACAAAACGGACATATTTTAATGCGCGATATAAGCTGATATTGGAATTATTTTGCCACAATATACGCTCAATATGGATCTAACACACTGTTTTTATAAATAAAACAGTACAATATGGGATTATTTCCATACATATCAAGCCCAAATTGAAATGATTTAATCTGCCTCTTTTCATCGACACGACTTACCAATTTCACGATCTTTATAATGTTTTCACTGCGGCCATAACGGAATAACGATTTAAGCTCACTATGGAGTTATTTCATAATCAAATTATTTCAAATATCAACCTATGCGAATAGCTACATGTAGGTCCAATTTGAACCTATTTGCACGACGATGTGTTTCATCCTGTTCTCGTAAAAAATAAGCACATAACGCTGCGAAACGGGCTTATTTTAATGAGCGAATTAAGCTCCCATTGTCATTATTTAACAACCTAAACTTGTTTATCGAAATGCAGCCTGTTCTCCCGAAAACCCGCAGATTATCTGCTCATACATAAACATTTTTAGGTAGATAATATGCTTAGAATCTCATAAATTTAAGTCGATAATGTGCTGAAAATGAGACAATTTTAGTCACATTATCGACTGCTAATGAGTCGATTGTAATCCGATTGTGTGCAGAAAATGACACAAATAAGTTAAACTCACGGTTTTCATGTGTATGTTCTTTATAGCATGTGTTTTCAATGTGGCCGCGCCATAAAACGAAATGACGGATATGATCTATTATCTGCTTATTTCACAATAAAATGTACCTATTTCACATTATAGGCCGATTATGTGCCTATTTGAGGGAGGATATGTTGCGACACGACATACCAGATTCACGCTCTTTATAATGTGTTTTAACTGCGGCTCGCTTCATTCAACTAAATAACGGGTATAAACTCACTAATGGCTTATTTCCGAATCAATTAAGTCCATTGAAACATATGTTAATATGTATGCCCAATATGAACCTATTTTCGCGAGGATAAGTTGCGATGAAAAACGGTAGATTTAAAGGTACTCAATCCGTAAAGAGGGTCCCCATCTCAACAGATTCCAACAACAACAATCCGATCAGAGGGTCCTATATTACTATTTCTTTGGCTTTGGGGGTAAAAAATATTTGATTCGAGTCGAGGAACCCATCAAACAAAGCTCAGAGTTATTAGATATTGATTTTTGAAATTTGTTAATTGCTCGAGATGAGTACTAATAACTGCCGTCAATTTGGTAACCTGCTCGAGATTTTACGCCAAAACTCTATTCAAACAGACAAGGATGGATAACTCTATATTCAAGTGGTAATAATAACGAAATTTTGACTGTCTTCTGGGCCAGAAAGAATTCCCGATAATGAAAAATAATAGATTTCTAAAATCGATATCTAACAAATCTGAGCTTTGATGGGTGACTTCCTCGACTCGAATCAAATATTTTTGACCACCGAAGCCATTGAAATAGTAATTGAGAGGAGTTTTATCGGATTGAGTACCTTTAATAATGACAATATGGGAGATAGTCCCATATTGGACTGTTTTATAAACTGAGTTTTAGGTCCATATAGAGCGTATATTGTGATTAAATAATACCAATAGGGGCTTATATCGCTCATTAAAATAAGACCGTTACGTGCTTATTTTTATGGAAACCATAGTGTACTGTACGTTTATCTCCACACAGAGCCTATATTGATATGAGCTTATTTCGCTCATTAAAATAAGCCGGGAGTGTGGCTATTTTCACGAGAACAGGCTGTGAAGTAGCATATACATGTACTATACATTCCTTTTTCATATACATATGTTGTACTTCCGTATATATTCATATTAAAATATTCTTCATATTTCATACAGAATACTATATCATTATGTCCATGCAGTGTATCACAACTACAATTTACCATATCTTATCCTAATTTAATTAAAGGTTTAAACCAAAACATAGTTCGTACTTTAATTGGGTCGGGTTGTTCCGGGTCGCTTGGTGTCGGTTGTGCCTGGGGCGGATGGTCCCGTTCCTGTATATACAACTATATACATGTGTATATAGTACATCTGACTACAGACCGAATCGGGACCACAGGGACAACTCGCGTGGGCGTATGTTAGGGTGGGTTGTCCAGATTTTCCGGGGCTGGTTGTCTCACGTTTTTATTAGCTCGTCTCAGGTGGAGCTATTGTCACCACTCTTCGTCCGTCGTCCGTCCATCGTCCGTCCGTCCGTCCATCCGTCCGTCTACAATTCTTTGAACATCTTCTCCTCTGGAACCATGAAACCGAATGGGTTCATATTTGGTGTGTATGTTTCCTAGGTGACTCTCATTCAGATTTGTTCAAATGAGGACACTGGGTCAAATGGTTGCGAAGCCAGGGCCATAACTCTTTGCCACCATAGTAATTCTTACAACGACTTCTCAAATTTCATTGGGCCGAATGGGTTCGTATTTGATACAAAGGGTCCTTGGGGGACTGTTATTCAGATTTGTTCAAATGAGGTCACTGGATCGAATGTGGGCGGAGCCAGTGACGTAACTAAAAACAAAATTTAATTAAGATTTTTTGAATTTTCACCTTGCTCAATTTAACAAACAAAAAAATTAGTTTTTAAACATTTTATAAAATTTGAAAAAAGTGACACCATTATAACATCTGCAGAGTTATGAAACTTTAATCTTTAATGAAATTACAGAAATATTCCATTACCCATCCCCCATCCCATATGGCCCAGACCCACCCCACCCTGCAGTGGCCTGCACCCAACCAACATCCCTTCCAACGGATATCATCTCCAGCTTCCAACTTTAATACCTGTTCTATTAAAGTTGCAGATATATCTTTGTGGATAGACAGAGAGAGACACATGTCATTAATCTAGATTACAATAAAATGTCACCTGGAAGCTTGTGTAAACATTACTGCTAGCAATTTTAAACAAACTGCCTGAATTTAGTGTCTGACATTTGCATAATGAGGTCCCCAGAGGGCCAATTTAGTGTTGCAACCCTGTACAGCAGGCTAGCATCACCAAATACACCCTCATGGACCTAATTCTGCTTAGGCATCATCTTCTGGGAAGTATCTTAAGTATCAAATTGAAATTTAGTTTTAGATACTTTTTTACTTTTTCCCTTCTGTTCAGTTTCTATGCCCCCCCCCAATTTGCAGAAGATAAAATGCATAATTGAGGTGCTCAATGGGTGTGCATTACAAACTTCAACTTTAGAACTTAAATCTGTTCCTATATTGGTTTCCCATGGCTGGTGAGGCCTAATCAGACTGAGGATGAATCTGGTGATGCTAGCACACCTTGCGGAATATTGTCATTAAATTCACCATTTGGGGACCTCATTCTGCAAATGTCTGACACACTATATGCAGACATGGCTGGCATATTATTTTCTTAACCACCGCTTATCCAGATGAAATCATACCCTGATTTTTCAAAGAAACATTGGGGGGGGGGTATATTGGATTGAATTTGTCTTATGTCTGTCAGGCGGTCCTTCCACTCGTCTGTCTGTTGGGATGTCTATCCATCCGTCTATCAACAATTGTTTTCTTCTCCATATTAAAGACCAAATATGTTTATATATTTCAGTGTGCATGTTCCCTAGGTGACTCACAATCAGATTTGTTCAAATAAGTTCATCATATCAAATAGGTGCGAAGCTAGGGCCATAACTCTTTCCCTCCATAGTAAATCTTAAAATTTCTTCTCAAGAACCATTGAGCCTATATTAGCTTATATTTGGTATGGATGGGCCTTGGGTGACCGGGTTCAGATTTGTTCAAATTGGGTCATTTTAGGAAATGAGGTCCCCATATGGTGAATTCGTTGATGCTTTTCCACCTTGGGGAATAGTGTCATTAAATTCACCTTTTGTGGACCTCATTCTGCAAAGATCAGACATACTAAATACAGACTTGGCTGTTCCAATATTATTTTCTTAACCACGTACCACTTATCCAGGTGAAATCATACCCTATTGGATATTGGGGGGGGGGGGGTATATTGATATTACTAGATGAATGGATCTCATAGATGGGGATTCACATTTGTTCTAATAGGGGCAGAGATAAGAGATTTAACTCTCCTATATCATTGTACTAGTTGTAAAATTCAACCTAAGAGGGGTGTGCAAAATTATTTCTGTGAACTTAGTACTGTGGTATGGTTGTCTTCTGTAAAATGTAAGAGGTTGGAGATTTGTCAGTGGTGTGCAATTAGAAATTTCAAGTTGAAGAGCCCTGCTCATCGGAGAACCTCCATCTATGTCCATGTTTAGAACTACTTGTCTTAAGTGATATTGTCACGTACTGACTCTTGTAGTCTTCAGAGTCCCATTCTTCTCAGTCTTTACAGTCTGGTGAGCGACCCACAGTCATTGACTGTCTTGTTAAATATTTGTTGTCATCTTCACATTTTTTGTTTATTTATTCTTGGAAATGTAATTTTCATATTTTAAGACACTACTATATTACACGATTTGATATCCCAATATATTATTATCTTAAATTATTTGCCATCGTTTTGTCGACGTAATCGGTAGTATACGGATGGCGACGAGGTCGGTATTTGAGATTGGACACCTGAGAACTATCTGAATATGAACACCAAGTAACAGTCTGTTTATGTGAAACTGAGCTTATTTTAAAATTGCGCGAAATAAGCTCATGTTGGCAATATTTGAAAACTTAAATAAGCTCTATATGGGCATAAACGAATAGCGTACAGGAAGGTAACACCCTGAGTGTATAGATTACCCAGGGTATCCCCCTGAGTGTATAGAATACCCCGGTTTACATGGCCCAATTCAAGTTAAATATACCGACATTAATATTAAAAAACATATTTTGTCCTTCACCTGAGCCCAAATATGATTTTAAAGAAAAGGGTGCTGTATGATTTATCATGGGTGCTGTTGGTGTTGTGCCAGTCTCGGTAAACTTAGCGTACATTTGCTCCCATAGTTGCGCACGGTACGAGCGCGACTAGCAATTGTACTTCGAAATTCATTACGACTGGTGTTGTGCCACCTGCTCACCATTAAATCACTCCCAGGTGCCCAAACTTTTGCAAACCTTCTTATACTGATGCACATCTTTCCAAAAACACTACTAGTAAGAGACATAGAAGTAGATACCTATAATGGGTCACAGGGCTCAATTCAATTTGACCATTAAAAAACCCAAATATTCCCCTCCCCCTGACCAAAGCCCAAAATCCCATTCAGATGCCCAAATAATTTTTTCCCATTGCCTCTATATATTCTAAAGTGAACTGTGGAATCCTTTTCAGAATGGGTATAGTCTGAGAGATGGCTGACTCAGAAATGTTTTCATAGGCACGGGTGCTGTATGGTTTTATCATGGGTGCTGTGGGTGTTGGGCAGTCTCCATACCCTTAAAACCCACCGAGGAGCCCAAACTTTGTGCAAACTATTTGCATAGATGCATACCTATCCACAAACAACAAAAGTGTTGGAAGTAGATACATATAATTGGTCATATGGCCCAATTCAAGTTAAATATACCAATTTAACTTGAATTGTCATGGGTGCTGTGGGTGTTGGGCTGTCTCCATACCTTAAAACCCACTAAGGAGCCCAAACTTTTGCAAATCTTCTTATACTGATGCAGATATTTCCAAAAACACTAGGAGACCTAGAAGTATAGACCTTTACAGGACCCAATTCCAGTTAAATATACCAATTTAACCATTAAAAAAAACAAATATCCCCCCTGAATAGAGCCCAAAATGCCATTCAGGTGCCCAAATATTTTTTTCCCATTGCCTCTATATATTCTAGAGTGAAATGTGGAATCATTTACAGAATGGGTATAGTCTGAGAGATGGCTGACTCAGAAATATGTTTTCATAGGCACGGGTGCTGTATGGTTTTATCATGGGTGCTGTGGGTGTTGTGTTGTCTCAATGCCCTTAAAACCCACTGAAGAGCCCAAACTTTATGCAAACCATTTGCATAGATGCATACCTATCCACAAACAACAAAAGTGTTGGAAGTAGATATATATAATGGGTCATATGGCCCAATTCAAGTTAAATATACCAATTTAACTTGAATTGTCATGGGTGCTGTGGGTGTTGGGCTGTCTCCATACCCTTAAAACCCACTAAGGAGCCCAAACTTTTGCAAATCTTCTTATACTGATGCAGATATTTCCAAAAACACTAGGAGACCTAGAAGTATATACCTTTACAGGACCCAATTCCAGTTAAATATACCAATTTAACCATTAAAAAAAACAAATATCCCCCATGAATAGAGCCCAAAATCCCATTCAGGTGCCCAAATATTTTTTTCCCATTGCCTCTATATATTCTAGAGTGAAATGTGGAATCATTTACAGAATGGGTATAGTCTGAGAGATGGCTGACTCCGAAATATGTTTTCATAGGCACGGGTGCTGTATGGTTTTATCATGGGTGCTGTGGGTGTTGGGCTGTTTCCATACCCTTAAAACCCACTGAGGAGCCCAAACTTTGTGCAAACCATTTGCATAGATGCATACCTATCCACAAACAACAAAAGTGTTGGAAGTAGATACATATAATTGGTCATATGGCCCAATTCAAGTTAAATATACCAATTTAACTTGAATTGTCATGGGTGCTGTGGGTGTTGGGCTGTCTCCATACCCTTAAAACCCACTAAGGAGCCCATACTTTTGCAAATCTTCTTAAACGGATGCAGATATTTCCAAAATCACTAGGAGACCTAGAAGTATATACCTTTACAGGACCCAATTCCAGTTAAATATACCAATTTAACCATTAAAAAAACCAAATATCCCCCCTGAATAGAGCCCAAAATCCCATTCAGGTGCCCAAATATTTTTTTCCCATTGCCTCTATATATTCTAGAGTGAAATGTGGAATCATTTACAGAATGGGTATAGTCTGAGAGATGGCTGACTCAGAAGTATGTTTTCATAGGCACGGGTGCTGTATGGTTTTATCATGGGTGCTGTGGGTGTTGGGCTGTCTCAATACCCTTAAAACCCACCGGGGAGCCCAAACTTTGTGCAAACCATTTGCATAGATGCATACCTATCCACAAACAACAAAAGTGTTGGAAGTAGATACATATAATGGGTCATATGGCCCAATTCAAGTTAAATATACCAATTTAACTTGAATTGTCATGGGTGCTGTGGGTGTTGGGCTGTCTCCATACCCTTAAAACCCACTAAGGAGCCCAAACTTTTGCAAATCTTCTTATACAGATGCAGATATTTCCAAAATCACTTGGAGACCGGGAAGTATATACCTTTACAGGACCCAATTCCAGTTAAATATACCAATTTAACCATTAAAAAAACCAAATATCCCCCTGAATAGAGCCCAAAATCCCATTCAGGTGCCCAAATATTTTTTTCCCATTGCCTCTATATATTCTAGAGTGAAATGTGGAATCATTTACAGAATGGGTATAGTCTGAGAGATGGCTGACTCAGAAATATGTTTTCATAGGCACGGGTGCTGTATGGTTTTATCATGGGTGCTGTGGGTGTTGGGCTGTCTCAATACCCTTAAAACCCACCGAGGAGCCCAAACTTTGTGCAAACCATTTGCATAGATGCATACCTATCCACAAACAACAAAAGTGTTGGAAGTAGATACATATAATGGGTCATATGGCCTAATTCAAGTTAAATATACCAATTTAACTTGAATTGTCATGGGTGCTGTGGGTGTTGGGCTGTCTCCATACCCTTAAAACCCACTAAGGAGCCCAAACTTTTGCAAATCTTCTTATACTGATGCAGATATTTCCAAAATCACTAGGAGACCTAGAAGTATATACCTTTACAGGTACCAATTCCAGTTAAATATACCAATTTAACCATTAAAAAAACCAAATATCCCCCCTGAATAGAGCCCAAAATCCCATTCAGGTGCCCAAATATTTTTTCCCCATTGCCTCTATATATTCGAGAGTGAAATGTGGAATCATTTAC
This sequence comes from Siphonodentalium dalli, assembly GCA_032622095.1. Classification (NCBI taxonomy): domain Eukaryota; kingdom Metazoa; phylum Mollusca; class Scaphopoda; order Gadilida; family Siphonodentaliidae; genus Siphonodentalium; species Siphonodentalium dalli. The sequence continues at coordinate 257,295,489 of CP136061.1, read as the reverse complement.
AGAATGGGTATAGTCTGAGAGATGGCTGACTCAGAAATATGTTTTCATAGGCACGGGTGCTGTATGGTTTTATCATGGGTGCTGTGGGTGTTGGGCTGTCTCAATACCCTTAAAACCCACTGAGGAGCCCAAACTTTGTGCAAACCATTTGCATAGATGCATACCTATCCACAAACAACAAAAGTGTTGGAAGTAGATACATATAATGGGTCATATGGCCCAATTCAAGTTAAATATACCAATTTAACTTGAATTGTCATGGGTGCTGTGGGTGTTGGGCTGTCTCCATACCCTTAAAACCCACTAAGGAGCCCAAACTTTTGCAAATCTTCTTATACTGATACAGATATTTCCAAAAACACTAGGAGACCTAGAAGTATATACCTTTACAGGACCCAATTCCAGTTAAATATACCAATTTAACCATTAAAAAAACCAAATATCCCCCCTGAATAGAGCCCAAAATGCTATTCAGGTGCCCAAATATTTTTTTCCCATTACCTCTATATAGTCTAGAGTGAAATATGGAATCATTTACAGAATGGGTATAGTCTGAGAGATGGCTGATTCAGAAATATGTTTTCATAGGCACGGGTGCTGTATGGTTTTATCATGGGTGCTGTGGGTGTTGGGCTGTCTCAATACCCTTAAAACCCACCGAGGAGCCCAAACTTTGTGCAAACCATTTGCATAGATGCATACCTATCCACAAACAACAAATGTGTTGGAAGTAGATACATATAAAGGGTCATATGGCCCAATTCAAGTTAAATATACCAATTTAACTTGAATTGTCATGGGTGCTGTGGGTGTTGGGCTGTCTCCATACCCTTAAAACCCACTAAGGAGCCCAAACTTTTGCAAATCTTCTTATACTGATACAGATATTTCCAAAAACACTAGGAGACCTAGAAGTATATACCTTTACAGGACCCAATTCCAGTTAAATATACCAATTTAACCATTAAAAAAACCAAATATCCCCCCTGAATAGAGCCCAAAATGCTATTCAGGTGCCCAAATATTTTTTTCCCATTACCTCTATATAGTCTAGAGTGAAATATGGAATCATTTACAGAATGGGTATAGTCTGAGAGATGGCTGATTCAGAAATATGTTTTCATAGGCACGGGTGCTGTATGGTTTTATCATGGGTGCTGTGGGTGTTGGGCTGTCTCAATACCCTTAAAACCCACCGAGGAGCCCAAACTTTGTGCAAACCATTTGCATAGATGCATACCTATCCACAAACAACAAATGTGTTGGAAGTAGATACATATAAAGGGTCATATGGCCCAATTCAAGTTAAATATACCAATTTAACTTGAATTGTCATGGGTGCTGTGGGTGTTGGGCTGTCTCCATACCCTTAAAACCCACTAAGGAGCCCAAACTTTTGCAAATCTTCTTATACTGATACAGATATTTCCAAAAACACTAGGAGACCTAGAAGTATATACCTTTACAGGACCCAATTCCAGTTAAATATACCAATTTAACCATTAAAAAAACCAAATATCCCCCCTGAATAGAGCCCAAAATGCCATTCAGGTGCCCAAATATTTTTTTCCCATTGCCTCTATATATTCTAGAGTGAAATATGGAATTATTTACAGAATGAGTATAGTCTGAGAGATGGCTGATTCAGAAATATGTTTTCATAGGCACGGGTGCTGTATGGTTTTATCATGGGTGCTGTGGGTGTTGGGCTGTCTCAATACCCTTAAAACCCACTGAGGAGCCCAAACTTTGTGCAAACCATTTGCATAGATGCATACCTATCCACAAACAACAAAAGTGTTGGAAGTAGATACATATAATGGGTCATATGGCCCAATTCAAGTTAAATATACAAATTTAACATGAATTGTCATGGGTGCTGTGGGTGTTGGGCTGTCTCCATACCCTTAAAACCCACTAAGGAGCCCAAACTTTTGCAAATCTTCTTATACTGATACAGATATTTCCAAAAACACTAGGAGACCTAGAAGTATATACCTTTACAGGACCCAATTCCAGTTAAATATACCAATTTAACCATTAAAAAAACCAAATATCCCCCCTGAATAGAGCCCAAAATGCCATTCAGGTGCCCAAATATTTTTTTCCCATTGCCTCTATATATTCTAGAGTGAAATATGGAATTATTTACAGAATGAGTATAGTCTGAGAGATGGCTGATTCAGAAATATGTTTTCATAGGCACGGGTGCTGTATGGTTTTATCATGGGTGCTGTGGGTGTTGGGCTGTCTCAATACCCTTAAAACCCACTGAGGAGCCCAAACTTTGTGCAAACCATTTGCATAGATGCATACCTATCCACAAACAACAAAAGTGTTGGAAGTAGATACATATAATGGGTCATATGGCCCAATTCAAGTTAAATATACCAATTTAACTTGAATTGTCATGGGTGCTGGGCTGTCTCCATACCCTTAAAACCCACTAAGGAGCCCAAACTTTTGCATATCTTCTTATAATGATGCAGATCTTTCCAAAAACACTAGGAGACCTAGAAGTATATACCTATAATGGGTCACAGGACCCAATTCCAGTTAAATATACCAATTTAACCATTAAAAAACCCAAATATTCCCCCCTGACCAGAGCCCAAAATGCCATTCAGGTGCCCAAATCATATTTTCCCATTGCCTCTATATATTCTAAAGTGAAATGTGGAATCATTTTCAGAATGGGTATAGTCTGAGAGATGGCTGACTCAGAAATATGTTTTCATAGGCACGGGTGCTGTATGGTTTTATCATGGGTGCTGTGGGTGTTGGGCTGTTTCCATACCCTTAAAACCCACCGAGGAGCCCAAACTTTGTGCAAACTATTTGCATAGATGCATACCTATCCACAAACAACAAAAGTGCTGGAAGTAGATACATATAATGGGTCATATGGCCCAATTCAAGTTAAATATACCAATTTAACTTGAATTGTCATGGGTGCTGGGCTGTCTCCATACCCTTAAAACCCACTAAGGAGCCCAAACTTTTGCATATCTTCTTATAATGATGCAGATCTTTCCAAAAACACTAGGAGACCTAGAAGTATATACCTATAATGGGCCACAGGACCCAATTCCAGTTAAATATACCAATTTAACCATTAAAAAAACCAAATATTCCCCCCTGACCAGAGCCCAAAATGCCATTCAGGTGCCCAAATCATCTTTTCCCATTACCTCTATATATTCTAAAGTGAAATGTGGAATCATTTTCAGAATGGGTTTAGTCTGAGAGATGGCTGACTCAGAAATATGTTTTCATAGGCACGGGTGCTGTATGGTTTTACCATGGTTGCTGTGGGTGTTGGGCTGTTTCCATACCCTTAAAACCCACCGAGGAGACCAAACTTTGTGCAAACTATTTGCATAGATGCATACCTATCCACAAACAACAAAAGTGCTGGAAGTAGATACATATAATGGGTCATATGGCCCAATTCAAGTTAAATATACCAATTTAACTTGAATTGTCATGGGTGCTGGGCTGTCTCCATACCCTTAAAACCCACTAAGGAGCCCAAACTTTTGCATATCTTCTTATAATGATGCAGATCTTTCCAAAAACACTAGGAGACCTAGAAGTATATACCTATAATGGGTCACAGGACCCAATTCCAGTTAAATATACCAATTTAACCATTAAAAAAAACAAATATTCCCCCCTGACCAGAGCCCAAAATGCCATTCAGGTGCCCAAATCATCTTTTCCCATTGCCTCTATATATTCTAAAGTGAAATGTGGAATCATTTTCAGAATGGGTATAGTCTGAGAGATGGCTGACTCAGAAATATGTTTTCATAGGCACGGGTGCTGTATGGTTTTATCATGGGTGCTGTGGGTGTTGGGCTGTTTCCATACCCTTAAAACCCACCGAGGAGCCCAAACTTTGTGCAAACTATTTGCATAGATGCATACCTATCCACAAACAACAAAAGTGCTGGAAGTAGATACATATAATGGGTCATATGGCCCAATTCAAGTTAAATATACCAATTTAACTTGAATTGTCATGGGTGCTGGGCTGTCTCCATACCCTTAAAACCCACTAAGGAGCCCAAACTTTTGCATATCTTCTTATAATGATGCAGATCTTTCCAAAAACACTAGGAGACCTAGAAGTATATACCTATAATGGGCCACAGGACCCAATTCCAGTTAAATATACCAATTTAACCATTAAAAAAAAAAATTATATTCCTCCCTGACCAGAGCCCAAAATGCCATTCAGGTGCCCAAATCATCTTTTCCCATTGCCTCTATATATTCTAAAGTGAAATGTGGAATCATTTTCAGAATGGGTATAGTCTGAGAGATGGCTGACTCAGAAATATGTTTTCATAGGCACTGGTGCTGTATGGTTTTATCATGGGTGCTGTGGGTGTTGGGCTGTTTCCATACCCTTAAAACCCACCGAGGAGCCCAAACTTTGTGCAATCTATTTGCATAGATGCATACCTATCCACAAACAACAAAAGTGCTGGAAGTAGATACATATAATGGGTCATATGGCCCAATTCAAGTTAAATATACCAATTTAACTTGAATTGTCATGGGTGCTGGGCTGTCTCCATACCCTTAAAACCCACTAAGGAGCCCAAACTTTTGCATATCTTCTTATAATGATGCAGATCTTTCCAAAAACACTAGGAGACCTAGAAGTATATACCTATAATGGGTCACAGGACCCAATTCCAGTTAAATATACCAATTTAACCATTAAAAAAACCAAATATTCCCCCCTGACCAGAGCCCAAAATGCCATTCAGGTGCCCAAATCATCTTTTCCCATTGCCTCTATATATTCTAAAGTGAAATGTGGAATCATTTTCAGAATGGGTATAGTCTGAGAGATGGCTGACTCAGAAATATGTTTTCATAGGCACGGGTGCTGTATGGTTTTATCATGGGTGCTGTGGGTGTTGGGCTGTTTCCATACCCTTAAAACCCACCGAGGAGCCCAAACTTTGTGCAAACTATTTGCATAGATGCATACCTATCCACAAACAACAAAAGTGCTGGAAGTAGATACATATAATGGGTCATATGGCCCAATTCAAGTTAAATATACCAATTTAACTTGAATTGTCATGGGTGCTGGGCTGTCTCCATACCCTTAAAACCCACTAAGGAGCCCAAACTTTTGCATATCTTCTTATAATGATGCAGATCTTTCCAAAAACACTAGGAGACCTAGAAGTATATACCCATAATGGGCCACAGGATCCAATTCCAGTTAAATATACCAATTTAACCATTAAAAAACCCAAATATTCCCCCCTGACCAGAGCCCAAAATGCCATTCAGGTGCCCAAATCATCTTTTCCCATTGCCTCTATATATTCTAAAGTGAAATGTGGAATCATTTTCAGAATGGGTATAGTCTGAGAGATGGCTGACTCAGAAATATGTTTTCATAGGCACGGGTGCTGTATGGTTTTATCATGGGTGCTGTGGGTGTTGGGCTGTTTCCATACCCTTAAAACCCACCGAGGAGCCCAAACTTTGTGCAAACTATTTGCATAGATGCATACCTATCCACAAACAACAAAAGTGCTGGAAGTAGATACATATAATGGGTCATATGGCCCAATTCAAGTTAAATATACCAATTTAACTTGAATTGTCATGGGTGCTGGGCTGTCTCCATACCCTTAAAACCCACTAAGGAGCCCAAACTTTTGCATATCTTCTTATAATGATGCAGATCTTTCCAAAAACACTAGGAGACCTAGAAGTATATACCTATAATGGGTCACAGGACCCAATTCCAGTTAAATATACCAATTTAACCATTAAAAAAACCAAATATTCCCCCCTGACCAGAGCCCAAAATGCCATTCAGGTGCCCAAATCATCTTTTCCCATTGCCTCTATATATTCTAAAGTGAAATGTGGAATCATTTTCAGAATGGGTATAGTCTGAGAGATGGCTGACTCAGAAATATGTTTTCATAGGCACGGGTGCTGTATGGTTTTATCATGGGTGCTGTGGGTGTTGGGCTGTTTCCATACCCTTAAAACCCACCGAGGAGCCCAAACTTTGTGCAAACTATTTGCATAGATGCATACCTATCCACAAACAACAAAAGTGCTGGAAGTAGATACATATAATGGGTCATATGGCCCAATTCAAGTTAAATATACCAATTTAACTTGAATTGTCATGGGTGCTGGGCTGTCTCCATACCCTTAAAACCCACTAAGGAGCCCAAACTTTTGCATATCTTCTTATAATGATGCAGATCTTTCCAAAAACACTAGGAGACCTAGAAGTATATACCTATAATGGGTCACAGGACCCAATTCCAGTTAAATATACCAATTTAACCATTAAAAAAAACAAATATTCCCCCCTGACCAGAGCCCAAAATGCCATTCAGGTGCCCAAATCATCTTTTCCCATTGCCTCTATATATTCTAAAGTGAAATGTGGAATCATTTTCAGAATGGGTATAGTCTGAGAGATGGCTGACTCAGAAATATGTTTTCATAGGCACGGGTGCTGTATGGTTTTATCATGGGTGCTGTGGGTGTTGGGCTGTTTCCATACCCTTAAAACCCACCGAGGAGCCCAAACTTTGTGCAAACTATTTGCATAGATGCATACCTATCCACAAACAACAAAAGTGCTGGAAGTAGATACATATAATGGGTCATATGGCCCAATTCAAGTTAAATATACCAATTTAACTTGAATTGTCATGGGTGCTGGGCTGTCTCCATACCCTTAAAACCCACTAAGGAGCCCAAACTTTTGCATATCTTCTTATAATGATGCAGATCTTTCCAAAAACACTAGGAGACCTAGAAGTATATACCTATAATGGGCCACAGGACCCAATTCCAGTTAAATATACCAATTTAACCATTAAAAAAAAAAATTATATTCCCCCCTGACCAGAGCCCAAAATGCCATTCAGGTGCCCAAATCATCTTTTCCCATTGCCTCTATATATTGTAAAGTGAAATGTGGAATCATTTTCAGAATGGGTATAGTCTGAGAGATGGCTGACTCAGAAATATGTTTTCATAGGCACTGGTGCTGTATGGTTTTATCATGGGTGCTGTGGGTGTTGGGCTGTTTCCATACCCTTAAAACCCACCGAGGAGCCCAAACTTTGTGCAATCTATTTGCTTAGATGCATACCTATCCACAAACAACAAAAGTGCTGGAAGTAGATACATATAATGGGTCATATGGCCCAATTCAAGTTAAATATACCAATTTAACTTGAATTGTCATGGGTGCTGGGCTGTCTCCATACCCTTAAAACCCACTAAGGAGCCCAAACTTTTGCATATCTTCTTATAATGATGCAGATCTTTCCAAAAACACTAGGAGACCTAGAAGTATATACCTATAATGGGTCACAGGACCCAATTCCAGTTAAATATACCAATTTAACCATTAAAAAAACCAAATATTCCCCCCTGACCAGAGCCCAAAATGCCATTCAGGTGCCCAAATCATCTTTTCCCATTGCCTCTATATATTCTAAAGTGAAATGTGGAATCATTTTCAGAATGGGTATAGTCTGAGAGATGGCTGACTCAGAAATATGTTTTCATAGGCACGGGTGCTGTATGGTTTTATCATGGGTGCTGTGGGTGTTGGGCTGTTTCCATACCCTTAAAACCCACCGAGGAGCCCAAACTTTGTGCAAACTATTTGCATAGATGCATACCTATCCACAAACAACAAAAGTGCTGGAAGTAGATACATATAATGGGTCATATGGCCCAATTCAAGTTAAATATACCAATTTAACTTGAATTGTCATGGGTGCTGGGCTGTCTCCATACCCTTAAAACCCACTAAGGAGCCCAAACTTTTGCATATCTTCTTATAATGATGCAGATCTTTCCAAAAACACTAGGAGACCTAGAAGTATATACCTATAATGGGCCACAGGACCCAATTCCAGTTAAATATACCAATTTAACCATTAAAAAAAAAAATTATATTCCTCCCTGACCAGAGCCCAAAATGCCATTCAGGTGCCCAAATCATCTTTTCCCATTGCCTCTATATATTCTAAAGTGAAATGTGGAATCATTTTCAGAATGGGTATAGTCTGAGAGATGGCTGACTCAGAAATATGTTTTCATAGGCACTGGTGCTGTATGGTTTTATCATGGGTGCTGTGGGTGTTGGGCTGTTTCCATACCCTTAAAACCCACCGAGGAGCCCAAACTTTGTGCAATCTATTTGCATAGATGCATACCTATCCACAAACAACAAAAGTGCTGGAAGTAGATACATATAATGGGTCATATGGCCCAATTCAAGTTAAATATACCAATTTAACTTGAATTGTCATGGGTGCTGGGCTGTCTCCATACCCTTAAAACCCACTAAGGAGCCCAAACTTTTGCATATCTTCTTATAATGATGCAGATCTTTCCAAAAACACTAGGAGACCTAGAAGTATATACCTATAATGGGTCACAGGACCCAATTCCAGTTAAATATACCAATTTAACCATTAAAAAAACCAAATATTCCCCCCTGACCAGAGCCCAAAATGCCATTCAGGTGCCCAAATCATCTTTTCCCATTGCCTCTATATATTCTAAAGTGAAATGTGGAATCATTTTCAGAATGGGTATAGTCTGAGAGATGGCTGACTCAGAAATATGTTTTCATAGGCACGGGTGCTGTATGGTTTTATCATGGGTGCTGTGGGTGTTGGGCTGTTTCCATACCCTTAAAACCCACCGAGGAGCCCAAACTTTGTGCAAACTATTTGCATAGATGCATACCTATCCACAAACAACAAAAGTGCTGGAAGTAGATACATATAATGGGTCATATGGCCCAATTCAAGTTAAATATACCAATTTAACTTGAATTGTCATGGGTGCTGGGCTGTCTCCATACCCTTAAAACCCACTAAGGAGCCCAAACTTTTGCATATCTTCTTATAATGATGCAGATCTTTCCAAAAACACTAGGAGACCTAGAAGTATATACCTATAATGGGCCACAGGACCCAATTCCAGTTAAATATACCAATTTAACCATTAAAAAAAAAAATTATATTCCTCCCTGACCAGAGCCCAAAATGCCATTCAGGTGCCCAAATCATCTTTTCCCATTGCCTCTATATATTCTAAAGTGAAATGTGGAATCATTTTCAGAATGGGTATAGTCTGAGAGATGGCTGACTCAGAAATATGTTTTCATAGGCACTGGTGCTGTATGGTTTTATCATGGGTGCTGTGGGTGTTGGGCTGTTTCCATACCCTTAAAACCCACCGAGGAGCCCAAACTTTGTGCAATCTATTTGCATAGATGCATACCTATCCACAAACAACAAAAGTGCTGGAAGTAGATACATATAATGGGTCATATGGCCCAATTCAAGTTAAATATACCAATTTAACTTGAATTGTCATGGGTGCTGGGCTGTCTCCATACCCTTAAAACCCACTAAGGAGCCCAAACTTTTGCATATCTTCTTATAATGATGCAGATCTTTCCAAAAACACTAGGAGACCTAGAAGTATATACCTATAATGGGTCACAGGACCCAATTCCAGTTAAATATACCAATTTAACCATTAAAAAAACCAAATATTCCCCCCTGACCAGAGCCCAAAATGCCATTCAGGTGCCCAAATCATCTTTTCCCATTGCCTCTATATATTCTAAAGTGAAATGTGGAATCATTTTCAGAATGGGTATAGTCTGAGAGATGGCTGACTCAGAAATATGTTTTCATAGGCACGGGTGCTGTATGGTTTTATCATGGGTGCTGTGGGTGTTGGGCTGTTTCCATACCCTTAAAACCCACCGAGGAGCCCAAACTTTGTGCAAACTATTTGCATAGATGCATACCTATCCACAAACAACAAAAGTGCTGGAAGTAGATACATATAATGGGTCATATGGCCCAATTCAAGTTAAATATACCAATTTAACTTGAATTGTCATGGGTGCTGGGCTGTCTCCATACCCTTAAAACCCACTAAGGAGCCCAAACTTTTGCATATCTTCTTATAATGATGCAGATCTTTCCAAAAACACTAGGAGACCTAGAAGTATATACCCATAATGGGCCACAGGATCCAATTCCAGTTAAATATACCAATTTAACCATTAAAAAACCCAAATATTCCCCCCTGACCAGAGCCCAAAATGCCATTCAGGTGCCCAAATCATCTTTTCCCATTGCCTCTATATATTCTAAAGTGAAATGTGGAATCATTTTCAGAATGGGTATAGTCTGAGAGATGGCTGACTCAGAAATATGTTTTCATAGGCACGGGTGCTGTATGGTTTTATCATGGGTGCTGTGGGTGTTGGGCTGTTTCCATACCCTTAAAACCCACCGAGGAGCCCAAACTTTGTGCAAACTATTTGCATAGATGCATACCTATCCACAAACAACAAAAGTGCTGGAAGTAGATACATATAATGGGTCATATGGCCCAATTCAAGTTAAATATACCAATTTAACTTGAATTGTCATGGGTGCTGGGCTGTCTCCATACCCTTAAAACCCACTAAGGAGCCCAAACTTTTGCATATCTTCTTATAATGATGCAGATCTTTCCAAAAACACTAGGAGACCTAGAAGTATATACCTATAATGGGTCACAGGACCCAATTCCAGTTAAATATACCAATTTAACCATTAAAAAAACCAAATATTCCCCCCTGACCAGAGCCCAAAATGCCATTCAGGTGCCCAAATCATCTTTTCCCATTGCCTCTATATATTCTAAAGTGAAATGTGGAATCATTTTCAGAATGGGTATAGTCTGAGAAATGGCTGACTCAGAAATATGTTTTCATAGGCACGGGTGCTGTATGGTTTTATCATGGGTGCTGTGGGTGTTGGGCTGTTTCCATACCCTTAAAACCCACCGAGGAGCCCAAACTTTGTGCAAACTATTTGCATAGATGCATACCTATCCACAAACAACAAAAGTGCTGGAAGTAGATACATATAATGGGTCATATGGCCCAATTCAAGTTAAATATACCAATTTAACTTGAATTGTCATGGGTGCTGGGCTGTCTCCATACCCTTAAAACCCACTAAGGAGCCCAAACTTTTGCATATCTTCTTATAATGATGCAGATCTTTCCAAAAACACTAGGAGACCTAGAAGTATATACCTATAATGGGCCACAGGACCCAATTCCAGTTAAATATACCAATTTAACCATTAAAAAAAACAAATATTCCCCCCTGACCAGAGCCCAAAATGCCATTCAGGTGCCCAAATCATCTTTTCCCATTGCCTCTATATATTCTAAAGTGAAATGTGGAATCATTTTCAGAATGGGTATAGTCTGAGAGATGGCTGACTCAGAAATATGTTTTCATAGGCACTGGTGCTGTATGGTTTTATCATGGGTGCTGTGGGTGTTGGGCAGTCTCCATACCCTTAAAACCCACTGCGGAGCCCAAACTTTATGCAAACTATTTGCATAGATGCATACCTATCCACAAACAACAACAACAGTGTCTATAGTATAGTATTTGAGGAGCATTGCCATTATGGAATTTATTCTCTCATTTGTCAACTATTTACAGCTTATTTTTTTATAAAAATAACTAAACACCTTATGAGATGTCTGGAAAATAATGATATATTATTGTGACCCATTATAGGTATATAACTGTAAGGAAACACAGATTTATAAAACTTTAGTCATGTTATCTGAGAGATAGATGTCTTTGTTAGCTATTCTGGTCATTACTGTATACTGTTATTCTGAAATTACGATCTTGCGCCGTTGCGCATGCCCGCCCGGATGTTTACATTATTAGCGGTGTTTGTATACAATCGGTTTGTTATGGGTGGGTGGTTGGTCTCCGAGCTCGAGCTTTATGTCTCTCCATCAAAGATGAAGGTAGGCAGTTGTTACCGGCCGGCTTAGGAAGGTCGGCTGTACGCATGCGCGGACATTCAACAGGAAGTACATTAACATGAAAGCAGTTAGTAGTCACGATACATCGAGCGACCAGTTTGGAAAGTGTTTACATCCGCGAATTACGAAATGTTTTTCAAATTATTAGATAATCGCGGTCAAATGTAATGGAAACAAAGGAATCCAGAATACAATACAATATGAATTTAGAATGAGTACGTTGCGCAATAAGGAGAATCCCGTACAGAAAAGTTATCCCACTTTTCAAGTTCGGTAACTCTAAACATAATAAATACTCCACCGGTGAATGTGGCGCTTTTATTCTTCCTGCAGTTTGCTTGGCGGTAATTGTGAGATTGGTTTACGATTGTACATCACATTTTTGATCTTTCTAGATCATATTTTTTTATTTGTTTACTGTTCTTCTCTCACTAAAACCCCCAGAAACAGTCGAATGGTACTCGATTGGAATCGGTAAATCTCCACTGTATAAGATCCCAGATACAGGAGGGATAACTCCAAATTCACACAACGCAACACAACTTTTACCTAAGTATTTTAACCGTATATATGATCATCTTACCAATAAAAACTAGGTTTTAAATATTTATTTTAACTTTTATCAATGTGAAAAAGGGGGATATCCTGAACACAACAAAAAATAACATAACGTTACTTTTCGATAGAATAATGTTGCGTTATTCTCTGGTGAAAATCAGTCAAAATTTACTGACGAACACCACGACATACCAAAACTATTTTGGAGTTGGGTTCATAAAAACTGTGATCTCGCAAGTTTTTTTTAGCATGATGATGTTGTAGCGTAACTGCCGTTTATATCGAGTCCGAAATGTGTATAGATAGTATTTTCGCGACTTTAATTATTTGGATCACGCTGAATATTTTGCTTTTATCCAACAAACAATTGAATTGAATTAATAACTTTTATTTTTTAATTAAAAGTGAATTCTTTAATTAATTTCATACATTTGAATTTGAAACCAAAATTAAATATTACTAGCCTGCAACTTATAATTAGTCTAGACTGCTGGTTTAACTCAAGCAGTGCCGATATATTGCGCTTTTAAATAGTATTTATCGGACGTTGGTTTATTTTAGCCTATATATGATGCAGAAACTAGAATCATCGTGTTATTTATATTCAAATAATATTAATATTGATATACAAATATCATATAAATACTGAATATTAATTTATTTTTTTCAGTAAATCAGGAGTCTAGTCTAACTATATTAAGTTGCAGGCTAGTATTTAATTTTGGGTTCAGATTCAAATGTATGAAATTAATTAAAGAATACTCTTTTAATGAAATAAAATGTATTAATTCAATTCAATTGTTTATTGGATAAAAGCCAAACATTCAGCGTGATCCAAATAATTAAAAAAAAATTGGATTTGGTGGGATACGAACCCCGGCCCGACGGCGAGCGCGCCTTGCGACTCAAAGTCCGACGTCAATACCACACGGCCACCGATGCAACCCCAAAAAAGGAAGCTCGAATGGCCGCTGTATTCCGACGTCGCACTTAGGACGTACACTATATGCACATTTTAAGGTCTCTATAGTATATATATAGGAGATATATAGCACAGTATTTTTATGCCTCCGAAACATGCCGAGCATTGCCCTTTAAAATTTGATTTTTGAGACGGTGCACTATCTCAAAAATCAAATTTGCTTCTAAAAATAGGCGCCTGGTGTGTTGTATAGTCCAAAGCATGTTCAAAGGGCAATGCTCGGCATGTTTCTGAGGCATAAAAATATAACATTGCTACTGTGCTTTTTCTCCTATATACAAATAATTAAAGTCACGAAAAAACTAACTACGCACATTTCGGACTCGATATAAACGGCAGTTACGCTACAACATCATACTCAAATAGCGCCCTAGAACACAGTTTTTATGAACCCAACTCTAAAATAGTTTTGGTATGTCGTGGTGTTCGTCAGTAAATTCTGACTGATTTCCCCCAGAGAATAACGCAACGTTATTCTAACGAAAATTAACATTAAGTTCTTTTCTGTTGTGTTCAGGATATCCCTCTTTTTTCACATTGATAAAAGTTAAAATAAATATTTAAAACCTAGTTTATACGGTTAAAGGCACGTGAGGCCTTAGTTGTCGAAAAAATTCATATTTGTTCCAATCACCGTAAACAGAAAAAAACAGTAAAACGCATACAGTTTCGTTCATATATACCATGACCATCGCGTAAACAGCATGTTATCATAAAGACCTACTATATTTTACCTAAGCAAGAGCCTGATTGTGTTACAGAAGACAGCACAATGCTACTGACTAATCACACACAAATGGCATAAACGCTCTTTATTAGTTCCATATCAGGAATTCATCCACAAAGAACGCTCTTTATGTTTACCATCATAATATAAACAAACATCAGAAAAGTAACTTGTTATGCTTTTGTTTACATAACAATGGTCAACCATATGACAATAACATAATGTTTATGCGATATTTCTTATTTGTATACGGACAAAGTCTGTCTACATTTTGATGTTCTTTCCGTTTGTGGCGGTTTTTGACGGTTGGAAATATTTTCACAGGATACCCACAGCCAAGGCCAACCGTACCTTTAAAATACTTAGGTATGTGTTGCGTTGTGTGAATTTGGAGTTATCCCTCCTGTATCTGGGATCTTATACAGTGGAGATTTACCGATTCCAATCGAGTACCATTCGACTGTTTCTGGGGGTTTTAGTGAGGGAAGAACAGTAAACAAAATAACAAAATATGATCTAGAAAGATCAAAAATGTGATGTACAATCGTAAACCAATCTCACAATTACCGCCAAGCAAACTGAGGGAAGAATAAAGCGCCACATTCACCGGTGGAGTATTTATTATGTTTAGGGTTACCGAACTTGAAAAGTGGGATAACTTTTCTGTACGGGATTCTCCTTATTGCGTACGTTGCAAAACGGGATGGAACCGATGTGCTTACAACTGAAAGTGTTGACTGTTGTGCCTCGTCTCACTCTCAGAGTCAGAGTCAGTCAAAGCACAGTTACTCAACTTACTGGACATAAAGTCCCAAAAATAAGGTTTTAATCGAGTTTAGAAATCGGTATCCTTATATTAACTACTTCGTTATAAGGATACCGATTTCTAAACTCGATTAAAACCTTATTTTTTGGGACTTTATGTCCAGTAACTGTGGTCAAAGTTACACCGAGTCAGTGAGTCACACTCACAGAGTCTGGCAATGTCCTGAGTGTGGGATTATGAAATTCTGTTAATTCATGACTAGTTAAGTTAAGAGTCAACAATTCTCTCCCAGACTACCGCAAAGTCCATGATTCATGAAGATAGAAGTTAGAACGCTGCAACACAACATCAGTCATCACATTCACAAAGTGAATGTACACACCAGCAGCAGCTAACCAGCATTGACATTGTTAATCTGACACTGTGAAAGGAACAGTACAAATCCAGACTCTAATTGTTGAAATTATAATATTACTAGTGGTCTAGTATAGAATATTAATAACAGTATGATTAAATTTATTTCAATCCAAATTAATTCCATTTTTTGGGGGCGGGGGATATTACTTTAAGATTAATAAGAAGCCCCAAATGTCGGTCACCAACCCCACCCCTCTCAATGCACCATAGTTGGTTTTGTTAAAAATAACTTAAATGTAGAAATGTTATTTTTCCAATGTTGTCAATCCGGTCAGGTTCAGCATTGACACAAAATTTAAATTTAAGTCATAGGCCTAATGTCAGTTGTTGAAAATAGTCGGTTGTGGTTATCTTCACTATGTTCAATAGTTGAGTTCAGTCTTGAAGATTTTCAACCCACCCTGCATTAATTAAAGTTCACCAGACGTGTTTATATATCATTCACCGTCACTCAAAACATTTTTTTTTTCATGATGTGAATTCCACCAACAACAAAATTGTCTAGCAGTGATAATTATTGTTAGAAATATTGTTCTAAAGGCATTCAGTTTGCGTATCTGCCATGATTTCTGTTAGAGAATAATTGTTTCTGTTCCAATGAATATTAAAATGTACTGAAAACAAACTGCTAATGGGCGCCAGACTTTCATAAACACAATTTAAGTAATGGTGTTCGTGCCGATCACAAATCCTGTGTACCCTTCAGCACATTTTCAAACCCTGTGTACCCTTCAGCACTTTTTTTGGTGAGAGTGACCCCTTCAGCCAAATTCTCCAAATTCTGCTGTGGTTTAGAGGTTGATTATATAGAACATTACTGTAGACTCATTTTATAAGTTTTGTTGTGTTATTGTTATTAACTTAAGGGAAAACAATAGAAAACATCAAGTTATTAAATCAATTATTCATGGTGTCTACTTTGGGGACAATAGTGGGACAAGTAGTTGGGTTTGGCCTTGGGGATTATCCATGCATGCAGGATGCAATATTTACACTACGTGTAGTTAAATTGACTAGCTAGTGTGAATGCTTTTATTGATACTCATTCCTATCAGTAGCTCCTAAATTACTATTTCTTTGGCTTTGGGGGGGGGGGGGGGTAATAAATATTTGATTCAAGTTGAGGATCCCACCCATCAAAGTTCAGAGTGCACAGATATAAATTTTTTAAGTTTGTTATTTCTTTCTCGAGATGTGTAATAATATGTGGCCCATAAAGTTGGCATAAACACCTGGTCAAACAGGGTTGAAGGGATAACTCTAAAATCAATATTCATATCAAAAACATTTTGCTGGCCATTTCAGGATAAAACAATATCAGTAATCACTGTCAGAGTAAAAAAAAATTCTCACTTGGAAAAAAAATATATATAAAATATATAAAAAAAATATAATTAAATCTCAAAAAGTATTTTTTCTGGCCAATTCAGGATCAAACAATATAAAAGGAGTCAATTTTGTTATTTATAGGTGGGGTGGGATGATATCCAGGAGGGAAATGTCCAGGGTGGGGGAATATCCAGGGGAGATGACATGTTACTCTGGGTTTGCCATTTGTTCTCATAAATGCACTAGACTTTCAAGATTTCTTCACAAATACAGATCCAGGGAATTTTATATGTATATAGTATTTCTTCCTGAACAAAGAGGTGTATAACTTGGCTGATTTAATCCAACATCTGCCCCACAGCATACTGTTACATTACCACTGCAGTAGGCAAAATCCTATAAAAATCACCATACAGGTATAGACCCAGTGGCTATTCACCTAATCTAACTGTATGTTTACCACGATGGCCCTTGCTGGTCAAAAGCATGGATATTCATGATATTAAGCTGGATCATTGTACCAACTATAAGCACATTTGGTGGGCTAAGATCTCATTTTGAAGATTATCCATATTAATTCACAAGACAAAGAACAATAAGATAATATAATATAACAACCACCTATTTACTCAAGTGACACCTAATTATTAAATTTATGCACAGGACATCCATCGTTTCCCCAACACCAATAGAGAAAAAACTGCCACTTGGGCCTCCAGTCAAGCCATACACAGTTGACTTGTGCATGGATATTATATAGGTTTAGCACTATCACAGATTCAAATAACTGTTCCACAAATTAGGAATAGTGCAGAGAAAAAAGGATGAAGTACATAGAAATCCATAATTCCATATGCATTAACATTTGTGCTAAATATTTGTCATGGAAATACATTATATGGTGAAAAATAATCTAATCTTTTTAAAATTCGAACAATAACCAGAACAAAAATGTATACCTTTAAGGTATCCATCCTTGCACTATTATCAAAGCTATTTAACCCAGAACTAGATATTTCCATGTATTTAAGATTCAGCAAGATTGGACCTAAGCCCTTGGCCAAAGTGAAAATTTGTGTCTATTATCAAAATCAATGTTTGGCATTTGTTGAAGAAATAACAGGTTGTGACCTTAAAATATGTCTCACAAGAAAGCCCTGAAATAATATTTAAAAAAATGGATTCATGTTGACACTGGGAGTATCACAAGAAAGGCGCAGATATCTTTAAAAAGACACTAATATTTAATTCAATTAAAAGATAGTGTTCGAGAAAACTTTTTCTGGAGATTAATTTTCTTCAATTTTTTGTGTAATTTTTTAACACTTTGTTCAATCTAGTATATATAATGTTAATATGAGAAAAGTAGAGCATATGGATTTGAATTATTTAATTTTGCTCTTGCTTTTAAAATACTTTACCAGAATATGTAGAATTTGGCACATTCCCACAGTTTCTTTCTTTAAGATGACAATAAACGCTCTTTATTTGTAATTATTAGTGCCTCTTTAAGTCATCTGAGGTCAATATCAACTATCCCATGACACTCCCTATGTCAATTTATCTCTGTATGCACAAATTATCCCACATATCTTCTGAGCTAATAACAAGCGCTCTTCATTGATCATCTACATGTATGGGTTTTTTTACTAAGAAAAAAAAAAATTTAGTCCCCATAGTATAAATGCAAAATTAATATCAGAAAATTTTCGACTTATAGTTAGTTTGAAATATACCAGGTATGAAATTCCCAACTGTTAAAAAAATTGGGTTGTGGTATCTATTGGATAAACCCCACCCCTATCACCAATTCACCACATTGTTTAGTTATAAAAGGGTTAATTCCAATGGAGTATTAAGTACTATTTACTGAAAATGAACAAGTCATTCACATTATTTACCTTAAAATTCAGTCTAGTTTGGACACCAGTGAAACATATACATGTATGTACAAAATAACAATTTTGCTATTTAAATTTGCTATTATATTCCCAATATTGAGCCAATATGGTCATTTATAATTAACCATTCCATGATTGGGGCTTCTTGAAATTTTGTGAAAAACCCTGTGCCAATGCATTCTCTTACATATATAAAGATCCTGTGCCAGTGCATTTTCTTATATATGAGTCTCCCATAGGGATCCTCACATATATGAGAGCATACCTTGACCTAACAATATTTACCTCAACCTTGTAAACCAGTGCATTCTCCCTATGGGAGACACATATATAAGAGAATGCACTGGCACAGGATCTTTAATGCTGCAAGCGGGTTAATATAATTTATCTTGGCAAAATATGGACAAAACTGATTATAAGTCTTCAACAAAGATGCCTTCTGATATTCTCTGTATCAAGATTGGCTGGTACACGTACCACGTCATCTGCCCCTGGTTTTCTTTCCCAACTCTGTATATCTCCCCCTCCCCCCACCATGGAAAAAAAATTCACATACACAAATATTTATATATATTTTGGCTAGAGGAGTTGATGAAAATTGGTACACATGGGCAAATTGAGTGTCATAGGATAAGTGGCATTGACCTCAGACAACTTAAAGGGGCACCAATAAATAATTTTAATTAAATAATTAATGACAAACCCAAACTAGTTGGACCCTGGTCACTTGAAATTGGTACGGTGTGTAGGGATAAATTGACCCAGGATTACCATTGCATAGGTGCCATTGACCCTAAAGGCAAACTTTAAAATTATATTATCATATGTGATGAACAATAAAGAGAGAGTTCTATATCATATAGATAAAATAAAGAGCATTCGTTATCAGCTTTGACGATATGTATGAAAATTGGTACACAGGGGTCACCTGACCATGGGCTAGGCGCTTTCACCTCATGTGACTTAAAGGGGGACTAATAAATTATCTTAACATATATGATCAATGAAGAGCATTTATTATCAGCTCAGGAAATGTGTGGGTAATTTGACATGGGGAGTGTCATGGGATAAGTGCCATTAACATCAGATGACTTAAAAACGCACAAATATAATTTATAGCAATAAAGAGCATCTGTTATCACCTTATAAGATTGTGGTAACTTTGTTTATTGTGAAGCAATGGGTGATGTTTACCTCATGTGATAATTAATTGAAATGACTTGAAGGGGCCCTAATAAATTACTCATTCTTTACCCGGTGCAACGCTTAAATCATTTTATCTGATGCATATATAGTTGGAATATATATCTACTCCTTGTGAATTTATTTGTCTAATTAATCCTTGCTACATGATATAAGCAAACAATTACCAGGTTCAAGTTAGAGCCTGAACAGTGAAATGCTTCAAATTAAAGTACAGAAGAAATTGTAAATTTGTTTCCCAAAATTGTTTTACTTTTACTGTAGTAATTATAGTATAAAACATATCTGGTTACTGCATGGTTAGTGTGTTGGGACTCTCAATATACATGTTTAAACCTTCTCTTTTGAATTTATATATGTAATATGTATGCTCCGTGTCGGTCTCCAAGGTTATGCTGGATTTATTTTATGGGGTGGCAGTCAAAGAAGAAATTATTCATTTATATGGATATCTACTACATCATATCATATAACATGTAGTACATGATGATTTATTCAACAATTGAAGAATTTGGTCAGTCTGATGTTTCATTTTGACAGTCCATGGTGACGTTCATTCTCAACAGTGGAACTCGTATTTGTTGAAGCTGAGTGAATGGTGTTGCATCTTTTCCAATGATGAAATAGAACTGAAAATCACTGGATTTATTCATCAGGCAGTAGTGGTAGTACTAGTAACTGTAAATAAACTATTGAGTCTTTTGGCACTTGTACACCCATAATTCCATTGCAATTGAATATGTACTCCAGCTTGACTTAAGTTAAGACCAATGCAGTCCAAATCTTATTTATAATAGTATTGTCAAATTCCACAGTGTAGTTGGTACATTTTCATTCTGTTGGTGTTGCTATACACACTGTTGACGTGTTGAGACTTGAGTGTTGTTGTTGTTGTTGTGTTCCAGTAGTCACTTGCATTTGAAAACATTAGAATGATTAGATCACTTGTGAACACTGTGGTTTTCTTCTTGTGAGAATGTTCGCTGATGTACAAGGTTGCTCAATTTCTCTCGTTGAGACCCGAGTGTTGCCGCTAACAAAATTCAATAAAAAATGTCAACAACAATGTGAATGTCAATATCACGATTCACGGTCATCGTCACTGTCACTCGAACTTCGATTCAAATCGAATTTTTAACCAGTTCATCAGCCAATAGTCGTTGAATTCATATGGAAGGATGTAACGTTCCCACGCAATACCACATTCTATTTCGGTAAACTCTGATAATCATATTCAAATACGTGTTCTAATCAATTAAGTTTGAATTCAGCAAGATGAAAAACTTTGTTTGCTTAATTTTACGCAAGTACGAAAAATTGCACATAGCGCATGCGCGAAATATAAATTTTACTTCCGTCACGAAAGGTCATGTCATGTCAAGGTCAACAATCGAACCTTCCTTAGCCGGCCGGTAACAACTGCCTACCAAAGATGAAAGACTTCCGGCTGCGCTTACTTTCAGTCACGTGATTTTTTCGCGACTTTTCTCTTCTTCATTCTTTTTCTCAGTCGTTGTATTCGGCAAACCTCATCATTCTCCGTATCTTTGCCTCAGAGGTCAAATGTCGATGACGATTGATTTATTTATTTATACAAAATATATTACATACTAAACACAAGTAACTTCTTGCCTTGAATTGTGTTCAAGTCTGCATTGAGAAGTTTGACGATAGACTAAAAATAGAATAGACGTCGCACGATGGATATCAAACTGTAAGTGCCACCGCAGACGCTAGTGCCACCGCAGACGCTACGATTAAAATCGTAAGTGGGGGAAATCGTAGGTGGAGAAATCGTAGCTTGCCCGCAGACGCTACGGTGCTGCGATGTTTGCAGCTACGATTTTATCAACGTGATCGATCACATGATAGCAAAATGTTATACCACATTCTCCGCATTATGCAACTAAATACATATGGCATGTATCTCAATGTTCTAACTAACAAGTTGATGTTGAAAGTTCAAATTGAATTTTTTTTTGTTGTTGACATTTTTGTACCTGTCAACTCAACAGGCTCAGCTGGGAAACAAGACGATTGGTACCTTGGACGATTGGTACCTGGACGTTTCGTACCCACGGGACGATTGGTACCAGTCTTGTTTGGACGTTTGGTACCAAGTCAGGGAAGACGATTGGTACCAGACAATTTATTTAATGTTTTACGAATATATACGTATATATTATGGTGTTATATCAGTAGTTTGACTAACTGTAGACAATTGGACCTTATAAGGTAATTTTTTGCTGCATATTTAAGTGACAAAAAAGACTGAATAATAATAATATATTGATTGGCCTCAAACACATCTACATAAAATGAATGAGTGAATATTTTATTATTCTTAGTACATTTATTTATCTCTTGGGTGAGTCTATAATGTCAATATTTGTATCTTTTGCAGCAATGCCTAATATCTTTCCTTTATGATTGGTTAGGGCCTGTGCGGTGAATTGTTTGGTCACAGCGCGTGTTGTTTTAGTTAGTGATAAATAATCAAGGTGTCATGATTCTTAATCACTAACTGAGCTGTAATCACCGAGTTGTAATCACCAGGCTTTGATCTGAGGATAACTGGTCGCTGATCAAAATTTAAATGTTTTCACAATGATAACTCACAATAAAAACAACCACGCGTGTGGTTATCATTGTTGTGATAAAGAATATATATAAATTGGTGGTTATTCTAGAGTGGTCATTATCAGTCATTTGTTCATTATGTCTGACTCACTATCCGACGACATATCCTGTATCTCGTGTGCTGCAGAAGATAGACATCGACAACACGGTCACGACGAAAGATTATAATAAGGTATGCATTTTTTCATATATTATCGGATATATTATAACACAGAAACATATTTATTGAACTGAATATTTAAAGAGTAATGCAATAACGGATATTATAGACATCTGTTGTATCATATAAAGAACGTTGAATTGCGGCAGCCCTCTACTCCTTGCCTGATATGTGGTATAGGCCTGCACTCCATGTCATGCCACATCTCCACCAATGTAGCCTCGTTTTTGTAAGTGCAAGAAGTTTTCTTTTCGTGGTATTTACAACATGACCAGTGCGACTGTGGTCATGTGGCTATGGAATCCTATTACGGCCACTTGCTAATGGCGCTTTCGGCGCACTTTTTGTCGCTTTTGGCGCGATGCGCCGAAAGCGACAAAATGTGCGCCATTAGCGTTGTTTCGGCGCGCGCCGAAAGCGACAAAACATGCGCCATTACGGCAATCGGCGCGGTGCGCCATTAGTGCATTCGGCGCGGTGCGCCATTAGCGCGGTGCGCCGAAAGCGACAAAATATGCGCCATTAGCGCATGTACAATTAAGTATGTGATCACCCCAGCAGGGGTGCCGGAAGAGGGGGCAGATGGGGCAACTGACCCCCTGCCCTTGACCAAGGGGGTGAGCGGGGGCAGGACTTGCCCTTTTTCTGGAGAAAGAAAATGATTTTTGTGTGTTTAATCTCATGTTTTTACAGTAAAATGTGACTTTTTTTTTCCAAATACCACCAATTTCACAAGGAATATAAATTTTTTTGTCACAAAACGGCCATACAAACCGACAAACACCTTTAAAATAGGGATTTTTGCCACAATGAATTTATGGTTATTTTTCCGAGTTTGCGGAGAAAATGCCCTTTTTTTTGTGCAGAAAAGTGCCCTTTTTGTAGGCTCTGCCCCCTGCCCTCGGATGCTTCCGGCGCCCCTGCACAGATCGGGCATGGCCATATGTACAATGTATAGGCCTATGTATCAATTTTAAAAGGGAGGGGCTGAATTGTGCTGTAGATAGACATCCAAATGCTATAATTTGTCATTATTCAGATTTAAAATTATTGTGGCCGTGTGGTCCTGGTCCCTCCTTTGTGTGTAGTTAAAGGTACTCAATCCGATCAGACGGTCCCAGGGATGTGGCTAGAGGGTCCACCTTGGGAAATTCCAACTGCACCTCCTTGAATCAGAATCAGACAAAACACAAATTTTACATAATTCCATTTGCATCCCCCCCCCCCCTTGCACCTTAGTGCTCATGCCTAATATCCTAACATCTAGTGGTCTAAATCCAGACAAATGCACACGGCTATGGACAAGAGACCAGGACACACCGGGCTGACCATTGTTGTTCAACGCAGTGTGAGAATTGTTTTTGAAAACTGTACAAGAAAATCACAAATCCTAGCATCTAGACTGGCCTCAACTGAAGCTTGGGTCAGCTGCCCACTCTGCCCCCTCTTCACATACTTAATTGTACATGCGCTAATGGCGCATATTTTGTCGCTTTCGGTGCACCGCGCTAATGGCGCACCGCGCCGAATGCACTAATGGCGCACCGCGCCGATTGCACTAATGGCGCATATTTTGTCGCTTTCGGCGCGGTGCGCCGAAAGCGACAAAAAGTGCACCGTAATGGCGCATGTTTTGTCGCTTTCGGTGCTTTCGGCGCGCGCCGAAACAACGCTAATGGCGCACTAATGGCGCACCGCGCCGATTGTACTAATGGCGCATAAAGTGCACCGTTACGGCGCACTTTTTGTCGCTTTCGGCGCTTTCGGCGCGTTACTAATGGCGCATTTTTTGTGCCATTAGCAAGTGGCCGTAATAGGATTCCATATGTGGCAGCTACGATCGCGCGCGTTGCCAAGGTCACGCCACGATTTTCCTGGTAAAATCAAACAGACTAGTTAGTGCTTGATTGCTACGATTTGGCTACGATATTGTCGTGGGCATGCACATTGGATGATTCCTCCTGCGATTTCCCCCACTTACGATTTTAATCGCAGCGTGTGCGGTGACAATGCGATTGGGCGCAGACATTGCTTGCCCCACCCCAAGCGTTAAGGGGAGATATAATTTTTACGTTATATTTACACAGGATTCGTGTACGGTTGTGAAGAAATACTCGTAATCAAGTACTTTATATTAACTTTTAATCATAATGCTTTCAATGTGACATTCAATTAATGCCACAAAATGCGATTTGGTCCTTTCTGGAATAGAAAGTGTCCGTAATTCGACGTCATTTACTGCGCTAACAAATTGTCTTGTGACAAGTTGTGCGTATTTTGCGTCCAGGTTTATCTATACTCTGATTTCTTACGTGTAGTGGGGATTTAGTTTTGTAATTGGCTAATTGTCAACAATTACTGATGGCCTGAAAACTTCAAAATGCTAGCATCTAAGAGGTTTTTAAATGTATTTCCATGCAATTCAGGCATTGATGTTTTAAATTGGTTATCGGTTTTTGACTGCCACCGGGGAGGAATCAGGACCACTTAGTTCAGTGGAAGAAAATTTTGAAATCAGAACCTGAAAACTACAAAATCCTAGCCTAGTCGGGATTTTTTTACCCTGCGCCAATGCATTCTCTTATATATGCGAGTCGACCATAGGTCGCCTCGCGTATATAAGATAATGCATTATCCTTTTTTTTTAAATAAATGTTTCTTACAATTTTTAGGACATAAAATAAAAAGCATCCATTACCCTGCATGGAGCCCCACACATATATAGAAGCATATAGAAGAGTGTCGTCTGCTCATGTTTGTCTGGGGCTCTGTATGGGTGAAATTATAAAATTGTTAAAGAATACAAGAAAACATTATTAAATTTGTAAAAAATTCGCTTCACATACAAAAATAGATTTTTTGGCGGTAAAATTGTTTGTACTAAAATATTCAAAAATTGTTTTTCAAAACCTAATTATTTTTTTCCAAAATTTTCAAAAAAAAGTTTTTAAAAATCTCAAAAATTTATGAAACTTTGAGTGTTCGGTCTCTTACCCAAATCTCGGCCGACTATTAAATGTCGAATGTTTTTAAATTATTTGCGTGTAATATCTTTTGTTATAGGCCAACTATTTTTGTTCAAACAAATTTTAAATATTTTTCATGAAATTCTGTTAATTTTATTAATCGATGTTTAGAAATAGATTTATACCAATTATATGTGTATGGACTGGTCCGAGTCGCTGTAATTTTGGACATTGACACTATAGGTATGAATGCATACATTCCAGTGTTTATCATCAGACGCGATATTTATAAATAGATTTATACCAATTATATGTGTATGGACTGGTCCGAGTCGCTGTAATTTTGGACATTGACACTATAGGTATGAATGCATACATTCCAGTGTTTATCATCAGACGCAGTCTCGTCTATTACATCATATAAATCTCTCCACAATACCTGAAATAATTTGACGCCATTACTCTTACATAAATAATAAAGAGCGTTTATTCTTTACTTCTCTATCCCGATGAAGTTATTGAGTATATGACACACGTGCATTATCGCGAATTATTGGAAGAATTATTGAGATGTTGTACTATTTTGAAAGCAGTCACTCTCAGACGAAGAGCGTGATGCGAAATTACTACCCCGAATGAACTGACATATTCTATGGAACAAATTTTCAATTATGTACACACACATAATCACACGCATCAATAGGGTAACACTGTATAGGTCGAAAAAGAGTGACACCTTGGATAAATTGACCAAATGACTGCTATTATATCTGTTGACAGCTATGTGTGGTCCGACTCGTTCAATTAAGTTATCGATAGCTTGTCTGAACATCATTACTTGTTTAACGGGTTATGATCACGTAAGGTTGATAAGCTGTGTCATTGTTAGCATTAACGCGATAATTAGTTATCAAAAATATGCATACATAATACGTACATGTGATAAGACACTCAATAATAGAAGTTACCTTTGTGTTGTTGTTATAACAACCTTACGTAATAACCACTTATCGACCTATTCATGCCTACGCTCATATATAATCTTATATAATGTTGCCTCATCTGTGCTAACTATTTTCGGGAGTTATGGTATACAATTGAAGTTACTTTGATGTTATTGTTATTTTGAACTAACTGAAAACATGATGATGCAAGAAAACTAAGATGCATACATCAGGTCGGCCGTGAACTATCTACCATATAATTGTTGTAGCTATCTAGCAGCTTATCACGTGATCAGTAAGTGTGCCAATCGGGTGTCCACATATGTCCACAATGTTTTATTTGCAATAATTGGACATTATACTCTCAAGTAAATAACAAGGAGCGTTTATTCATTACCTCTCTATCACGATGAAGTTATTAAGCATCGTGTAGCACTATTTCACCAAAGGTCACATGTTAGACGTGCACACGTATACATACGTAATATCAGACTAAACAAAGCTGTTGATATGTTTCTTTCATCTTTTATATGATGGCGCTATATGTTATATACTCGATAGACCTAGTTACCGCCTGTGCTCAATCGCACATAAGCGAAACAAACGCTCTTTATTTAAATAACAGGGAGGCTACTCTAACACTCTTAGTTTTTCCAACAAAATAGTTATCAAATTCGATCACCAATAGAACTGTCTGTGAAACAGCGATGACTTATAACAATCTTTAACTTATTTATCGATCTATGCTAGAACATGGCCACAACAAAATCATGACCATAACAAAAAACATTACCTTAACCTTACCATTACGCATGAATATAAATTTACCATGCGTAAATATTGTCAGATTATCGTCTGATGAGCAAATTTATATGTTTACATTATACTTAATCTCAGGTATGACTAGAATTGTATCATGTGTGCACATGGCATCATTAGAAGGGGGCAATACACTCAAGGAGTTAAAGTGACACGAAACAAGGGACGTGATGCAATATTGGCGTTTGAATATTAAAGGAACACAAGACACTCTAAAGGGATACAAGACACTCATTATGAATGAATGTTAACAATACAAGCGCAGTGGTTGAAAGTTAAAATGACACAGAACAATATTTAAAGTTCAAATTTTCGGGCACTTAATGCGCCTTTTATCATTACGTATCGTTTCTCACTCTACAATTCCCAATAACCCACTCACTCTCTCCCCGCTTATAGATATATAACGAAAACGGGAATATCATGTTGATGAAGTTTATTGAAATTTAATCGTCCGAATTGTCATCACTTTCGTCAGAAGTGTCATTTGTTTCGTCCATGAATTTTTCTAGCATCGGTTTGTACTTTAATATTGACATTTTCACTGCATCACATTCTCCATAACCATTATTCAAATATTTGTCGACTTTATCCATGACTTTGTTGTGCAGAGTCCCATTGCGCAGCTGCAGATACGCTACTATTGTCCAAGCATAACCATTCATAAATTGCAACATATCTTTACTTTTAAGGTCCTTGTCAGCTTGTTCTTTTGCTTCTGTTTCTTTCGAACCATTTTCCTTATACGTGTCCACTTTATCACTCCATTCCTCATGTGTTTTATCTCTACTCTCATCACACAAACTTTTGAAGTATTCATCTTCATTCAATTTAATTTTCTTATTCTGACTATCATCCGTGTCCTCAGTTAATTTTCGTTTTAACTTATTTTCTTGACACCAGTTTTTTACGTGTCTCTGAACATCATAATGATCTTCGAACAAAAGCCTGCAGTCATTACAAGGGTACGACATGTCTTCTCGAATGTCTAAGTTTTGACGGTTCTTCTTATTAATTTCATCGAGCTCACCAGGTGGCCTTATGTCGTTAGTATAGGCATTATGTTGACCCCGGGGCACAATATAATTATATGCTATGCCCTTCTGTTGACCAGGGAGTTCTCTGTCATCGTATTTCATCGCATTCTGTTGACCCTGGGTCTCAGTGTCTTTTGTATGTTTTTCCATCCCATTCTGTTCATCTGGGTGTTCTCTGTCTTTTTGGAGATTATATTTCATGCCATTCCATTCACCCATATGTTGGTTCGTGTCCTCTTTTAGTACATTATGTCGCAGACGTAATGTGTCCGGTGTTGCGGCTTTTAAATCCACCAGTAGGTAACCGTACGGTTCACTCGTCGCTTCCGAAAACTCTCGAATCATACGCTGAGGACATTCAGGATACATCTGTCTTGATATTGACAGATATTGGGTTATTGGGTTATTGAACAATACCAAATATTGACAATTTCGTCGTTGCATTGGATCTTTGTTGTAGTAGAAATTCTGGTTCAAACTTATCAAAGATAAGTTCAAATGGTGACTTCCTTCGGAATGCAAATCATTAACTCTCTGGTCTTTTGACGAAGTTTGCATCAAGTCATCGAGTATAACTAGATTTTTATACCGGGGGTTGATAAGAGAATCCAAGTTTGCTGGTATTCCTCGTATAAAGTTGACATGAGGGGTTACGGTATACTTTATTTCGTCATATAGGGGCTGCCAATATTTATAAAACCATATTATTCTGTCAGGTGCGGGTGATATTTTTGAGGCAGACTTTTGTAGCAAGGTTTTCACGAAGTACGTCTTCCCACTAGATGTCGGTCCACTTACACAGGCCGTGAATGGATGCTTGAAAATAAAATCTTCCTGGATTTTAGCCATTGGATCATCAAAGCAGGATGTTATGTCGCTTGGTGGCTGTTGTTGTTGTTGTTGTTGTTGGTGGTGTTGTTGTTGTTGTTGTTGTTGTGGCTGATGATACTGTTGTTGTTGTTGGTGTTGGTGTTGTTGTTGTTGTTGTTGTTGTTGTGGCTGATGATACTGTTGTTGTTGTTGTTCTGAAGGCGTGTGTTTAACTTTGATATGACGCTTCAAACTATCTTGCCAAGCATAGACACTTAAGCACTCTTCACATTGATACTTCATTTTCCTATATAATCAGTGAAATCGAGCGTTCTTCTGTGCACCTATATTTATATAGAACAGAAACAAGGGAAACGTGGTGGACTAGTTAACTAGTTCAGGCTGTCGTTCACAACGTCTCTTAGTGTTGTTTGTACTGGATACAAATTTATCACATTGGCTACAATACAACCTACCTATCCAAATGTCAATGCAATTATGAGTGATTTCAATATGAACACTCTATTATATAGATATGTGTAACCTGGTGACATGATGAAATCGATTGTGTACTGAGTTGACCTCCGGCTTCGTGCCGATTGTGTACTGAGCTGACACCGTGGATAAATTGACCAATGACTGCTATTGTATTCTTTGACAGATATGCGTGCGCAGACTCGTTTGATGTTCGCTATCCCATTACTATGTTTTAATAGCCGAGACTTCACTTCTCGTCTGACTCTCTTACCGACAAGACCTGTTGATTCCCCGTCTACACAGTGCTTCTCCGGCAGACGTTATATATAGTCTGCCGGAGAAGCACTGTGTAGACCGGGAATCAACAGGTCTTATAGTGTCAATGTCCAAAATTACAGCGACTCGGACCAGTCCATACACATATAATTGGTATAAATCTATTTCTAAACATCGCGTCTATCAACACTGGAATGTATGCATTCATACCTATAGTGTCAATGTCCAAAATTACAGCGACTCGGACCAGTCCATACACATATAATTGGTATAAATCTATTTCTAAATATCGATTAATAAAATTAACAGAGTTTCATGAAAAATATTTAAAATTTGTTTGAACAAAAATAGTTGGCCTATAACAAAAGATATTACACGCAAATAATTTAAAAACATTCGACATTTAATAGTCGGCCGAGATTTGGGTAAGAGACCGAAAACTCAAAATTTCATAAATTTTGAGATTTTTAAAAACTTTTTTTTGAAAATTTTGGAAAAAAAAAATTAGGTTTTGAAATTTTTTTTTTGAATATTTTAGTTCAAACAAAAAATCTATTTTTATATGTGAAGCGAACAAGCCCCCCGTACTACTCATATGCCAATGCATTCTCTGGAATCAACCTATGCTATTGTTGGTCTAAGGAACGCTTGAGGCGCCAGTTGGAATGTTACAACCCAGGGTGTGTGCAAAGCCAGGTGCTTTATTTTGTCAATCCCTCTAGCCACGTACCTGATAAAAATTGACACCAGTTTAAGGTCGACTAAAATGTGTACGATTGAAGACAGAAACTGTTGAAGATACAGAGAAATGTCTTCTTATTAGTACCACTTGTTTTCGTTGCAGTCTTGTTGTCGACACCGATACTTATTATGTCTACGAAACGAAGGAGAAAATGTTTCAAAACAATAGATTTAATAAACGACAAAGCGTTTTGATTTAAATATGTTTTATTATCATAATATGCTACAGAGACTGGGGGATTGGATGACAAGTTCTTAAAACTTGGACGAATCTCCTCTCCCCACAAATATAATGTATATAAACAATGTTTTACACAAATATATCGGATAATGGAATATAGTCGATTTGGCATGACGGGTGGGTGCATTAATATATAGTATCTTGTGTTAAAGGGGTACTGTACGCCAAATGTTGTTGTTGGTTTCTATAGTCTCCGAGTCGGAGAATAAGGTAACAATTTTTTCATTATTTGAAAGTACGAAGTAGTGTTACGGATGACAAATTTACCGGAATGCAAAAATACAAATTGTCGTTGTCGAGTAATTTTTGTACAGTTTTCAACCCAATGAATAAAATAACAGTTATAGTATAGGCCTACTAGTCCCATATAAACATTTAAGTTATTGTATCGTCGCTAGTCAGTGAGTGGCTTGAGTGTTCTCCCCGTATCATCATAATATTTTAAGCGATCGTGTGTGCGATCGGTTTAACAATCAAGTATCCCTCAATTAATTTGTTTGATTACGGAAATTCGTAATTTAATTGGCGCCATTTTATGGCTCCAGTCATGCATAAATTCAATTTATATCAAATTATTAACTTTTAAATTATTAAATTTTAAGATAGCCTATTAACCTGAGCGTTTACAGAATACATCTTCGACTCAAATTACTTATGTTTCTATATATTATCGATATTAGATCGTTATTGTCACCGGAAATTTAATGAAAATGACGTACAGCACCCCTTTAATAGTGCAGGTTTTGGGGTTTTGGAGTCGGTTGAGGTGTGTGTATAAGCGACCTGAAGGAATAATAGTGCAGATTAAGTGGGGTTTCAGTATGGTCGGTGGCCTATACATTGGAATCAGGGGGAGGGGTACGTATACTGAGTTGTATGTTTATTTCTAGTTACATGTATATAAAGTAGATATGCGCGTGAACGTTGGAAATCATGCAGTGTTGTATATAATAAATATATTATAATTTATTATGTACTAGCTGATGTGCCTGACTTCGTCCGGGCTATTTAGGGATTTCTTTGTGATCGCCTCCGTCTGTGAAGAAAGAACAGAACTATTGTAAGATCGGTCCAGAAACATGTCCATATGAGCGTATATGAGCGTGGTCAAGGACACGGTCGCACGTGAAATTGGACCCGCCCATATTGTTCCTGAGATCAAAGTAGGCCTACATACCAACTTTGAGTCGGATCGGTCGAGCAGTTTATAACAGTATATAACACATATACATACTGACAGACAGACAGAAGTGTGGCGAGCCGATAGATAAGACAGTACGTTTCCCACTTGCATATTTGTAAACCCACCGCACGCGCACGTAGCCCGACTTCCGACAGGCCAGTTGACGTCAGACGTTGAAGCGAGAGGTCGTGTTATTGTCAGGGAGAGAGAGTCAGTCGAGGTTTTGGTTGTAATTGAGATACATATTTTAGGCCTGTCGAAAGCCGAGAAGACGGGCGCGTGCAGTGGGTAGATATTGTTTGTGTCATTGTGTGATTGTCTTTTAGATCTTATATAAACTTGAACTTGAACCAGTTGAACTCTCTTTATTTCGAGGCAATTCCGTAGCCGTTTAGGACGCGGCCGAACCCCGTTGTAATGTAAAGTGATGTCGCCAAACAAAGGAGCTTTGTGGGAAGCTATTTGAAAGGAGATCATGGTATGAATAAGTTCAGTTCGTTGGGTTGAGTATAAGGGGCAGTATATATACAAAATTGTTATGTATATCGGCAACGTGTGCTCGTATCCTCTCAATCGGCAAACATCGGTGATTTCCGAGAAGTTGCGATTGGTATCCTCTGTGCCAACACCTATCTGCATGTACGTCTATAATAATATGTTTAATTTATACTGTATATATTGCGGGTCACAATAAAATATGTTCAACCACATAATACTGCACACGAGTTCTTATTGTTGCGGTCAATTGTAAGATCCCAACAAAGGTCGGATTGAAGAATCACCCCTCAGCTAGATGACGGTGGGTTTCAACTATCTTGAGTTTATCAGAGCCAAATAGCAACGTGAATTTCGTTACTTATTCCTTATTTCTTATTCCTTATTCGCAAAATATCGTAAAATGTGGCAAATGACTCCAAATTCGTAAGTGGCCAGGTGGGCGGAACATTTTGGGCCTAAATTTTTTTGGGTCGAGTTCGTAAAAGTGGTCCGAAAAAGTGTCGAACCTGTGCTCGGTCCGATTTTCTTGGGAAAATGTGGCAAATGACCACGGGAACATACTCACGGCTGGTAATCTATACATGCACATCCAAATAATGGACAGAATTGGATCATCCTGTTGTGCATGTATAGATTGATTTCTTCACCTCGACAGGTAGGTACCTCATCTAAATTCACTTTTTTTGTTGATTTCTTCATTGTTTTCGCTAAAACCACTCTTACGTTGGGATGTGGGGATGGTTAACGAACGATTACACATAGGTTTCCACGCCGCATGTGTCCCCGATTAAAATATCTCGGCGTTGTCATCGGAATTTTTTATTGTTTTTTTCTTCCCGGCGAAGAAATATTATCACATTTTGGCATATTTCTACCACAAAACCGACTGGTATAGGTTTACCCATGATGTTATGTGTGATGTGTGGACTAACGAACCATTTGCAACCATTCCCCGCTCGTCATTTTGCTGTTTACGCGAAAACCAGGACAAATCATTTCACATTTATTGTTGATCGGCATAATTGTTGAGACTGTGTAGAATTGGAGAGGCCATCCTCGCCACTAAATATCGCAATTTTCGACCTCATTTGAACACACGGGGTCCAATTATACATGCCATGTTACACTGGGGAATATGTTTTCAATATACGAACGTGTCCCATGCGAGAGGAGCAACCAGCAAATACATCATGCACGTGTAGGAAGGATAGATACATAAAGTGCATCGTACCAAGGTATATTCAAATAACAAGTATGATTATCAAGGTACAACCGAAAAATCGTCCCCGTTATATAATAGCTATTAGCATGCGCCCTTATTGTGAATGGCGCTACATTGCGCTACGGCCCTATACCAACGCATGTGACAATGTAATATGACTACTAGTATATGGAAACAATACTAGTTTATAATATAGTATATTTGTGTGTAATTGACACTTTAACAACTCCCACTCTAATGTAGATCGTGATCTGTATTACGGAGTACTACAGAGTCAGATCGTATTTAACCAGTGCATTTTCCTATTGTAACTGCACCACAGTTGCCCCAGAACGATCCGTTAGCCGATCACGAGCAATCCAACACAACCATTTATATATTTACTTCATTAATAATAATGAAGTAAATATATACATGCACTCATATAACCAACATTTAGAAAATAATTTTCACCAAAAGTATTTTTAATGAGATGATTTCCTGGACATTTACACGAAAATAGCATGTATCACATGCGTATGGGCGGTCGTTTTTACGCAACATAATCTCATTACATGGGGTTTTGGTGAACATGATTTAGTAAAGGTTGGTTGTATTTGTGCATGAACCATTGTACTACATTTTAGAAGACTTTGTTTTATTTAATTCCTTATAGTTTGACAACGGATCCATTTTTAAAATAGGTGAAAATTCCAATGGACGTTAGCACATGTCTAAAGATGAACCCTGTATAACGTAGTGTATATCAGAGTTCATATAATGAACTGACTCTAATGTACCCGGCGATCACATGCATATGGCTACACATAGTGTGGTCCATATGAGTGTGGGTGTCATTTTTGGTCTGGATTGCATGCCTTGATATTCGATATTAGTATGAATACACGTGCTATTGTATGGATATTTTAACATAAAGTCGCACCCATACGCGTGCGCATGAGTCTAGAAATTGTTTTATCGACGTGCTGACAATATATTTCACACTCATATTATATTGTAAACTCACCGACGTATATTTGCAGTAGCACAGATGCAAATCCAATGTTGGTATGCAATTTATTATTATTTTAACAAATCAAATGCATGTGACTTCGGATTTGTGCACATCTCACACTAAAATGGTGTAATAATCCATTCTGTGATCATATATACAAATGTTATAATATTATTTCGTTACACAGGGACCATTTTTTCGACCAGGAGGCGAGGGCGAGGACAACGAAGGATCGAGATGTTCTGTACCGACCCAACCCTATGAAAATGGCACCCAGGGGAGCACAACCAATTAGGCTGCAATATGGCTACCATCTGAACGAGGCAACAATGCTACCCTCGAGACGGGAGGGGATAAACCTTCCCGATGATGTGTGACAGAATGCTGTCTAACAAATGACAATTGTTACATAGACTACTTCTAACATTTTGTTGGATTACGAATGTTACCATATATTGTGACGTGCGCGGCACTTGTTAGCATATTAGTTCTATAATAAATTAATAATGTTTATTATATGAGAAGAACATAGTAAACTATATGAAATCATGCCAAATGTTGAATTAAGGATAGCCTTATATCCGTTCGGCTTGGTTTATGTATAAGTTTACTATGTTCTTCCCATATACCACCTCCATATGCTAAGTGGATAGTTTGGGCATATAATTATGATATATATACTTGCATAAACAACCAGTTCGGAGTGGAAGACCCCTTCCCATACCATCCTGATGGGCTACGAACTTCGGCAGCCATACAAGATTAGCACCAATAATGTCAAAATAAAATGTAAACATGAAGCTGCCTATTCCATATACCATATTTAGTGGCGAGGATGGCCTCTCCAATTCTACACAGTCTCAACAATTATGCCGATCAACAATAAATGTGAAATGATTTGTCCTGGTTTTCGCGTAAACAGCAAAATGACGAGCGGGGAATGGTTGCAAATGGTTCGTTAGCCCACACATCACACATAACATCATGGGTAAACCTATACCAGTCGGTTTTGTGGTAGAAATATGCCAAAATGTGATAATATTTCTTCGCCGGGAAGAAAAAACAATAAAAAATTCCGATGACAACGCCGAGATATTTTAATCGGGGACACATGCGGCGTGGAAACCTATGTGTAGTCGTTCGTTAACCATCCCCACATCCCAACGTAAGAGTGGTTTTAGCGAAAACAATGAAGAAATCAACAAAAAAAGTGAATTTAGATGAGGTACCTACCTGTCGAGGTGAAGAAATCAATCTATACATGCACAACAGGATGATCCAATTCTGTCCATTATTTGGATGTGCATGTATAGATTACCAGCCGTGATACTAAGTAAAAAATAATAAAAATTTGGGCCGAAAATATTTGGGCCGAAAAGTCCGAAATGCCTCGAAATTAGGCAAAGTCTAAAAAATGAAGGGAAAATGACCCCAATGAGTTCATATTCTCAAGTGGCCAGCTGTGC
Source organism: Siphonodentalium dalli (assembly GCA_032622095.1). Lineage (NCBI taxonomy): Eukaryota > Metazoa > Mollusca > Scaphopoda > Gadilida > Siphonodentaliidae > Siphonodentalium > Siphonodentalium dalli. Next base: position 257,259,230 of record CP136061.1, on the reverse strand, counting down.
GGAACATTTTGGGCCGAAAAGTTTTTGGGTCGAGTTCGTAAAAGTGGTCCGAAAAAGTGTCGAACCAGTGCTCGGTCCGAAATTTTATAGAAAATGTGGCAAATGACCACGAGAACATACTAAGTAAAGAATAGCCAAAAAGTTGGGCCGAAATGCCTCGAAATTAGGCAAAGTCTAAAAAAAGAAGGCAAAATGGCCCCAATGCGTTCATATCAAGTGGCCAGCTGGGCGGAACATTTTGGGCCGAAATGTTTTTTGGTCCATAGAAACACCCCTACCCCCTCCCATCGCCCACGGGGTTACCACACCGAGCGGCTGAAAATGGTGTATGGACCCTTTTCGAGAACGAAGGTGGATTTCGGCCAATTTGACGGCATGGGTGGGTGGCCCGTCCCAAATGCACCGTAGAAACACCTATACCCCGACCCATCACCCCCGGATGGAGCTGAAAAATGAGGTACGGACCATTTTCTAGAATGGTAAGGATTTTGGCCAATTTGACGGCATGGGTGGGTGACCCGCGTCAAATACCCCCTAGAAACATTTAGAGTCCAAAACGACACAAATAGTGTCGGTTTATTATGGTTTTTTAAAATGTTCCGCCCAGCTGGCAACTTGAGAATTTGGACTCATTGGGGCAATTTTCCCTTCATTTTTTAGACATTTCGGACGCTTGGACCCAAATTTGTTTCCGCCCAAATTTTTTACTTAGTATGTTCCCGTGGTCATTTGTCACAATTTCCTAGAAAAATCGGACCGAGCACAGATTGGACACTTTTTCGGACCACTTTTACGAACTCGACCAAAAAAAATTTCGACCCAAAATTTTCAGCCCAGCTGACCACTTGAGAATTTGGCGTCATTTGCCACATTTTCCCCAAAATGTTCGACAGGTTCGACACTTTTTCGGACCACTTTTAAGAACTCGACCAACAAAATTTTCGGCCCAAAATGTTCCTCCCACCTGGCCACTTACGAATATGCCACACTTTCCGATATTTTGCGAATAAGGAATAATGATAAGTAACGAAATTCACGTTGCTGAGCTAAATGTATAAGGTCGGCAGCGCGGTTGGCCTTTGATTACTGGCCCTGGACAAAGCGCTGACGAATATCTTATTGGGGCTTCGTGCGAATAGTCTCAAGCAGGTTGCTCTCACTTTTTATTCTTTTTTCTTTCTTTTTTTTGTCTTGCATTCCAATTTTTTATCATTTTTTATTACTTTCTGCGACAAATGTTTATCATTTTTTTCGTTTTTTCTTTCATTTTTAACAATTTTTTGAATTTTTTTTATAATTATTTCTTACATTCTTCAACAAATTGTTTTCATTTTTTTCATTTTTTTTTTCATTCATTTAACAATTATAGAAAATTATAGAAAATGACATACAAATTGTTCGGCCAGTGCATTCCCTATATGAGCGAGGCAACCTATGATCGACTCGCATATATAAGAGAATGCATTGGCACAGGGTTTTCGCAAAAATTATCTTTCAGCTTCATCCTTTTAAAACCTCGGTCTCCCCGAGACCCCCGGATCACGAGTTTCGGTCATTCGATAAATTACAACGCTTTGGGAGGCGCCGTTCTTTCTATGCAGTTAATTTCCTGGCAATGGACCCCAGATCCGTCGGAACGTGGGCGATAAGGATTCCATCAAATCGCCCAGACGACACCAGCGACATCTAAAGGCTGTTTATATGAACCATTCATCATGGCACATCAGGTTACCGTCCATAAGAATGACGTCTAGACCAATATATATTAACCCGGTCGTTATTTGGGGGTTCATGGGTATGTGTCTCATATGTTATCTGGAGATAAAAGGCATACGACACATACATCAGCAGATGAGTAGAGTAACACCTACTAGAATATGTCGAACTTTGGAACTTATGCAGATCTGTCAACTAGTGATAATTGGTTCCTTTTACGTTGAGACATTCAGTACATGGCACTCTCGCAAATAATACCTATGTATTATGTATGGGTCGACAAGATTAAACGAATTGAGAGAGAGGTTTCTGAAGTCACACCTGTGTTCAATTCGGCTTAGTGTCAATGTCCAAAATTACAGCGACTCGGACCAGTCCATACACATATAATTGGTATAAATCTATTTCTAAACATCGCGTCTATCAACACTGGAATGTATGCATTCATACCTATAGTGTCAATGTCCAAAATTACAGCGACTCGGACCAGTCCATACACATATAATTGGTATAAATCTATTTCTAAACATCGATTAATAAAATTAACAGAGTTTCATGAAAAATATTTAAAATTTGTTTGAACAAAAATAGTTGGCCTATAACAAAAGATATTACACGCAAATAATTAAAAAACATTCGACATTTAATAGTCGGCCGAGATTTGGGTAAGAGACCGAAAACTCAAAATTTCATAAATTTTGAGATTTTTAAAAACTTTTTTTTGAAAATTTTGGAAAAAAAAAATTAGGTTTTGAAATTTTTTTTTTGAATATTTTAGTTCAAACAAAAAATCTATTTTTATATGTGAAGCGAACAAGCCCCCCGTACTACTCATATGCCAATGCATTCTCTGGAATCAACCTATGCTATTGTTGGTCTAAGGAACGCTTGAGGCGCCAGTTGGAATGTTACAACCCAGGGTGTGTGCAAAGCCAGGTGCTTTATTTTGTCAATCCCTCTAGCCACGTACCTGATAAAAATTGACACCAGTTTAAGGTCGACTAAAATGTGTACGATTGAAGACAGAAACTGTTGAAGATACAGAGAAATGTCTTCTTATTAGTACCACTTGTTTTCGTTGCAGTCTTGTTGTCGACACCGATACTTATTATGTCTACGAAACGAAGGAGAAAATGTTTCAAAACAATAGATTTAATAAACGACAAAGCGTTTTGATTTAAATATGTTTTATTATCATAATATGCTACAGAGACTGGGGGATTGGATGACAAGTTCTTAAAACTTGGACGAATCTCCTCTCCCCACAAATATAATGTATATAAACAATGTTTTACACAAATATATCGGATAATGGAATATAGTCGATTTGGCATGACGGGTGGGTGCATTAATATATAGTATCTTGTGTTAAAGGGGTACTGTACGCCAAATGTTGTTGTTGGTTTCTATAGTCTCCGAGTCGGAGAATAAGGTAACAATTTTTTCATTATTTGAAAGTACGAAGTAGTGTTACGGATGACAAATTTACCGGAATGCAAAAATACAAATTGTCGTTGTCGAGTAATTTTTGTACAGTTTTCAACCCAATGAATAAAATAACAGTTATAGTATAGGCCTACTAGTCCCATATAAACATTTAAGTTATTGTATCGTCGCTAGTCAGTGAGTGGCTTGAGTGTTCTCCCCGTATCATCATAATATTTTAAGCGATCGTGTGTGCGATCGGTTTAACAATCAAGTATCCCTCAATTAATTTGTTTGATTACGGAAATTCGTAATTTAATTGGCGCCATTTTATGGCTCCAGTCATGCATAAATTCAATTTATATCAAATTATTAACTTTTAAATTATTAAATTTTAAGATAGCCTATTAACCTGAGCGTTTACAGAATACATCTTCGACTCAAATTACTTATGTTTCTATATATTATCGATATTAGATCGTTATTGTCACCGGAAATTTAATGAAAATGACGTACAGCACCCCTTTAATAGTGCAGGTTTTGGGGTTTTGGAGTCGGTTGACCTGAAGGAATAATAGTGCAGATTAAGTGGGGTTTCAGTATGGTCGGTGGCCTATACATTGGAATCAGGGGGAGGGGTACGTATACTGAGTTGTATGTTTATTTCTAGTTACATGTATATAAAGTAGATATGCGCGTGAACGTTGGAAATCATGCAGTGTTGTATATAATAAATATATTATAATTTATTATGTACTAGCTGATGTGCCTGACTTCGTCCGGGCTATTTAGGGATTTCTTTGTGATCGCCTCCGTCTGTGAAGAAAGAACAGAACTATTGTAAGATCGGTCCAGAAACATGTCCATATGAGCGTATATGAGCGTGGTCAAGGACACGGTCGCACGTGAAATTGGACCCGCCCATATTGTTCCTGAGATCAAAGTAGGCCTACATACCAACTTTGAGTCGGATCGGTCGAGCAGTTTATAACAGTATATAACACATATACATACTGACAGACAGACAGAAGTGTGGCGAGCCGATAGATAAGACAGTACGTTTCCCACTTGCATATTTGTAAACCCACCGCACGCGCACGTAGCCCGACTTCCGACAGGCCAGTTGACGTCAGACGTTGAAGCGAGAGGTCGTGTTATTGTCAGGGAGAGAGAGTCAGTCGAGGTTTTGGTTGTAATTGAGATACATATTTTAGGCCTGTCGAAAGCCGAGAAGACGGGCGCGTGCAGTGGGTAGATATTGTTTGTGTCATTGTGTGATTGTCTTTTAGATCTTATATAAACTTGAACTTGAACCAGTTGAACTCTCTTTATTTCGAGGCAATTCCGTAGCCGTTTAGGACGCGGCCGAACCCCGTTGTAATGTAAAGTGATGTCGCCAAACAAAGGAGCTTTGTGGGAAGCTATTTGAAAGGAGATCATGGTATGAATAAGTTCAGTTCGTTGGGTTGAGTATAAGGGGCAGTATATATACAAAATTGTTATGTATATCGGCAACGTGTGCTCGTATCCTCTCAATCGGCAAACATCGGTGATTTCCGAGAAGTTGCGATTGGTATCCTCTGTGCCAACACCTATCTGCATGTACGTCTATAATAATATGTTTAATTTATACTGTATATATTGCGGGTCACAATAAAATATGTTCAACCACATAATACTGCACACGAGTTCTTATTGTTGCGGTCAATTGTAAGATCCCAACAAAGGTCGGATTGAAGAATCACCCCTCAGCTAGATGACGGTGGGTTTCAACTATCTTGAGTTTATCAGAGCCAAATAGCAACGTGAATTTCGTTACTTATTCCTTATTTCTTATTCCTTATTCGCAAAATATCGTAAAATGTGGCAAATGACTCCAAATTCGTAAGTGGCCAGGTGGGCGGAACATTTTGGGCCTAAATTTTTTTTTGGGTCGAGTTCGTAAAAGTGGTCCGAAAAAGTGTCGAACCTGTGCTCGGTCCGATTTTCTTGGGAAAATGTGGCAAATGACCACGGGAACATACTCACGGCTGGTAATCTATACATGCACATCCAAATAATGGACAGAATTGGATCATCCTGTTGTGCATGTATAGATTGATTTCTTCACCTCGACAGGTAGGTACCTCATCTAAATTCACTTTTTTTGTTGATTTCTTCATTGTTTTCGCTAAAACCACTCTTACGTTGGGATGTGGGGATGGTTAACGAACGATTACACATAGGTTTCCACGCCGCATGTGTCCCCGATTAAAATATCTCGGCGTTGTCATCGGAATTTTTTATTGTTTTTTTCTTCCCGGCGAAGAAATATTATCACATTTTGGCATATTTCTACCACAAAACCGACTGGTATAGGTTTACCCATGATGTTATGTGTGATGTGTGGGCTAACGAACCATTTGCAACCATTCCCCGCTCGTCATTTTGCTGTTTACGCGAAAACCAGGACAAATCATTTCACATTTATTGTTGATCGGCATAATTGTTGAGACTGTGTAGAATTGGAGAGGCCATCCTCGCCACTAAATATCGCAATTTTCGACCTCATTTGAACACACGGGGTCCAATTATACATGCCATGTTACACTGGGGAATATGTTTTCAATATACGAACGTGTCCCATGCGAGAGGAGCAACCAGCAAATACATCATGCACGTGTAGGAAGGATAGATACATAAAGTGCATCGTACCAAGGTATATTCAAATAACAAGTATGATTATCAAGGTACAACCGAAAAATCGTCCCCGTTATATAATAGCTATTAGCATGCGCCCTTATTGTGAATGGCGCTACATTGCGCTACGGCCCTATACCAACGCATGTGACAATGTAATATGACTACTAGTATATGGAAACAATACTAGTTTATAATATAGTATATTTGTGTGTAATTGACACTTTAACAACTCCCACTCTAATGTAGATCGTGATCTGTATTACGGAGTACTACAGAGTCAGATCGTATTTAACCAGTGCATTTTCCTATTGTAACTGCACCACAGTTGCCCCAGAACGATCCGTTAGCCGATCACGAGCAATCCAACACAACCATTTATATATTTACTTCATTAATAATAATGAAGTAAATATATACATGCACTCATATAACCAACATTTAGAAAATAATTTTCACCAAAAGTATTTTTAATGAGATGATTTCCTGGACATTTACACGAAAATAGCATGTATCACATGCGTATGGGCGGTCGTTTTTACGCAACATAATCTCATTACATGGGGTTTTGGTGAACATGATTTAGTAAAGGTTGGTTGTATTTGTGCATGAACCATTGTACTACATTTTAGAAGACTTTGTTTTATTTAATTCCTTATAGTTTGACAACGGATCCATTTTTAAAATAGGTGAAAATTCCAATGGACGTTAGCACATGTCTAAAGATGAACCCTGTATAATGTAGTGTATATCAGAGTTCATATAATGAACTGACTCTAATGTACCCGGCGATCACATGCATATGGCTACACATAGTGTGGTCCATATGAGTGTGGGTGTCATTTTTGGTCTGGATTGCATGCCTTGATATTCGATATTAGTATGAATACACGTGCTATTGTATGGATATTTTAACATAAAGTCGCACCCATACGCGTGCGCATGAGTCTAGAAATTGTTTTATCGACGTGCTGACAATATATTTCACACTCATATTATATTGTAAACTCACCGACGTATATTTGCAGTAGCACAGATGCAAATCCAATGTTGGTATGCAATTTATTATTATTTTAACAAATCAAATGCATGTGACTTCGGATTTGTGCACATCTCACACTAAAATGGTGTAATAATCCATTCTGTGATCATATATACAAATGTTATAATATTATTTTGTTACACAGGGACCATTTTTTCGACCAGGAGGCGAGGGCGAGGACAACGAAGGATCGAGATGTTCTGTACCGACCCAACCCTATGAAAATGGCACCCAGGGGAGCACAACCAATTAGGCTGCAATATGGCTACCATCTGAACGAGGCAACAATGCTACCCTCGAGACGGGAGGGGATAAACCTTCCCGATGATGTGTGACAGAATGCTGTCTAACAAATGACAATTGTTACATAGACTACTTCTAACATTTTGTTGGATTACGAATGTTACCATATATTGTGACGTGCGCGGCACTTGTTAGCATATTAGTTCTATAATAAATTAATAATGTTTATTATATGAGAAGAACATAGTAAACTATATGAAATCATGCCAAATGTTGAATTAAGGATAGCCTTATATCCGTTCGGCTTGGTTTATGTATAAGTTTACTATGTTCTTCCCATATACCACCTCCATATGCTAAGTGGATAGTTTGGGCATATAATTATGATATATATACTTGCATAAACAACCAGTTCGGAGTGGAAGACCCCTTCCCATACCATCCTGATGGGCTACGAACTTCGGCAGCCATACAAGATTAGCACCAATAATGTCAAAATAAAATGTAAACATGAAGCTGCCTATTCCATATACCATATTTAGTGGCGAGGATGGCCTCTCCAATTCTACACAGTCTCAACAATTATGCCGATCAACAATAAATGTGAAATGATTTGTCCTGGTTTTCGCGTAAACAGCAAAATGACGAGCGGGGAATGGTTGCAAATGGTTCGTTAGCCCACACATCACACATAACATCATGGGTAAACCTATACCAGTCGGTTTTGTGGTAGAAATATGCCAAAATGTGATAATATTTCTTCGCCGGGAAGAAAAAAACAATAAAAAATTCCGATGACAACGCCGAGATATTTTAATCGGGGACACATGCGGCGTGGAAACCTATGTGTAGTCGTTCGTTAACCATCCCCACATCCCAACGTAAGAGTGGTTTTAGCGAAAACAATGAAGAAATCAACAAAAAAAGTGAATTTAGATGAGGTACCTACCTGTCGAGGTGAAGAAATCAATCTATACATGCACAACAGGATGATCCAATTCTGTCCATTATTTGGATGTGCATGTATAGATTACCAGCCGTGATACTAAGTAAAAAATAATAAAAATTTGGGCCGAAAATATTTGGGCCGAAAAGTCCGAAATGCCTCGAAATTAGGCAAAGTCTAAAAAATGAAGGGAAAATGACCCCAATGAGTTCATATTCTCAAGTGGCCAGCTGTGCGGAACATTTTGGGCCGAAAAGTTTTTGGGTCGAGTTCGTAAAAGTGGTCCGAAAAAGTGTCGAACCAGTGCTCGGTCCGAAATTTTATAGAAAATGTGGCAAATGACCACGAGAACATACTAAGTAAAGAATAGCCAAAAAGTTGGGCCGAAATGCCTCGAAATTAGGCAAAGTCTAAAAAAAGAAGGCAAAATGGCCCCAATGCGTTCATATCAAGTGGCCAGCTGGGCGGAACATTTTGGGCCGAAATGTTTTTTGGTCCATAGAAACACCCCTACCCCCTCCCATCGCCCACGGGGTTACCACACCGAGCGGCTGAAAATGGTGTATGGACCCTTTTCGAGAACGAAGGTGGATTTCGGCCAATTTGACGGCATGGGTGGGTGGCCCGTCCCAAATGCACCGTAGAAACACCTATACCCCGACCCATCACCCCCGGATGGAGCTGAAAAATGAGGTACGGACCATTTTCTAGAATGGTAAGGATTTTGGCCAATTTGACGGCATGGGTGGGTGACCCGCGTCAAATACCCCCTAGAAACATTTAGAGTCCAAAACGACACAAATAGTGTCGGTTTATTATGGTTTTTTAAAATGTTCCGCCCAGCTGGCAACTTGAGAATTTGGACTCATTGGGGCAATTTTCCCTTCATTTTTTAGACATTTCGGACGCTTGGACCCAAATTTGTTTCCGCCCAAATTTTTTACTTAGTATGTTCCCGTGGTCATTTGCCACAATTTCCTAGAAAAATCGGACCGAGCACAGATTGGACACTTTTTCGGACCACTTTTACGAACTCGACCAAAAAAAATTTCGACCCAAAATTTTCAGCCCAGCTGACCACTTGAGAATTTGGCGTCATTTGCCACATTTTCCCCAAAATGTTCGACAGGTTCGACACTTTTTCGGACCACTTTTAAGAACTCGACCAACAAAATTTTCGGCCCAAAATGTTCCTCCCACCTGGCCACTTACGAATATGCCACACTTTCCGATATTTTGCGAATAAGGAATAATGATAAGTAACGAAATTCACGTTGCTGAGCTAAATGTATAAGGTCGGCAGCGCGGTTGGCCTTTGATTACTGGCCCTGGACAAAGCGCTGACGAATATCTTATTGGGGCTTCGTGCGAATAGTCTCAAGCAGGTTGCTCTCACTTTTTATTCTTTTTTCTTTCTTTTTTTTGTCTTGCATTCCAATTTTTTATCATTTTTTATTACTTTCTGCGACAAATGTTTATCATTTTTTTCGTTTTTTCTTTCATTTTTAACAATTTTTTGAATTTTTTTTATAATTATTTCTTACATTCTTCAACAAATTGTTTTCATTTTTTTCATTTTTTTTTTCATTCATTTAACAATTATAGAAAATTATAGAAAATGACATACAAATTGTTCGGCCAGTGCATTCCCTATATGAGCGAGGCAACCTATGATCGACTCGCATATATAAGAGAATGCATTGGCACAGGGTTTTCGCAAAAATTATCTTTCAGCTTCATCCTTTTAAAACCTCGGTCTCCCCGACACCCCCGGATCACGAGTTTCGGTCATTCGATAAATTACAACGCTTTGGGAGGCGCCGTTCTTTCTATGCAGTTAATTTCCTGGCAATGGACCCCAGATCCGTCGGAACGTGGGCGATAAGGATTCCATCAAATCGCCCAGACGACACCAGCGACATCTAAAGGCTGTTTATATGAACCATTCATCATGGCACATCAGGTTACCGTCCATAAGAATGACGTCTAGACCAATATATATTAACCCGGTCGTTATTTGGGGGTTCATGGGTATGTGTCTCATATGTTATCTGGAGATAAAAGGCATACGACACATACATCAGCAGATGAGTAGAGTAACACCTACTAGAATATGTCGAACTTTGGAACTTATGCAGATCTGTCAACTAGTGATAATTGGTTCCTTTTACGTTGAGACATTCAGTACATGGCACTCTCGCAAATAATACCTATGTATTATGTATGGGTCGACAAGATTAAACGAATTGAGAGAGAGGTTTCTGAAGTCACACCTGTGTTCAATTCGGCTTATTGTCCCATTTGGTGTAAACATGATCCCACCAGGGATGGACCACAATCGAATGAACCTTAGAAGTTATTCCACGTGGAAAATGCCACTAAAGTTAGTGCCATTAACACTGGAATGGCCATAAGCTAGTGACATTAACACTGGAGTGGCCGTAAGCTAGTGGCATTAACACTGAAGTGGCCGTAAGCTAGTGACATTAACACTGGAGTGGCCATAAGCTAGTGACATTAACACTGGAGTGGCCGTCAGCTAGTGACATTAACACTGAAGAGACCGTAAGCTAGTGGCATTAAAACTGAAGTGGCCGTAAGCTAGTGGCATTAACACTGAAGTGACCGTAAATTAGTGGCATTAACACTGGAGTGGCCGTAAGCTAGTGGCATTAACACTGAAGTGGCCGTAAGCTAGTGGCATTAACACTGAAGTGGCCGTAAGCTAGTGGCATTAACACTGGAGTGGCCGTAAGCTAGTGGAATTAACACTTGGGTGGCCGTAAGCTAGTGGCATTAACACTGGATTTACCATAAGCTAGTGGTATTAACACTGGATTGGCATTAACACTGGAGTGGCCGTAAGCTAGTGACATTAACACTGGAGTGGCATTAACACTGGAGTGGCCGTAAGCTAGTGACGTTAACATTGGAGTGGCAAAAACACTGGAGTGGCCGTAAGCTAGTGGCATTAACACCGGAGTGGCATTAGCAATGGAGTGGTCGTAAGCTAGTGGCATTAAAACTGGAGTGGCATCAGCACTGGAGTGGCCGTAAGCTAGTGGCATTTACAATGGAGTGGCCGTAAGCTAGTGACATTAACACTGGTGTTGCATTAACACTGGAGTGTCCGTAAGCTAGTGGCATTAACACTGGATTGGCCGTAACCTAGTGGCATTAACACTGATAATTGGTTCCTTTTACGTTGAGACATTCAGTACATGGCACTCTCGCAAATAATACCTATGTATTATGTATGGGTCGACAAGATTAAACGAATTGAGAGAGAGGTTTCTGAAGTCACACCTGTGTTCAATTCGGCTTATTGTCCCATTTGGTGTAAACATGATCCCACCAGGGATGGACCACAATCGAATGAACCTTAGAAGTTATTCCACGTGGAAAATGCCACTACAGTTAGTGCCATTAACACTGGAATGGCCATAAGCTAGTGACATTAACACTGGAGTGGCCGTAAGCTAGTGGCATTAACACTGAAGTGGCCGTAAGCTAGTGACATTAACACTGGAGTGGCCATAAGCTAGTGTCATTAACACTGGAGTGGCCGTCAGCTAGTGACATTAACACCGAAGAGACCGTAAGCTAGTGGCATTAAAACTGAAGTGGCCGTAAGCTAGTGTCATTAACACTGAAGTGGCCGTATGCTAGTGGCATTAACACTGAAGTGGCCGTAAGCTAGTGGCATTAACACTGGAGTGGCCGTAAGCTAGTGGCATTAACACTGGAGTGGCCGTAAATTAGTGGCATTAACACTGGAGCGGCCGTAAGCTAGTGGTATTAACACTGAGGTGGCCGTAAGCTAGTGGCATTAACACTGAAGTGACCGTAAATTAGTGGCATTAACACTGGAGTGGTGGCCGTAAGCTAGTGGCATTAACACTGAAGTGGCCGTAAGCTAGTGGCATTAACACTGAAGTGGCCGTAAGCTAGTGGCATTAACACTGGAGTGGCCGTAAGCTAGTGGAATTAACACTTGGATGGCCGTAAGCTAGTGGCATTAACACTGGATTTACCATAAGCTAGTGGTATTAACACTGGATTGGCCGTAAGCTAGTGGCATTAACACTGGAGTGGCCGTAAGCTAGTGACGGTAACATTGGAGTGGCATTAACACTGTATTGGTCGTAAGTCAGTGGCATTAAGACTGGATTGGCCGTAAGCTAGTGGCATTAACACTGGAGTGGCATTAACACTGGAGTGGCATTAACACTGGAGTGGCATTAACACTGGAGTGGCCCTAAGCTAGTGCATTAACATTGAAGTGGTAATAACACTGGAGTGGCCGTAAGCTAGTGAAATCGATGTACTTCATTGTCCCAGACATGTCTCGCACAAATGCGGTCGTAGTTATATACAGTAGAAGAACGATAAATAATAAAATAAAATATCGCTATAATCTGATAGAAGAAGTGTAGCTGAACAATCAGAGCTCCAAAAAGTATTACAACAACGAGAACAACAACAACTAGAACGAGAACTTCTTGCAGACAGACGTAGAGAGAAAAAATAATCAATGTCTAGATCATATCCATCATCATTTCCAGGCAGCGGCTATTTACCACCGGAATGCAAATAGCGATTCTACCGATATGCGCTATTTGTCATCCGATGGTATTTAACAAAATAACATATCATATCATCACAATACGCCCCTATAATGATAACTCCTACCCGCCTTCTTGGTAAATAGGCCCATACATAAGAAATCGCCAAATTTTGAAGGAAATTTTGTATACTTTGAGTATTTAGTGGCACAAGCTGTCGCTATATGTCCACAAAATCACGATTCCAACCCGCCTTACCGAACACTGGGCCCAGTTGACCCTCGGTTGATGTGCCCCTCTATCTCCCTACCGGAATTAAAATTCCTCAAAAATGAGCATCAAAGTATGGAATACTCTTAATTTTGATAGGGGTGCTACATATATACGACCCACTTAATCCATTCACGTTAAAAAAACTTATGTAGAAGAAAAAATCGAATGTTGAACGAATGTTGAATGTTGTGCCAACTTCACACGAATGTATGACGAATGTTGAATGTGCTCTCTGTTCAACATTCGACAGCGAAAACAACACATGCTAGGCGTGGGCCCTATGGAGAATTAAAGTACCATCAGGTATCCCTGCATATATGGGCCCGATCCGCGCGATCATGCGTATATGATGTGCCCCTCTCTCTCCCCCTGAATTGAAATTCCCCAAAAATGAGCATCGAAGTTTCCAATACTCTAATTTTGATAGGGGTGCTATATATATGACCCACTTAATCCATTCACGTTAAAAAAACTTATGTACAATAAAAATTGAATGCTGAACGAATGTTGAATGTTGTGCTAACTTCAAGGACCCATAAAGTTTATCTATCTCTCCGTATTATTCTCAGTGGATACGTTATTACAGACTTATATATATAATGAATATAAGAATAGAGTTTATCTATCTCTCCGTATTATTCTCAGTGGTGACATTATTACAAACTTATATATATAATGAATATAAGAATAGAATTGATCTATCTCTCCGTATTATTCTCAGTGGTGATGTATATATATATATATCTGCGTATTATTATCAGTGGTGACGTTATTACAGACATATATATATATCTCCGTATTATTCTCAGTGGTGACGTTATTACAGACATATATATATATATATCTCCGTATTATTCTCAGTGGTGACGTTATTACGTTATTACAGACTTATATATACTAGCTGAAACAGGCTCCCTTCGGGATAAATTTTATTTTTTAATTAAAATATTTCAACTGTTATTAAATTGAACTCCTTGTTCAATCTACTACAGTTTTGTTTTAAATTAAATTGAAAAACGTAAGATTCCCTGGCACTAAACCTACAAAATAAGTCTGTTAAAGAATATAAGAAAAAATTATTAAAATTGTAAAAAATTGTAAAAAATAATAACAAATGATGAAAAATTGTTAGGCCAATGCGAGAATGCATTGGCACAGGGTATATGGGTTGATACAAAAATCGGACCTGGCACTGAAAGGGTTAATGTCAGCATGCGCGCATGGAACTTTTAATCATTTACAACAATGAACTGGTAACAACTTTCTAGGTCGGTTTGTGTTGTTCTTACTAAGTCCAATTCTTTGGAAATGCAATATTTCACCAGGGCCCCATGCAATCTCCCAGTTGGTGGACAGTCTTCCAATGTTCTTAAGATTTTCGAATCGTCAACCCTTTCTATACCAAATCGATTCTCCCACACAGTTATAAAAGTATATACATTGGAATGGTCTATATTTCATTTGGAGGGGTGTTCAGGAAAAATGAGCAGACGGCAGTCAGACGAAAAGATAAAGTGCTGAATGATTCATAATTATGTTCGTTGTTGAGAAATGTTCAGATAATAAGTTTAAAAAGGCAGTCGTTTGTTGCTTTGTGTGACCCACATTATGTGAGTAAAGGGGGGATGCCCAATAGCAGAAGAGTCCACATATGGAGATACCATGTCTTGCCCACCGGAAGCTGACATAAGCTAATGATAGGCAGAGCACTCTGCTGCAACGGCAGTTTCTGATAGATATACAGTCACAAAGATTTGGAACAGAAAAGATAGCAGAAACCCATATAACACATACAAATTCTGTGTTATGATTTATGCTTCATGATAACAGTCGATTAAGGCTTTGTATGACCCACATGCGTAATATAAGGTAAGCGAGAAAGCCCCATACATATTATCTGGTAAATCAGGTAACGAGCACCAAATATATATCGTATCTGAATTAAAGGTATACACGCGTGTATAGATATGTTATCCATTCCCCCTAATGTTATTGTTGCTGTCCCGTAGGTAAAGTTCGAAATCAAGTTAATATGCGCAGATAAGATATGCATGATAGATCAGCGCCAACAGCTGCTGGATACCAAATTCCAAGCGGATTGAATGCAACCGTTCAAATTATACGTTTATGTTTATTTTAATATGGGATTTATTATGCCAGGATTATTTATTTATGTGTTTCTGATATTTTAATAGGGGATTTATTATGTAAGGATAATGTAAGGATTCACACACTATCATAAAAGGTTATATTGTTGGTGCGAATTTGGGAGGTGTCGTTGTTAATGCGACACTGATACGTGGGAGAATATAAAATGTCACATACAATAATACCGAATTATAGGTATGAGTATTTGTAGTTTAAGTGGTGTGAAACACTATGGCAGGGCGATAAATATAAATTGAGAATCTTGCTCAACGTAGTTATTTATCATGAATATTAATCACAACTGACAACATAATTGACAGCTATAATTATATATTAATTAAATGTAATGACTCTTGATGTCGAAATCATTTGTGTTATTTTTTCGCCGATATTTTCGTCCCGAATCGAGATGTAAATATTTACAATTGAGAGTAATTCAGACGATGTTTTCTACGGAGTGGTGTGGTCGATTTCTTTGAAATTTTCGGCGATGTTAGTTGAACTTATTATCTTAATATTTCATGAGAGAACTACTCGTCAGTGAGTATTTAGTATATAAAGGTTTACATTCAGCGTTGTGCTCGTCTCGGTCGCGTATGTTGATCAACACAGCATGTAGTCCAGGAGATATTGGTCAACCTCTGCACCCCCAGGACTCAACTTCACCCCACTAATTTTCTTTCTTAATGTCTGCTATCATTGTTTTCACTTGTTAACAAGGAACAAAAGTGGCCACAGAGACTCCATACAAGATTGCGTCCATCATGGCGGCCATTTTTTATATGCACCAGGTCTCTTTGCTCGTCGTTATAGTAAAGATGATATCACATGCGGTCTTGCTTTCCGCACGATTCGTTATGTTGATATACAACCCTTACAAACTAGCCAAAAATCCGACATCAGATGGCCGCAGAAATGTGAAAATATGCTATTTTTATGACATTTCACCAACTTTTGTTTGTCTCTGTTGGAAAATATTGGCATCTTGGCGTGATGTTATACATTTATCGTATATAAGAGTCATTGGCGAACGCATGGGGACCATAATATACATTCATTGTGGGATAGTTTTGTCCGATATCACGTTTTCCCAAATGCCGGTATAATAGGTCAAAGCCGAATCGACGTTAATAAAGCGATGTAATGTTTCGAATCAATGAATGTTACTGCTATCATAACAACAGCCATACATAGATATGTGCAGGATATACTCGAGCTAGGATTCTTCTTATATCTGAGTTGAGGAATATTTACCCAAATCCAAGATGGCGGCCAAAATGGCATTATTGTCATGACAACTCCACACCTGCTTACTATTATGAGTTGGGAACATTTAGGCGAAGAACTTTCCTTGTACCACATATCCAAATAAAAGTCCCCCAAATCCAAAATGGCGCCCACAATGGCGGACAGATTTTGAAAATTTACCGAAATTCCCTCATTTTCACATTATTGGGCATTATTGTCGAGACAACTCCACCCATGCTTAAAATTGAATTGGAATACTGAAGTGAAGTAATTACCTTACATCTCATGCAAAAAATGGTCTTCCAAATCGAAGATGGCGGCCAAAATGGCGACCGAAATTTGAAAACACGTCTACATTTCTTTACTTTCTTACGATGGGCATTATTGTTTCGCGATTTCTACCCACCATTGCATGTTGGTGTGGAATATTGATATGAAGTATTCATTAGGGTTTGGCAATTGATACTCACAGTCAAGATGGTGGCCAAACTGGCGGCCATAAATTGAAATTAAGTCGATATTATCACATGCTAATTTCAACTTTTTGTCATAATATCGGTATGTATGGACCAAACTGTACATAAACCATCTATTAGTTCAAATTAAACGTATCAAAACGCATGACATAGCTCGTATCCTTCTGGAAAGATGAAAACCCACAATTAATATCGCGATGTGGCATTTCGAAATCCATTCTCCACTCAGCGCCGATAATGGCCGTAACTGTAGGTGCGCCGAATAGTCATATCAGAACAATTACCTGATAACAGATTCTGATTTGCCACGTCACATCCATAATTATCTGGACCAGCTTCCATTTCTTTGTCTGATAAATCTATGTCGCTCACACCGACAAACTATTCACCACTTCCTGGGAGAAGGGTCCCTCTAATCATAACGTTTCAAACAGCCCATTTTCCGGTGTCTAGCTTACGATTTTAAATATTTGCTAAATATGGGATTTGTGCGTCATCTTGAACTAGGAAGGTATATGGTCGATGAGTATAAAAGCTTACAGAAGGTCATCTCTATGTATGTGTCTCATACCCCATGGGGATAACGCCATGTACAACTGGCGAACCAGGTAGCTAGTCACTTCTCAATAGATGGTTCGTCAACTCACAAACTCAGCGAACTCAAACTCAGTGGACAACTTTGACAGTGTTTCGACGGTTGCTAGCTGTCGAATTCCCTTGGACAGATGTATATCTGCTAAGGAGAAGACCATAATGTACCGACTACCCACACTTCTTGACCATGATCCGAAGCAAACTGTGTGACGTCCAGCAGTTGTCTCGTCGAATATTTCCCAGCAGACAAGAACAATACTCGCGGTGCTAGTTTATGGACATGCGCCATGATAGTGGGAATGAAATGGGGAACGGTATACACCACCCTATACCTGGTGCATGGTTAAGATATAGAATGTAATGCGTGCCTTTTTTGTGCGGTAAGATTGTATTTCCACATCCGTTTCGAAGCCGTTCTGATTCAACTTGACCAGACGAACAATTTTGTCTGGATAATACTATGCTAGCCTCCCCCAAAACAGTCGGATGGAATAAAGGATAATGTCTTTATGCCATGACGGTATGCGTTTTTGTTATCCTCTCGCAGGGTTAGTGTCAGTATGTGGGCTGTATTATTCAAGAAAATGTCAGGAACTGTGGTGCATTTATTTCACTATGTATTTAAAGCAAAATTTATAGTCTCGATGGCAATGGCTGTGGACGTTGGGGAACGCGATCTTTATGATCATATAGCTTTATATATATATATAACTTTAGAATATAGTAGTTAATGTCTCATGTAGGACAATGGTCGCAATGGTGATGTTACTAAAAAATAACTTGGTGTGCCCAAAGTATGTTGAACTAAATGCCACAGCTCATCAACGTAACATTCCACTGGATGTTCTTCGCGTTGAACATTTAACCCTTGTGTTGATGGCATTTGTACTTGAAACATACCGACCACCACCCAGCGTGAGTATGACATAACAGCCAACTATTAAAGGCATCGCCTTTAAGACTACACCCCAGTATGGGTGGGGCTTATACAGTAGTAGCCAATGGTACATGCCTGGTCCAGTTGATTAAGAACGGCTTCCAAACGGATGGGAACATACAATCTTAGCATACAAGGAAAGCAAAGCCACACGTGAGATCCTCCTGTCTGAATCTAAAACATACCAAAATAAGGGGCGGTGCAGTCATGGTCCAATTTCATTTCCACTATCATGACACATTCCCGCAAACTAGCACCGTGTGTATTGTTATCATTTGCTTGGATCTGTTCGGTGAGACGATTGCTGGACGCCAACAAGATTGTTCTTATGATCATGTTCAAGAAGTGTGGGCATATTATGTATTATGGTCTCCTGCGCCTTAGCAGAAAGGCATCCGTCAAATATCAGGCTTTCAACATTCGAAGCCATATACAGAAGTTGTCCGGATACGTCAGTGCATTAGATGAGTATGTGAATTAATGAACCATATATTGAGAAGTGGCTGTTTGCGAAGATCACCAGGTGTACATGTTGTTATCCCCATTGGCTCACCAAAGCTGAAAATACGCAGATAGATCCGTCTGAAAGCTATAGTATACGCATCGACCGAATACCTGTCTAGTTTATCGCACAATATGACGCACATACCCCATATGTAGCATATGAATTATACCATAAGCTATACCACGAATGAAGCTCGCCAAGAATAAGGATAATAATTCAAAGCTTTCGAAACAAACACCTGAGCTGGACACCGGCATATATATTGTTTGAAACGTGAGAATTAGTGGGACCCTTCTACGAGGAAGTGTAGAAAACTGTGTTGTTGTGAGTGAGATAGATTAATCTGACGAAGAGACGGAAACTGGTCCAGAATGTGGCAAATCAGAATAAGCTCAGGTACTGATGTTTTGATTCTTGGAAGTCATAGTTTGACTATTCGGCGCACCTATATACGGTTACGACCAGTATGGGCCCTTTATAGTCAAGAATGGATTTTGAAATCTCACATCACGATTGTGGGTTTTCATCCTTCCAAAAGGCTACGACTTATATTGAAACTAATAGATGGCTTATATTATGTACTGTTTCGTCTATACAGATTGGTATTATGACAAAAAGTTGAAATTTGTATGTGATAATATCGACTTCTTTTCAATTTGGCCGCCATCTTGACTGTGAGTATCAATTGCCAAACTCTAAAGAATACTTAATATAAATATTCCATATCAACATGTAATGGTGGGTAGAAATCGCGAAACAATAACGCCCATATGCTATGATTTTTTATTTCTGGTGGCCATTTTGGCCGCCATCTTGGGTTAGGGTGAATATTTCTCAACTCAGGTATAAGAGGAATCCTAGTTCGACTATCTCCTGTACATATATATGCATGGGTGTTGTTATGATAGCAATAACATTCATTGATTCGAAACATTACATCACGTTATTAGCGTTGATTCGGCTTTGACCTATTATACCGGCATTTGGGAAACCGTGATAACGGACAAAACTAACCCACAATGAATGTATATTATGGTCCCCATGTCTTCGCCAATGACTCTTATATAGGATAAATGTATAATATCATGCCAAAATTCCAATATTTTCCCACAGAGACAAACGAAAGGTGGTGAAATGTCAGAAAAATAGCATATTTTCACATTTCGGCGGCCATATTGGCCGCCATATTGGATTCTGGTGTCGGATTTTTGGCTAATTTGTAAGGGTTTTATATTAGCATAACGAATCGAGCGAAAAACAAGACCGCGTGTGATATCAACTTTACTATAACGGCGAGCAAAGAGACCTGGTGCATATAAAATAAATGACCGCCATAATGGACGCCATCTTGCCTGGAGTCTCTGCGGCCACTTTTTGTTCTTGTTAACAAGTGAAAAAAATTAGAGGAGACATTAAGAAAGAAAATTAGTGTGGTGAAGTTGAGTCCTGGGGGGGGGGGGGGGGGGTTGCAGAGGTTGACCAATATCTCCTGAACTAATGTAATTCACCATGACATTCGTATTAATATAATTTTCTCTGCCGTATTTCCGTATTTGACACAACTCATGAATTCGTGTTTGGAAAGAAATACCAGTGTTTCTCAGAGACCCCGATATCACAATGGACATTTCAACTTTTATAGACATGTTTCGTTCTGCAGCCCACTGGGGGTTGTGGTCGGAGACGGCCGAGTCGGCCGCCGGTTCGTTAATTGTGTGCTGGTTTTATTGTTATTTTAACGGAATTCTGAGTTGGTCATTCGCAAAACCAATATATTTTGTATTCTATAATTACAATTATGGGTATATAATATCTGATCTTGAGCGCGTTACCATTTCTGACATTGGTTTTCTTGTATACAGTTGAAGGGGAGAATTTGTTTAGTATCTTACATGGCCCGGCATCACATGGGATGAGTGCCCCAGTCTAATTTACCAGCGACATCATTCCGTCGGGACTGCGGACAGGATTCTGTTTATAGTGGTCGTCGTTGAGCGCTTGCCAAATTGTCACAGCGAATCAATCACGTGCTCTCTCGACACGCGACCTTTCTTTCCCGTTCCAGTTTTGTGCCGCCCAGGGACGTTCATTCTGTGCTATGTTATAAGGATTGTCATGAAACCGACGTGTGACAAATTAATGACGATCACCACTGCGTCCCGGTGACGTCACTGGTTACATCGGGGGCAAACTCCATGCAGGGTTTACCTCCCTTAATGACTCGGTAAGACCCTTGTTAAGCACACACAATATCGAACAAAATTTATATAAATTTTGGACATTAGTTTTGAAGAGTCCCACTAAAACCGAAGAACTATGTTTCGAAACGGTGTGAATCGGTTCTCCGATTATGTTATCATCACAAAAGTATAAACGCACGTGTACGACATTGTCACAACTCGAACGGCAAGTCCAACACAATAGTTCTGATTTGCTGCAATTTTGACGAGTAGCTTGCGAAAATTGTCAACAAAACTACCACTCTGATTTTCCATTTCTGTTGCTGGTGGGTCCTGTTGAATTGCTATGTTGCTGGTTGGTCCTGTTGAATTGCTATGTTGCTGGTGGGTCCCGTTGAATTGCTATGTTGCTGGTGTGTCCTGTTGAATTGCTATGTTGCTGGTGGATCCTGTTGAATTGCTATGTTGCTGGTGTGTCCTGTTGAATTGCTATGATGCTGGTGGGTCCCGTTGAATTGCTATGTTGCTGGTGGGTCCTGTTGAATTGATATGTTGCTGGTGGGTCCTGTCGAATTGCTATGATGCTGGTGGGTCCCGTTGAATTGCTATGATGCTGGGGTGGGTCCTGTTGAATTGCTATGTTGCTGGTGGGTCCTGTTGAATTGCTATGTTGCTGGTGGGTCCTGTTGAATTGCTATGTTGCTGGTTGGTCCTGTTGAATTGCTATGTTGCTGGTGGGTCCTGTTGAATTGCTATGTTGCTGGTGGGTCCTGTTGAATTGCTATGTTGCTGGTGGGTCCTGTTGAATTGCTATGTTGCTGTTATGGCAAAACTGATACTGTCAAATGCCCATTTAATTTTAGAGTCACCGATTATTTGTTTTATAGTTTATATTTATACGAATTTAAAGGTGGATTATCTCCTTGTAAACATGTATTATATTGTTACCGGGCTGTAAAATATTAGATCTGAATCGAAGACTCCTGTCCGGAAATGCTTCTATCGATTAATATGCATTTTATTTCGAATATTTTCTGGTCTAAAAAGTTGTG
Organism: Siphonodentalium dalli; assembly: GCA_032622095.1. Lineage (NCBI taxonomy): Eukaryota > Metazoa > Mollusca > Scaphopoda > Gadilida > Siphonodentaliidae > Siphonodentalium > Siphonodentalium dalli. The sequence goes on along the minus strand of CP136061.1, from coordinate 257,237,201 downwards.
GTTGTTTAGTAACGAACAATAGTGGTTCCTGTTAACAGAGACCAGAAATTTTATGGTGTAATATTGTCACAAATAAACATTAATTATTCTCATTATCGCTTATAACTATGGAATAAAACAATACAACCAATCAATATGGGACATTTGACGTTCGGTACGTAGCCATAGGAACAGCCTAATGCCCTATATCGCTATATGGTATGACCCGAATGGTATGTTCTAAAAATAGTCAAATAAACGGTCCCAATAAAATATTCGAAATAAAATCAATATTAATTGATAGAAGCCTTTCCGGACAGGGGTCTTCAGTTCAAAATTATTATTTTATATCCACCCAACTATTTAAAATTTGTTATTTAACCCTTTGAGTGCCAGGTCGATTTTTGTATCAACCCATATACCCTGTGCCAATGCATTCTCTTATGTATGCGAGTCGGCCATAGGTTGCCTCGCATATATAAGAGAATGCATTGCCCTAACAATTTTTTTGTTTTTTTGTTTGTTTTTGTTTACAATTTTTTACAATTTTAATAATCTATTCTTATATTCTTTAACAGACTTATTTTGTAGGTTTAGGGCCGATAAGATCGGCCCCTGGCACTCAACGGGTTAAAGAGATAATCCATCTTTAATAATAATCCATGCCATAAAATATAAAAAACAAAATCACAATTTTAAACGTCTGTCTCAGAAGATGCCCACAGAGAAATAGAAAACAGCTGAAATCATAAAAAGATCCCCCGTTATGGCTCCCAGAATGCAACAGAATTCAAGCTGAAAATGTATTTTCAATGGAAGGGGATTAACTCTATATCTTAAGATATAGAGTTATTCCCTTTCCATTGAAAATACATTTTTTTAATAATGAAACTTCAGCACAGAACACCAAGATGGTATCTCAACAAAAACAAAATGTGCACAGTTTAATACATCGAATAAGTTGAGAATAGAATATTTTGGAGCTTCCTCTTTCAAATGGTATATACTATGGCATATATTTTGTATAAAATTATCTGGGGGTTCGAAAATTAAGTGGGCCTTTAAGAAACAGTACCATTATTTTACCTGAAGTTTTTATTTTCATAGCTCTCAATCAAATTAATAGCAGATATTTGCAACAACAAAAATCTTTGTTCATCTTAATGTTTATATCCGCGCAAACTGTAACTGTTAAATTGCCTACATGTATATTCAAACAATTATTATTTTGTCAAATCATAATGTACTAAAATGTTATGTTGTGAATTCATCCATGCTTATGGCACGACACTTGTCATAAGTTTCACAATTAAAGGCGAAAGGAAAGTAAGATTGCATTATAGCATAAGGAGAAGCGCTGTTAAACTAATTAAACAATTCACGCAGACGATTTATTTCCTGGCAAACATAAGCTCCTCCCATTAGTGGATATGTGTCAAAAGCCCAATTTCACCTCTGTCTCTGACTGTCTGCTAAATTAATATAAAATTTTATTAGCCATACCTTAACTAACACTACTTATGATTGGGCAAAAGCCGTCAAATGATAATCCGACAAAAAGTTATATCGGACTCCCGAAAGTATCATTGGACTTTTGCAAAAATTATCGGGACTCCTGGTGACGTCATTTGGATAAACATGCAGTTGGACAATAAAACTGTCATTTCGCCCAACGGGTGACCAGAACTTGGGAAATTTGGATTTCACTGTGTCAACTGATTTCACATGGGTCTCGCGGGTTAACAATATGAGTAATTGAATGCAATAATATCGAAATAAAGTCAATAGTAATTGATAGAATCGTTCCCGGGCAGGGATTTCCAACTCGTGCATATTATTTCACACCCATGAAACTATCTAAAATTTGTTATTTAAATAGATAATCCATCTTTAAATATGGATTATCTCTTCATATAACAAATTTGCAATAGTTTTGTGGGTATACAATAATAAATATGAATTGAAGACCAATGTCCGGAATCGCTTCTATCAATTAATATTTATTTTTTTTAGAATATTTTATTATAAATTGAGATGATTAAGTGGGACACTTTATTGTTCTAATTTTAGAACAGACAATTACTGCGATACCATATAGCGATAGAACGTCAAATGTCCCAGATTGATTGCTTCTATTGTTTTATTACATAATTATAAGCGATGAGTCTAATTGACGTTTATTTGTGACAAAATTACACAATAAATAGTCTGGTCTCTATTAACAGTAACCACTATTATTCGTTAGATAAACAACCACACGTTTTTAGAGTAGAAAAATATTCGAAATATAATCAATATTAATCGACAGAAGTATTTCAAGAGGTTGTCATCGATTCGTATATATTATTTTATACCCCGGTAACTATATAACACATGTTCACAAAGAGTTAAAACATCTTTAATGTGTTGTCACTGCATGATCTGCAATATTAATATGATACATGTAGGTGGGAGATCCTGCAGCGTCCAATATTAATATGTTAACTTATTTTGTAAACCATTATTTTAACTTTCGTTCTGCAATAAAGTGTATATCTATCGGTGAAGTGACGTCAGTTACGTATTCCTTATTGGACATTCGTAAAAAAAACAACATTTCGGTCCCAATTTTACAAAAAATTAACGGCAATGCAGGGTGGCCGTTGGCGAATAATTAAAGTCCACCTACAAATTTGCCACCCCAACCCAAAGTGGCAAAAATGCCAAAAATCACATTTCTGGTTCGATTTTATCGAAATAAACGACATTGTAGGGTGGCCGTTAAAAATTAACCACCGAACCACTGTGTTTTCATACCCTACCACCCAAAATGGCAAAATGCCAAACATTGCATTTCCGGTCAGATTTTCACGAAATAAACGGCATTCTTGGGTGGCAGTTGACGAATAATTAAGATTCCACTCAAAAAAATTACCACCCAATCCACAGGGTTTTCATACCCTTCCACCCATAGTTGCAAATTGCCCAAAATCGCATTTCCGATCCGATTTTCACGAAATAAACGTAATTGTAGGGTGGCTGTTGACGAATAATGAAGATTCCAGATTATAGGCATGATGATGTAAGTATAATACTCCTCATAATGCGTCCTCATTTGTTTAACCCCTTACCCAACAGAACGGCCCTGTGCCAATGCATTCTCTTATATATGCGAGTCGACCATAGGTCGCCTCGCATATATAAGAGAATGCATTGGCTTAACACATATTAAAAATGATAAAATTGTCAAAGAATGTAGAAAAATATTGTTTTAGGACAATGCATTCTCTTATATATGCGAGGCGACCTATGGTCGACTCGCATATATAAGAGAATGCATTGGCACAGGGCATAACTGTAACCATCACCCGTTTTGTTGGGTAAAGGGTTAACACTTCCTATACTAAATGGATTCTCCCATTGATTGGTATATTGTTCGTTTGAAGAGGTTTTCTGAAAAATAAGCAGGCAACAGATAATACAAGTGCAGAAGGAGTGCTATTTATTGGAGGGAAATATTCAGATAATAAGCTCAACAAAGGACGTTATCTGAGCAGGCCCTAATAAGGGAACTAGCCGCCAATGAGTATTTAGTATATATAAGGGGTTAACCCTTTACCCGTCAAAACGGCCAAATAAAGCTTCAGCAGCCTAAAATATCTTCGGTCTGTCTCAATAGAACCATACAAATATGGATATCATTGGAACCGGCTCCTTGACCACATTGTGATAGTTACAGTTATGCCCTGTGCCAATGCATTCTCTTATATATGCGAGTCGACCATAGGTCGCCTCGCATATATAAGAGAATGCATTGGCCTAAAAAAATCTTTTTTTAACACTTTTTACCATTTTTTCTTACATTAACAATTTTATAATTTTTAATGTGTTAAGCCAATGCATTCTCTTATATATGCGAGGCGACCTATGGTCGACTCGCATATATAAGAGAATGCATCGGCACAGGGCCGTTCTGTTGGGGAAAGGGTTAAAGTGATGTGAAACACTCCGGTAGAAATGGAGAATAATCTTGTTCAAAGTAGTTATTTTTACGAACACACACCGTCATTCTTATATTAATTAAATGCAATGACGCTTGATGGCGAAATCGTTTGCGTTAGATAATCGCCGATTGTTGCGTCCCGAGCTGAGATGTAAATATTTACAATTGAGCGTAGTTCAGACGATGTTTTTTATGAAGTGGTATGATCGATTTCTTTTAAATTTTCAGTGATGTTAGTAGAATGCTACATATTCCCCAGGTTGGCATAGAGCCTGAGATCTAACTTATAAGTTTATCGCACTCGAACAAGTCCATAATATGTCTTTAACCCTTTACCCAACAAACCGGCCAAAACCGGCCAAATAAAGCTTCAACAGCCTAAAATATCTTCGGTCTGTCTCAATAGAACCATACAAATATGGATATCATTGAAACCGGCTCCTTCGCCACATTGTGATAGTTACAGTTAGCCCTGTGCCAATGCATTCTCTTATATATGCGAGTTGACCATAGGTCGCCTCGCATATATAAGAGAATGCATTGGCCTAAAAAAATCTTTTTTTTACCATTTGTCTTACATTCTTTAACAATTTTATAATTTTTAATGTGTTAAGCCAATGCATTCTCTTATATATGCGAGGCGACCTATGGTCGACTCGCATATATAAGAGAATGCATCGGCACAGAGCCGTTCTGTTGGGTAAAGGGTTAAAGTGATGTGAAACACTCCGGTAGAAATGGAGAATAATCTTGCTCAAAGTAAGTTATTTTTACGAACACACACCGTCATTCTTATATATTAATGAAATGCAATGACGCTAGACCACATTGTGATAGTTACAGTTAGCCCTGTGCCAATGCATTCTCTTATATATGCGAGTCGACCATAGGTCGCCTCGCATATATAAGAGAATGCATTGGCGTAAAAAAATATTTTTTTAACACTTTTTACCATTCTTTCTTACATTCTTTAACAATTTTATAATTTGTAATGTGTTAAGCCAATGCATTCTCTTATATATGCGAGGCGACCTATGGTCGACTCGCATATATAAGAGAATGCATTGGCACAGGGCATAACTGTTATACGCTTGGAAGATATAAGTGTTTAAGAGCTTGCCTTCGCAGACAAGAGTCAACTCTTTTCGTTCGTGATGTATCACGCGACGGAATTATGGGTATAACCCACTGACCCGTCGGTAGTGGTGACGGTTTTATGTCCCGCTGGGGTAACATATTGGTCTTCTTGCGAAATAAAATTTAATTTGCCCAATCTATAAATTTCAATTACTGAGCCCCAAGCCGGCCATATCTTAGAATGACGACGCTATCATGTTGGTGGGGAGAGCGATAAAGTGTCTCTCGGAGTTAGATTGTTGGGGAGAGCGATAAAGTGTCTCTGGGAGTTTTAGTTTAAACATATTTATTACGCTAAACTCAGCTTAAGGGATCGGAGCACAAGTTACAAAACTTACGGTTGCTCCTCTCCCTACAAATGTTACAAATAATAGATATACATACAAAAGACGACAATTACAGCACGATACAAAAAAAAGCAAGTAAATTTGGAGAAAAACCGTCATCCGTGATCCACTGGCGACAGGAAGGGACTCTCTACCACATATCCATCTGAATTGAAGAGCACTGTTTGAGGTTTTAATATACGATTAAGGTCATTCTTCGAATCTCTTGGTAGCATTGATATATGACTGTACTATCTTGAATAATTCAGTATTAGTTTCATAAGAGACGCTTGGGTCACCGAAAAGTACTTTTTCTGTTGTTAAGACTCTTATACCAAGTTAGAGTTAGATTGGTGGGGAGAGCGATAAAGTGTCTCTGGGAGTTAGATTGGTGGGGGGAGCGATAACGTGTCTCTCGGAGTTAGATTGTTGGGGAGAGCGATAAAGTGTCTCTGGGCGTTAGATTGCCGGGGAGAGCGATAAAGTGTCTCTCGGAGTTAGATTGTTGGGGAGAGCGATAAAGTGTCTCTCGGAGTTAGTTTGTTGGGGGGGGGGGGGCGATAAAGTGTCTCTCGGAGTTAGATTGGTGGGGCAAGCGATAAAGTGTCTCTCGGAGTTAGATTGTTGGGGCGAGCGATAAAGTGTCTCTCGGAGTTAGATTGTTGGGGAGAGCGATAAAGTGTCTCTGGGAGTCATCCAGTCCAATCCATGGTAACCGATAAAATTCGTTTAATTGTCTTGGATATTTTGGTAATTAACACACCCGTATCGGCTTTCTGGACAAGTGACCGAAAACACTCTTCATATTTGGCAAATGAATGCACTGGAATTTGGAACGTGCATGGGTTTTAAAGAAGCTTTTGATTTATTCACCGTCGCGTCGGACCACGCTCCTGTATTCGTTTGCACTATGCACCACCAAGGGAAGGGAACCATCTTACCGACTGACCTCAGCACGGGTCTAATGTGCCGTTTACACATAACCGGTGAGCGATCTAAGCGGAGAACCCGTTAACCCGCGAAAGTTACTGCAGATTGTTTACACGTCGCAGGCGAAGATACGCATATATTCATGTGTCTCCTTTACTTGTAAATAGTTCCCATTTAGTTCTCACTAAACTGGAATATGATATTGCTGTACACCTGTAAACATATAGCCGCTTCCTGCTGGATGTATGGTTGTGCAGTATAGTGAAATGTTTTTAAAATGGAAATGCCGAAATTATTAATATCCAACTCAAACGTTCAGGTATTGCTATTGGTAATTTTACTAAGTTAAAGATATTTAAACAACATTGTTAAAGGTTTGTTTGAGTTCATAGACAATCTGTGAAGTGAGTGTCGCGCCAAAAGCATGGTCATTGTCAGTTTTGAGATCTTTGGTGTCTAATCATTCGGATTTGATTTTATATTATATATTATATATATAAGTTTCAACATCGCGAATCAAATGTGACTCATTTTCCGTTTGCACATTATACAATAAAATATGTTTTTCATTTTATTTGGGCGTTCACCATGTCCATGTATACAGGACCGTGGCGATTGGGGTGTCTCATCCCAACTTTAATCAAAATATTCAAAAGCTGGAAATTTCTTATCTGACACGACATTAGTTGGAAATTTGACATCAACAATATGTTTAAATTGTTCTCGTAGTTTGATTTTCCAACAATTTATTAGTGGTGATTTTATTTTACCAACATTTGCTTATTTTTTGGCCAAATTATTGGACTGAAATGGCCGTCAGTTGGAAATGATCTTAAGGCAAGTCTGGATGCTAGGATTTTAACATTTTCAGGGTTCAGATTTCAAAATTGTCTCACACCTGGCCATAACCATGGTCGGTCGATAATATTATTCTTGGTCCCGCCCCCGTTGTCAGTTAAACAGCTATCTAATTTAACTGAATCAAATCGGGGTCAAGTTGCTTGACGTCAGACCACTAAACATGTTAGGATTGAGCAATTTCCAGGTTTAGACACAGGTTCAGATCTAAAGGACCACCGATGGACAGCCAATTAGATACATGTACAATCAAACTGACACACTGACCCATATATACACAGGCGAAAAGCGGACTGGTCTATCAGTGCTAAGTTCTAACACAACACTATTGCTCGAGTTAATTGTTGAAAGGCAATCATCCGTGACGGCATGACACCAGATAAAGATCTAACTTAAATGCAGAGCGAATTAGAATCTATACGACAACAAGTTGCTTGTATTGAATAATTTAATCCAGAAAATGAAAACCGAACAGCTGCATATCCGGATAGATGTAATTCTTACCCGGCGAAGTATAAACACTCTACTGTTATCGCTAACCGGCTAAAGCGAATATGATCTTATCCGGCTAATGTATAAACACCCACTAAGTACACATGTACAGTAAGTCGGAAGAGGATCTTATCCGGCTAATGTATAAACACCCCTAAGTAGACATGTACAGTAAGTCGGAATTAGAGGATCTTATCCGGCTAATGTATATACACCCACTAAGTACACATGTACAGTAAGTCGGAATTAGAGGATCTTATCCGGCTAATGTATATACACCCCTAAGTACACATGTACAGTAAGTCGGAATAGGATCTTATCCGGCTAATGTATAAACACCCACTAAGTACACATGTACAGTAAGTCGGAAGAGAATCTTATCCGGCTAATGTATATACACCCACTAAGTACACATGTACAGTAAGTCGGAAGAGGATCTTATCCGGCTAATGTATAAACACCCACTAAGTACACATGTACAGTAAGTCGGAAGAGGATCTTATCCGGCTAATGTATATACACCCACTAAGTACACATGTACAGTAAGTCGGAATAGAATCTTATCCGGCTAATGTATAAGCACCCACTAAGTACACATGTACAGTAAGTCGGAAGAGAATCTTATCCGGCTAATGTATATACACCCACTAAGTACACATGTACAGTAAGTCGGAAGAGGATCTTATCCGGCTAATGTATAAACACCCACTAAGTACACATGTACAGTAAGTCGGAAGAGGATCTTATCCGGCTAATGTATAAACACCCACTAAGTACACATGTACAGTAAGTCGGAAGAGGATCTTATCCGGCTAATGTATAAACACCCACTAAGAACACATGTACAGTAAGTCGGAAGAGGATCTTATCCGGCTAATGTATAAACACCCACTAAGTACACATGTACAGTAAGTCGGAAGAGGATCTTATCCGGCTAATGTATAAACACCCACTAAGAACACATGTACAGTAAGTCGGAAGAGGATCTTATCCGGCTAATGTATAAACACCCACTAAGAACACATGTACAGTAAGTCGGAAGAGGATCTCATCCGGCTAATGTATATACACCCCTAAGTACACATGTACAGTAAGTCGGAAGAGGATCTTATCCGGCTAATGTATAAACACCCCTAAGTACACATGTACAGTAAGTCGGAAGAGAATCTTATCCGGCTAATGTATAAACACCCCTAAGTACACATGTACAGTAAGTCGGAATTAGAGGATCTTACCCGGTTAATGTATAAACACCCCTAAGTACACATGTACAGTAAGTCGGAAGAGGATCTTATCCGGCTAATGTATAAACACCCTTAAGTACACATGTACAGTAAGTCGGAAGAGAATCTTATCCGGCTAATGTATAAACACCCCTAAGTACACATGTACAGTAAGTCGGAAGAGGATCTTATCCGGCTAATGTATAAACACCCCTAAGTACACATGTACAGTAAGTCGGAAGAGAATCTTATCCGGCTAATGTATAAACACCCCTAAGTACACATGTACAGTAAGTCGGAAGAGAATCTTATCCGGCTAATGTATAAACACCCACTAAGTACACATGTACAGTAAGTCGGAAGAGGATCTTATCCGGCTAATGTATAAACACCCACTAAGTACACATGTACAGTAAGTCGGAATTAGAGGATCTTATCCGGCTAATGTATATACACCCACTAAGTACACATGTACAGTAAGTCGGAATAGGATCTTATCCGGCTAATGTATAAACACCCCTAAGTACACATGTACAGTAAGTCGGAATTAGAGGATCTTATCCGGCTAATGTATATACACCCCTAAGTACACATGTACAGTAAGTCGGAATAGGATCTTATCCGGCTAATGTATAAACACCCACTAAGTACACATGTACAGTAAGTCGGAATTAGAGGATCTTATCCGGCTAATGTATATACACCCACTAAGTACACATGTACAGTAAGTCGGAATAGGATCTTATCCGGCTAATGTATAAACACCCACTAAGTACACATGTACAGTAAGTCGGAATTAGAGGATCTTATCCGGCTAATGTATATACACCCCTAAGTACACATGTACAGTAAGTCGGAATAGGATCTTATCCGGCTAATGTATAAACACCCACTAAGTACACATGTACAGTAAGTCGGAATTAGAGGATCTTATCCGGCTAATATATATACACCCACTAAGTACACATGTACAGTAAGTCGGAATTAGAGGATCTTATCCGGCTAATGTATATACACCCCTAAGTACACATGTACAGTAAGTCGGAATAGGATCTTATCCGGCTAATGTATATACACCCACTAAGTACACATGTACAGTAAGTCGGAATTAGAGGATCTTATCCGGCTAATGTATATACACCCACTAAATACACATGTACAGTAAGTCGGAATTAGAGGATCTTATCCGGCTAATGTATATACACCCACTAAATACACATGTACAGTAAGTCGGAATTAGAGGATCTTATCCGGCTAATGTATAAACACCCACTAAGTACACATGTACAGTAAGTCGGAATTAGAGGATCTTAACCGGCTAATGTATAAACACCCCTAAGTACACATGTACAGTAAGTCGGAAGAGGATCTTATCCGGTTAATGTATAAACACCCACTAAGTACACATGTACAGTAAGTCGGAAGAGGATCTTATCCGGCTAATGTATAAACACCCACTAAGTACACATGTACAGTAAGTCGGAAGAGGATCTTATCCGGCTAATGTATAAACACCCCTAAGTACACATGTACAGTAAGTCGGAATTAGAGGATCTTATCCGGCTAATGTATAAACACCCACTAAGTACACATGTACAGTAAGTCGGAATAGGATCTTATCCGGCTAATGTATAAACACCCACTAAGTACACATGTACAGTAAGTCGGAAGAGGATCTTATCCGGCTAATGTATAAACACCCACTAAATACACATGTACAGTAAGTCGGAATTAGAGGATCTTATCCGGCTAATGTATAAACAACCACTAAGTACACATGTACAGTAAGTCGGAAGAGGATCTTATCCGGCTAATGTATAAACACCACTAAGTACACATGTACAGTAAGTCGGAATTAGAGGATCTTATCCGGCTAATGTATAAAAACCCCTAAGTACACATGTACAGTAAGTCGGAATAGAATCTTATCCGGCTAATGTATAAACAACCACTAAGTACACATGTACAGTAAGTCGGAAGAGGATCTTATCCGGCTAATGTATAAACACCACTAAGTACACATGTACAGTAAGTCGGAATTAGAGGATCTTATCCGGTTAATGTATAAACACCCCTAAGTACACATGTACAGTAAGTCGGAATTAGAGGATCTTATCCGGCTAATGTATAAACACCCCTAAGTACACATGTACAGTAAGTCGGAATAGGATCTTATCCGGCTAATGTATAAACACCCACTAAGTACACATGTACAGTAAGTCGGAAGAGGATCTTATCCGGCTAATGTATAAACACCCACTAAATACACATGTACAGTAAGTCGGAATTAGAGGATCTTATCCGGCTAATGTATAAACAACCACTAAGTACACATGTACAGTAAGTCGGAAGAGGATCTTATCCGGCTAATGTATAAACACCACTAAGTACACATGTACAGTAAGTCGGAATTAGAGGATCTTATCCGGCTAATGTATAAACACCCCTAAGTACACATGTACAGTAAGTCGGAAGAGGATCTTATCCGGCTAATGTATAAACACCCCTAAGTACACATGTACAGTAAGTCGGAATTAGAGGATCTTATCCGGCTAATGTATAAACACCCACTAAGTACACATGTACAGTAAGTCGGAATAGGATCTTATCCGGCTAATGTATAAACACCCACTAAGTACACATGTACAGTAAGTCGGTAGAGGATCTTATCCGGCTAATGTATAAACACCCACTAAATACACATGTACAGTAAGTCGGAATTAGAGGATCTTATCCGGCTAATGTATAAACAACCACTAAGTACACATGTACAGTAAGTCGGAATTAGAGGATCTTATCCGGCTAATGTATAAACACCCCTAAGTACACATGTACAGTAAGTCGGAAGAGGATCTTATCCGGCTAATGTATAAACACCCCTAAGTACACATGTACAGTAAGTCGGAATTAGAGGATCTTATCCGGCTAATGTATAAACACCCACTAAGTACACATGTACAGTAAGTCGGAAGAGGATCTTATCCGGCTAATGTATAAACACCCCTAAGTACACATGTACAGTAAGTCGGAAGAGGATCTTATCCGGCTAATGTATAAACACCCCTAAGTACACATGTACAGTAAGTCGGAAGAGGATCTTATCCGGCTAATGTATAAACACCCCTAAGTACACATGTACAGTAAGTCGGAATTAGAGGATCTTATCCGGCTAATGTATAAACACCCCTAAGTACACATGTACAGTAAGTCGGAATTAGAGGATCTTATCCGGCTAATGTATAAACACCCCTAAGTACACATGTACAGTAAGTCGGAATAGAATCTTATCCGGCTAATGTATAAACAACCACTAAGTACACATGTACAGTAAGTCGGAAGAGGATCTTATCCGGCTAATGTATAAACACCCCTAAGTACACATGGACAGTAAGTCGGAATTAGAGGATCTTATCCGGCTAATGTATAAACACCCCTAAGCACACATGTACAGTAAGTCGGAATTAGAGGATCTTATCCGGCTAATGTATAAACACCCCTAAGTACACATGTACAGTAAGTCGGAATTAGAGGATCTTATCCGGCTAATGTATAAACACCCCTAAGTACACATGTACAGTAAGTCGGAAGAGGATCTTATCCGGCTAATGTATAAACACCCACTAAGTACACATGTACAGTAAGTCGGAATTAGAGGATCTTACCCGGTTAATGTATAAACACCCCTAAGTACACATGTACAGTAAGTCGGAATTAGAGGATCTTATCCGGTTAATGTATAAACACCCCTAAGTACACATGTACAGTAAGTCGGAATTAGAGGATCTTATCCGGCTAATGTATATACACCCACTAAATACACATGCACAGAAAGTCGGACGAGGATCTTATCCGGCTAATGTATAAACACCCACTAAGTACACATGTACAGTAAGTCGGAATTAGAGGATCTTATCCGGCTAATGTATATACACCCCTAAGTACACATGTACAGTAAGTCGGAATAGGATCTTATCCGGCTAATGTATAAACACCCACTAAGTACACATGTACAGTAAGTCGGAATTAGAGGATCTTATCCGGCTAATGTATATACACCAACTAAGTACACATGTACAGTAAGTCGGAATAGGATCTTATCCGGCTAATGTATAAACACCCACTAAGTACACATGTACAGTAAGTCGGAATTAGAGGATCTTATCCGGCTAATGTATATACACCCCTAAGTACACATGTACAGTAAGTCGGAATAGGATCTTATCCGGCTAATGTATAAACACCCACTAAGTACACATGTACAGTAAGTCGGAATTAGAGGATCTTATCCGGCTAATGTATATACACCCACTAAGTACACATGTACAGTAAGTCGGAATTAGAGGATCTTATCCGGCTAATGTATATACACCCCTAAGTACACATGTACAGTAAGTCGGAATAGGATCTTATCCGGCTAATGTATATACACCCACTAAGTACACATGTACAGTAAGTCGGAATTAGAGGATCTTATCCGGCTAATGTATATACACCCACTAAATACACATGTACAGTAAGTCGGAATTAGAGGATCTTATCCGGCTAATGTATATACACCCACTAAATACACATGTACAGTAAGTCGGAATTAGAGGATCTTATCCGGCTAATGTATAAACACCCACTAAGTACACATGTACAGTAAGTCGGAATTAGAGGATCTTAACCGGCTAATGTATAAACACCCCTAAGTACACATGTACAGTAAGTCGGAAGAGGATCTTATCCGGTTAATGTATAAACACCCACTAAGTACACATGTACAGTAAGTCGGAAGAGGATCTTATCCGGCTAATGTATAAACACCCACTAAGTACACATGTACAGTAAGTCGGAAGAGGATCTTATCCGGCTAATGTATAAACACCCCTAAGTACACATGTACAGTAAGTCGGAATTAGAGGATCTTATCCGGCTAATGTATAAACACCCACTAAGTACACATGTACAGTAAGTCGGAATAGGATCTTATCCGGCTAATGTATAAACACCCACTAAGTACACATGTACAGTAAGTCGGAAGAGGATCTTATCCGGCTAATGTATAAACACCCACTAAATACACATGTACAGTAAGTCGGAATTAGAGGATCTTATCCGGCTAATGTATAAACAACCACTAAGTACACATGTACAGTAAGTCGGAAGAGGATCTTATCCGGCTAATGTATAAACACCACTAAGTACACATGTACAGTAAGTCGGAATTAGAGGATCTTATCCGGCTAATGTATAAAAACCCCTAAGTACACATGTACAGTAAGTCGGAATAGAATCTTATCCGGCTAATGTATAAACAACCACTAAGTACACATGTACAGTAAGTCGGAAGAGGATCTTATCCGGCTAATGTATAAACACCACTAAGTACACATGTACAGTAAGTCGGAATTAGAGGATCTTATCCGGTTAATGTATAAACACCCCTAAGTACACATGTACAGTAAGTCGGAATTAGAGGATCTTATCCGGCTAATGTATAAACACCCCTAAGTACACATGTACAGTAAGTCGGAATAGGATCTTATCCGGCTAATGTATAAACACCCACTAAGTACACATGTACAGTAAGTCGGAAGAGGATCTTATCCGGCTAATGTATAAACACCCACTAAATACACATGTACAGTAAGTCGGAATTAGAGGATCTTATCCGGCTAATGTATAAACAACCACTAAGTACACATGTACAGTAAGTCGGAAGAGGATCTTATCCGGCTAATGTATAAACACCACTAAGTACACATGTACAGTAAGTCGGAATTAGAGGATCTTATCCGGCTAATGTATAAACACCCCTAAGTACACATGTACAGTAAGTCGGAAGAGGATCTTATCCGGCTAATGTATAAACACCCCTAAGTACACATGTACAGTAAGTCGGAATTAGAGGATCTTATCCGGCTAATGTATAAACACCCACTAAGTACACATGTACAGTAAGTCGGAATAGGATCTTATCCGGCTAATGTATAAACACCCACTAAGTACACATGTACAGTAAGTCGGAAGAGGATCTTATCCGGCTAATGTATAAACACCCACTAAATACACATGTACAGTAAGTCGGAATTAGAGGATCTTATCCGGCTAATGTATAAACAACCACTAAGTACACATGTACAGTAAGTCGGAATTAGAGGATCTTATCCGGCTAATGTATAAACACCCCTAAGTACACATGTACAGTAAGTCGGAAGAGGATCTTATCCGGCTAATGTATAAACACCCCTAAGTACACATGTACAGTAAGTCGGAATTAGAGGATCTTATCCGGCTAATGTATAAACACCCACTAAGTACACATGTACAGTAAGTCGGAAGAGGATCTTATCCGGCTAATGTATAAACACCCCTAAGTACACATGTACAGTAAGTCGGAAGAGGATCTTATCCGGCTAATGTATAAACACCCCTAAGTACACATGTACAGTAAGTCGGAAGAGGATCTTATCCGGCTAATGTATAAACACCCCTAAGTACACATGTACAGTAAGTCGGAATTAGAGGATCTTATCCGGCTAATGTATAAACACCCCTAAGTACACATGTACAGTAAGTCGGAATTAGAGGATCTTATCCGGCTAATGTATAAACACCCCTAAGTACACATGTACAGTAAGTCGGAATAGAATCTTATCCGGCTAATGTATAAACAACCACTAAGTACACATGTACAGTAAGTCGGAAGAGGATCTTATCCGGCTAATGTATAAACACCCCTAAGTACACATGGACAGTAAGTCGGAATTAGAGGATCTTATCCGGCTAATGTATAAACACCCCTAAGCACACATGTACAGTAAGTCGGAATTAGAGGATCTTATCCGGCTAATGTATAAACACCCCTAAGTACACATGTACAGTAAGTCGGAATTAGAGGATCTTATCCGGCTAATGTATAAACACCCCTAAGTACACATGTACAGTAAGTCGGAAGAGGATCTTATCCGGCTAATGTATAAACACCCACTAAGTACACATGTACAGTAAGTCGGAATTAGAGGATCTTACCCGGTTAATGTATAAACACCCCTAAGTACACATGTACAGTAAGTCGGAATTAGAGGATCTTATCCGGTTAATGTATAAACACCCCTAAGTACACATGTACAGTAAGTCGGAATTAGAGGATCTTATCCGGCTAATGTATATACACCCACTAAATACACATGCACAGAAAGTCGGACGAGGATCTTATCCGGCTAATGTATAAACACCCACTAAGTACACATGTACAGTAAGTCGGAAGAGGATCTTATCCGGTTAATGTATAAACACCCCTAAGTACACACGTACAGTAAGTCGGAAGAGGATCTTATCCGGCTAATGTATATACACCCACTAAATACACATGCACAGAAAGTCGGACGAGGATCTTATCCGGCTAATGTATATACACCCCTAAGTACACATGTACAGTAAGTCGGAATTAGAGGATCTTATCCGGTTAATGTATAAACACCCCTAAGTACACATGTACAGTAAGTCGGAAGAGGATCTTATCCGGCTAATGTATAAACACCCCTAAGTACACATGTACAGTAAGTCGGAATTAGAAGATCTTATCCGGTTAATGTATATACACCCCTAAGTACACATATACAGTAAGTCGGAATTAGAGGATCTTATCCGGTTAATGTATAAACACCCACTAAGTACACATGTACAGTAAGTCGGAAGAGGATCTTATCCGGCTAATGTATAAACACCCCTAAGTACACATGTACAGTAAGTCGGAATTAGAGGATCTTATCCGGCTAATGTATATACACCCCTAAGTACACATGTACAGTAAGTCGGAAGAGGATCTTATCCGGCTAATGTATAAACACCCACTAAATACACATATACAGTAAGTCGGAAGAGGATCTTATCCGGCTAATGTATAAACACCCACTAAATACACATATACAGTAAGTCGGAATTAGAGGATCTTATCCGGTTAATGTATAAACACCCCTAAGTACACATGTACAGTAAGTCGGAATTAGAGGATCTTATCCGGCTAATGTATAAACACCCACTAAATACACATATACAGTAAGTCGGAATTAGAGGATCTTATCCGGCTAATGTATAAACACCCACTAAGTACACATGTACAGTAAGTCGGAATAGGATCTTATCCGGCTAATGTATAAACACCCCTAAGTACACATGTACAGTAAGTCGGAATTAGAGAATCTTATCCGGCTAATGTATAAACACCCCTAAGTACACATGTACAGTAAGTCGGAATTAGAGAATCTTATCCGGCTAATGTATAAACATTGCGAGTAAAGGCCGAAAAGTTTGTGTTCATATGCTTAATATGGCACAGGTTAGCGACTTGCAACTGAGGAAGATCCTATTGGTTGTAACTTTCTTTTGACTTTTCAAAACTTTACCTCTTTGGTCTTGTAAAATTTTAAAGTATTACCTTTTTCCTTAAATTACAAATTCTTAGGCATCTTTGATTTTAATTACCCTCTTTCGATCTGTACGTTCTTAATTACTTTTCAAAATATTTCCAGCCGCTCCGTGACTTTGCTCTCCGACTCAAAATTTATGCCAAGAACACGAGGAACACAGTATCTGCATGTGATTGGGACCCTGACCCTAATATATCCCCTTTCTTTCATATACTTTGCAGACACTCTCCTCTTGTTCTTGACATCCATTACATTTTTGCTCCGCCAATATTATGTGGGTAAAATGACGAATATGTTTGAGGCGTTTTTCTTTCTTACTAAAACCTATGTTGACTAACAAATAGGCCATTTATGGTCTACCTGCCAGTGCTTCACTTTGACTTGTTTTCTGTCATTCTGGTGTGCTAGGTTTGGTGTTGCTTACCCTGGAACTCGTGTTACCTGGTCTGACACCCACTTACCTGATTGGTTACACATAAAAACAAGTACACATGTACAGTAAGTCGGAATTAGAGGATCTTATCCGGCTAATGTAAAAACACCCCTAAGTACACATGTACAGTAAGTCGGAAGAGAATCTTATCCGGCTAATGTATAAACACCCACTAAATACACATGTACAGTAAGTCGGAAGAGGATCTTATCCGGCTAATGTATAAACACCCCTAAGTACACATGTACAGTAAGTCGGAATTAGAGGATCTTATCCGGCTAATGTATAAACACCCCTAAGTACACATGTACAGTAAGTCGGAAGAGAATCTTATCCGGTTAATGTATAAACACCCCTAAGTACACATGTACAGTAAGTCGGAAGAGGATCTTATCCGGCTAATGTATAAACACCCACTAAGTACACATGTACAGTAAGTCGGAAGAGAATCTTATCCGGCTAATGTATAAACACCCACTAAGTACACATGTACAGTAAGTCGGTAGAGGATCTTATCCGGCTAATGTATATACACCCACTAAGTACACATGTACAGTAAGTCGGAAGAGGATCTTATCCGGCTAATGTATAAACACCCACTAAGTACACATGTACAGTAAGTCGGACGAGGATCTTATCCGGCTAATGTATATACACCCACTAAGTACACATGTACAGTAAGTCGGACGAGGATCTTATCCGGTTAATGTATAAACACCCACTAAGTACACATGTACAGTAAGTCGGAATAGGATCTTATCCGGCTAATGTATATACACCCACTAAGTACACATGTACAGTAAGTCGGAAGAGAATCTTATCCGGTTAATGTATAAACACCCACTAAGTACACATGTACAGTAAGTCGGAAGAGGATCTTATCCGGCTAATGTATATACACCCACTAAGTACACATGTACAGTAAGTCGGACGAGGATCTTATCCGGCTAATGTATATACACCCACTAAGTACACATGTACAGTAAGTCGGAAGAGAATCTTATCCGGTTAATGTATAAACACCCCTAAGTACACATGTACAGTAAGTCGGAATTAGAGGATCTTATCCGGCTAATGTATAAACACCCCTAAGTACACATGTACAGTAAGTCGGAAGAGGATCTTATCCGGTTAATGTATAAACACCCCTAAGTACACATGTACAGTAAGTTGGAAGAGAATCTTATCCGGTTAATGTATAAACACCCCTAAGTACACATGTACAGTAAGTCGGAAGAGGATCTTATCCGGCTAATGTATAAACACCCACTAAGTACACATGTACAGTAAGTCGGAATTAGAGGATCTTATCCGGTTAATGTATAAACACCCCTAAGTACACATGTGCAGTAAGTCGGAAGAGAATCTTATCCGGTTAATGTATAAACACCCCTAAGTACACATGTACAGTAAGTCGGAAGAGAATCTTATCCGGCTAATGTATAAACACCCACTAAGTACACATGTACAGTAAGTCGGAAGAGGATCTTATCCGGTTAATGTATAAACACCCCTAAGTACACATGTACAGTAAGTCGGAAGAGGATCTTATCCGGCTAATGTATAAACACCCCTAAGTACACATGTACAGTAAGTCGGAAGAGAATCTTATCCGGTTAATGTATAAACACCCCTAAGTACACATGTACAGTAAGTCGGAAGAGGATCTTATCCGGCTAATGTATAAACACCCCTAAGTACACATGTACAGTAAGTCGGAAGAGGATCTTATCCGGCTAATGTATAAACACCCCTAAGTACACATGTACAGTAAGTCGGAAGAGAATCTTATCCGGTTAATGTATAAACACCCCTAAGTACACATGTACAGTAAGTCGGAAGAGGATCTTATCCGGCTAATGTATAAACACCCCTAAGTACACATGTACAGTAAGTCGGAAGAGGATCTTATCCGGTTAATGTATAAACACCCACTAAGTACACATGTACAGTAAGTCGGAAGAGGATCTTATCCGGCTAATGTATAAACACCCCTAAGTACACATGTACAGTAAGTCGGAAGAGGATCTTATCCGGCTAATGTATAAACACCCCTAAGTACACATGTACAGTAAGTCGGAAGAGGATCTTATCCGGCTAATGTATAAACACCCACTAAATACACATGTACAGTAAGTCGGAAGAGGATCTTATCCGGCTAATGTATAAACACCCCTAAGTACACATGTACAGTAAGTCGGAAGAGGATCTTATCCGGCTAATGTATAAACACCCCTAAGTACACATGTACAGTAAGTCGGAAGAGGATCTTATCCGGTTAATGTATAAACACCCCTAAGTACACATGTACAGTAAGTCGGAAGAGGATCTAATCCGGCTAATGTATAAACACCCACTAAGTACACATGTACAGTAAGTCGGAAGAGGATCTTATCCGGATAATGTATAAACACCCACTAAGTACACATGTACAGTAAGTCGGAAGAGGATCTTATCCGGCTAATGTATAAACACCCCTAAGTACACATGTACAGTAAGTCGGAAGAGAATCTTATCCGGCTAATGTATAAACACCCCTAAGTACACATGTACAGTAAGTCGGAAGAGGATCTTATCCGGCTAATGTATAAACACCCCTAAGTACACATGTACAGTAAGTCGGAAGAGGATCTTATCCGGCTAATGTATAAACACCCCTAAATACACATGTACAGTAAGTCGGAAGAGGATCTTATCCGGCTAATGTATAAACACCCACTGCAGTAAGTCGGAATTAGAGGATCTTATCCGGTTAATGTATATACACCCACTAAATACACATGCACAGAAAGTCGGACGAGGATCTTATCCGGCTAATGTATAAACACCCACTAAATACACATATACAGTAAGTCGGACGAGGAATAACCCAATCTTCTGATAGTCGAATGAGCGATCAACGATGTGCTGAAAGATTTTCGCCTAAGCGGAGAGATCATAATTTGATTGAAGCCGACTAAGAGTATCACTGAACGATTATGCGCTGGCTCTTGATCTCGCCACCTGAATATTGTTACATGTTAACTAGACGTTGGTCGGTATCTACAAACAAGAAAACCATAGTCAGAAATTGTAACGCAATCAAGACCATATATTATATACCCATGACTGTATTTATAGAATATAAAATATATTGGTTTCGCGAATGACCAACTCATAATTCCGTTAAAACAACTAATCCTTCAAATTATTACAACAACTATATACGGCTTATCACTGAAGGTTTCTCATGCATCTCACCAGAATTCCCAACTACACCTTTTACCGGACTCGGCCTCCGGATCTCAGTTCGACTTTTAATCCGTCCCAAAAATTCCCATTTCTATAAATAAAACGCCCATATATGGCCCATGTATACCAAGAATCGGCGAAAGGATATACACACAGAGCGCGCAATAAACGTGTAGGTTTGACGCCGTAAAATCATTCGAATGTTCCCGCCATGTGCATAGCCATAAACACCCCTAAGTACACATGTGCAGTAAGTCGGAATTAGAGGATCTTATCCGGTTAATGTATATACACCCCTAAGTACACATGTACAGTAAGTCGGAATTAGAGGATCTTATCCGGCTAATGTATAAACACCCCTAAGTACACATGTACAGTAAGTCGGACGAGGATCTTATCCGGTTAATGTATAAACACCCACTAAGTACACATGTACAGTAAGTCGGAAGAGGATCTTATCCGGTTAATGTATAAACACCCCTAAGTACACATGTACAGTAAGTCGGACGAGGATCTTATCCGGTTAATGTATAAACACCCCTAAGTACACATGTACAGTAAGTCGGAAGAGGATCTTATCCGGTTAATGTATAAACACCCCTAAGTACACATGTACAGTAAGTCGGACGAGGATCTTATCCGGTTAATGTATAAACACCCCTAAGTACACATGTACAGTAAGTCGGACGAGGATCTTATCCGGCTAATGTATAAACACCCACTAAATACACATGTACAGTAAGTCGGAAGAGGATCTTATCCGGTTAATGTATAAACACCCACTAAGTACAAATGTACAGTAAGTCGGAAGAGGATCTTATCCGGCTAATGTATAAACACCCCTAAGTACACATGTACAGTAAGTCGGACGAGGATCTTATCCGGTTAATGTATAAACACCCACTAAGTACACATGTACAGTAAGTCGGAAGAGGATCTTATCCGGTTAATGTATAAACACCCCTAAGTACACATGTACAGTAAGTCGGACGAGGATCTTATCCGGTTAATGTATAAACACCCCTAAGTACACATGTACAGTAAGTCGGAAGAGGATCTTATCCGGTTAATGTATAAACACCCCTAAGTACACATGTACAGTAAGTCGGACGAGGATCTTATCCGGTTAATGTATAAACACCCCTAAGTACACATGTACAGTAAGTCGGACGAGGATCTTATCCGGCTAATGTATAAACACCCACTAAATACACATGTACAGTAAGTCGGAAGAGGATCTTATCCGGTTAATGTATAAACACCCACTAAGTACACATGTACAGTAAGTCGGAAGAGGATCTTATCCGGCTAATGTATAAACACCCCTAAGTACACATGTACAGTAAGTCGGAAGAGGATCTTATCCGGTTAATGTATAAACACCCACTAAGTACACATGTACAGTAAGTCGGACGAGGATCTTATCCGGCTAATGTATAAACACCCCTAAGTACACATGTACAGTAAGTCGGAAGAGGATCTTATCCGGTTAATGTATAAACACCCACTAAGTACACATGTACAGTAAGTCGGAAGAGGATCTTATCCGGTTAATGTATAAACACCCACTAAGTACACATGTACAGTAAGTCGGAAGAGGATCTTATCCGGCTAATGTATAAACACCCCTAAGTACACATGTACAGTAAGTCGGAAGAGGATCTTATCCGGTTAATGTATAAACACCCCTAAGTACACATGTACAGTAAGTCGGAATTAGAGGATCTTATCCGGCTAATGTATAAACACCCCTAAGTACACATGTACAGTAAGTCGGAAGAGGATCTTATCCGGTTAATGTATAAACACCCCTAAGTACACATGTACAGTAAGTCGGAAGAGGATCTTATCCGGCTAATGTATAAACACCCCTAAGTACACATGTACAGTAAGTCGGAAGAGGATCTTGTCCGGCTAATGTATAAACACCCACTAAATACACATGTACAGTAAGTCGGAATTAGAGGATCTTATCCGGTTAATGTATAAACACCCCTAAGTACACATGTACAGTAAGTCGGAAGAGGATCTTATCCGGCTAATGTATAAACACCCACTAAATACACATGTACAGTAAGTCGGAATTAGAGGATCTTATCCGGTTAATGTATAAACACCCCTAAGTACACATGTACAGTAAGTCGGACGAGGATCTTATCCGGTTAATGTATAAACACCCACTAAGTACACATGTACAGTGAGTCTGAAGAGGATCTTATCCGGTTAATGTATAAACACCCCTAAGTACACATGTACAGTAAGTCGGACGAGGATCTTATCCGGTTAATGTATAAACACCCCTAAGTACACATGTACAGTAAGTCGGAAGAGGATCTTATCCGGTTAATGTATAAACACCCCTAAGTACACATGTACAGTAAGTCGGACGAGGATCTTATCCGGTTAATGTATAAACACCCCTAAGTACACATGTACAGTAAGTCGGACGAGGATCTTATCCGGCTAATGTATAAACACCCACTAAATACACATGTACAGTAAGTCGGAAGAGGATCTTATCCGGTTAATGTATAAACACCCACTAAGTACACATGTACAGTAAGTCGGAAGAGGATCTTATCCGGCTAATGTATAAACACCCCTAAGTACACATGTACAGTAAGTCGGACGAGGATCTTATCCGGTTAATGTATAAACACCCCTAAGTACACATGTACAGTAAGTCGGAAGAGGATCTTATCCGGCTAATGTATAAACACCCCTAAGTACACATGTACAGTAAGTCGGACGAGGATCTTATCCGGTTAATGTATAAACACCCACTAAGTACACATGTACATGTACAGTAAGTCGGAAGAGGATCTTATCCGGTTAATGTATAAACACCCCTAAGTACACATGTACAGTAAGTCGGACGAGGATCTTATCCGGTTAATGTATAAACACCCCTAAGTACACATGTACAGTAAGTCGGAAGAGGATCTTATCCGGTTAATGTATAAACACCCCTAAGTACACATGTACAGTAAGTCGGACGAGGATCTTATCCGGTTAATGTATAAACACCCCTAAGTACACATGTACAGTAAGTCGGACGAGGATCTTATCCGGCTAATGTATAAACACCCACTAAATACACATGTACAGTAAGTCGGAAGAGGATCTTATCCGGTTAATGTATAAACACCCACTAAGTACACATGTACAGTAAGTCGGAAGAGGATCTTATCCGGCTAATGTATAAACACCCCTAAGTACACATGTACAGTAAGTCGGACGAGGATCTTATCCGGTTAATGTATAAACACCCCTAAGTACACATGTACAGTAAGTCGGAAGAGGATCTTATCCGGCTAATGTATAAACACCCCTAAGTACACATGTACAGTAAGTCGGACGAGGATCTTATCCGGTTAATGTATAAATACCCACTAAGTACACATGTACAGTAAGTCGGAAGAGGATCTTATCCGGTTAATGTATAAACACCCCTAAGTACACATGTACAGTAAGTCGGACGAGGATCTTATCCGGTTAATGTATAAACACCCCTAAGTACACATGTACAGTAAGTCGGAAGAGGATCTTATCCGGTTAATGTATAAACACCCCTAAGTACACATGTACAGTAAGTCGGACGAGGATCTTATCCGGTTAATGTATAAACACCCCTAAGTACACATGTACAGTAAGTCGGACGAGGATCTTATCCGGCTAATGTATAAACACCCACTAAATACACATGTACAGTAAGTCGGAAGAGGATCTTATCCGGTTAATGTATAAACACCCACTAAGTACACATGTACAGTAAGTCGGAAGAGGATCTTATCCGGCTAATGTATAAACACCCCTAAGTACACATGTACAGTAAGTCGGAAGAGGATCTTATCCGGTTAATGTATAAACACCCACTAAGTACACATGTACAGTAAGTCGGACGAGGATCTTATCCGGCTAATGTATAAACACCCCTAAGTACACATGTACAGTAAGTCGGAAGAGGATCTTATCCGGTTAATGTATAAACACCCACTAAGTACACATGTACAGTAAGTCGGAAGAGGATCTTATCCGGTTAATGTATAAACACCCACTAAGTACACATGTACAGTAAGTCGGAAGAGGATCTTATCCGGCTAATGTATAAACACCCCTAAGTACACATGTACAGTAAGTCGGAAGAGGATCTTATCCGGTTAATGTATAAACACCCCTAAGTACACATGTACAGTAAGTCGGAATTAGAGGATCTTATCCGGCTAATGTATAAACACCCCTAAGTACACATGTACAGTAAGTCGGAAGAGGATCTTATCCGGTTAATGTACAAACACCCCTAAGTACACATGTACAGTAAGTCGGAAGAGGATCTTATCCGGCTAATGTATAAACACCCCTAAGTACACATGTACAGTAAGTCGGAAGAGGATCTTATCCGGCTAATGTATAAACACCCACTAAATACACATGTACAGTAAGTCGGAATTAGAGGATCTTATCCGGTTAATGTATAAACACCCCTAAGTACACATGTACAGTAAGTCGGAAGAGGATCTTATCCGGCTAATGTATAAACACCCACTAAATACACATGTACAGTAAGTCGGAATTAGAGGATCTTATCCGGTTAATGTATAAACACCCCTAAGTACACATGTACAGTAAGTCGGAAGAGGATCTTATCCGGTTAATGTATAAACACCCCTAAGTACACATGTACAGTAAGTCGGAAGAGGATCTTATCCGGTTAATGTATAAACACCCCTAAGTACACATGTACAGTAAGTCGGAAGAGGATCTTATCCGGTTAATGTATAAACACCCCTAAGTACACATGTACAGTAAGTCGGAAGAGGATCTTATCCGGCTAATGTATAAACACCCACTAAGTACACATGTACAGTAAGTCGGACGAGGATCTTATCCGGCTTATGTATAAACACCCACTAAGTACACATGTACAGTAAGTCGGAAGAGGATCTTATCCGGTTAATGTATAAACACCCCTAAGTACACATGTACAGTAAGTCGGAAGAGGATCTTATCCGGTTAATGTATAAACACCCACTAAGTACACATGTACAGTAAGTCGGAAGAGGATCTTATCCGGCTAATGTATAAACACCCCTAAGTACACATGTACAGTAAGTCGGAAGAGGATCTTATCCGGCTAATGTATAAACACCCCTAAGTACACATGTACAGTAAGTCGGAAGAGGATCTTATCCGGCTAATGTATAAACACCCCTAAGTACACATGTACAGTAAGTCGGAAGAGGATCTTATCCGGTTAATGTATAAACACCCACTAATACACATGTACAGTAAGTCGGAAGAGGATCTTATCCGGCTAATGTATAAACACCCCTAAGTACACATGTACAGTAATTCGGAATTAGAGGATCTTATCCGGCTAATGTATAAACACCCCTAAGTACACATGTGCAGTAAGTCGGAATTAGAGGATCTTATCCGGTTAATGTATATACACCCACTAAATACACATGCACAGAAAGTCGGACGAGGATCTTATCCGGCTAATGTATAAACACCCACTAAATACACATATACAGTAAGTCGGACGAGGAATAACCCAATCTTCTGATAGTCGAATGAGCGATCAACGATGTGCTGAAAGATTTTCGCCTAAGCGGAGAGATCATAATTTGATTGAAGCCGACTAAGAGTATCACTGAACGATTATGCGCTGGCTCTTGATCTCGCCACCTGAATATTGTTACATGTTAACTAGACGTTGGTCGGTATCTACAAACAAGAAAACCATAGTCAGAAATTGTAACGCAATCAAGACCATATATTATATACCCATGACTGTATTTATAGAATATAAAATATATTGGTTTCGCGAATGACCAACTCATAATTCCGTTAAAACAACTAATCCTTCAAATTATTACAACAACTATATATACGGCTTATCACTGAAGGTTTCTCATGCATCTCACCAGAATTCCCAACTACACCTTTTACCGGACTCGGCCTCCGGATCTCAGTTCGACTTTTAATCCGTCCCAAAAATTCCCATTTCTATAAATAAAACGCCCATATATGGCCCATGTATACCAAGAATCGGCGAAAGGATATACACACAGAGCGCGCAATAAACGTGTAGGTTTGACGCCGTAAAATCATTCGAATGTTCCCGCCATGTGCATTGCCATAGCAATACGCTAGTAACGCACGTTACAAGTTACACGTAAGTGATGTTGAACACAGGGGGGGGGGGGGTGAAAAAAACTTTTCCGGCACATATGCCGGGGTGGGTGGGTGGTCAAAGCCCCCAACAAGCAATTTTTTCCGCAACTAAAAAAACAATTTCCTGCTTGTTTTTTAGTGTTTTGGCAATGAGTTGGGCTTCAAAACCACTTTGAATGAGAGAAATAATGTAATTATAACTGGTAAACTGACTGCAGGCAGTTATCGTGTTGTATTTTGTAGCAAAGTTTGAAATCCAAGATGGCCGCTGGCAGCCATGTTTTTTTGGCCGAATGACCTCAAAATGACTCATTACTATTTACATGTCCATGTTAACATCCATGATAAATAGTATGCACAGAAATTCATATACAGCTGTTTACAGTGAATTCCCCCCCGAAAATCTCTGTTTTAGTGCTAAAAGTGGGGGTGGGTGTCAAAAAATGGTCGGAAAAAACTGCCGAAAACGGAAAAAAATTTGTCGGTGGGGGTGGGTGGGTACAAAAAAATTATCGAAAGGGAAAAAATGCCATACGTGCCTGAAATTGTTTTCCGACCCCCCCCCCTGTTGAACCTGGCTATTCACTTTCAAATAATGTGATTTCGAATATCGATTTGATTGTTATGTCAATATTACTGTTATAGAGGAATTACCAATATAAGTCCAAGTAGTTCCACATGATACCAAAGTTTAATAAAAACTTGACATTAAACATGGGAAAAGGTCAAAGCATTGAAAATATATTCTGAGAGTAATATTTAAACTAAACTAGTTTAACTTACTACACAATTAGTGATGTTTGTTGACAAATCACTGTAACTGCAAATTTTTGTTATTGGAGAACTATCAATAATGAATATAAGAACACAGTTGATCTATTTCTCCATTCTCTTCTTAGTGGTGACGTTTTTACAGACTTGTATATATTAGCTGAAACAGGCCCATAGTGAGCTTATTAAAAAAAAAAAAATTCATTAATTGTTTTTATATCAAAATTTTGAAAGACTAGCACCGTTTTAACTTCCGCCAAGGTACCCCGAGTCACAACACCAAATTTGGTTGATATCGGACCAGCAGCCTGGGAGAATAATGCGGACAGACAGACAGACAGACGGACAGATCCTTGGTTTAAACAGTATTTATTCCATGAACAATACAACATAAATTACAACATATCAGAATATAACATCATGGACCGGATTCGACATCAAGCGTGTTTGCTTATATGTGAGTCATTTCCGGGAATCATTTTTTATCCATCCCACCCAGCGAGAGAGCGACTGTCTGATTTATATAATACTAGCAGGTTAGCCCGCCACTGGCGGCAATCGTCAGAAACATGACAATTTTTTATTTTTTAAATTAATTTTTGTAAGTAATTGTTTTAATTAATTTTTTAATTAAATTTTTTGTTTTTCAATGAGTTGAATTGATAATGTTCAAGGTCAGGTCGGGGTCATAATTTAACCCGTCCATGACACTTCCCGTAGGTACCAAGTTTGAGCTCAATCGGTTCGAGTCTATAATGGACACACACACATATATATCATTTGTGGGTACCCGTTTCAATGTGAAGATCACATCGGGCAGAAAAACTGAGCCGATGAAAATGTCCCCCGTTCCTAGGAAGCCCTAAGTACGTAAGAATCACACAGAAGCGAGTTCCATTTCGAGCGATAGATAACGTAAACAAAAGCCGCCCCCCGTTCCTAGGAAGCTCTAAGTACGTAAGAATCACCGTATGCGAAAACCGAAGGGAAGAAAGAGCGTTAACCGGTTAACGAATCCAAATATGGAATATATAAGCAAAGACACTGCGGATAGGAACGCTCTTTAACTATGAACGCGATTAACCCCGCAGTGCCGTTTTTTGTGATTGAGAGTGGAGAACGGGTGCTTTGAGCTTTTCCAAAACGCCACGACGACCATTCCCCTGTGTTTTTACCCTTAGATGGTAAGTTTGAGCCCGATCGGTCTAGCCGTTTTCGAGTCTACAAAGGACAAATATACGGAAGTCTCAAAATATATAGGAGACTAGCCGATGAGCCCGACGTTGTCCGGGCTATTCAAAAACCAAATTTCAAGTCGATAGCTCCACCCGTTTCCGAGATCTGGTCTGCGCATGCGCGAAGCTGGCGTCGCACGGGCTCGGCGACCCGATAAAATTCGTATCCGGGGCAAGATACATTCACATAGCAAATTTCAAGTCGATAGCTCCACCCGTTTCCGAGATCTCGTCTGCCGGGATTTCTGAGAAGCATTATGCCTATATCCACACTAACTATACCCCCTAAGCCCTGACCTAAGTGTCATACATACTATAACAATGATGCTGAACACTTTGAGGCAATTATATTGCAGAAATGTTGTAAGAGTACTATGGCATCCAATAAATCTCCCCGCATAGGAAACCACTCAAAATCCCGTATATCTCTCTGCAGATACTAATAACGTTGAATGGTAAACAAACGCTCTTTATAGCGATGCGTCAAAACAAACGCTCATTAAATTATCACTTGATTAACCACCGCAGTGCCGTTTTTTGTGACTGAGATTGGAGAACGGGTGCTATGAGCTTCTCCAAAACGCGACCACGGCGTTGTCGGTAGGATTTTACACTTACATACAAAATTTGAGCTCAATCTGTACACGCGTTTTAGATTCTATGAAGTACCCACATATACACACACACACACACACATATATATGTATATATATATATAGCTATATATATATATATATAGCTATATATATATATATATATATATATATCTATTATATATTTTGGAAGATATGTGTGTGTGTGTGTCTGTCTGTGTGTTCGCGATGAACTCGAAAACGGCCCACCCGATTTCGATGAAACTTGGTATGTGGGGGTATTTTCGGCAGGGGACGAACATAGGCATATTAATTTGTCCGTGCGACGTCACCTTGATCTTGAAATCGGGTCATTTCAAGGTCAAACGCCCGAATATCACTGGATTTCGATGAAACTTGGTATGTGTGGGTATCTTCGGCCGGGGAGTGGCATAAACCTATTAATTTGTCCGTGTGACGTGACCTTTACCTTGAAATCGGGTCATTTCAAGGTCAAATGCCCCAATATTACGGGATATCAATGAAACTTGGTATGCGGGGGTACATTCGTATGGGGAGTCTCATAAGCATATGCATTTGCCCGTGCGACGTAACATTGACCTTGATATCGGGTCAATTCAAGGTCAAATCGCCAATTTTGATGGGATTTCGACGAAATTTGATACATGGGGGTACTTTTGTCAACTGAGTGTTTTGGACGGGTAAAATCGTGACCCTGATCTGATCTTGACCTTAATTCAAGGTCAAATCGGGTAAAACCGGATGGATTTCGACGGGCACGTTTGTCTGGTACTTTTGTCCGGGCAGTTTTTTGGACTGGTCAAATCGTGACCCCACTTGACCTTCAAAATGGACAATTCAAGGTCAAAGCCCGGACAAAGTCGGGTCACCTTCTAGTATATATATATATATATATATATATATATATATATATATATATATATACGGAAGTCTCAAATTATATAGTAGACTAGCCGATGAGCCCGACGTTGTCCGGGCTATTCAAAAACTAAATTTCAAGTCGATAGCTCCACCCGTTTCCGAGATCTGGTCTGCGCATGCGCGAAGCTGGCGTCGCACGGGCTCGGCGACCCGATAAAATTCGTATCCGGGGCAAGATACATTCACATAGCAAATTTCAAGTCGATAGCTCCACACGTTTCCGAGATCTCGTCTGCGCATGCGCTGCACAGGCATCGCACGGGCTCGCCAATACGACAACGACGACCGCCTGGTCAAACTACACACACATACCAAGTGTCGTCCCGATCGGTCGAGAATCGTAGATTTGTATAAATGACATACATACATACAGACATACATACAGACAGAGGTCTTCAAAATATATAGGAGATTGTGTCGTACGATATACTATCCTTAATCCAGGTATTACTGTCGTTCCATGTAGCCGATTATTACTCTCGCGAGGTGGGATGGGTATATATACGTCAGGTAATGGCATTGTGTAATTGTGTAAAGGCATGACGAATAATTAATGTTTATAGATAATGATGGTGTATCTCTTCCCTATGTTTCTGTATAGATTCAGATATGTACATGTAGAATAAACTTCGTGTCGCAAAAGCGTCCAACATATTTCTTTTCACTTCTTTTCATTAACGTGTTATTATATATAGGACAGATCCTTCTCTTTTATATATATATAGATTTGCACATTTACCTACCGCGAGTACCTTGGGACTCTTTAATATTGACCGAAAGTAAGAACATATTCGACCTCGACGCTGAATTTTAGTTGGAATATCGAACTATTAGAACAAATTCAACCAAACTTTGACTTGATATTTCTAACTAATGTTGTATCAGGTGTGATTTCCAACTTTTAAACATTTGTGGCCAAAGTTGGGGATTAGACACCCCAACCCAACCCCGTCATGTTGCCGGTTTACATGTAATTAGGATCTGCTTCCACGTTTGACCAATCTGAGGTACTTAATTATATGCCTTATATTTCAACGAAATATAATATCGGTTCCATAGATTGATACATTCGATCATATTATCAAACCGGCAACTAAACACGAGCCGTGAATGTTCGTCCAGGCGCACTTAGGATGTCGTCTGCGTTCAACAGTTACGCAATTGCCAACAAAGGGGGGTAATCGATCCAGTCTGCTGGTGACATACGACTTCTCTGGGGATTCGGACCGAAATCATTTCTCAAGACGAATGGAGATTATTATTATGGTAAATCTATACCCTTGCATTGTGTAGAAATAAGACCAATTTGTATATCATCAACAAGAACGCAACCCTGCATGGTCAAGGGGTCATGCTAAATTGCTATATTGTTGGTGGGTCCTGTTGAATTGATATGATGCTGACGGGGCAAAGTGATGTTTCTATTAAAGGTTGATGTTCTAAAATTATTATTTTTGTGGTCTTTGGCTAATTCGAGCGATTCGAGAAAAATCCAATGTGTTTATGAAAGAAACATTCAAGAGCAAATATATCTATATTTGAGAATGTCTATCTGTCTGTGTTGTATAGAAATTAACGGGGACGTCTAAATGGGTAACTTTTTACGACGAAGATAATGTAGATCATGCCATACATATATACTATAGCTACTATAGCTACTATAGCTAATATAGCTAATATAGCTACGCCCGTACAGAGATCATATTCCACTATAGCTACGCCCGTACAGAGATCATATTCCACTATAGCTACGCCCTTGTAGAGATCATATTCCACTATAGCTACGCCCATACAGAGATCATATTCCACTATAGCTACACCCGTACATAGATCATATTCCACTATAGTTACGCCCGTACAGAGATCATATTCCACTATAGTTACGCCCGTACAGAGATCATATTCCACTATAGCTACGCCCGTACAGAGATCATATTCCACTATAGCTACGCCCGTACATAGATCATATTCCACTATAGTTACGCCCGTACAGAGATAATATTCCACTATAGCTACGCCCGTAGAGAGATCATATTCCACTATAGCTACACCCGTACAGAGATCATATTCCACTATAGTTACGCCCGTACAGAGATCATATTCCACTATAGCTACGCCCGTACAGAGATAATATTCCACTATAGCTACGCCCGTACATAGATCATATTCCACTATAGTTACGCCCGTACAGAGATAACATTCCACTATAGCTACGCCCGTAGAGAGATCATATTCCACTATAGTTACGCCCGTACAGAGATCATATTCCACTATAGCTACGCCCGTACAGAGATCATATTCCACTATAGCTACGCCCGTACAGAGATCATATTCCACTATAGTTACGCCCGTACAGAGATCATATTCCACTATAGTTACGCCCGTACAGAGATCATATTCCACTATAGCTACGCCCGTACAGAGATCATATTCCACTATAGCTACGCCCGTAGAGAGATCATATTCCACTATAGTTACGCCCGTACAGAGATCATATTCCACTATAGCTACGCCCGTACAGAGATCATATTCCACTATAGCTACGCCCGTACAGAGATCATATTCCACTATAGTTACGCCCGTACAGAGATCATATTCCACTATAGTTACGCCCGTACAGAGATCATATTCCACTATAGCTACGCCCGTAAAGAGATCATATTCCACTATAGCTACGCCCGTACAGAGATCATATTCCACTATAGTTACGCCCGTACAGAGATCATATTCCACTATAGCTACGCCCGTACATATATCATATTCCACTATAGCTACGCCCGTACAGAGATCATATTCCACTATAGTTACGCCCGTACAGAGATCATATTCCACTATAGTTACGCCCGTACATAGATCATATTCCACTATAGCTACGCCCGTACAGAGATCATATTCCACTATAGCTACGCCCGTACAGAGAACATATGCCACCAGTACACAACCTGTGTATGTTTTGATGTTGTGACCGGGAAGTGAATACAATTGACAAAAACAGTGCAGGTAATATTCCCTGCCCCCCCCCCAGCGAATAATGCTTCTCTACTTGGTGCACATTGAACCATATTGTTTATGGTCTTCTCTACTTGGTGCACATTGGTGTTATTGGTTATTGGTTATTGGTTGTGGTCGATTTTCAACAATAAGCGCATACCCCTTATTTTCACGGTGCCTCTGTGAATTCTGAATACCAGTTAATAGATGTGGTGAATACTAAATACCAGTTAACAGAGAGGGGGGGGGGGGTCAATATTGAATTCCAATTAACAGATGTGGTGAATACTAAATACCAGTTAAACAGAAGGGGCCGGTGAATACTGAATGCCAGTTAACAGAGGGGTGTATACTGAATACCAGTTAACAGACTGGATGAATGGCAAATGCCAGATAACAGAGGGCCAATGAATACCGAATGCAAGTTAACAGAGTGGATGAATATTGAATGCCAGTTAACAGACGGGGTGTATACTCAATACCGGTTAACATAGGGGCGACTCAGAGCTACCAGTTAACATATGGGGTCGGTGAACACTGAATGACAGTTAACAGATGGAGTGCATACTGAATGCCAGTTAACGGAAGGGTGAATACTGAATGCCAGTTAACAGAGGGAGATGAATACTGAATACCAGTTAACAGAGGGGGTGTATACTGAATGCCAGTTAACAGAGGGGGTGAATACTGAATACCAGTTAACAGAGGGGTGTATACTTAATACCAGTTAACATAGGGGGTGAACACTCAATGCAAGTTAACAGAGGGGGTGTATACTGAATACCAGTTAACATAGGTGGTGAATACTGAATACCAGTTAACAGAGGGGGTGTATACTGAATACCAGTTAACAGAGGGGTGAATACTGAATGCCAGTTAACAGAGGGGGTGTATACTTAATACCAGTTAACAGAGGGGTGAATACTGAATACCAGTTAACAGAGGGGGTGAATACTGAATACCAGTTAACAGATGGGGTCGGTGAATAATTAATACCAGTTAACAGAGGGGTGACCCCTGAATACCAGTTAACAGAAGGGGCCAGTAAATACTGAATGCCGGTTAACAGAGGGGCTAAATACTAGATACTAGTTAAAAGAGGGGGCCGGTGAATACTGAATTCCAGTTAACAGAGGGAGTGACTACTGTATGTCAGTTAACATATGGGGCCGGTAAATACTGAATGCCAGTTAGCAGAGGGGTGCAGACTGAATGCCAGTTAACGGAGGGGCACACTCAATGCCAGTTAACAGAGGGTGCAGACTGAATGCCAGTTAACAGTGAGGTGCAGACTGAATGCCAGTTAACGGAGGGGTGCACATTGAATGACAGTTAACAGAGAGCACACACTGACTGACAGTTAACGGAGGGGTGCACACTGAATGCCGGTTAACAGAGGGGTGCACACTGAACGACAGTTAACAGAGGGGTGAATACTGAATGCAAGTTAGCAGAGGGGTGCACACTGAATGCCATTTAACAGAGGGAGTGCATACTGAATGTCAGTTAGCAGAGGGGACAGGTGAGTAATGAATGCCAGTTAACAGATGGAGTGAATACTAAATACCAGTTAATAGAGGGGGTCGGTGAATACTGAATTCCAGTTAACAGATGGGGACGGTAAATACTGAATGCCAGTTAACAGAGGAGTGCACACTGAATGTAAGTTAGCGGAGGGGTGCACACTGAATGCCAGTTAACGGAGGGGTGAATAC
The DNA here is from genome assembly GCA_032622095.1 of Siphonodentalium dalli. NCBI lineage: Eukaryota > Metazoa > Mollusca > Scaphopoda > Gadilida > Siphonodentaliidae > Siphonodentalium > Siphonodentalium dalli. The sequence continues at coordinate 257,201,769 of CP136061.1, read as the reverse complement.
TGAATTCCAGTTAACAGATGGGTTCGGTGAATAATTAATACCAGTTAACAGAGGGGTGACCCCTGAATACCAGTTAACATAAGGGGCCAGTGAATACTGAATGCCGGTTAACAGAGGGGGTAAATACTAGATACTAGTTAAAAGAGGGGGCCGGTGAATACTGAATTCCAGTTAACAGAGGGGTGAATACTGAATTCCAGTTAACAGATAGGGTCGGTGAATAATTAATAACAGTTAACAGAGGGAGTGAATACTGAATGTCAGTTAACATATGGAGCTGTAAATACTGAATGCCAGTTAACAGATGGGGCCGGTAAATACTGAATGCAGTTAAAGGTGGATTATCTCTTTGTAAACATGTTTTATATAGTTACCGGGGTATACAAAAGTATATCTGAATCGAGACTCCTGTCCGGCAATGCTTCTATCGATTAATATTAATTTTATTTCGAATATTTTCTGGTCTAAAAAGTGTGGTTGTTTAGGTAACGAACAATATTGATTACTGTTGACAGAGACCAGAAATTTTATTGTGCAATTTTATCACAAATAAACGTTAATTATACTCATTATCGCTTATAAATATGGAATAAAACAATACAACCAACCAATCTGGGACATTTGACATTCGGTACGTAGCCATAGGAACAGCCTAATGCCCTCTATCGCTATATGGTATCACCCGAATGGTCTGTTCTAAAAATAGACAAATAAACGGGCCCGATAAAATATTCGAAATAAAATCAATACTAATTGATAGAAGCCTTTCCGGACAAGGGTCTTCAGTTCATATTTATTATTTTATACGCACGCAACTATTTAAAAATTTTTATTTAAAGAGATAATCCATCTTTAACAGAGGGAGTACATACTGAAAAAATGCAAATTAACAGAGGGGGCCGGTGAATACTGAATTCCAGTTAACAGAGGGAGTGCATACTGAATGCCAGTTAGCAGAGGGGTGCACACTGAATGTCAGTTAACATATGGGGCCGGTAAATACTGAATACCAGTTATCAGATGGGGACGGTAAATACTGAATGGCAGTTAACAGAGGGAGTTCATACTTAATGCCAGTTAACGGAGAGAGTGCATACTGAATGCATGAGGGGCCAGTAAATACTGAATGCCAGTTAGTTAACAGAGGGGTGAATACTGAATACCAGTTAACAGAGGGGGTGAATAATGAATGCCACTCAATGGAGGGGGGTATTGAATGACAGATGCGGCTGGTGAATACTGAATTCCAGTTAACAGAAAACTGCCTTGAAAAGTTGAAATCGCCTGAAACCTGCGTACCGCCTAGAAATGGCATGAGGCCTTTCGTACCACCTGGAAATGGACTAAAACCTGCGTACCAAATAAGGAGGTGACACCCAACGATTAGTCTTCACATCATGGAATTGAAACCCCGCTTATAAATACGTGTTCTGCAGACACATCATGCACACAGCCAAATTACTGGCCATCTCGACTGATCAAGCATTCAGTTATACGGAATACTCTCCAATCGACAGTTCCCCCAACACCCTGCTGTTGAATTGTATGATGTATTGTCGACGCAAGTCGCAGTACGATGTTCCAACTCCGCGGATAAGATTGATCGCCAGAATCCCAGCAAGCGTCTTGTCACGTGATCACTCACTCTATTCTGCCATGTATTCTGTGGATAGCAATATCTGCACTTCACCGATCGCCTAATGCATCTATTGTGTTCCATAGCCATGTTCTCTCAACCACAATAGCTTTCCTGTAATCACTTTTCATGAAAAAAAATACATATCGCCTTTTTTCAGGCAATATTGTTGGTCGCGTTAGTTCAATATGGATATCATGGCGACGGGCGTCTTGTCAGATTATTGCGCACGCCATTAGTGCAGCCGGGTTGTTTCGTTCTATGGTCGTTAACGTTCATGCATGCGGAGTTCTCGGACCGTTATGCAATTCACATATCTTGGCATATTCCATTACAGCATATGTTACTGTGCAAAACGCTTCGCTGAATTCTCAAATATAACTCGTCTTCCAGGCGCCTAGTTTATCCCAAGAGCGAAGATCTCTCCAAAGTACATTATACACTGACGCTTCGAATCTCGTATTCAAACCTTTTTGCACTTCTCGACTCTGCCTTCCTTTTACTACACATCCGTTGTCGTATTCTTCGTCCAAGCATCCAATGGCGAAGCTCTCTCTAAAGTACATTAGAGCACAATCCCATTGTTGCAATCGTTCCCTGATTTTTGGTAAAGCACACCGATTCCCAAGGCTGGCGAATGAATAGTTCAATGATTACCCCATTGTTAGGCACACTCAACTCACAACAGACAAATCGCACGGTCGCTTCGAAGTAGCTTCAATTACCAGAGGCCACAGGGGCACGAACAGCGCTCTGCTTCCCCCAAACACACTGCCAGTATACGCCGTTACTATTTATGCACCTCTAATATACTAAGCAGGCACATATATAGGGACGGCGTATAAGGGGAGTGCGGGTGGGGGATGCACGTCCTCTTGTATAATAACTGAAGCTACATTGAAACGACCGCGCGATTTGTTTGTTAAGAGTGGCGCGTCTCGAACAATGGGATATCACTGAAATATTAGTTTGCCAGCCTTCGGAATTGGGTGTAATTTACCAAAAATACAATATATATATATATATACATCAACAGGACGAACGGAGGGGTGGCAATAGTAACACATGCATTGGTTGAATTATTTATTAACTAGTAGAATAATTACATTTATTATAATTATTCCACAAAACTAATCCAGTTCCGAAAATATTCTCAGGACAGGACCACTAATCCAACGATGAAACTAAACGAATTAACATTTACATTTAGAACCACTAAATAGTGATATATCCAATAATCCAACAGAATCACCACTTCACTATATAGCGCTCCACATATCCGATATAACAAACAACAGAACTTGTATCTGGAGAATCTGGAGGAACCAATGGACTATTATGGTAGTAATTTCGAAACAGTTTCTTGAAAAGGCGACACGTTTGTCACATAATAATGATGTGCAGCATTACCTTTGGCAAAAAATAGTTGGTTGTTGGTCACAGGTCCAAATTCCATGTCATCATTCTGGCACACAGACTTCTTCGGAATTCATGATCCACTTATACAATGTATATAATAATAGTAAGACATAATCATGCGACTTCCACATTTGACTTTCCAAACACATCTGCGAGTGACTTGATTTGTGAAAACGCGTCACACGTTAATCCGTGTCGCTTCGGACATATTTATTCACATTCAACGGCGATCACTGCATGGGTAATCACGATGATTGGTGTGGCTAACGGGTCATTGTGTTCATCTCGGCCAGCGCACGGATTGTACGTCGTGTTCAACGCACGATCAATTGCGTATTTCGAGATAATCGCATTGTGTGCGGTCAATTGTGCTCTAAGTAGGTCAGAGCACGCGAATAGTTCTTTACCAGAATAAATCTCGTCTCCGACTCGATTTATTCTGGTAAAGAACTATTCTTGTGCTCTAACCAATACTTATACATTGACGTTTCTAATCTCGTTAGTCACGTTAGTTCAATATGCACAGAATGTCAACGGGTGTCTTGGCAGGTTATTGTGCACGCCATTACTATTAGTTCACCCGCTATTGTCAGCCGCGTTAGTTCAATATGGACATCATTTCACCCGAGTTGTTTCGTTCTATGGTCGTTAACGTTTGTGCATGCGGAGTTCTAGGACCGTGATTTAATCCTCATCGTTTGACATATTCCATTACAGCAGATGTCACTTCGTAAAACGCTTCGCTGAATTTTCAAATATAACTCGTCTACGAGACACATAGTTTATCCCAAGGGCGAAGATATCTCCAAAGTACATTATACGCTGACGCTTCGAATTCCGTACTTCGAATCTGCTCTGCCTTCCTTTTATTGCACATCCGTTGTATTCGTCGTCCAAGCATCCAAGGGAGAATATCTCTCAAAAGTACATGATACATTGACGCTTCTGATCTCGTTGGTCACGTTAGTTCAATATGGGCAGAATGTCGACTGGCGTCTTGGCGGTTATTGTGCATGTCATTAGTTCACCCGAGTTATTTCTTTCTATGGTCGTTAACGTTCGTGCATGCGAAGTTCCCGGACCGTGATTTAATCCCCATCTCTTGGCTCATTCCATTACAGCAGATGGCACTGCGTAAAACGATTCGCTGAATTCTCAAATATAACTCGTCATCCAGGCGCCAAAAGTTCATCCCAATGGCGAAGATCTATCCAAAGTACTCGGAACCTTTGTGCACTGTTCGGCTCTGCCTTAACCCATATAGAGCCCCACATAGACTGGAGCAGACGACACTCTGCAGTGCATGCTTCCATCTGTGTGAGGCTCCCTGTGGGATAAATCTCTTAATGAACCCTTTACCCAACAAAACGGCAAAAACCGGCCAAATAAAGCTTCAACAGCCTAAAATATCTTCGGTTGTCTCAATAGAACCATACAAATATGGATATCATTGGAACCGGCTCCTTGACCACATTGTGATGGTTACAGTTATGCCCTGTGCCAATGCATTCTCTTATATATGCGAGTCGACCATAGGTCGCCTCGCATATATAAGAGAATGGCCTTTTTTAAACACTTTTTACCATTTTTTCTTACATTCTTTAACAATTTTATAATTTTTAATGTGTTAAGCCAATGCATTCTCTTATATATGCATTCTCGCATATATAAGGGAATGCATTGGCACAGGGCCGTTCTGTTGGGTAAAGGGTTAATTTTATCACACATCCGGTGTCGTGTTCTTTGTTCATGTCTATGCTGTAATTTCCGACAGTTTTGCTCTAGGTGTTATTAGTATCGACGAACACTTTATCAGTTTCCATTATGGGATAAATTACGGGGAAAGTCTTGGGTGAATCTGAGAATATCTGTCACTCGGTGGATACCCATAGGACACAGCTGTTTCGTATTCCGGTAGATTTTATATATATTAGGTTCTGTAACTTCCTCATCCAATGGTATATCACATGGAACATGTTGTACATAATGTGATCAGGGCATTCGAAAATTAAGTGGGCATGTGGTGACATAACCTAAACAATCATCTCTGCATTAGTATCACACACACTGAACTATCAAGTAATCATTCAGAACACGAAACTTACTTATTCTAATAATTTGTTTTCGCTTTCCGTTCTCTCATAACATGTGTAGTCATATATATATACTAGGGTGCACCAGAGACATGAAAATACTGTGTGTATGTATACGTCATGTGAGAGGGGCATACGGCCTTATTAGTGGGTACATGGGAAAACAATTTATAAAATTTATAAAAACAACTTAACATACATACCGCACCACTTAACATACCTACCGTACAACTTAACATACCTACCGTACCACTTAACATAGCTACCGTACACCTTAACATACCTACCGTACCACTTAACATACATATCGTACAACTGAACATATCTACCGTACCACTTGACATACCTACCGTACGAATTAACATACCTATCGTACCACTTGACATACCTACCGTGCCACTTAACATACCTACCGTACAACTTAACATACCTACCGTACCACTTGACATACCTACCGTACCCCTTGGCATACCTATCGTACAACTTGACATACCTACCGTACAACTTAACATACCTACCGTACCACTTAACATACCTACCGTACCACTTGACATACCCATCGTACCACTTGGCATACCTATCGTACAACTTGACATACCTACCGTACCACTTAGCATACATACCGTACCACTTGACATACCTACCGTACCACTTGACATACATATCGTACAACTTGACATACCTACCGTACAACTTAACATACCAACCGTACCACTTAACATACCTACCGTACCACTTGACATACCCACCGTACCACTTAACATACCTATCGTACCACTTGACATACATACCGTACCACTTAACATACCTACCGTACCACTTGACATACATACCGTACCACTTAACATACCTACCGTACCACTTAACATACCTATCGTGCCACTTGACATACCTACCGTACCACTTAACATACCTACCGTACCACTTAACATACCTACCGTACAACTTAACATAGCTACCGTACAACTTAACATACATACCGTACCACTTAACATACCTACCGTACAACTTAACATACCTACCGTACCACTTGACATAGCTACCGTATAACTTAACATACCTACCGTACCACTTAACATACCTATCGTACAACTTAACATATCTACCGTACCACTTGACATACCTACCGTACGACTTAACATACCTATCGTACCACTTGACATACCTACCGTGCCACTTAACATACCTACCGTACAACTTAACATACCTACCGTACCACTTAACGTAGCTACCGTGCAACTTAACATACCTACCATACCACTTAACATACCTATCGTACAACTTAACATACCTACCGTACCACTTGACATACCTACCGTACCACTTAACGTACCTATCGTACCACTTGACATACCTACCGTACAACTTAACATACCTACCGTACCACCTAGCATACCTACCGTACAACTTAACATAGCTACCGTACAACTTAACATACCTACCGTACCACTTAACATACCTATCGTACCACTTGAGATAGCTACCGTACCACTTAACATACATATCGTACCACTTGACATACCTACCGTACCACTTGACATACTATACTGCCAGATTTAAGAACATTATGTTATAAATCATGCATATACATGTACACTTTACCTATATTTCAACTGCATTGCAGTACTTGTGTACTGGCCAAACGTGTACACATTAGCCATACTTCCATTGGAAAAACGACATGCATTGCAATCTTTATTCAATAACATATGATCATCCCAAATGTTTTATAATTCAGTTCTGAAGATGGGTTAAATAATGGTGGCGGTTGATACATTTTTTATAATTCAGTTCTGAAGATGGGTTAAATTATGGCGGTGGTTGATACATTTTTAATCATACTGACCCAAAATAAGGACCATACATGGTGGATTTGTCCTGAGAAATTAATAAGCGTGTTTATTTGGATCCCGAGAGTAGACTTTTGTGATTTTCTCACATATATAAAATGCGAAGGTCTAATGTCCCTTTAAGCCCCTATCAGAAAGGTGGAATCATATTACAACCCATGCCATAACAGCACCCTATATGCATTGAGCTGTTGTCGTGTGGTCTGATTTTGGTTCTTTTTCCAGGCGCATATCAAAACCATCTCCGTCGATGTCCAATAGGAAAACGATTGCATACTTCAATTGGCACATGTGAACAATTTATCTTCACATATCAAACCAGCAACTTTAAGATATACTTTGATTTAAATGTCCATTCATAATATTCCATATCTGTTCGTACACGCGAACTTTCGATATGGCCAGTATTAGTGTCGCCCTGGACCACCGAGTTCTCATTCATAAGATGGGGATTACTTGTCTCAATATAACTATACGCCCTAAATTATGTTCTCATTCAAGAGGACACGCAATTGAGAAAACACCAACTGTCAAGAAGTTGTAATCCCATCTATTTGATCAAATAATGTGCGGAATTTAAGGGATTATATTTGTTACAACTATATACGTCATTGTGACAGTCTGCGTTGTGTTCAAAGAAGTAATGGAATTATACATTCTGTTTCTGAATCATTATACAATCACACGATAAAACACAGCTAACGGTGAACTATGACATCAAAACGTTATACTATAATGTGCGGAAATTACGGGATTATATTTGTTATACAACTATACGACTTTGTGGCAGTCCCCGGAGTGTTCAAAGAAGTCATGGAATTGATACATTCTGAATCATTTAAACAATCTCATATACACATCTAACGGTGACCTATGTCATCAAAACTTTATTTCATAAGACTCTGTCATCGTCATAACAAGGGAATTACAAACAAACGGGACAAAGGCTGGTGATTGTCGCGAAATTCACGAAAAATTCGCCCTGTCTAGTAAATTGTTGAGTAATTGAGAACATCTTTGTTGCTTCTTCATCATCACGCAGAATAAAGACATTGGAATGCGCAGGAATGTCTCTTTAGTGAATTTAGAGTAAGTCGGTCAGTTCGCTTGCCCATATCTCTCTTGCTACCTGAACACTGTGGACCTACACGCTCGATATTTCGGAGTTGCCCATAGATCACGAAAACCTCACTTGATTAATACTTTCAAGTTAAGGATTGATGAACCATATTGCTTTTCGGTGAAAATCAGCTCATAAAAATGGCGTGCCGTCTGTTTTCCGTCCAGCATTTGGACCTCGTATTTGTTTCAGTATTTTTCACAATGTTTACAACTCCTCTGGCGGCGTGTGTACTTCAAACGCCATGTGATTCATGTGACAGTACGTGGATGAGAAAAGATGGTTCTTGCAGTATTTATTTTCGTTGCTTTATGGGAAGATCATTCATATTTAAATGCAATCCTGGACTAGCATTTTCAATGCAGTTGAAGACATGCATTCCTGAGGCCAGTTCATACAATGATTGTTTAGAGGAAGGGCCAGGACCCGAGCAGTACCATCCATATAGACCATCCTGGGTTCGGCCGACCAGAAAACCGACGACCACGACGACCGTGAAGTATATACCACCAAGTGAGTTCCTTGTTAAGTAACCATCGCTCTCATGACCAGTCGACCGTGAAGTATATACCACCAAGTGAGTTTCTTGTTTACGTGACCATCGCTCTCCTGGTTAGTCGACCGTGAAGTATATACCACCAAGTGAATTCATTGTTTTACGTAACCATCGCTCTCATGACCAGTCGACCGTGAAGTATATACCACAAAGTGAGTTCCTTGTTTAAGTAACCATCGCTCTCATGGTTCAGTCGACCGTGAAGTATATACCACCAAGACTTAGTGAGTTCCTTGTTTACGTAACCATCGCTCTCCTGGTTAGTCGACCGTGAAGTATATACCACCAAGTGAGTTCCTTGTTTACGTAACCATCGCTCTCATGACCAGTCGACCGTGAAGTATATACCACCAAGTGAGTTCCTTGTTTACGTAACCATCGCTCTCATACCAGTCGACCGCGAAGTATATACCACACAGTGAGTTCCTTGTTTACGTAACCATCGCTCTCATACCAGTCGACCGCGAAGTATATACCACCAAGTGAGTTTCTTGTTTACGTAACCATCGCTCTCATGGTTAGTCGACCGCGAAGTATATACCACCAAGACTTAGTGAGTTCCTTGTTTACGTAACCATCGCTCTCCTGGTTAGTCGACCGTGAAGTATATACCACCAAGTGAGTTTCTTGTTTACGTAACCATCGCTCTCCTGGTTAGTCGACCGTGAAGTATATACCACCAAGACTTAGTGAGTTCCTTGTTTACGTAACCATCGCCCTCCTGGTTAGTCGACCGTGAAGTATATACCACCAAGTGAGTTTCTTGTTTACGTAACCATCGCTCTCCTGGTTAGTCGACCGTGAAGTATATACCACCAAGACTTAGTGAGTTCCTTGTTTACGTAACCATCGCCCTCCTGGTTAGTCGACCGTGAAGTATATACCACCAAGTGAGTTTCTTGTTTACGTAACCATCGCTCTCCTGGTTAGTCGACCGTGAAGTATATACCACCAAGACTTAGTGAGTTCCTTGTTTACGTAACCATCGCCCTCCTGGTTAGTCGACCGTGAAGTATATACCACCAAGTGATTTTCTTGTTTACGTAACCATCGCTCTCATTGTCGGTCGATCGTCAAGTATATACCACCAAGACTTAGTGAGTTCCTTGTTTACGTAACCATCGCTCTCCATATCCATAGATTCTCTAATGTGTCCATGAACTAAACCCAATATATATGTGTTATTGATGATCTATTTTCAGATGTACTTGTTGATAATATTTGTTTTACAGACATTTCATAACATTTATTTTATTTCGCGCATGATAATCAGAAACTCGACATTTCAATCCATATTGAAAATTGAAAATAACTTTTCAGGTAGATGCGGTATATCTGTGAATCATAGAATCGTTGGTGGGCACGAGGGGCAGATAAAAACGTGGCCTTGGCAGGCTTCTCTCAGACTGGTTACAAGTTTTCGCACGGACCACATCTGTGGTGGAGTCCTTCTCGGTGACGTCTGGGTTCTACTCGCCGCTCACTGTGTCTACATGTGAGTATTTCCATCCCCTCGGCGGTCAGACACCTGATATTGGTGGTGTAACATACATGGGCTCCCCGGAACTGTACACAGACATTTCATACAGTATTACTGTATCCCAAGTTTCCCACCACATACTACAAGTATAATGTTGATCTATAGCATACATCATAACGCACACGGATGCACGTGACTACATGTATATGGATAGATAGAGAGGGCCAGGCTTATCTGAGGCTGGTTACAAGTTTTCGTCAGTTTACCACAGACATGAACCCATTTTATACTGAATGGAAGCTCCCATTCTGTTATAAAAGTAAACATCAGAACAGTATATTATTCATTTGGAGTGGTGTTCAGATAATAAAAGCAGACACACAGAAAGCAAAACAGATAAAACAAAACTAAAATTATTCATATTCATTCGTGACAAATGTTTAAATAATAACTTCAATACACGATCTACGGAACTCATTATCAGAACAGTTCATAGGGGAACTACTCGTCAATGAGTATTTAGTATGGAAAGGGTTAACTTATTATCAGAACAGTTCATAGGGGAACTACTCGCCAATGAGTATTTAGTATGAAAAGAGTTGACTTATTATCTGAACAATTCATACGGGAACTACTCGCCAATTAGTATTTAGTATGGAAAGGGTTGACTTATTATCTGAACAGTTCATAAGGGAACTACTCGCCAATGAGTATTTAGTATGGAAAGGGTTGACTTATTATCAGAACAGTTCATAAGGGAACTACTCGTCAATGAGTATTTAGTATGGAAAGGGTTGACTTATTATCAGAACTGTTCATACGGGAACTACTCGTCAATGAGTATTTAGTATGGAAAGGGTTGACTTATTATCAGAACAATTCATACGGGAACTACTCGCTAATGCGTATTTAGTATGGAAAGGGTTGACTTATTATCTGAACAATTCATACGGGAACTACTCGTCAATGAGTATTTAGTATGGAAAGGGCTGACTTATTATCTGAACAATTCATACGGAAACTACTCGCTAATGAGTATTTGGTATGGAAAGGGCTGACTTATTATCTGAACAATTCATACGGAAACTACTCGCCAATGAGTATTTAGTATGGAAAGGGCTGACTTATTATCTGAACAATTCATACGGAAACTACTCGCTAATGAGTATTTAGTATGGAAAGGGCTGACTTATTATCAGAACAATTCATACGGGAACTACTAGCTAATGAGTATTTAGTATGGAAAGGGTTGACTTATTATCTGAATAATTCATAGGGGAACTACTCTTCAATGAGTATTTAGTATGGAAAGGGCTGACTTATTATCTGAACAATTCATACGGAAACTACTCGCTAATGAGTATTTAGTATGGAAAGGGCTGACTTATTATCTGAACAATTCATACGGAAACTACTCGCCAATGAGTATTTAGTATGGAAAGGGCTGACTTATTATCTGAACAATTCATACGGAAACTACTCGCTAATGAGTATTTAGTATGGAAAGGGCTGACTTATTATCAGAACAGTTCATAAGGGAACTACTCGCTAATGAGTATTTAGTATGGAAAGGGTTGACTTATTATCAGAACAATTCATACGGGAACTACTCGTCAATGAGTATTTAGTATGGAAAGGGCTGACTTATTATCAGAACAGTTCATAAGGGAACTACTCGTCAATGAGTATTTAGTATGGAAAGGGCTGACTTATTATCAGAACAGTTCATACGGGAACTACTCGTCAATGAGTATTTAGTATGGAAAGGGCTGACTTATTATCAGAACAATTCATACGGGAACTACTCGTCAATGAGTATTTAGTATGGAAAGGGTTGACTTATTATCTGAATAATTCATAGGGGAACTACTCGTCAATGAGTATTTAGTATGGAAAGGGCTGACTTATTATCTGAACAATTCATACGGAAACTACTCGCTAATGAGTATTTAGTATGGAAAGGGCTGACTTATTATCTGAACAATTCATACGGAAACTACTCGCCAATGAGTATTTAGTATGGAAAGGGCTGACTTATTATCTGAACAATTCATACGGAAACTACTCGCTAATGAGTATTTAGTATGGAAAGGGCTGACTTATTATCAGAACAGTTCATAAGGGAACTACTCGCTAATGAGTATTTAGTATGGAAAGGGTTGACTTATTATCAGAACAATTCATACGGGAACTACTCGTCAATGAGTATTTAGTATGGAAAGGGCTGACTTATTATCAGAACAGTTCATAAGGGAACTACTCGTCAATGAGTATTTAGTATGAAAAGGGCTGACTTATTATCAGAACAGTTCATACGGGAACTACTCGTCAATGAGTATTTAGTATGGAAAGGGCTGACTTATTATCAGAACAATTCATACGGGAACTACTCGTCAATGAGTATTTAGTATGGAAAGGGCTGACTTATTATCAGAACAGTTCATAAGGGAACTACTCGTCAATGAGTATTTAGTATGGAAAGGGCTGACTTATTTTGAGAACAGTTCATAAGGGAACTACTCGCCAATGAATATTTTGTATAAAACGGGTTAACTTATTATCTGAACATTTCCTGAGCGATAACTACCCATTGATGATGCTTTAGTATAGGCATGGTTAGACTTAGTATCTGAACATTTCCTAAGTGATAACTACTCAGCAATGAGTATTTAGTATAGAGAGGGTTAAGCGTATTATCTGAACATTTCCTGAGTGATAACTATCCATCAATGAGTATATACATGTAGTATAGAAACGGTTAAACGTATTGTCAAAACAGTTAATTTTCTGCTTATTAGACAAAAGAAAAATGAAAAATACTTGCGATCACAATCATTCTTATTGCAGAGACATCGCTAAAAAAACACAAATGAATCAATCAGATTTATCATTAAACCCACAGAGACATCGCGAAAATGAATCCATCAGATTTAAATTGAAAGCGAGTAAAAGTGTCATAACTGAGACCTTTGTTTATTATTTGACCCGACCCTTATCCCATTCATTAAACCCATTCTCTGATAATGATATACAACGGTCATTGTATAACAGGAATAGTACCAGGTGTACCCAGATGTATTATTGTTGAACAAACGTGACCTGTGACTTCCGGTGTGTCATATGTTTGCATTCCGTACGCAATGGACGAGGAACGAAGACCAAACGATGTATATTACTCATGTTGATATTGCTTGAAAAGTTATTTTTTTTAATTTACGCCATTAAAAACGTCAAAGAGTCTTATTTATCTTGGACTATTCCAGTACGCGTCATCGTAGGCCTTAAACGTGTAGAGTCGCGGTTATTTTCACGGCCCACTTATATGATTTAAGTATGTTTTATAGAGGTTTTTGGGTCAAGTAATACATAAAATCTCCCCAGTTTACAGCGAAATCTACAAAACTTTTCCAGAAAATTGTGCATGGACGTTGTCCTAGACTAGGTCCAGATCTAATTTACTGGACTCTTTTTTGTAAATGTCTTTATACACCGCTATTGTCTGACGGTAGCAAAGACCCTATTTATCAAGACCATCATTGTATTTTTGCCAGGGCTGACACAAATTCAATCTGTGTAAAACTCTTTTGAAAGTCGATATATGGCCATCAAAAACCCACATTAATGGGCCCATGAAACATGATCCAATTTATTCGCTGGTATATAAACGGTACCGATGGTGGATCTGACATGACATCTTAAAACTCTCCTCAGTCTAAACAGTCACTTGAGTGTCGTAAGAGATATTAGATTCAGTTGAAATTTTTGAAAGTAATTTCATGGGAATATGCCAGTGCATGTATAATCCATGTTAAACCTTCCTATACTGAAGCATCATTGATGAGTAGTTATTCCATAGGACATGTTCAGATAATAAGTTTAACCCTTACTATACTAACGTATCATTGATGAGTAGTTATCCCATAGGAAATGTTCAGATAATAAGTTTAACCCTTACTATACTAACGTATCATTGATGAGTAGTTATCCCATAGGAAATGTTCAGATAATAAGTTAACCCTTACTATACTAATGGATAACTACTCGCCAATGGGTATTTAGTGTAGAAAGGGTTAAACTTATATTCTGAACATTTCCTAAGGGATAACTACCCATGAATGAGTATTTAGTATAGAAAGGGTTAACTTATTCTCTGAAAATTTCCCAATGGATAACTACTCATCAATGATAATTTAGTAACAAAAGGGCTAAACTTATTATGTGAACATTTTCTATGGGATAACTACTCATCGATGATGCTTTAGTATAGAAAGGGTAAAGCATATTATCTGAACATTTCCCAAGTGATAACTTCCATCAATGAGTATTTAGTACATAAATGGTTACACTTATTATCTGAACATTTCCTAAGTGATAACTACTCATCAATGGGTATTTAGTATATAAAGTGCTAAACTTATTACCTGAGCATTTCCTAAGTGATAACTACTTATCAATGATGCTTTAGTATAGAGAGGGTTAAACTTAGTATTTGAACATTTCCTGAGTGATAACTATCCATCAATGAGTATTTAGTATAGAAAGAGACAAACTTATTGTCAAAACAGTTACTTTTCTGCTTATTAGACAAAAGTAAAATTCAACAATACGTGCTATCACAATCATTCTTAACCCTTTAATATTCCGTACCTTCACATGATTTAACCCTTTACCCAACAAAACGGCCAAAAACGCACAAATAAAGCTTCAACAGCCTAAAATATCTTCCGTCTGTCTCAATAACACCATAAAAATATGGATATCATTGGAACCGGTTCATTGACCACATTGTGATGGTTACAGTTATGCCCTGTGCCAATGCATTCTCTTATATATGCGAGTCGACCATAGGTCGCCTTGCATATATAAGAGAATGCATTGGCCTAAAAAAAATCTTTTTTTAACACTTTTTATAATATTTTTCTACATTCTTTGACAATTTTATCATTTTTAATGTGTTAAGCCAATGCATTCTCTTATATATGCGAGGCGACCTATGGTCGACTCGCATATATAAGAGAATGCATTGGCACAGGGCCGTTCTGTTGGGTAAAGGGTTAATGCACGCGCATCACGAAAATACATAAACGAATCCATCAGAAAGCCAGTAAAAGTATCATAACTCAGAACTATCTTTATTACACGATAAGCCCCTTATTCCATTCATTAAACACATTCTCTGATAATGATATGCGACGGTCATCAAAGTTTGTCCCATGTTTACGCGCAGCACCAACCCACTCTTATTTCTAACAAGTTTCACCAGGTTTTGGCAATATAAAGCCCTGTCAGGGACGTGGCGACCACCCATAAAAAAAAACAAATTGGTCAAACTGTTCAACAGTTGGCCATTTCATGCCTGTCACAATATTATTCGGAAATTTTACACCACATATAGTTTGATTGTTCTCATTGTTTGATTTTCCAAACAGTAGCATATTTATGAACTTATGGTAAACATTTGGGTCTTAAATTGGCATCAGTTGGACATTCCAAACTTAAGGGGGTGTCAGTTTGGAAATTTCCAACAGTTGGAAAGTTTGAGGCACCAGTTGGGTTCCAACTTTCGCGCGCCATTCGTGAGCGGAGGTTTCATTTAGATGGAAATCGCACCATACGACAAAACGATTGAAGCAACTTCTGAGCGACAACTATAGAGCGATACGAGACACCAGACCTTAACGACACCCACACAGCGAAACCCACTTGATCAATATCTAATCAGCAATGCCTGCATTTTTCGGAAATTCATGTCGAAATTCTTTTGTACAACATCGATGTTAAAAATTTAATTACTGTTTCACCGCAGGCCATGTTGGCTGGTAATTGCAACTGAAGACCAAGAATGGTGTTTTTTCCTCAAAATGTTTGGTGTGTGAGATTGAGGCAAAATACAAGGCAGAGTTCAGTCCCCTTATACACTACGTTATATATAGAGTTGTAGTTATTTTTGATAACACTGCTAGCGGTGCCAGACAGAGAGCGGATCTCAACCTAGAAAGATCAGATCTTGTTAGCATTGTCAGGGACTAACTGACATAGTTTTTGACTAATTGCGAAAACCCTGTGCCAATGCATTCTCTTATATATGCGAGTCGACCATAGGTCGCCTCGCATATATAAGAGAATGCATTGGTCTATCAAATTATATATTAGTTTTTTATAATTGTTAACAAATGTAAGAAAAAACTGATACAAAATTGTTAAA
Source organism: Siphonodentalium dalli (assembly GCA_032622095.1). Classification (NCBI taxonomy): domain Eukaryota; kingdom Metazoa; phylum Mollusca; class Scaphopoda; order Gadilida; family Siphonodentaliidae; genus Siphonodentalium; species Siphonodentalium dalli. The sequence continues at coordinate 257,185,410 of CP136061.1, read as the reverse complement.
GAATGTAAGAAATAATGATAAAAAATAATATAAATTGTTAAAGAATGTAAGAAGAAATTATAAAAAATTATAAAGAATGTAAGAAAAGATGATAAAATTGTTAAAAAATAACAGAAAAAATGATAAAAATTGGTATAGAATGTAATAACAAATTATAAAAAAATGACAATTTTTTTGTAAGGAATGTAACAAAAGATTATAAAAATGCTAAACAATATATAAGTATTTTGTTAACAGTGTTAGCGGTACCGGCAGACGGAGAGATGATCTCAATCGAGACAGTGAGAGAGATCAGATCTTGTTAGCGCTAACAGATTTCCCGTGGTAGCGTATAACATTTTATAACAGATTTCCCACGGTAGCGTATAACATTTTATAACAGGTTTCCCGTGGTAGCGTATAACATTTTATAACAGGTTTCCCACGGTAGCGTATAACATTTTATAACAGATTTCCCACGGTAGCGTATAACATTTTATAACAGGTTTCCCGTGGTAGCGTATAACATTTTATAACAGGTTTCCCACGGTAGCGTATAACATTTTATAACAGGTTTCCCGTGGTAGCGTATAACATTTTATAACAGGTTTCCCACGGTAGCGTATAACATTTTATAACAGGTTTCCCACGGTAGCGTATAACATTTTATAACAGGTTTCCCACGGTAGCGTATAACATTTTATAACATATTTCCCGTGGTAGCGTATAACATTTTATAACATATTTCCCGTGGTAGCGTATAACATTTTATAACATATTTCCCGTGGTAGCGTATAACATTTTATAACAGGTTTCCCACGGTAGCGTATAACATTTTATAACAGATTTCCCGTGGTAGCGTATAACATTTTATAACAGATTTACCGTGGTAGCGTATAACATTTTATAACATATTTCCCGTGGTAGCGTATAACATTTTATAACATATTTCCCGTGGTAGCGTATAACATTTTATAACAGGTTTCCCACTGTAGCGTATAACATATTATAACAGGTTTCCCACGGTAGCGTATAACATTTTATAACAGGTTTCCCGTGGTAGCGTATAACATTTTATAACAGGTTTCCCACGGTAGCGTATAACATTTTATAACAGGTTTCCCACGGTAGCGTATAACATTTTATAACAGGTTTCCCACCGGTAGCGTATAACATTTTATAACATATTTCCCGTGGTAGCGTATAACATTTTATAACAGGTTTCCCACTGTAGCGTATAACATTTTATAACAGGTTTCCCACGGTAGCGTATAACATTTTATAACAGATTTCCCGTGGTAGCGTATAACATTTTATAACAGATTTCCCGTGGTAGCGTATAACATTTTATAACAGATTTCCCGTGGTAGCGTATAACATTTTATAACAGATTTCCCGTGGTAGCGTATAACATTTTATAACATATTTCCCGTGGTAGCGTATAACATTTTATAACAGATTTCCCGTGGTAGCGTATAACATTTTATAACAGGTTTCCCGTGGTAGCGTGTAACATTTTATAACAGGTTTCCCACGGTAGCGTATAACATTTTATAACATGTTTCCCACGGTAGCGTATAACATTTTATAACAGGTTTCCCGTGGTAGCGTATAACATTTTATAACAGGTTTCCCACTGTAGCGTATAACATTTTATAACAGGTTTCCCGTGGTAGCGTATAACATTTTATAACAGGTTTCCCACTGTAGCGTATAACATTTTATAACAGGTTTCCCACTGTAGCGTATAACATTTTATAACAGATTTCCCACGGTAGCGTATAACATTTTATAACAGGTTTCCCACGGTAGCGTATAACATTTTATAACAGGTTTCCCACGGTAGCGTATAACATTTTATAACAGGTTTCCCACTGTAGCGTATAACATTTTATAACAGGTTTCCCACTGTAGCGTATAACATTTTATAACAGGTTTCCCACGGTAGCGTATAACATTTTATAACAGGTTTCCCACGGTAGCGTATAACATTTTATAACAGGTTTCCCACGGTAGCGTATAACATTTTATAACAGGTTTCCCACGGTAGCGTATAACATTTTATAACAGGTTTCCCACGGTAGCGTATAACATTTTATAACAGGTTTCCCGTGGCAGCGTATAACATTTTATAACAGGTTTCCCACGGTAGCGTATAACATTTTATAACAGGTTTCCCACGGTAGCGTATAACATTTTATAACATATTTCCCGTGGTAGCGTATAACATTTTATAACATATTTCCCGTGGTAGCGTATAACATTTTGTTAAAGGTATTCAATCCGATCAGACGGTCCCCATACCATCAAGATACAACGACAGCAACATTTATTCAAAATACTCTGTAATTATCAAAATCGATTTATTGCAACAAAATAATGCTAACCACTGTCAACTATGGTATCAAATTTCCCAACACTAAATTATCACGAAATTTGACCGTATTACCACTTAATTTTAGAGTTATCCATCTTCATCCGCTATTTTTTCCCAGACCCTCAGTTTGACCACGTGTTTCTGGGTCACATATTATCACACAACTATAGAAATAACAAACTTCAGAAATCAACATCTGATCACTCTGCGCTTTGATGGGTGGTTTCCTCGACTCGAATCAAATATTGTTTACCCCCGAAGCCAAAGAAATAGTAATTTAGGAGCGTCTGATCGGATTGAGTACCTTTAACAATGACAGCGCCAACAGACGGAGAGATGATCTTGTTATGCCATGCGGGGCCTAACTATTTGAAGGTGCTCAATCCTATTCGATGGACCCCATATCATCAGATTCAAACACCAATATTTTTTGAAATGCCCTTTCAGTTATAAAAATCGATAAATTACCTCAAAATAAGGCTAACCACATTCGACTATAATATAAAATTGCCCAAAACGTGTCATTTATCAACATTTTGTTAAACGAAATATGGCCGGATTGTCAATATATCTAACACCAAATCCACTTGATTGTAGTGTTATCCAACTTCGTCCGCAATTGATCCGAGACCGTTGCCTTGGCGATTTTTTCCAGGCCACCAATAAGTACACATTTAGTGAAATAACAAATTACAAAATCGGTTCACTGAGCTTTGATGGGTGGGTTCCTCGACTCAAACCAAATATTGTCCCGAAGCCAAAGAAATGGTAATTTGGGAGCATTAATTCGGATAATTCATCTTTAAACAGTTCCAGTGATAATAAATAACGTCGTAAGAATCGAGTGGTATTTGGGGACGTTTGTCTGTTGCCTTCAGGGGTTCGATGGTATCTATATGCAGATGTTACTAGCACTCATAGCTCTGTGTGGATTTTCCCGCGCATAAAACTGACAACGGCGTGGTATGGCCAATAAAACAAAACAGACATTTCAAAGAATCAAGTTCTCTGTTCATAGGAACCAGACATTCTATGTAGATGGCGAAATGCATTGCTGATTTGCTATACATAAGTCCGTCATAACCCTTTATGCACTAAAGCACCATTGATGAGTAGATATTACATAGGAAATGTTCAGATAATAAGCTTAACCCTTTCTATACTAAAGCATCATTGATGAGTAGTTATTTCATAGAAATGTTCAGATAATAAGCTTAACCCTTTCTATACTAAATCATCATCGTTAAGTAGTTATCACTTAGGAAATGTTTAGTAATAAGTTTAACCCTTTCTATAATAAATCGTCATTGATAAGTAGTAATCCCATAGGAAATGTTCAAACAATAAGTATAACCCTTTCTATAACTAAAGCACAGTTGATGAGTATTTTTATCCCATATGAAATGTTCAGATAATAAGTTGAAACCTCTCTATACTAAAGCATCATTGATGAGTTGTTAGTCCATATAAATGTTCAGATAATAAGCTTAACCCTTTCTATACTAATTCATCATTGTTGAGTAGTTATCACTTAGGAAATGTTTAGTAATAAGTTTAACCCTTTCTATACTAAATCGTCATTGATAAGTAGTAATCCCATAGGAAATGTTCAGACAATAAGTTTAACCATTTCTATAACTAAAGCACAATTGATGAGTATTTTTATCCCATATGAAATGTTCAGATAATAAGTTTAACCTTCCTATACTAAACCATCATTGATGAGTAGTTATTCCATAGCAAATGTCCAGATGATAAGTATAACCCTTTCTATAATAAAGCATCACTGATGAGTACTTTTGCCAAATATTTTGCCAAATGAAAGTAATTTTTGCCAAATGCTGTTATGAGTTGCTAAATTATATCAGTTTCTACAACAATTTTTCTTTTATTTTGACTATTTCGACTATCCAACCAAACCAACAACATAACAATGCAATTGTAAAAGAGTTTCGTCATCAGACAGGCACGTCGAAACAAAGAGGACTAGCTATGTAAACACCACAACCATACATACTTGCAATCCCATCACCCGTCGGTACTAATGATATCAGATTAATTGCATCTTGATAGAGGTGATAACTTTTTATAACCGTAAAAATATGTAAATCACCACTAATACCATTAATAATGAAAGAGTTTCCTGAAATGAATGGTATTGATTGACAAATATTAATAAACTTTCTTGAGGAATCAAAAGTGACTTGCCAAAACATTTGCCAAATGAAAATATTTTTTGCCAAATGTGAATTGTTTTTCCCATTGGCAAATTTGGCAAGTGGCAGCGCGAACCCCCTGTGAGTAGTTCCCTTAGGAAATGTTCAGATAATAAGTTTAACCCTTTCTATATTAAAGCCTCATTGTTGAGAAGTTATCCCTTAGGAAATGTTCAGATAATAAGTTTAACCCTTTCTATACCAAATCATCATTGCTGAGGAGTCATTCCATAGAAAATGTTCAGATAATAAGTTTAATCCTTTCTATACTAACACATAATTTATGGGTATAGTTAGCATATAGTAAATGTTCAGATAACAAGTTTAACCCTTTCTATACCAAATCATCATTGATGAGTAGTTATTCCATAGGAAATGTTCAGATAATAATGTTAACCCTTTCTATACTAAAGCATCATTGCTGAGGAGTCATTCCATAGAAAATGTTCAGATAATAAGTTTAATCCTTTCTATACTAACACATAATTTATGGGTATAGTTAGCATATAGGAAATGTTCAGATAATAAGTTTAATCCTTTCTATACTGACGCACCATTGATGAGTAGTTATCTATTAGGAAATGTTCAGATAATAAGTTTAACCCTTTCTACACTAAAGCATCATTGATGAATAGTTATCCCACAGGAAATGTTCAGATAATAAGTTTAACCCTTTCTATACTAAAGCATCATTGATGAGTAGTTATCCCATAGGAAATGTTCAGATAATAAGTTTAACCGTTTCTATACTAAAGCATCATTGATGAGTAGTTATCTATTAGGAAATGTTCACATAATAAGTTTAACCCTTTCTATACTAAAGCATCATTGATGAATAGTTATCCCATAGGAAAATGATCAGATAATAAGTTTAACCCTTTCTATACTAACGCACCATTGATGAGTAGTTATCTATTAGGAAATGTTCAGATAATAAGTTTAACCCTATCTATACTAAAGCATCATTGATGAGTAGTTATCCCATAGTAAATGTTCAGATAATAAGTTTAACCCTATCTGTACTAAAGCATCATTGATGAGTAGTTATCTCTTAGGAAATGTTCAGACCATACGTTTAACCCTATCTATACTAAGGCACCATTGATGAGTAGTTGATCTCTTAGGAAATGTTCAGATAATAAGTTTAACCCTTTCTATACTAAAACATCATTGATGAGTAGTTATCCCATATGAACTGTTCATATTACAAGTTTAAACCTTTCTATACTAAAGCATTATTAATGAATAGTTATCGCATAGGAAATGTTCAAATATTAAGTTTAACCCTTTCTATACTAAAGCATTATTGATGAGTAGTTATACCATATGAAATGTTCATATTACAAGTTTAACCCTTTCTATACTAAAGCATCATTGATAAGTATTTATCTTCCATAGGAAATGTTCAGATAATAAGTTTAACCCGTTCTATACTAAAGCATCATTGATGAGTAGTTATCCCATAGGAAATGTTCAGATAATAAGTTTAACCCTTTCTATACTAAAGCATCATTGATGAGTAGTTATCTATTAGGAAATGTTCAGATAATAAGATTAACCCTTTCTATACTAAAGCATCATTGATGAATAGTTATCCCATAGGAAATGTTCAGATAATAAGTTTAACCCTTTCTATACTAACGCACCATTGATGAGTAGTTATCTATTAGGAAATGTTCAGATAATAAGTTTAATCCTTTCTATACTAAAGCATCAGTGATGAGTAGTTATCACACAGGAAATGTTCAGATAATAAGTTTAACCCTTTCTATACTAACGCACCATTGATGAATAGTTATCACATAGGAAATGTTCAGATAATAAGGTTAACCATTTCTATACTAAAGCATCATTGATTAGCAGTTATCCCATAGGAAATGTTCAGATAATAAGTTTAATCATTTTTATGCTAACGCACCATTGATGAGTAGTTATCTATTAGGAAATGTTCAGATAATAAGTTTAATCCTTTCTATACTAACGCACCATTGATGAATAGTTATCCCATAGGAAATGTTCAGATAATAAGTTTAACCCTTTCTATACTAAAGCATCATTGATGAATAGTTATCCCATAGGAAATGTTCAGATAATAAGTTTAATCCTTTCTATACTAACGCACCATTGGTGAGTAGTTATCTATTAGGAAATGTTCAGATACTAAGTTTAACCCATTCTATACTAAAGCATCATTGATGAATAGTTATCCCATAGGAAATGTTCAGATAATAAGTTTAACCCTTTCTATACTAAAGCATCATTGATGAATAGTTATCCCATAGGAACTGTTCAGATAATAAGTTTAACCCTGTCTATACTAAAGCATCATTGATGAATAGTTATCCCATAGGAAATGTTCAGATAATAAGTTTAACCCTTTCTATACTAAAGCATCATTGATGAATAGTTATCCCATAGAAAATGTTCAGATAATAAGTTTAATCCTTTCTATACTAACGCACCATTGATGAGTAGTTATCTATTAGGAAATGTTCAGATAATAAGTTTAATCCTTTCTATACTAACGCACCATTGATGAGTAGTTATCTATTAGGAAATGTTCAGATAATAAGTTTAATCCGTTCTATCCTAAAGCAGCATTGATGAGTAGTTATCCCATAGGAAATGTTCAGATAATAAGTTAGCCCTTTCTATACTAACGCACCATTGATGAGTAGTTATCACATATGAAATGTTCAGATAATAAGTTTAATCCTTTCTATACTAAAGCATCATTGATGAGTAGTTATCACATAGTAAATGTTCAGATATTACGTTTAACCCTTTCTATAATAACGCACCATTGATGAGTAGTTATCACATATGAAATGTTCAGATAATAAGTTTAATCCTTTCTATAATAACGCATCATAATAAGTTTAATCCTTTCTATCCTAAAGCAGCATTGATGAGTAGTTGTCCCATAGGAAATGTTCAGATAATAAGTTAGCCCTTTCTATACTAACGCACCATTGATGAGTAGTTATCACAGATAAAATGTTCAGATAATAAGTTTAACCCTTTCTATTCTAAAGCATCATTGATGAGTAGTTATCACATAGGAAATGTTCAGACAATAGGTTTAACCCTTTCTATACTAATGCATCATTGATAGTAATTATCCATAGTAAATGTTCAGATAATAAGTTTAATTATTTCTATACCAAAGCGCGTCTTTGATGAGTAGTTATCCCATAGGAAATGTTCAGACAATAGGTTTAACCCTTTCTATACTAAAGCATCATTGATAGTAATTATCCATAGTAAATGTTCAGATAATAAGTTTAATTATTTCTATACCAAAGCGCGTCTTTGATGAGTAGTTATCCCATAGGCAATGTTCAGACAATAGGTTTAACCCTTTCTATACTAAAGCATCATTGATGAGTAGTTATCACATAGGAAATGTTCAGATAATAAGCTTAACCCTTTCTATACTAAAACATCATTGATGAATAGTTATCCCATGGGAAATGTTCACATAATAAGTTTAACCCTTTCTATACTAATGCATCATTGATGAGTAGTTATCCATAGTAAATGTTCACATAATAAGTTTAATTCGTTCTATACCAAAGCGTGTCTTTGATGAGTAGTTATCCCATAGGAAATGTTCAGACAATAGGTTTAACCCTTTCTATACTAATGCATCATTGATAGTAATTATCCATAGTAAATGTTCAGATAATAAGTTTAATTATTTCTATACCAAAGCGCGTCTTTGATGAGTAGTTATCCCATAGGAAATGTTCAGACAATAGGTTTAACCCTTTCTATTCTGACGCACCATTGATCAGTAGTTATACCATAGGAAATGTTCAGTTAATAAGTTTAACCCTTTCTATACAAAAGCATCACTGATGAGTAGTTATCACATAGGAAATGTTCAGATGATAAGTTTAACAATTTCTATAATAATGCATCATTGATGAGTAGTTATTCCATGGGAAATGTTAATAATAAGGTTAACCCCTTCTATGCTAAAACATCATTGTTGAGTAGTTATCCTATAGGAAATGTTTAGATAATAATTTGAACTCTTTCTAAACTAAAGCCTCATTGTTGAGTAGTCATTCCATATGAAATGTTCAGATAATAAGTTTAAACCTTTCTATACTAAAGCATTATTGATGAGTAGTTATCGCATAGGAAATGTTCAAATATTAAGTTTAACCCTTTCTATACTAAAGCATTATTGATGAGTAGTTATACCATATGAAATATTCATATTACAAGTTTAACCCTTTCTATACTAAAGCATCATTGATGAGTAGTTATCGCATAGGAAATGTTCAATTATTAAGTTTAACCCTTTCTATACTAAAGCATTATTGATGAGTAGTTATACCATATGAAATGTTCATATTACAAGTTTAACCCTTTCTATACTAAAGCGTCATTGTTGAGTAGTCATTCCATATGAAATGTTCAGATAATAAGTTTAAACCTTTGGATACGAAATACTCATTGATGAGTAGTTATCCCATATGAAATGTTCATATTACAAGTTTAAACCTTTCTATACTAAAGCATTATTGATGAGTAGTTATCGCATAGGAAATGTTCAAATATTAAGTTTAACCCTTTCTATACTAAAGCATTATTGATGAGTAGTTATCGCATTGGAAATGTTCAGATAATAAGTTCAACAATAGGTTGTTTATTGAAATTATTTATCTAAGCATTTTCCTCAATAAATATGGATCCTTCTGCACTTTTATTGTATCTGTCGTCTGCTGTTATTACCGGAACACCCCTCCAATGAATAATAGACCATTCCAACATACACTTTTATATCTGAGTGGGAGAATCCATTTAGTATAGAAAGGGTTGACATTTCAACATTGTTGAATTATATGTATTTTTGTCACCATATAAATATTTATAGTTGGACAATTTGATAAATTAAAATATATACGAACAATATGTACCTACGACCCAGCCATTAAGTTTCAATTCCCCTTTCTTCAGAAATTTGTGGAATAAAACGTCCAGCATTTGAAAAAAAAATAAGGTTTGGTGTGGTTATGTCACCCTCCCCCATGCAATTCCAACCCACGCCTTGTCTCCAAACGACTAAAGTCACGTGTGTATTTTCAGGCGGACGGCGAGAGATTTCAGAATTGTTCTCGGCATTGAGAATAAATCCTTTGTTCCGGAAGGTACAAAGTTCAGGAAGATATCCAGCATTTACACGGTATGTTAATAATACATCTACAGGTCTGACCGTCCCAAATCGAGCCAGCATTTACACGGTATGTTAATAATACATCTACAGGTCTGACCGTCCCAAATCGAGCCAGCATTTACACGGTATGTTAATAATACATCTACAGGTCTGACCGTCCCAAATCGAGCCAGCATTTACACGGTATGTTAATAATACATCTACAGGTCTGACCGTCCCAAATCGAGCCAGCATTTACACGGTATGTTAATAATACATCTACAGGTCTGACCGTCCCAAATCGAGCCAGCATTTACACGGTATGTTAATAATACATCTACAGGTCTGACCGTCCCAAATCGAGCCAGCATTTACACGGTATGTTAATAATACATCTACAGGTCTGACCGTCCCAAATCGAGCCAGCATTTACACGGTATGTTAATAATACATCTACAGGTCTGACCGTCCCAAATCGAGCCAGCATTTACACGGTATGTTAATAATACATCTACAGGTCTGACCGTCCCAAATCGAGCCAGCATTTACACGGTATGTTAATAATACATCTACAGGTCTGACCGTCCCAAATCGAGCCAGCATTTACACGGTATGTTAATAATACATCTACAGGTCTGACCGTCCCAAATCAAGCCAGCATTTACACGGTATGTTAATAATACATCTACAGGTCTGACCGTCCCAAATCGAGCCAGCATTTACACGGTATGTTAATAATACATCTACAGGTCTGACCGTCCCAAATCGAGCCAGCATTTACACGGTATGTTAATAATACATCTACAGGTCTGACCGTCCCAAATCAAGCCAGCATTTACACGTATTTTAATAATACAACTAGAGATCTGATTGTGCTAATACGAATAAGGGTACGTTCATACACTGGCAAGTTTGCACGGTATGGTATGCAGGAATTTTGTCGTAGACAACGATATGGTGCCATAATATGAACGGAAACAGGCATATAAAGTACATATGTGCCACAGCTAACTACGTGCGAACTAAAATCTCTGTCGTTCCACTAGTAACGATGCTACCGGAATGTGCCTGTAAATATCATGCAATTATCTCGCAAGAATAAATCATGCAGGTATTTGAAGGCAAATTAAAGTAGCGCTGTTACACGTGGGACTATATAAATGTTACTTCCTATGTCTTTCGGTTTGGTAAAGATGCATTTTATATCCATGTTTCCGTTCATATTCTGGCACCATATATGCATGTGGTTTTCTACGACGAAATGTCCGCAAAAACATATCATGCAAACATGCCAACATATGAACGTACCCTAAGGCTGCCCCTCAGTGCACATGGGCTACAAACATCTACCCATAATAAAAGGAGATGGCTCTTTCGATCCTCAAAATTTCCACGTAAAAAGGTTGACAACTCAACTAAAATACGACCAACCAATCTCGTAATATCAGGTGCATATATGTTGCCATGGTGGTAAATATCTGTGATCATTTTCATATACATTGAGGGGTACACGATTGCAGAAAATGATAAAATGAACTATAATCGTGACTTTGCGAATTATTTTTAATATCTGACCTCAAACTAATAGGCCGAGTTGTGTCACCAGGGTCCGCGCTGGAACGAACTTTACTTTTGCCAAATTATTTGCCAAATGAAAATATTTTTTGCCAAATTATTTTTGAATTTGCCAAATGTTATCCCCGAGAGTATCATTTTCTGCAACATTGATTGGATGTTATGTTTCGACACTCGCGGTTTGATCGACGTTTGATATCGACAGGAAAGCAGTTCGTTAATAATTATACTCGCATCTCTAGTATGGTTTATCATACAACAATAAACAAATCACCGAATAATAAAATGGTAGAAGGGTTGCTTCATCAGAAAGGCACACCACAAGATGATTAGCTATGCAAACACCACCATCACACTAAATACGGATAATCCTTCCACACAATCGATATTAATGCTATCAGACTAACCTTAATGGAGGTGTTAACTTTTACGAAACCATGTAAAACACCACTAATTTAATTCTATTGTAGTCTCCTAAAAATAATGGTATTGGTTGACCGATATTTTTCAACTTTATTGAGGAATTAATAAGTGACTTGCCAAAACTTTTGCCAAATGAAAATATTTTTTTCCAAATGTGAATTATTTTTGCCATTGGCAAAATTTGGCAAGTGGCAGCGCGAACCCTGTGTGTCACCTCTCTACACTGCCATCACATATACCTAATGTAAGGATATCTAACATTTTTAAAGACTTGTGTCCGTTACAATTTTATTCTGCATTAGTATAAGAAGCTCAACTGTCCGTATTCATTTGGAAATTTTCCCAGATCAAATTAGAATGAATTGTAACTGGCAAAAGTCATAAATAAAAAAAATGTTAGATTTAATTACAATCGGAATACGTAATGGTAGTGGCCCGACCAGCATGGCGAGGTGACTGATCTCAGCATTGAAGTTTTTTTTTTTCTAGAAAGCACGAACAGCAATTAACAAGAGTGTTAAGGGTGAGATCAAATGACTAATTTTGAATGTGGATTTCCATGCAAATATCCACAGCAAAAGTAAGATATGAAGCAGATGTCTTGGAACTAAAGCCACTATATTATTAAACAGATATAACATTTATCTGGCGGCTGGGCTAGGTATAAATTTCCCATTTTTGCTACAAAAATTTTTGTTCTGGAATTACCACACTTGACAAAGTTTTGAAAAATAAATATAAAAATAAAAAATAAATAAACCAACCTTTTTATCGGAACAGATTCGAAGCCGACTCGCCAGATAAGTATGTATTGCTTGCTTACCGCACAAAGTCACACACACAGAAATATTTGCAATGATGTAACTTTTGCTGCGGAGATTTGCATGGTAATACCCATGCATAATTGGTCATTTGACCAGCTCCTTAACCCTTTACCCAACAGAACGGCCCTGTGCCAATGCATTCTCTTATATATGCGAGTCGACCATAGGTCGCCCCGCATATATAAGAGAATGCATTGGCTTAACACATTAAAAATTATAAAATTGTTAAAGAATGTAAGAAAAAATGCATTCTCTTATATATGAGAGGCGACCTATGGTCGACTCGCATATATAAGAGAATGCATTGGCACAGGGCATAACTGTAACTATCACAGTGTGGTCAAGGAGCCGGTTCCAATGATATCCATATTTGTATGGTTCTATTGAGACAGACCGAAGATATTTTAGGCTGTTGAAGCTTTATTTGGCCGGTTTTGGTCGGTTTGTTGGGTAAAGGGTTAAACGGTTAAAGCCCCCATGGGGGTTTGAAGTCTGAACTTGTGTGATATTTATACGTGATCTATATACATGTAATATTTTAACGTCTGTTCCTGATATTCGAGAAGTTTAAGGTCAGCAACCGCGCACGAAGATCGTGACAATTTCCCTAAAATGTGAAAACGATAAAAGATTTCCGTATTCGCCCAAAATGTGATAACCAGAAAACCGCTAAATTAAGAGCCGTTCTCCTCAAAGTAAATTTATATTAAACTATTATATTTGATTTTTAGATAACCTGTTTATCTGATAGTTTACAGCAGACAACTTCGACTCAAATTAATAGAGTTTTCTAAATATTATCGATATATGGTCGTTATAATTACCGAGAATGTATTGATATTTGCATACATTCTCCCTTTAAAAACTGGCTTCATGCTTTGCATGTAATGTAGATGGGTGACATGCGACCATAGTCATATCCATTCAAACAACAAGAAAACAACAGTCAGAAATGGGAACGCCCTCAAGATCATATTATTTGCCATATATACAATATACCAACTTTAATGTGGTGATTGTGATAAATCTTTATATAGGTAACACCTATGTAGTTGATTCTATTTGATATTATTTTCTAATTTCAATTGAAATAGTGACCTGAGTAGCGCATGACAATATGTGGAATAATAACCGGGCACACATTTGCGATCTTCGTAACATGGTTCAAGTACGAGTACGTATCTAATCACATTCAGTATCAAATTACGCAAATACCGAGTATGTTTTAATCACATTTAGTCCATCACCTCCTGCGACAGGGTCAGATGTGCTTGCCAATATACACCCTATGAGGCCGTAATGATGATCTAAGAATGGCATCAGGTAATGCACTCCTGATATGACCTCTCATAAAGGATTAATTAAAAATACATACATGGTTCCATGAGGGTAAATTTAAATATGGTCACACCCAGAGAGGATTAATTGAAATATGGTCCGATGAGGGTAAATTAAAATATGGTCACATCACGGTTAAATAAAATATGGTCACATGATGGTTAATTAATATGTCGTCCAATCAGGGTTAATACAAAATATGGTCCCATGATGGTTAATTAAAATTGTACCTTGATTGTTAATTAAAATATCGCCCCATGGGGGTTAATAAATATATGGACCCATCGGGATTTATTGAAATATGGTCCTATTAAGGTCAATAGCATTCTGATATATCATCGGTACACATAAATAAAAATAATGTTTAGAATTAGGCCACATTGTATATCAAACAACCAATGTGAAGGGTTAGTGTTGGAACTTTTCTTAATAACATCTCTATTCATAGCTCCGATATATTCCGCATATATACAAACAAATGAAAAGTCAATATTTACAAACAGCACGAATGAGTAACAATCCCAATTCATTTAGATTATAACATGCCGATATTTGTCGCGTATAACTAAATGAAAAAGTTCACTAAACGATATTAAATAACATGTTAAACACTGATATAAACACATCGGATGCATGTTCGAATCATATTCGAATTAAAGTTCTTATACAATCGTCAAATCCCCGTGCAGTATAATAGTAGATAGCATTCCAATTTATGTCACCCGAAAATAAACGAAAGATGTTCAAATAACAATGCAACAAAGCAGGTTAGAGATCAATAGAAACACATAACGCGCAGCGCGCTAATGGTTAACGCGCGAATTCCCGTTAGAATTAATCGCCTTGCACTTTTTGCCATCCGAATAATAATTAAGAAACAACTACACCTTTTACCTGACTCGGGGTAGCACTACGAACTTTAATGCTCCCAAAAAACAACCGGACTCGGGGTCGCACTACAACTTTTAATGCGTCCCAAAAAAAACTCATATCTATTAATAAAACGCCCAGAATTTCTACATTAGTATACACCCGAGGGGTTTAATAAGGAAGAAAATTTCATACACGCATATTAGTATTGATAAATCTATGGTTAATCGTGTTCCATAGAACCCAGACTTCGAATATGGAGGAGGATATCCCAACGATGTTGCTTTACTGCGATTGGCCGAACCAGTAGCGATGACGTCATCCATCGCCCCAATATGTCTGCCGGGAAGAGATGATTCCTTCAACGGAGAAGAATGCGTCATAACGGGTTTTGGCGAGACGAAAGGTAGGGATCTTGATTGACTTTAGTTGACAATGTGTAACAGAAGGATTACATAACAACAGTTTTGATACTCGAAATCTTTGTATTGGACAGTTATTAACAATGAAAATAAGAACAAAGTTGATCTTCGTTTACATGTTCTTGCTAATGAAAGTAGTTTTACAGACTTTTATAAAATTTATGTTATTTTCGAACCAACTTCTAAGGTCTTGATTTCCTTTAAGTCCCATTGTACTTGTAATTAGCACCACCTTGTAATGTTGAATTTATAACATTAGGGGATTGTCCGTCAATAATAACGGGGTAACAAACATGACATGCAGGAAAATATTGTCATCGCTGATAACGATATATATAGAAAGCCGGCAAACGGTGCGCGGAGTTTAACTGGAATTTGGCTTTGGTGTTTTCTAATGACTATGGTGTCTTGTTTCGCTTGCTTCGTTTAATTGTTTTTTTCGCTTTCGGCGGTTCCTTCGCATGCTTCGCGAAGTATCCGCAGCAAGCGAAGGAACCACCGAAACCCAACAACAACAACAACAACAAAAACAACAACCAAGAACCAAGAAAAACTTGTTGTTGTTGGGTTTTGGCGGTTCCTTCGCTTGCTTCGGATACTTCGCAAAGCATGCGAAGGAACCGCCGAAAGCGAAAAAAGCAACAAAAATGTCACACGAAGGAATCGAAGGAAGCGAAAAAACCAAACGAAGGAAGCGATAAAAGGATATGGCGGAAACAGGACACCACAAATGACGGACGCCACTGAAACAAACGCACTGATAACGTTTGGGAAACACGTTATATCTCAGGCCATCTTGTACCGATTAGCCTGAAATGTGTCGTATTCTAAAATGTGCGGCATGACATGTTCAAAAGTTGGTCACAATAGGACACGAGAGCGTTATATTTTGGACACGCGAAAATCATGACAGAGTTACAGCTACAGACACTAACTTGGCCTTTATATAGATGGATTAGTTTGTCAGGACAATGTATTAGCCATGATATTATTGGTATGCTAGTTCTTGTATGATCCCATGCGTACGTCTATAGGACATGGAAATCCCTTTGCGGAAATTGATAGACGCGACGAAAATACTGATCACAAATGACCTTCGAAGAAATGGAAAAGCATTCGATTAATGACGTACGCTGGTGTCATTAATGCTATCGTTCGTAATAGTCTGGCGACAGCCCATTATTGTCCTAATATCCTGTGAAACTAAACATGCTGGATATTGTTGTAGGTACGTCGGACAACGATGCCTTAAATGAGCTCAAATTGAGAGTGATTGGCAACACAGACTGTTCACAGTCCTGGGGAAATCTCATACATGACAGTCATATATGTCTGGGGAACGGAACTCGGGGAGCGTGTCTGGTAAGTATCAAATGGCGAGAAGTCCCACTCAGGGAATTGTATACAACAAAGTATAATTTATGGGTACGTTCACACCCTGGCAAGTTTACACGGCATTTTTAGCAGGCATTTTGATTATAGAAAACCCTAGGGTGTCAGAAATAAACAGTAACATGAACGGTAAATACTCGATCGTTTGGCGTTGGAATTTTCAGAATCGGTTTAGGCGTTTGTGAATTTCCCCGTTAGAAGTGAATAGGTATTCGAGTCTGTGATCTCCCTTGTAACTTATGATATCTATAGCAATTAGTTTTTTTTTAAAGTGGCGCACACATTTTAAATATTTCTTAATTTATATTTTTACACGTTTTAACGACACGCCCCTGTGATGAAAATTACGAGAGGACCGGAATTCCCATCCACGTACACATAGTTTAGTGGTCATGTTGAATTTATATGATGCTGGTAGGGCAAACTGATGCTTTTAAGAAAATTTACGGTTATATTTTCTATTGTTATCATTTTCACGGCCTTTTGGCTAATCTGAACGCATGGAGATAAGCCATTATGTTTATAAAACACTCAAAAACATATATATTAATTGTAAATTATTTCATAGGGACTCTTTTGGTTGTTGCAAACCCATCATAAACAAAATTGATATTTATGTCATTTTGCAAGCGCGCGAGCAGCAATGAATGCTTCATGCAGACATTAACATTTTATCAAATCTCTCGTATTATCAAAACACCGCAAACTGACAACTTTATAAAACACGGGTCGTCGTGTCATGATTATTTTGTACGTAATTATGTTCTTATCAGGTCACAGCTCAGCGCGTTGTGTTTCGCGAGATTCTCGTGTTTCACGACGACGAATGATATGCTTGCCAATAATAGATCCAAATTAAGGCCACATGGTGATCACAATTTAAGGACATAATATCAGAGTCATCTCCCACATTGACGAGCTGAGAAACGATCACGAAGTTATTACTATATGGTGTATTTGTGAGTTTTGTTGAGAATCCAAAACCGTAATCGTAACAACGATAGTAGGGGAAAACGACAACGAATAGAAAGAACACAAATTCTAGTGACGTAGTTCCCTATTCTTAATAATTATCTGTTGTCGTTCATTGTGCGAAATGTGTCTATTATCTGTATACTTATCCTTGACACCAGTCGACTGACGTAGTTTACATATTTATATTGTTATACCACGATAATTGAGAATAATTAACCCTATTATGTGTGATTCACAGGGAGATTCCGGCGGCCCGCTGTCATGCTTTCGTCACGGCCGCTATACTCTAGCAGGGATTTCGTCATGGGGATTCAGAACCTGTTCAAGGCTGGGATATCCGAATGTATACACGAGGATAACTTCACATATCGACTGGATCTCATCAATTATCAACAAGCCAGGATAAATCCTCAGAGATTAGTGACAACTTTGCTCCATTGTTAGCGGTATTACGCCAGTTAGATTCCATCATACCCCATTTTGATGGAAATCGTAACCGGTTCAAACGAATAAAGTAAACTTTGTTTGAAGTGAGTAATCGGACTGGGATGCTGCGTTAAGCACAATGTCAAACTCTGGCACGTGTTCTTAACGCTGTTGTGTTGTAGCGGTCTCGTTTGTTCTGTAGTAGTATGTTCTTTCAAGTGTCCCATGTCGAAAGTAATCAGAAACATACTATTTGTACACATACCTGCTTGTAAATATGTTATGTGTATTGATTGTTTGAGGACCAGGGGACATCACGTCACGTGACCAGTACCACATGTTTACCATGAGAATATGCAACGTGAAATTATTTGCAGCAAAATAGGTATTTTTTTTAGAAGCAAAAATTATTTTTTAGATTCACTTACCTTATCATCACTGTTATTTGCTGAATAAGTACTAATTTTAGAGGAAGAATAGCATCTGATAATTATTTAATTCGAGCACATGTTTGCAGTCAATCAGGAAACAAGAAATTTTGCAGTGAATTTTTAAAGGTAAATTTCTTGTTTTTTTTGTTATACAATTACCATCTAGTAATGTTTTTTTTTTCTCACTTTTATTTGTAGATAGATTGAGTAATAATTTTAGTTGAAGAATAGCAAATTTGATAATTATTTCGAAAATGTAGTCCAAGCACAATGTTTACAGCGAATCAGCAAACAAGAAATTTCGCAGTGAAATTTTCAAGGTAAATCTTTTGTTTTTGTTATATAATTGCCATCTACAAAGTTTTTTCTGCATCTTTTACAGATGGGTCAACTTGTGTGCAATTAATTGTAAATTTTAGAAGGACACAAACTTTGTTTCCAGTTTGACCTTGACCCTTAAGTGGATTGACATGTATATGTAGAGTAATCACCCCTACCCCTTCTTATTCAAGGGACGTGATAGTACATACTAAACATATCCATCTTACCTATGGGGGAGACAGAATATAATCGAACTATAAGTGACCCCAACCAAATTGCCAAGGTCATACTCGGAGAGGCCGCGACCTATGAGTTATGCAATACTAGCCACAAAGGATGGAAGGTATTAGGTAATAATTCCAGTTCACCCATGGGTCACCCATGGGTCAGTACAGACAAAGAGATACACTAATGACTGCTATGTCATTAGCGTATATATAAACCAGACATTAATCTACTCTTCAATTAGTCCTGGCTATTCAGACATACCTGACATCTGCCAACATGGCATCGATAATTAATAAGCGACGCTTTCGGTCGTTCTATGACATCTATGATTGATTCACAATTATGTATCATTTACCATCACTTGCTACTCACTACATGATGTTAGAGATGAATAAACTTTATACAGAGAACAGTCTTATTCCTTCACATATAGTTATGATGAAATGTGCCGGAACGTGCATTTAAAGGTGGTCTGTCTCTTCTAAGAAAGTTTTATATATATTCTGAGCTATACAATAACAGATATGAACCGAGAACACCTGTCCCGAAAAGTCTCTATCAGTAAATTATATTTAGAACTTCTCATCACGTCAGCCGGACATTTTTATAGTTTTTTTTGGAACAGAAATCCGTGTGAAAACACTCAGAGCATACACAAAAGCCTAACAAGAAGGACAACTCTATATTGTTAGTAGCCTCAATCACGAAAATTACCTTTAATCTATAGATTACACCACGATGTTACGATCGCAATATACCATTATATTATGCCCTCATAGACAAATAAATACTGTACCCAATCTCCAGCTTTATCTGCATTTTATTTACAAAATAGCTATTTGAAGTATTGCAATCGGGATTTATAAAAATTATGTTGTTGTAGACCGGAAGAGATAGACCATCTTTAATGAAAGTGTATATTACTTAGTTCGTTTCGAAGTATTTTGAAGTTAAAAACACATCAAATTTAGTTTGGTGTAAATAGCCCAATCTGGAATCATTAGTTGGAAACTAAAATGTCATGAAAATAAAATTTTAAATTCTAAGTAGAAAAGGGCCATAACTCATTCAACATTAATGAACCAAACCCATATTCGTGATTGAGCTGTGTTTGTTTTTTTCATCATTGAGAAACACACATAGCAACTGATTCCGATCAAATAATCTGAAGTGGGGCTATTAGTCATAAAGCAAATGGAATCGGACGGACGGAAATCAATCAGACTGAAATCATAATATGACTGTTTTTAAACGCCATTTTTTCAACGGTCGTATACAACGTAACACAGTCAGTATTTATTAGATAACAGAAACGTAATAGAAGAGCTCAATGCTGTCACGTCTATATTCTACATATGGCAAAAAAAACAGCTAATACGATAGTCTGAGTATACATATAATGTCAGAATGCTCTTTATAGTATCTATCGCTGGCAGAACGATAGCTGAACGCTCTTTATAATAGGTGTCCTGACGTTAAACTCTGGTTAAGGCACCGCGATGGTCTGAAGCCCGAAATATGTAACATCTCGGCCAGTTGCCGAGTACAAAATAAGTTGACAAATACGCGACATAAACCTATAACAAGGCAAAGAGAATTTGTTTTAAAAGTCATAGAATTTAGACAAAATTGGACCCCGTTATTTCTTCAGCATGATCGAGTGTCCATTGTTTGTCCACACTCTTGATATGGTAAACATAAAGGACACTGTTCTCTCTCACTTTTTTCAGAGAACAAATCTAAACAAATGGAAAATGTATATGATGATACCAAGTTTTGTAAGTGTAGATATATATTTCTTGTATTTATAGACATGTTTTATATATTTACCGGGGTATACAATATTAGATATGACTCGATGACCCCTGTCCGGAAATGCTTCTATCGATTAATATCGATTATATTTCGAATATGTTCTGGTCTAAAAACGTGTGGTTGTTTAGCTGCTAACGAACAATAATGGTTACTGTTGCAGAGATCAGAAACCTTATTGTGTAATAATTTCACAAATAAACGTTAATTAGACTCA
The DNA here is from genome assembly GCA_032622095.1 of Siphonodentalium dalli. NCBI lineage: Eukaryota > Metazoa > Mollusca > Scaphopoda > Gadilida > Siphonodentaliidae > Siphonodentalium > Siphonodentalium dalli. Next base: position 257,164,417 of record CP136061.1, on the reverse strand, counting down.
TTATCGCTAATAACTATGTAATAACACAATACAAACTACCAATCTGACGTTCGGATCATAGCTATCGGAACACCCTAATGATCTATATCGCTATATGGTATCGCCTGAAAGGTCCGTTCTAAAAATAGAACAATAAATTGTCCCATTTTATCATCCCATTTTTATTAATAAAATCAATAGTGATTGATAGACTCGTTTCCGGACATGGGTCTTCGATTGCTATTTATTATTTGATATCCACGAAACTATTTAAAAATTGTTATATGAAGAGATTATCCACATTTAGAGTGTACATATAAAACATGATCAACTAAGAAAACCCTACGTCACTAATCAAGTCTCTAACCACAATCGGTTTTGATTTTAATATTTGATTATAATATTTGATTTTAATATTTGATTATAACATATATAAATGTTTCTCTGGCAGGATACCCGAGCTGTGCAAATTGTCAATGGACATTCAAAAATCATTAATCGTTAAAACTCACAAACAACTGCAATTTATAAGGCAAATAGGTATTGATTGTATCCCGATTTTGCACACAAACAAACAGATCGACCATTTAATAGATGTTCACAAATTCGCAAAATGCAATAACCCTTTTCCATATCCTGTAATCGACTTCCAGTCCGGAAGATAAACTCAGTTCGGTCGGTCGGGGTTGGGGGGGGGGGGGGGGGGGGGGGGACTAGTAACAAATTTGCGACCACCGCCCAAAACCTGCAAACAAATTTATTTTTTACTTTTTACTCACAATTTGTTTACACCCCCCCCCCCAATTTTAATAATGTTGGTCTAAAAACCGCATACAATCTTACTGATAACACTCATATGACTGGGAAATTACCTCCTTTAGTTCAAATGACAGTTTAACATGTTTCAGAAGCTGTTTTAATAGAAACAAAATGGTTAATACAGGTAAATATGAAGATTAAAAAAAAATACTGGATGGTAGCCATTTGTCTACCACATACATGTACATGCAATGGAGTGTCTTGGTCAGTGTGTGATGGTAGTATGATATAGGTCTTCCTGGGTGGTCAAATTCCATACTGCTAAATGGAAATTATAATGCATTGATATAGTGGATAAATACAGTAACCCACCATAAGATGATAGGTGCACATAAAACACAATAATAAGGAAGAGTGTTGTCTGCTCATGTTTGTCTGGGTCTCTGTATGGATGAAATTATAAAATTGTTAAAGAATACAAGAAAAAATTATTAAAATTGTAAAAAATTGTTAGGCCAATGCATTCTCTTATATATGCGAGGCGACCTATGGTCGACTCGCATATATAAGAGAATGCATTGGCACAGGGTAAAACAAATTTCATTACGTCACATACTCTGAAATACCATTCCCTTGAGACATCATTTTGTCCGTCATTTAGTCCGTCATTTGCTGTCCATCATTATTTTCTTCCTGCATATCCAGTGAGATATACCCCCCCCCTGCAAGCTATTACATGAAGCCGAACATGGTGTTTTGGCCATTTGGCTGTGGTACATTTTAAGTTGATAGCATCCGAAGACAGTTAACTCAATCTTGACGTTCGAGTCACTGTTGACATTATTGTGTAGACATATCCATGACATATTAGTTGTTAAGTTTCATTTGAACTAGAGTTGACTATTTAAAAACATAAATACATATCTAGAGAGGATATTTGCCAGGCTGCAATTGGAAATATTAATTTTTATAAATTGCTGATACTTGATTATTGTGCAGTAACTACTATTTCTAACTATTTCCTGATTACTCTGTCAACCAGCCCATTATCAAGCATTATTCCACACCACTTATGTTAGTCTACTGGAGCAACTTCTTTTATACTAAATGACAAGCAGTCACTATGCCAGTCTTGGATACTTTATGGGTTTGTGAGGTCAATGGATAATCTGAGATAAATATGCAAATAATTCATTCATTATCTGGATGCACTGATGACAGTTATTTTCTAGCCATTGATAGTCAAATTAATCTTTGATACAGCTGCTCGCTCTTATTCCATTCACACACTGATCTGGGCTTAAAGGTCTTAGTTACATGAGGACATTTACTTCAGTTTACATTTCTCAAAGCTTATTTCGGAGGGTGTCGGGAAGGAATTTTTCCACCTCACCGTCACACATGCAAACATATCAGTTAAATGTCACCTCCACTGAGGCATATATAAGGTCCCAGTAACGAAGATAAGGCGCTTTTTACAGTTATAATATATTTTAAACTGTTACATATATCAACTATGGTCACAAAAGGTCTTTAGTAAAAATGAGGTTGTGAAAAATGCGTTTTTTTTGGCTCTCGTACCACCCAACCACCCCGGCATACCTGCCTGCAATTGTTTTGTTACCCCCTCTCCGGTCGGTGTAGAAAAAGTTGTCAACATTGCACACCTGATTATAATCACCATTGTTGTCATCAAAAAGTTCATGCTCAGCTAACTCATGCAAGAGATATCTAGCTATCCACTGCATGTGTACCAGATAACATCTCCAGAAATGTCTGAAGCGACTATTTAGAGAATTCATTAATGCCGTAAAGTGTCCCGACCTTGTCTTGTGCTCGTTATTTCCCCGACAAGAAACCGTACAAAGCGTAATTTGATTTTGTCAAATCAAATGGGAATCTTTAAGACTAAAAACATAGCAAATCTTTGATCTCGTCCTCTTTCGTTGATTATATGTCGCCTTGACTTGATTATTTGGCCATGTATTGTACATTAGCATGTATATATGATGAATTGTAACGCCATGTATTGTACATGAACATGTATATATGATGAATGGTAACGCTATGTCAATATTTTAAAATTAAATATATTAAAATCATGTCACAATGAAAACTATATTGTGTTTATCCCTCATCTCATTCTCCAATGTTTTGGTTGGCTCTGGGAGTGCCACACTGCGGACCCCTTTACAACTAACTCACACGCACATATCCTTTAATTATATCTCCATTATCTCTCGCCTTCTATCCCCCCTCTCTCTCTCTCTCTCTCTCTCTTCTTCTCTCTCTCTCTCTCTCTCTCTCTCCTCCTCTCTCTCTCTCTCTATCTCCACCTCTCCTCGCTCTCTCTCTCTCTCTCATCTCTCTCTCTCTCTCTCTCTCTCTCTCTCTCCTCTCTCTCCTCTCTCTCTCTCTCTCTCTCTCTCTTCGGTTAGTTAAGTATTAAATCTATCATTTTGTCAGTCCTACCGAGCCGCTGGTAATAGAGGAATGTGTAACTTCAAAATTAGAAACGGAGTTTTTACTCCAGAACTCGTCATTTTTAACTTTAGAACTGGTTATCACATCTTGTTTGTGAATCCAATTGATTTTAACCCTGTCCATACTAAATTTGATTCTCTCAGTCCATTTTATCCCTTTACCCAACAAACCGGCCAAAACCGGCCAAATAAAGCTTCAACAGCCTAAAATATCTTCGGTCTGTCTCAATAAAACCATACAAATATGGATATCATTGGAACCCGGCTCCTTGACCACATTGTGATGGTTACAGTTATACCCTGTGCCAATGCAATTCTCTTATATATGCGAGTCGACCATAGGTCGCCTCGCATATATAAGAGAATGCATTGGCCTAAAAAAAAGTCTTTTTTTTACACTTTTAACCATTTTTTCTTACATTCTTTAACAATTTTATAAATTTTAATGTGTTAAGCCAATGCATTCTCTTATATATGCGAGGCGACCTATGGTCGACTCGCATATATAAGAGAATGCATTGGCACAGGGCCCTTCTGTTGGGTAAAGGGTTAAAAAATGTACATATGAATTGTCTATTACTGATTTGCATGGATGTACAGGCAATATAAGCAGACACCAGATACATATAAATGTACCGAGGGGAGTGCTAATTATTGAGGGAAATGTTTAACTAATAAGTTTAACAGACATACAGTCGTTTGTTTAATTTATTATCTGAACATTCCTAATGGGATATATACTCATAGATGATGCTTTAGAATAGAACTGGTTAAAATATCCGTGTGAGGGCAGCGGCCCCACTAAAAGCCGACAGCACTCTAACCAACCCCGACCGTATCCGACCACACCCGAGCGTACTGCCCCAGGACATCGAACCTACCCGACCGTATCCGACACACCGAGCTTCATGCACCAGGACTCGAACCTACCCGACCGTATCCGACCACACCCGAGCGTACTGCCCCAGGAATCGAACCTACCCGACCGTATCCGACCACACCCGAGCGTACTGCCCCAGGACTCGAACCTACACCCGACCGTATCCGACCACATCAGAGCGTACTGCCCCAGGACCTCGAACCTACCCGAACGTATCCGACCACAATCCGAGCGTACTAGCCCCAGGACCTCGAACCTACCCGACCGTATCCGACCACACCCGAGCGTACTGCCCCAGGACTTCGAAAGGGATGGTTCTATACTATTGTGCAGAATAGACCTGTATGTACCAAAGTACATTCCCCAAGTCCGTATCGCTCGGTTGGAACCTCAGTGTTAACCACTGCCTTATACGACCGGTTCCGCAGGTATACGCCAAAAACACAAAAGGCAACTGCCGAACCTCCCCTAGCTGTCTGACCACGGAAAGGGATATACTATCATCTCAGGGCGGATCGGGCAAGCTTCTAGCTAAGGCGGAAGTGGATACATTAACCCCTACGCTACGATCACATTCCCTATAAGCATGTACTCAAAAACACACAAAGTGTATACCACATCACATCGTACACCACCACCAGGAGTCGAACGAGATGATTCTTATACTATCGTGCAGAATAGGACTTGTATGTACCAAAGTTCCATTCCCCAAGTCCGTATCGCTCGGGTGGAACCTCCATTGTTAACCCCGAACGAACGGTTCCGCAGTATACGAAAAAAAAACCACAAAAGGCAACTGCCGAACATCCCCTAGCTGTCTGATCACGGAAAGCGATATAATATCATGCAGTTAACACCCCTCTTATCTCGGGGCGATCGGCAAGTTTCTAGTTAAGGCGAAAGTGGATCACACTCTCTATATGCATGTATGCAAAAACACAAAGGGTATACCACCGACCGCACTACTCCCATGAATCAGAACGAGTTCTCACACTATCGCACAGAAATAGACGGTATACTACTATATAACCAACGTTCCATTCTCCAAGTCCCCAGCTCGAGCGAAACCGCCATTGGTAACCCCTAATTCACGACCGGTTCCACAAGGTACGCAAAGCATAAAAGGCACTGCCTACGGAAAGGGGATATACTATCATGCAGCCAATACCACTCTGCATCCATGTGCGATCGAGCAAGTTGCTATCTAAGGTTGAAGTGGATACATTAACCCATAGGCTATATGCGTGTACGCAAAACAAAAAACACAAAGGGTCCCACCGACCGTACCGCCACCAGGAGTCCGAATGATATGATACTTGCACCATCGCGCATGCAGAATTGACCGGTATGTACCAAAGCTCCATTATCCAAATCCTTAGATCGAGCGGAAATGCCATTGTTAATCCATAATTCACGACCGATTTCCACAAGGTACGCTAAACGTAAAAAGGCACTGACCACCTGTCTGCCCACGGTAATGGATATACTATCATACAGCGAATATCCCTCTGCATCCATGGGCGATTGGGCAAGTTGCTAGGTAAGGTGGAAGTGGATTTTGTTTTTGGGTTTAAACATATCTTTATTGTAATATAATATTACAAGAGGGATCGGGGCACAAGTTTTGACATATTACTTCCGCCCCTCTCCCATTACCATTTTAACAAATACAACGTATATGACGAACATAACATATCTACAGGATGATGTGTGGTGTGTTTGTGATTGATGTCCAGTCCTATCCTGCTTTTGAAATTTCATCTGAGGTTGTCAACATTTGTAACGCACAGGAGGATCGCCAATATTTTTTTAGCAGAGGGGGCCTAATTAAATCGTTTCGTTGATGAAATGTATGAATAAACAAAATGGAAAAGAATTTAATTTAAGTGGATACATTAACCCATACGCTAAGGTCGGATTCGCTATGTGCATGATCGCATGCTGAAAAAGCTCAACACATTGTATTATCAACTTATACGGTCGAATAAACTGTGAACATATATATTTTGTAAATTATTTGTAAAGCCCCATTTAATTTTCAAATGACACATTATACAAAACATATTCCATATTATATACTATTTGGAATACGAACCAAAAAATATATATTCCACCAGAACAGCTGTGGCCTATAGGAGTGTCCATCAAGTGATATAGGTTATCATATTAACCCCAAGACTTCCCCGTCATTTACCTCAGAATGCATCATAATTCACAACTAAGAGATAGAGTTATTCCACTTCCATTGAGAATAATAATAGAAATGAGACACAGAACACACATTGGTATCTTGACAAAACAACATGTTCACAGTTTATTGGACCGGATAACTTGATAATACAATGTTTTGGGGCTCCCTATTTCAAATGGTTTATAATATGGAATATGTTGAATATCATGTGATCTGGTGATTCGAAAATTTAAAAAGGCACCCTAAATAATCAAGATGGTTATTCGTGTTCCAAAAAAAAAAAGGAGCAGATATGGTGAATTATAAAACATAATATTTTGTTCAAGAATGTTTCACACAGCAACTAGCTTTTTCTTAAATCGCTCGGATTAGCCCGGCAAAATGACAATTAAAAAAATATATAATGATATTCTTTTTCAAAGGCATCAGTTTGCCCCAAGAACGTTATATTGTGGGGGCAACTTACTGTCCAAAAACTGGTTCCTTGTATACTTTTTTAGTAAAAGCCAGGCATGTATATTTTCAACATCGGGATGGGTTGTTCTAAATAATTGGACTCTATTCCAATTGTTTAATGTCACGTGACCTCCAAATCCAAGATGGCTGACACCACAAGCAAAAATCAGGATATTTTCGAGGATTTTTGCGCTTAGTTTTGACCAAATCTTTCCCAAATAGCTGCGATATGTCCCCAAATCATCCGATCCACTTGCCTTTATGGTTTACTGGTTCAGGCGACGCAGCATATGTGTTCAGGAAGGTCAGAGTTAACATTATGGGTTGTTTAGCTATTTTCGTTTTGAAGGCTAGGGGTGATTTACATGCCGTTTTCACAATATCGGTACCCTCTATATCTTTTTCTACTTCCGGCTGGATAACAAATTGGAATAGGGTCTTAAAAATCCCTCCCAACTGAATATGTTATGAAAATCATAGTGGTTTGCATCTACTAAAAACGAATACAAGATCTACATTTGCCCCCACACTATTATATCAATTTAGCAGGACCCACCAACATCATAGCAACTCAGCAGGACCCACCATCATCAGAGCAATTCAGCAGGACCCACCAGCATCATAGCAATTCAGCAGGACCGACCAACATCACAGCAATTCAGCAGGATCCACCAACACCATAGCACATTAGTAGGACCCACCCGCATCATAGCAATTAAGCAGGACCCACCATCATCATAGTAATTCACCAGGACACACCACTACCATAGCAATTCAGCAGGACCCACCATCATCATAGCAATTCAACAGGACCCACCGACATCATAGCACATTAGCAGGACCCACCCGCAGCACAGCAATTCAGCAGGACCCACCAACATCACAGCAATTCAGCAGGATCACTTAACCAGGGGAGATATCATCCAGAACAAGAACCAAGAGACATGGTATTTACGGTCGTCGCTCGCCTTGAAAACGAAGCGCCAAGATAATCTAATCAATGATATTTGTTAGCACGCCCGCGTGTATACTGTGGCCCAAATTATAAAATTCCATGGTCCCATGTAGGTTTTATGGTTTTTCCGGTTTATTAGTTTAATAGTCGAACTGCGCGATCAGGAGGCCGGTCGCCGGTTTATTAGTTTAAAAGTCGAACTGCGCGATCAGGAGGCCGGTCACCGGTAAACGGTGTAGTTGGGAATGTCAATTTCGTTTATTGTCCTTTACATTATTATGTCAATAATGTTTATTTTTGGTTTGTGACAAGCTATGTCAATTACCAATAAAAGAAATTAAAAAGATAATTTGTAAGTCTTATATATATGTTTCGTTCTGCAGCCCACTGATGGTTGTGTTGTGATGGTATTAAGGTTGCAGTATGTAATAATTATGACCGCGTTAATTGCTTTCGATCTTTAGGTATGAACAATGGCTGGACCACTGTGATCGTGCACTCTTGGTGGGAACACAATACCTCCGATTTGTTATCAGCATTTAGAAGCTTTCTGGTGTGGTGAATGAGAAACCTGCAGTAATAAGCCGTAGTTGTTTGTAATAATTCGAAGGATTAGTTGTTTTAACGGAATTATGATGGGGTGAATTCATGTAACCAATATATTTGATATTATAATTTATATTTATGGCTAATAATATGATCTTGAGGGCGTTACCATGTCTGATTATGGTTTTCTTGTGAACGTGTGTCTCGCCAATTGCTGCGGTGACATAGTAGGTGTGACAATTTATTATGGTGGAGTTTGGTGACAACTGGTCGTCATAATTCTATGCCATAGCTAGCCAGGTTGCCCTCTGAGTTTCCGCACAATGAGTTGACTGGACCAATTAACCCATTGCGTTTCACCAAGGTTGATATCTACTCATTACGTTTTGCTACATTGTATTCTCTACGATATATATAATTGCACGATCGATCGTCCAGAAATGTGTTTGATCATGGCAATCCCTCATTAACTCATATATCAATGCACGTAGTACGTTTTATTGATATGATCTCAATGCACGTGTATCTACTTATATTCATTTCATGCGTATTAAGACAGTTCCCAAATTGGGTTTTCTCTTTTTGCGACGTTTAGATCTATCCATAATTCCGCTAACATTATCATGTGGGCGAGAAGCTGTATCGGAACTGTTGGAGGAAATGCAACTGAGAGAAAGTATCTGGAGTAAACAAAGCGAACTATATATACAAGGACCAAAACAAGAAAAATGCTGATTATAACGAACTTCGTAAGAATATTCAGCGGGCGACACGGCTAGCTATGGCAGATTAATTATGACGACCAATTGTCACCAAACTCCACCATAATAAATTGTCACACCAACTATGCCATAGCTACTGTGATGTGTGTGTCCGCAGCCAATCAAGAAGTCATATGGACCCAGACTTCGTTGGCTAATAATTCATGATGGATAACTCTACTCTCGCCAAACCCAGACAATTCATAGGAGAAAATAATTTTCAAGCATAAATATTACGTCTATTTGTATTAAAGTCAGTATGCAATAACCATTTCTATACTAAATGGATTTACCCGCTCAGTAAGAACAGTATATATTGGAATAGTCTATTGTTCACCTGAGCGGTTTTCAATTTTGAAACCGGGCAGTTTTATGTTTTGAATTTTTGTCAGAGTAGCAAATATTCCCATGATCGTGTCTGGTAGAGCACCTTGTGCCTCGAATATCTACTCTTAGCTACCCAGGCAGTCACGAATCTCTACTCTTAGCTACGCCGGCAGTCACGAATGTCTACTCTTAGCTACGCCGGTGGTCACGAATCTCTACTCTTAGCTACGCCGGCGGTCACGAATCTCTACTCTTAGCTACGCCGGCAGTCACGAATGTCTACTCTAGCTACGCCGGCGGTCACGAATCTCTACTCTTAGCTACGCCGACAGTCACGAATCTCTACTCTTAGCTACGCCGGCAGTCACGAATCTCTACTCTTAGCTGAGCCGACAATCACGAATCTCTACTCTTAGCTACGCCGGCAGTCACGAATCTCTACTCTTAGCAACGCCCGTAGAGATCATATTCCACTAGTACAAAACCTGGGAACTTTTCAATTTTGTGACACGGTAGTTTATAACAATGAAAAAGCAGTGCAGGTAATATATTTATTTGTTAAGACCTGTTCATTGATAATGTATTTCACTACCGCGAAGGTCCCAACTCGAAATTGTACGATTTAAGTGACTTTGTGAGCTATTTTGCTTACCGTCGCTTACAATTATGGAATTTCTCCCGGGTAATTACTTCAATATTTATTGCGATATCAACTGACAAGAGTCACAGACAAACATGCAATGTTCAGCTGGGGGCCACACCCTACTGTGAAGTAGTAACAAGTATTGACAAATAAATATATTCCATGTTTTTTTCAATGTTATAAAGTTCCCAGTCAGAATGGTCCAGAATATAAACAATTTCGCAGGTTTTGCACTGGTAGAATATGATCTCTATATACGGGCGTAGATAATAGTAGAGATTCATGACATGGTCTAAGACAATTATCGTATAAAAATGCTTTAACCCTTTCATGACTGGAGCTCGCTGGCGCAACATTAAAGACCCTGTGCCAATGCATTCTCTTATATATGAGAGTCGACCATAGATCGCCCGCATATATAAGAGAATGCATTGGCCTAACAATGTTTTACAATTTGTTATCAATTTTTCTTACTTTCTTTAACATTTTTTTTATCATTTGTTCTTACATTCTTTAACAATTTTTATCATTTTTTCATATATTTTTTTTAACAATTTTATCATTTTTTTATAAATTTTTCTTACATTCTTTAACAATTGTTTTCACATTTTTTATCATTATTTCTTACATTCTTTAACAATTTTCTATCATTTGTTTTCATTTTTTCTTATATTCTTTAACAATTATAACAAAATAAATAAAATTTGTTAGGCCAATGCATTATCTTATATATGCGAGGCTACCTATGGTCGACTAGCATATATAAGAGAATGCATGGCACAGGGTTTTGGCAGCAATTCAGGAAGCTCCCTGACCTCGTTAATTATTTTGTGCACTCGTCTTCAACGTTAAAAGATGGATGCTTTGTGTATTATCGCGACTAATGTGCCATAAGCAGGATGATGTCGCAAGTATTTTTCTTTAATCTGATATGCTGAACTTTTCCTTAAGAAAATTTAACACAACAGAAGTCAAATCGGGCTGCCGATCTCTGTGTACATTGCATGAGGCTGTCACCCCTACCTGTGACTCATAAACAGCAGTTAACACTACCCCATTCAAACTAAATACCAGTTAACAGAGAGGGTTGTCAGAACCCTGATCCAATGAATCATAAACACCAGTTAACAGAGATGGGTGCCACACTCTACCCCAATTAATCATAAATACCGGTCAATGGAGAGGGGTGCCGCACCCTACCTACATGAATCGTAAATACCAGTTAACAAAGATGGGTATCACACCCTACCCCCATGCATCATAAACACCAGTTAACAGAGAGGGGTGCCACGCCCATTCCCCACGAATCCCAAATTCCAGTTAACAGAGAGGGGTGCCACATCCTACCCCCCATTAAGGTGTGGACATTTGTACAATCTTGTACTGAAACCCGGTGACATAAAAACGTGCGGCGATCGGGCTTTTTCGGCAGCTGTGCCATTTCTGTGGAACTAACTACCCATTTCTATCAAAACTACACTTCGGAATTTAGATCTTCCCTCAAGACTCATATCTTCCAAATTAATTTTCCGCCCAAGGACAAGAAGACCCGATGAAATACACCGCACGATATGATGAAGCCATGGTGTCTAAATTTATTTAATGCATGTTTATATATATGTATATATGTTTCCATGTGAAGCCCGAGACCACCCCGGTGGATTCGTGGCTCAAAACTGCATGATTTTATTATTAATCCTGAACACCAGTTAACCCCAATGAATCCTACATACCAGTTAACAGAGAGGGTGTCACAACCCTACCCCATGCATACTAAATACAAGTTAGCAGAGAGGGGTGAATCCTGCGTAATAGTTAAGAAAATATGGATACATACTTAGTAATTTTAAACTACTATCATAGTTTTCACACATTTGCTGATTTACATTTAATATCCATAACATCAACATAGCAAGAGGTATTAGACCGAATTAGATCATAATATGTTATTTCAGCAAACAATTGTGTAATTTGGAGCTTTTAAAGTTGCGTACCAGCCTTGTAGTTCAATCCTGAATACCGGTTACATTGGAAATGTGAATCCCCGAATACCAGTTGACATGGTGTATGCATCCCGCGAACCATATGCAAATGGCTGAAAACCGCTTACCAAATTATAGGGTGGTGGGTGACACACTCTGGGATGGAATTAAAAATAAGAATTGTGTTCAACAAATTATCAGTTTATTTAAATAAACAACACATGCGAGGCGCACCTTAATGGAATCTGAGTCCTTTAAGATGTGAATAAATAAAAAAAGCAAAGTTACACGTACACCTAGCTGGCTACTAACATGTGTTGCCATGACATTGTTATTGAAATGGATTGTGCGCGAAAGTTCGAAAGTGTATCAGAGCGTCCATGTACGACGAGTGTAATTTTACTGACCTATTGCAGAGTATCGGTTTATCGATCAATAAGGTCAACTGACAACATAAATTAAATAACACACATATCACGTGACGTTCCATGACAGCAGCCATGCATGTCAGTCCGGCGTACGTGTAACTGAACCTGACTAGTGCTGAAGCGGTATGCACACGAACACGTATGAAAGAATGACAATAAATATACACACAAACATGAACAAATATACATACAAACATGAACAAATATACACACAAACATGAACAAATATACATACAAACATGAACAAAACGAATGATGTTGTTGCAAGCATGCCGACTTTTATGCTACTTAAAGCGCTTGGCTGTTTAAACTTACTAAAGCTCATTCCAGTGACAACACTAGGGCGACAAATACTTGAAATGCATTCATGCGGACATTTTATGCCTAAAAGTAATATAAATAGAATAATTTGTGACATAAATTAATCTTATTCCCAACTTGTTTGACGACATCGAAAGTTTGCACTGGGACAACATGGAATCGAGTTTATGGCAAATCATAAGAAACAAGAATCCACCGACATTTCTCCAAAGCATTTGTTTGCTTTCTTTGTTTGAAAGAGAGCACCCTTGCCGCCCGAATCTACTTGCATGACCACCTAATAATATGTTTATTTGCACAATAGTAAATGAAACATTTACAAAAAACAAAACAAAATTAAGCTATTGCACAGGAGCAGCATGCCCAATGTGGTCGTCTTCCTGCTGCCCCTGAATCAAGAGTGCAATATAAAATAGTATGTCATATTTACAATTATACACAGACTATATGGGGATATGTGGAAGGCCGGTTGGTTCATAATTAAAAGTTCTATATTGTTGTGATCATTGTGGACGTTGATGTACTATAATGTGTGGGGATTTTGGACAAGTTCGATAGGTTTTCTGGACCGTTATCTTTAAAGAGACATAAGGCACCCACAGTGGGCATATGTGAACAAGACCCTCGCTGGTGCGTGGTTAAATGCACTCGTTAGGGCACCCACAGTGTGTATATATGGACAAGAACCTCGCCGGGGCGTGGTTAAAGGCACCCACAGTGGGTATATGTGAACAAGACCCTCGCTGGGGCGTGGTTATGGTTAAATGCACTCGTTAGTTTACTTGTAAATTGTTATTAAATCAGGTGAATTAAGTTGGAAAAGAGCCATAACTCATGTAAAGATAACAGGACGAAACCAGTATTTGAACTTGATATATATGTTTGCCTGAGAAACACATAGAACAAATTTGGTTTTGATCAAATAATCCAAACTTGGGTTATCGGTCGAAAACCAAAATGTTATGAACTCGGGCAAAGTCTAGGCATGCATTGTTGGCTGATAATTACATATACCGACTTTGGTTAAAATAAAATAGCCCAAACTGGAGTTATCGGTCGGAAACCAAAAATGTTAATAGACGGACATACTGACAGATGAACGGACAGGCTGATTTGATATTACTACCTTATTTTTTCAAAAGGCGTATAAAAATTAAAAAGGTCTGTAAAACCATCACGACTAAGTACATGGGAACAAAGATAGACCATGCTTTTATTTTAATATTGATAACTCCCCGATGACGATATTACGCATGTTTGAAACCATCGTCATGTACACACTACTGTTAGAACTAAAGTGCTTTTATCAACAAACAGCGCCAAATGTACATATAATTGCAACTCGGTGAAATATTGTAATTTAAAGTCTGTCTTTTCATTTGTCTTACCTTGTGTAATTTATCTTACCTTGTGTAATTTATCTTACCTTGTGTAATTTATCTTATCTTACCTAGTGTAATTTATCTTACCTTGTGTAATTTAGACCTTCGTGATTTGATCACAATATACTCAACTGTTTGTTGATAAAATGGCTGACACTGTAACAGTAATGTTGACATACGAAAGGCGTTAACACGTGCGATGTCTCGTCATTGAACAGATTTCAATAATAAAAAATAGGAGAAATTTTATCTTTTTATGTGTAACCATTATTGGTAAGTGGGTGTCTGACAGGTAACACGATGCCGAACGAAGTGAACACCAAACCGGGCACACCAGATTGACAAAAACGAGTTAGAGTGATGCACCGGCAGGTTGACCAGAGGCCTTTTAGAAAGTCAAATAAGGAGAAGAGCAAAAAACGGTTTAAAACATATATTAAAAAAAAAAATGGCTGGCACTGTAACAGTAATGTTGACATAAGAAAGGCGTTAACACGTGCGATGTCTCGTCATTGAACAGATTTCAATAACAAAAAAAAGGAGAAAGTTTATCCAGTTTTCCATGTTTTTTTGTGTGCTGACGGTTGTACAAACGATTATTGTTCACATATACCCTCTGTGAGTTCCATAAGTCCTTTTAACTATTTTGTGTGTGAAATTGGAGTTAATTTGACTTACTAGTATACTGATAAAAATAATGGGATAATCTGAGATCATGAAACATAACTAGTTAATGATGACGTCAATGCTGTCTCATTGTCGTCTGAATCCATGACATAAATGTGGTAACTCGCGTATACACACTCGGTCTGCCCCTACATGGCTTTATCCCAAATGACGTCACACCGGCAAGAACGAACCGCCCACCGACATCACACACCAAAGGTCCACCAGAGTCACCCTAAAATAAAATGATAGCAACATGAACAACTGTGTTATTCTATGTTTATTGCATATTCTGAAGATTGTTGCTTGTAGC
This sequence comes from Siphonodentalium dalli, assembly GCA_032622095.1. Taxonomy (NCBI): domain Eukaryota; kingdom Metazoa; phylum Mollusca; class Scaphopoda; order Gadilida; family Siphonodentaliidae; genus Siphonodentalium; species Siphonodentalium dalli. Next base: position 257,149,345 of record CP136061.1, on the reverse strand, counting down.
ATAGTTATTAATTCGATATACATATTTAGTTAAAGTAACTTATAGTGGGGGGGGGGGCATCATTCTACATGGCCTCATCTGCTATGGGGGACATAGAGTTTCCAGATGGTGATGTGCTGTCAATTTGGGGAAATACAGAAACTAAAATAAAAATGAAAAAAAAAAAAAACTTCCTGAAGATGTTTCATTAGAAACTTAAAACGACTTGTTAATTTAATAATAAAGATACTTTCGAGAGAAGATGGGGCCTAAGCAGAATGAGGTCGCCATATGGTGAATTTAGTGATGCTAGTCCGCTGTACGGGGAGGCATCACTAAACTAACCCTCTCATGACCTCATTCTGCAAATAGCCGGCACCAAATTATCAGGCCTAAACACAAATGTTTATATTGAAATATTCTGTTTATTGCTGTATTTCGCAAAAGTAATGCATTGGGTGTACAATAAAACACATTCTGGTCTCATTTTAACTAACATCAGATACTTGCAACTATTGCTGAGTATCAAGAACATATCGTTACAAAAACTCCGTTATGCGAACGGCGTCGTCGATAATATTTGCATCAATTGCATAGCATCAAGATGCATGTACCACGACTAGCCGAATGGGATTTCCGCATTTCAGGATTTCCGCTCTTAGCAAAACAGATCTAGCCGACACGTTCGGCTTGAATCTCATCTGTGTTTGTGATTTACTTACGTCACACGAGCCCGCTTCCCCTGTTCCGACGCAAATATGACCGGCATTGATCTGATTCTGTCCCCAACTCGAGCGGCATTGTGTGTTTGATAGGACGTCAATGTCAGCATAGTTGAGAATGTCTTCATTTCCCGTGTCTGTCAGGGGAAAAACAATTGGAACATTTTCATTCAGGGTAATACGTACATTGAAGGCACCATTTCAATATTTTACCGACAGTAATTTACCGACGAACAGAAGCACATCAATCCTAATGAATTATTTTGATTCAGCTAATTTAATTCACAGCGAAGTTTCAGTACAACATAAATGCACCAATAATACGGCCTGTCATTGACTCGCGGCCATATATGGTCCACCAAGCCCGGTTCCGTGGTTTTAGTGCTACCGGTCAAAGTTCTGGAGTAGCATTTTAATACATGGAAGTCATGAATATTCAAAAGCTCCATATACTATGGAAATGCTACTCCAGAACTTTGACCTGTATATAGCACTAAAACCACGGAACCGCGGGGCTGGACTAATCTCTGAAAACACGGAACGGAGCTGGATGAATCCAATACTGCCGCGACTCAGTGATCTCGCTTATTATGCTCACTTTGAACAGATGTTCGTGCAGATATTAAAACACATACTTCAAATGAAAACAGTTGTAGGTAGATGAATATAACTTTATAAATAATTTATTATATATTATAAGTTACGGGACGCTTAGTGGTCAGATATGGTGTCATACGAGGCGAAGGGAGATCAATATTAGGCGAGGCCGTAGGCGCCTATCCTATGACAATTCCCTGGTCAAGTGATCCACATGTACCAATTTCCCGACATATCTTCTAAGTTGATATAAATCAGTGGACAAAATCCAGCATATCCCTTTAATTAATCGTCGCTGTAATTTATTGTAATTTGGTAAGATAAATGTGTCGTCTATGACCATTAACTTATGTAACGTTACATAGACGCGTCATGGGCGTTGAACGTCAACCGATTGAGTCAATGGCTAATTACCAGAAGTAGGACAACTTGTTGAGTTTGATAGTTCATTTATGAGTCTTTATAATTCCTCAAATATATCGCCTGCAGGTTTTTTTTATATGGTACTATGTCTTTAAATTCACAGAAAATGATGTCCGACAGATATCCATTTTTTTGGCGCCAAAATACACCAAAAATATTCCCGAGGCGACTGAGTTTCTGAAAAAACAAGATGGCGGATAAACACCTAATATTGATTTCATATTAGGTCACCGACCTAATATGGGTTCATATACCGTCACTATATATCGACGCTGATTGGCTAATTGCAAGAGCTGATCGACATAATGATGGTTTATAGACTGTACTTTATGTTGACATGCATATGTCTACATCAATATTTTTTTTTATGTATTTGCAATGAAATTTAAAGCTACTTGGTGGTTTGAAGCCTCAAATAGTACCCGGCAATGCTCGGCATTGTCGCACCCTTATCCGGTTTCGTGGATCAAAATGAATCTAGATATATGTGTAATACTTGTTTATGGTACAAAGAAACTTAAAGGTGGATTATCTCTTTGTAAACATGTATTATATAATTACCGTGGTATAAAATATTAGATCTGAATCGAAGACTAATGCTTCTATCGATTAATATTCATTTTATTTCGAATATTTTCTAGTCTAAAAAGGTGTGGTTGTTTAGCTAACGAACAATAGTGGTTACTGTTAACAGAGACCAGAAATTTTATGGTGTAATTTTGTCACAAATAAACATTAATTATACTCATTATCGCTTATAACTATGGACTAAAACAATACAACCAATCAATCTGGGACATTTGACGTTCGGTACGTAGCCATATGCACAGCCTAATGCTCTATATCGCTATATGGTATCACCCGAATGGTTTGTTCTAAAAATAGACAAATAAACGGTCCCAATAAAATATTCGAACTCAAATCAATATTAATTGATAGAAGCCTTTCCGGACAGGGGTCTTCAGTTCATATTTATTATTTTATACCCACGCAACTATTTCAAATTTGTTATTTAATGAGATAATCCATCTTTAAGTCAAAGAATTAAAAAAAATAGGTGTATGATATATCTTCAGCGTGGTACAACATAACTTTTACGTGTTTGTCTATTCCTATCGTGGTAAAATAAAGAATATTTATTTGCTAAAAATTAAAAGGACTGGAAAATTGCTTTAAGTTTGGCACGATTTTCCAGTATGTACAGCGTATAAATCGAATTTCCCGTATGTATCACCATCTAGTGTCAGAGAAAGGAGTTGAGAGAGAACTGGGAAATGCTAATTCATCGAGTCCTGGGCTCATTTGCCGTCGGTCAAGGAATTCAGGGACGTTTAGGTAGCTGTTGAAAGAATGTGAACTTTACACATATAGCCAGGACTTTACATAAACCAACAAAGATGTCAAATTTGCATGGAATTCAGAATGCGACGACGAATTTCAGGAACTGGAAATGGCATTGATGAAAGAACCCATACTGAATACCCAGAGTTTTCAAGGTCGTTTATATATATGCATCCAACAGAAGCATTGTAGCCGTTTTGTCCCAGGAGTACGTAGCTTATTATCGCTGAGCACCGCCGAGGCCCAAACGTATCAAGGAAATAATTGTTAGCCATAGTGGGTCTTATCGAAACAATTTTTATTAATATTCATTTAATGTAAATTTGCTACTATGCAGTGACCATATCACACTCAATCAGCTTCAGTAAATTGAAATTCTGGAACATCGGCATATTGGACCAATGTTTTAGCACATGCTTTCACAAACACCAAGCTCGAGGTTGCATATATACGCAGACGGTCTGTACCAAGGATAACTGAGCATTGGTTAACCAAAATGTGATGACGTAAAGCAGGTATGATCATTAGATGGCGTCAACACATAATGTGTCAGCTGACAGTGGGACTGACATAGATGATTGTGTACAAGCGATAAATAAGGATAAGAAAATCTCAGTATTATTAGAATGGAAATACAAGATGTGACAATGACACGATGGGACTGGGAGCATTGCAAACAAAAAACATATTGGGAGATGTTACTAAAACCACCATCTGTACGGTTTAAAAACCAGAAAATAACTAGATTGGACCCATCGATGCAGATTAATGTGGGTTTTGATGGCCCGATATTGACCTACAAACGAGGAGGTTTAAACAAGTTTATAATTTTTGCCAGTCTATTATAAATAACGTCCATTTTTCTGTCGCCTAAATAAAAAAGGACGTTCTAAATTATAGTTTATACAGGTTTTCAACTTACAACTGATTTCCCCCTACAAATTTGATGTTAAATTGGAAAGAGCATCTTTAACGTTAGATGATAGAATTTGATACATGAATGGATTAATGAACACATTAACAGCATATATGATATAGGAACATGTATTGGTGGACCAAAAGCTTATCCAGCAAAAAAGCAGCACAAAAAAGCTGCCAGTAGCTGATGTTCAAGGAATTCATTTCCTGGTTGGGCGTACTAGTATAGGTACACGCAAATCAAAGCATGCAGTCTGGAAGACGGTTATTTCAATAAATGTGCCGATGACTACGCATTAACAAGCCACTGAACCCCATTTTCACCCCCAGTCAGTCTGATGGATTAGTGGATCATCTACTATCGACCATAAAAGAAACATTGTGGGAGTACATTTTCCATCAGCCTACGGTTCGCCATTGACTAAAGCACTGGATTATCACCCAGCATGATGACGTTGGGTTGAAAATCTCCTAAATTGTTTGATATATCTAGATATAAATTTTAATAGTGGATGGGCAAGATAACAAACTAAATAATTTATGTTTGTTCTAGTGAAACATTATTACAAGCTAGATAAATGAGTATCACTGTTTTCTCTGTGACTCAATTCAATAACTTTGTGTCCCGCAACTTTCAAGCAAAATTAACATGAACAAGCGGCCATCGGACAGGATGACGTCCATCTTGGGGGACTAATTCAGTTTGATCACAACTTTAGAGAGAAAATCTTGTTAACTGTAGTAAAAAAAGTAGCCACTTAAGTGGAGAAATCGACTAAATTCAACAGATTACTTTTAACCCTTCATGGAGCCCCAGACAGAGAGAACAATCCACTGATGACTGTCGTCTGCTTGGGTCCGCGTGAGGCTCCATACGGGCGTGTTAACATTTCACACGTGTCTTCTAGATTAGTTTTAACCCTTTCATGACGGGAGCTGCGCTGGTGTAACAGTTAAAGGTCATGTGCCAGTGCATTCTCGTATATATGTATCCATAAGAGAATGCACTAAATTACAAGGTCAAGGTAAATATTGTTAAGCCAATGTATTATCTTATATATGCGAGGTTCCCTACGGAAGACTCACATAATTTTATATAAGAAAATGCATTGGCACAAGGTTTTCGCAAAAACTCAGGAAGCTCCAGTCATGGAAGGGCGTTTAAAACAGTCAATATACACACTTTTAGTTAATCCATATCCTGATATGAAACACGTCTTTCCTGTAAATGTGTCGGAGTAACCTGGTAGGCAGACCTTCCCGATCCCATTTGTGAGTTGCACCGGTGAGCTCAGCTTCACTAGGCCGATGTCATTGGGGAATCCTCGGTTCTCGTCGTTGACGTATGATGGATGCTGGAATTGAGAATATCACTGTCAGGGGTAACATAATTTACATGAATTGAGAATATTACTGTCAGGGGTGACGTAATTTACATGAATTGAGAATATCACTGTCAGGGGTAACGTAATTTACATGAATTGAGAATATCACTGTCATGGTAACGTAATTTACATGAATTGAGAATATCACTGTCAGGGGTAACGTAATTTATATGAATTGAGAATATCACTGCCAGGGGTATCATAATTTACATGAATTGAGAATATCACTGTCAGGTGAAACGTAATTTACACGAATTGAGAATATCACTGTCAGGGGTAACGTAATTTACATGAATTGAGAATATCACTGTCAGGGGTAACGTAATTTACATGAATTGAGAATATCACTGTCAGGGGTGACGTAATTTACATGAATTGAGAATATCAGTCAGAGGTAACTTAATTTACATGAATTGAGGATACCACTGTCAGGGGTAGTGTAATTTACATGAATTGAGAATATCACTGTCATGCCCACAGTCAGGGGTAACGTACTTTACATGAATTGTGAATATCAATGTCATGGGTAACTTAATTTACATGAATTGAGAATATCATTGTCAGGGATAACGTAATTTACATGAATTGAGAATATTACTGCCAGGGGTAACGTAATTTACATGAATTGAGAATATCAATGTCAGAGGTAACGTACTTTACACGACAATGTGGACGATGGTTTATGGCCATCCGTTTTGGTTTAAACAATACCGATTTCAACCCTTACTTATCAAGATACAATAGATGTTTATTAGCCTCCTTGTTTGAAGAGAATATAAAACAATATCAATTCGTGTGGGCATGTAGTTAATTTTCGAATGTTTGTCATTTATTTAGTCTATTTAGTGACCTCCAAATAGATGTAACTACGTCCTAGTCAGGGATTGGACTCGAACGACAAAAGTAAACAAAAATACGGAACTATTCAGCCAATTCGTGTGTATGCTAGCTGACTGAAAGCAATACTGAGAGCTTGGGTACTTTTTAGCAAATGCAGCGCCGGCTATCTCTTCTTATGTAAATATTTACATGATGCATTCAGTGCATATTTAATCTTTCTATACTAAATACACATTGACGAGTAGTTCCCTTGGGAAACACCCACAGACTGTTGATTTACTATCTGACAATTTCTCTTCAATGAATGTGACTCCTTCAGCACTTCAGTATTATCTTTTAGTCTGAAGATTTTCTGCTAATTTATTTTGATCACTCTTCTAACTTAATCGTAGACGACTCCAATGTACACTTATATCACTGAATGGGAAGGTTCGATGGTGTAAAGGACCCAAGGCATTTGCCGTGGGTAAACCGTAAATGTGCAATATATATAAGTCTATGAAAATGTAACCACAACGAAGAACATGGATAAATAGATAAACTTTGTTCTTATATTCATTATTTGTGACCCGCCATATCAAATCCAGTCGGAAGTCGGGATTTTTTTTACCCTGTGCCAATGTATTCTCTTATATATGCGAGTCGACCATAGGTCGCCTCGCATATATAAGAGAATGCATTGGCCTAACAATTTTTTATCATGTTTTTTAAATAAATGTTTCTTACAATTTTTAGGACATAAAATTAAAAAAACATCCATTACCCTGCAGGGAGCCCCACACATATATAGAAGCACATAGAAGAGTGTCGTCTGCTCATGTTTGTCTGTGGCTCTGTATGGGTGAAATTATAAAATTGTTAAAGAATACAAGAACAAATTATTAAAATTGTAAAAAAATGTTAGGCCAATGCATTCTCTTATATATGCGAGGCGACCTATGGTCAACTCGCATATATAAGAGAATGCATTGGCACAGGGTAAAAAAATCCCGACTTCCGACTGGATTTGATATGGCGGGTCACAAATAGATAAACGTACCCTGTTGAGTTGGATATTCAGGGATTCGAGCATGAAATTTTAACAATTTTATAATTTCACCCATACAGAGCCCCAGACAAACATGAGCAGACGACACTCTTCTATATGCTTCTATATATGTGTGGGGCTCCCTGCAGGGTAATGGATGTTTTTTTAATTTTATGTCCTAAAAATTGTAAGAAACATTTATTTAAAAAAAAATGATAAAAAATTGTTAGGCCAATGCATTCTCTTATATATGCGAGGCGACCTATGGTCGACTCGCATATATAAGAGAATGCATTGGCACAGGGTAAAAAAACGAAACAGAAACGTATGCCTCCACTGTAATTCAATCCATTAACAAATTTAAAAGAAACTGCACGAAGAGCACTTGTTATCGATATTACACGCTTTGAAGTGAGATATCCTTTTTCCGGTGATAAATCTATCGATACGTTCCATGTGGAACGTCCTGTTGCGTTTAAAAAAAAACAACGTCCCGATTGACTCGATTAGGTATGCGGTGACGTATTTTACGCACTTGGTCAATGACACCGTGCTCCATTAAACATTTGTGCAGGATTTGTTAACGACCGATGCTTGTATATCGAAAACTAAAGCTAACAGCTCTCGACCAATCTGAATGCCTGTTAAAGCTAGCAGATCTCGGCCAATCAGAATGTCTGTTTCAGCGAAAATATTGAAACCATTGTTAACCCTTCAATGACAGGAATTTTCTGATTTTTTTGCGAAAACCCTGCATGTGCCAATGTATTTTCTTATATATATGCGAGTCTCCCATAGGGCGACTCGCATATATAAGAGAATGCATTGGCCTAACAATATTCACCTTGATCTTGTAAACTAGTGCATCCTCTTATATATGCGAGGCTCCCTACATACATTGAATAATGTTTTTAATGCCGCACCAGCGCAACTCCCGTCATGACAGGGTTAAAATGTCTAAACAAAACTCTTACTGTGATTTGTCAACACACGTCACTACCGTGTAGTAAGTTCAAACATTTTAGTTGAATATAATTTTCAGAATGTTTATTCTCAAGTTTTGACTAAAATGTGACCCGCCATATCAAATCCAGTCGGAAGTCGGGATTTTTTTACCCTGTGCCAATGCATTCTCTTATATATGCGAGTCGACGATAGGTCGCCTCGCATATATAAGAGAATGCATTGGCTTAACAATTTTTTATCATGTTTTTTAAATAAATGTTTCTTACAATTTTTAGGACATAAAATAAAAAAACATCCATTACCCTGCAGGGAGCCCCACACATGTATAGAAGCATATAGAAGAGTGTTTTTTGGGGCTCTGTATGGGTGAAATTATAAAATTGTTAAAGAATACAAGAAAACATTATTAAAATGTGGTATATTATTGGACTAATTCGACTTTTATCTCTAATTCCACAATTTACATGACAACAGTTTTGACATGCGCACTGTCATTAAAGGAGGCTTGTCAATTGTGAAAATAAAAACAAACTCATACTAATTGTTAATGTACTTGATGAAAATGACCCATTTAGATCAGAACAATGACAGAGTTCCATAAAAATCAGGTTCCCGAGATCATCTACGTGTACCGACTCACCATGTAAAGAGCACTGACTTTCGCGAATTTGGCTGTTGATGACTGGATTGATTTGGTGGTACTTCCCAACACAGCGATGACTTTGTCCGGCGATTGACTGAAAATGTAAAACAAAATCAGTGTAGTCCAACATGTAATGATAATGAATATTTTGTATATAGCGCTTGATCACTTGAGTTAATAAAGTTTTTTTTATGGTTTATGCCATATGGCAAAGGGGATGTCAGATCTAATAACTTCAAACTGGGTGGATAGCACTACACCGACCCCCCGACTAGCAGGAAAATACTAGTATGAAGGATCGACTGGTAACCGAGAGTGACCCCTTGGCTATCTACAAGTCAACAAAGGATACAGGATAGTAAAATGGCCGATCATTCTGCCGCCATACATGTATTGTTTCACGCGATATGTGTATAAAATAGGTGTATGCATATATACATTCTACAATACATACATATTAAATCCTGGAATTGTATTCAGTATATGACTATGTGATATCTAGGTGGTGGTAAACCACTTAACCAAGATTCCAAATTATGAATTTAGATGCGTCACAAAGGGTAATGTATCTTCCTGTGAGATGTATGCAAGTTGTAATGTACTTACCAACAACAGTAAATTATTACCCTAGAATTTTAGAACATAGTACAAAGGGGTAGATTCTGTATTTAGTATACATGTAAGTGGGAGTTATATCTTACAACAATTAGTATGTGGGGTGGCGATGATTATATATAAATAAAGGCCTATTCAGACGGCGACAAGAGCGACTTCTGCGTCGACGCTCAGTTAGGACAAAGGTAATATATCACTATTGAATTCCCACTCGCTCGCGACCAAACCATGAATCGCAAGAAAATGATTTGTTCTAATTGAGCGACGTGATCAGAGCGTTTACTCGAGTACTTTTGGCTTTATCAACGACCGAACCCTGAATACATCTTCACATTAGATTTGTTTATGTTGTTGTAACTGGAGGTCTGGAACCCTGAAAACAGTATTACAACATAGAAGAAAACATAATGGGTTATTTCAACAGAATCACAATAGTATCAATGCGTTCTCTGCAATGTTCAACAAACTCTGCACTGAATTGATCGTTGTCGTATGGTTTCGTCCAAAAAGACACCCATGATCTCCTAAATGTGCAAACAGGCACCCAGGATGTCAACTGAGCAAACAGGCACCCATGATGTCAACTGTGCAAACAGGCACCCAGGATGTCAACTGTGCAAACAGGCACCCAGGATGTCAACTGTGCAAACAGGCACCCAGGATGTCAACTGTGCAAAAACGTCACACAGCATCTCAGTAAAAAAATCGATTTTAATTTTGTCACATGGTGATTATTCCAAACATTATTTGTTTGTGATTTTCTAAAGAAAATTTCAAGGAATACGGATGGGTATTCCATCCGCGTTGAGTTATGAAATGTAAGGAAATCTGACATTGTTTATAACAAAGATATTGAGATCCGGTGCGTTTTTATGCACAATTGAGAGATCCTGTGTCTTTTTGCACGATACAATCATACCATGCGACAATGACCAACTCAGTTTTAATGGCAGGTTAGGGAATGGATGCCACAATAGATCAATGTTTACCTCCTGAGACAATGAGCTGCTGTTAAGATCCAGTTTTGATCGAGGACGACCCCTCCACAGAAATGTGACGTAGATACACCGTTATATAACTGAAGCGACACCTGCCATGGGAACTGTCCGTCAACAGCGGGTCTGCCGCTTACGATATACGGCTTTACAGTGAGAACAGCAGGACCACCGGATACACCGCATGCTGTAAAATAAACTCAAATTTAAAGATGGATTATCTCTTTAAATAACAATAACAATGGTTACAAGCAAAACAATTGAATGCAAAAGCAATTCATAAAATTCATGAACAGCAATAACTATGAACTTTGCTATTTTGTAAATTTTTCAACCAGAGGCGAGGATAAATCGTCGGACATGGAAATTATGTCTTAGTGTCAATATATCCCCAACAAATGAAAACGGGGTTTTATGTTGTTTATGTCAAGACTGATATAAAAATTCAGGGCATAGCCTAAGGCTTTATATAATAATTAAGGCATAGCTTATTGGTTCTAAACTCGTTTCAAGAATTGATATAATAATTCAGGGCATAGCCTATTGGGTCTAAACTCGTGTCAAGGCTTTAGAGTGTGCCAGGGCTTAAAATGTATGTTTGCAAATACACGAAATATGGATATATCGGCTTTATATGCTCTGATAATTACTTGTCATGCTCACATAAACTTTCCGGCTGTTTAAAATTTTTCTGACATAAGTGAAATGAACGCTCTTTAGTTTTACCTTATCATGAATAGACTAACACGGGACGCCCTTTTATGTTGCATGTCATGGTTGTTGTTTTTTTTTGGTTGGAATCCAAACATCGTGCTCAAAGTTGTATTTTGTATTACTTTCCGGGATATATAATGCTCGTAGAAAGTTAGTATTGATGGACCTATTTCGATACCGTGAACATTTTTGGATTGCAAACCGTCATGCAGCTTTAAACGGTATCTATTTATTAAAGGGATTGAATTGTGTAGATGGAATTAATTTCATTTCAAACATAATATCACAATAAATGTGGGATGCAGGGTATGACGATGGATTCAAATGTGAAATCCAATCTGGTTGTTGGTGGTCATGTTTTAACGAATTTGGGACAGATTTGAGAGCTATCTGGATGTCGCATCGAATAACCATATGAAGTTTGATGATCGGATGAGGGATGTGGCCTGTAGGCTGAGCCAATGGAAACTATTGACGGGCAGACGCACTGAGGAAAACACACGGCGATAGCTCAAACATGACTTCGTCAGATGTTGTATACGTGAAAGCAGTAGTCAGACCAGTGTAGCGAGGGGACTGAACTCTTCGTGGAGCTTGGACTGAACTCTGCCTTGTAGTTTATGGTCACATCAGCGTAGCGAGGGGATTGAACTCTGCCTTGTAGTTTATGGTCACATCAGCATAGCGAGGGGATTGAACTCTGCCTTGTAGTTTATGGTCACATCAGCGTAGCGAGGGGATTAAACTATGTCTTGTAGTTTGTGATCAGACCAGCGTAGCGAGGGGATTGAACTATGTATTGTAGTTTGTGATCAGACCAGCGTTGCGAGGGGATTGAACTATGCCTTGTTGTTTGTGATCAGACCAGCGTAGCGAGGGGACTGAACTCTGCATGGAGCTTGGACTGAACTCTGCCTTGTAGTTTGTGTTCAGACCAGCGTAGCGAGGGGATTGAACTCTGCCTTGTAGTTTATGGTTACACCAGCGCAGCGAGGGGACTGAACTCTGCCTTGTTGTTTATGGTCACACCAGCGCAGCGAGGGGACTGAACTACATGTATGCCTTGTAGTTTGCGTGATTTGTAAGCAGGCATAAGATTGGTCATTAAATGCACACTATACCTATTATGTAATTGAAACAAAATTAAGAGGGTGTCAACCCCTACCCCCTGAATACCAGTTGACAGAAAAGGTGAATCCCGCGTACCAGTTTAAATATGTTATTTGGGCTAGAAAAATATCAATATTTGTGTGATTTTGAGCTATCAAAGCAGCGTACCAGCCTTTTTACTGAATCGTGAATACCGGATAAATTGGGCTTATGAATCCCGTCTACAAGTTAACAGAGGGATATCAATCCCGTGTACAAAAAAGTGGCGTGCCACAAGCTCAGATAGGCTATTCTACCCCGCAGTGTTTCACGCATAGCTTGCGTCTAGCCTATTTGCAGAATGAGGTCACCAGAGGGTGAATGGGAGGCATAAGCAGAATCTGTTTTTTTTCTTTTTCGTTTAGTTTCCCTATATCCGCAAATTGGTAGACGACACAATACTTAATCGAAGTGCCCAATGGGTGCACATCACAACCTTCACCATATGGGAATTTAAATGTGTCTAGGTCTCCCATATCAGACGAGACCATGCATGAGGTGACGCTAGCCCGCTGTGCAGGATAAGTCACTAAATTCACCCTATGGGGACCTCATTCTGCAAAGGGCACTTGAGATATCGATCTGCATGCTTCATTTACCCAACGAGAAATTATAGCATTGGAATCCATGCATGTAAAAAGGACAATATTAGTTATCTTCGGCAACATCGGGGGTACATGGGGAATTAATACCTGGATGTCGATTTTGAACCCCGAGGCGGAGCCGAGGGTTTCAAAAAGGGACATCCAGGTATTAAATCTCCATGTAATTTAAGTGTGTTTAAGTGTGTTTTTCATAGGTTTTCCGATTAATTCACACCAATAAGAATAATTTAGTAGGAGACCTAAGGATCCGGCGTCAGGTGACGTCAAATTTGGCGTGCGAGAGCAACGTCACGATTGGTGGAAACTGTCAGTTCAAGGGTCATTCATATACCCCGGATGTTTCACGTGCTCATATACCCCCAATTTTGGCGCACGTTCTCTTATACCCCGCTGTCAAGGGTGACGGGGGACATGGTGATTTAAACGTGGCGTTGTAGCCAATCAGATTGCTAGTTACAACCGGATGTGGGGCAAGGTGATTTAAACGTGGCGTTGTAGCCAATCAGATTGATAGTTACAACCGGATGTGGGGACAACATTCAATATCCAATACCCAACGAGAAATTACAGCATTGGAATCCATGCATGTAAAAAGGACAACATGCACTATCCAATACTGAATAACAAACGCGCATGAACACCATGCAAGCTGCGAGCGAGTGAAAGCAGAAATCACCTCCAATTCTGATCATGAACTATTTACTTACATTGCAATTCCGTACATAAGTAGCTTTTTAAGAAGGCAGTTCGCCGTTCTACTCGTGGGGGGGGGGGGGGGGGGAGTGGGGGAGACGTATGATACTCATAAGAAAATACCGGTATGCATGCTCGCATCCAGGTTTGAGCTGTTTAATTTAGGGGGGCGTGCTGGTGGCACAGAACGTGACGATCAAAGGGGTCCTGGTAGGGGTAATCTCGACAGAACGTGACAATCAAAGGGGACCTTGTAGGGGTAAACTCGACAGAACGTGACGATCAAAGGGGTCCTGGTAGGGGTAAACTCGACAGAACGTGACGATCAAAGGGGTCCTGGTAGGGGTAAACTCGGCAGAACGTGACGACCAAAGGGGTCCTGGTAGGGGTAAACTCGACAGAACGTGACGATCAAAGGGGTCCTGGTAGGGGTAAAATCGGACATGGCTTCTTTAAGAAGTTGGTACCCGACGTTTCTAAATTCTTTGACTTGAGCATCTCTTGCTATGTGGCGCATACAGTCCATGTTAAGATTAAGGCCCTTCCACACGTTGCATGCCGCGCGATTCGAATGAGAATACACTGGAGGTAATGTGTGCTTACACACGATGTGCCATACGAGTGACATCTCATAAAACGCGATGCCCCAGCATTAAATGGGTCACATAATCCGGCCATGCAGTGCCACGCGTTCATTCGGTAAATCCAGCCGTTTGCATGATTAACAATGACGGTATAGAACAACGGCACTGGAAGCAGAGCATTTTTCGGTCTAGGTCATGCAGTTATGGACTGTGATTGTGCATTGCTTCAATATCTATTATTAAAACAAAATTACACAAATAACAAAGAAACCATGAGTTCAACGGAACATGCATATACGAGTGACCGCAGAAAACGGACGGCATGATGCGCGTATCGTCAGACAAACGCCGTGTGGAAGGGCCTTACTAATTTCAAGAAACGATGTTATCTAAACATTTCCCTCAGTAATATTAGGACTCCTTCTACTGGGGGAATCCATTTAGTATAAACGTGATACAGTAACGTACTATTCGCCCTATTTAGATAACCGGAACAGACCCGGGATGTAATAAAATCGAGGTTTCAAACCGCGATGGTGCTTCCATTTTCATCTGAAACTTTGTGACAGATTTTTAAAGATGTTTGATCTCTTCCCTGATGTAAGTGTATTGAAGCTGGGGCCTAAAACTTAAATATATAGCCCGATACAGATGAGAATATGCTTCCTTCAGTAGGACATATTATTTACTGCGAACTGGGACATGACAAGTTACTATTTTTAGAATATTACTAACAGTTACTATTTTAGAACATTACAGACGCATTTCTGACTTGTGGATGCTTTTGATTGAACATACATCTCTTAATGTTTTTCAAGTTAAATATCTGCAATACCGTATTTTCTCGTGTTTGGGGGGGGGGGGGGGGGGTGGTAATTCATGACTATTCAAAAGATCCATATAATTTCCCGTTTAGAAGCATTGATGGGAAGAGCTAGAGAATGATTTCTCCCATCATTAAAATGTATATAAACATAGGAATCGCTATTATTGATTTCGATGGGATTTCTGGTTAAAATTAGCAGACGAAAAGATAATACAAGTGCTGTAGGATTCATGTCCATTGGTGTGAAATCGTCAGATAACTCGTTTGTTGAACTTATCATCTGAACATTTCCTAAGGGAACTACGCATTAATGAGTATTTAGAATAGAAATAGTAATAAGAGTGAAACTCACTGCTTCCGGAGGAAGGTTGGTAACTCGGCCACCTGGCTGGTGCTCTGGTTGTAGTCGTGGTTTTCACAGCAGGTGGTCGCCCAGGACAGTCATTGTACATACTGTTCTCGTGTACGCATGTTTTCGTTTGTATCGATAGAACAAGTCCATTGGTGCACCGGAAGGGATACGAACGTCCGCCGAAGCAGTAATAATACATGTTACAGTTAGAACCTCTAATCAGCTGTGTTGTACACGATGTACATGGCTGCTGTATATTGCAACTCTGGGCCTCCACTAATAACATACAGAGTCCCGAGCATATACTTAACACGATGCAGACCCATCCTCCTTTTACTTCCATAGCTGTCCACATTTTAAAAACAAATTACAAACAAATCATCCAGATGCTGATAGCCTGAGCACAGCGTTTATAGCGTTATGTTGTTTACTTGGAAGTTTGTTAAATCGCGTCGCAAGTGAATGTTCCAGTTAACCTTTCCGGGTCCTCATCTGAAGCACGCGAATTTATTAGGAATTTTTCACCACTTCGTTTAATGAATCGCTACAGTTTTGCCAACGGGATTTTCACGAAATCGAAGTCAATTTATATCAGTTATCTCGTACTAGGATATCTGATTTGTATTCGGGTCTGTTCCTTTCGTTAATCGTCGTTCTTACAATTCTGGATCTTCGTCGTTTACTCTACAATGGGGGGTTCTAGACAATAAGCGAGAAAATGTTGCACATCCGTGAAGAAATATGCGGGGTCATTGATGTTTTCACTCGTTTGTCTATCGTCAATTAACCAGGTATTTAGGAATGACAAAGGGACATGGGAGGCACAACAAGACATGACGCATGTCCCCATGTCACTCGTTATCGCCACAGGTGAAGTGGGATTTGTCAACATGTATTAGATCCAATTTGTAACAATTACGCTAAAGTGACTCTTCATATTCATGTCTCTGAATTGTCTCATATTAAATCGAAGTAAAACAACAACATATTCTGAGGACGACAGGCAGAAAATAGAGCATTCATATACATGTAATAGTCGAGTGAATCATATTCATTAGTGAGCCATGTTCAGATAATAAGTTCAACACATGGGTCGAACGTATTAATCTAAACATGTCCCATGTGTACTACTCGCCTATCCGTATTTAGTCTTGAACGGGTACATAACGGGTTGAAGTGATTCGTCATGCTCATGCCTCGACCCGGTTAACTGAAACTCAAACATTCTAAGGAAGAAAATAAGTCGGTATACACTTATAAAATACACTCCATCCTAGATCATGCCATGACTGTATACTCTAGCTACATCCGTATATATCATATTCCACCAGTACACAACTTTATGATGCACTGACCCGTTCCAACATGGAAACACATTGAACAGACAAGCAGGGAGTATATTTATTTGTTAATACTTGTTCCTCAATAATCTACTTCACATTAGGGGTGGTACAAGCTCGAGATTGTATGTTTCGTGTGACTTTCGTGAGCCAATATTGCAATAAACATTGAATTATTTACCCGGGAGAAATTCATTTCGAGTTTGACCTTCACGTGTAGTGAAGTATATTATTAAAGGCACGGGTGGCGTTCTTTGCAGAAATATTTATATTTGTTCAAATCGCCATCAACAGAAGGAACACCAAAATATATACAGTTCCGCTCATATGCCAAACAAAAGGGTGAGCGTGAGAAGGAACCCCAACCGGGAAGGTCTGGATTTATGACCTTGACCGAATAATTTGTGACGTCACATTCAATGTGATTGAGTGCGCAGTCATTTCAAGTTTAAAACATGACGAAAACGAGCGATTAAAAACATTCGAATTAGTCTATATAATTATATAATAGGATCTATCTGCAACATGGACCATTGCTTATGTCTTTACATGGATTATATATGCTACCGTAAGTCGCCGTAGATTTAGATTAAATGAACATTTTGCAGCGAAATTTGCGATTGTTTCGTTGAGTCTATTTTTAGCACTGTTTAACAGTAACACTCATTACAATGTTAAAAACTATGGCAGCTAAATTACCGAAATTAGGCCCATGTCAGTCGATCAAAATTGATGGCGTTTTATGCATACGATCTCAAACAATGCCATAGACGAAATAGTGGTGTTGGAGCAATGTTGCAGTGGTAGTTGAGGCCACCATGGCATGAGGAGGGGGGGGGGGTTGATAAAACTGATAAACATTAAAACAGAGATAAATTCAAAATAATTATAATTTATAGGTTTAGTTTATAGTATACCCCAGTCCACAGTGAACACATCCTGGAACATTGAATTGCCGTGATTAAGTGAATTGGCACAATAATTTAAATCAGAAATGCCAAGATCCAAATGCTATTGAAGATAAAATAATCTAATACATACAATTTTCTTTTTTAATCATGTTGTTTAAATATATATATATAATAATAAGGCATTTGTTTACGGTAACCCACCAGCCCCTATTTATATTCAGATATCCACCCCTACTAATTGTATTGCCCCCCCCCCAAGATATATATAAAATTGTACTCAGCTCAGCATTATTTTATCTCTGTTAAATTAGGTGCCAAATCATTTCAAAATTAGCAGATTTCTTTATCATGACTTACATCTGTATACACCCTGATAGTTTAAGAACCCCTTTTATTTTTTATTTAATGTTTAATGAATAATGTGCAATTGGTACTGATATTCAAAAAAACACATTGGCTATGGGATAACTCGATTGCAAAGCAAGTAAAGAAGATACATGTAGTATTTTTCAAATTTTGGGGTTTATAATGCAGTATGTAAACACTTAAAAGTTCACACACTATGTGAGTATGTGTGACTATAAATAAGAATAAATTCCATAACATAAGGTTAACATTTTTCATAAATTGGTAGGCAAGATTCAACTAATGCCCATTGTTATTCCTATTCAAATGAATGGGGGTTGCCTGGAATGTCACAATGCACCTGAAAATAAGCCTAGAACATCAACCAAAAACATACATAGCATATTATTCTAAGTAGATAATGAAGCCTAAGTGAAGGCTAATTATTATTTAATCCATTTGTTTCTTTCCTTATGTCCATGTGTGGCCTAGACACTGCTGAGAATGTCTGGTATAAGCACACGCTGGGTAGGTTCCTCATTAGATGGATTATTCACCCCTGGTTAAGTGGTCCTGCTAATTTGCTATGCTGCTGGTGGGTCCTGCTGAATTTTGATATGATGCTGGTAAGGCAAACTGATGCTGTTAATAAAAAGTACTGTTGTCTATACTGATACCACAAAATTATGTTTGTTTGTGAATTAAATCAGAATATTTGCCATTGACATCAGAATCACAGAATGATCAGATGTCTTAAAAGGGCACTAATTATTCATGATTAAATTAAATTAAATAATTAATTACATACCGGTACCTAAAATGGTTGTACCCATGGAGCTGAAAATTGTTACACAGGATTAAATTGACCAGAGGAATGTCATGTGGTAGGTGCCTTTGACCTCAGACAGATTAAAGAGGGACCATGCGATATGTACCTATGACACCATATGACTTAAAGGGGTACAGATGTTCAATAAAGAGTAATTATTATTAGCTTAGACGATATGTGGAAAATTGGTACACATGGGTAACTTGACCAAGAGATTGTCAGGGACATGTGACATGGATCACAGAATACTCTTTAAAGTGGCATAACAATACAGATTGTTTTTCATCAGCTTATTAGAACATTTGTACACAGAGGTCAATTGAAGCCAGTGAGTGTCGTGGTATAGGTGCCGTTGGCATCATTAAAAGGGCACTAATAATTAATTTAATTATATACCCAAAATGGTTGGAATCTGGTCGTTGAAAATTGACCTGAGGAGTATCATGGAATGGGTGCTGCTGGTCTCAGACGACTTACAGGGAAACTAATAAACATTTTTAATTAAATAGTTAATCATATCCCCATAATGATTTGACCATGGTCACTGGAAATTGGTATGCAGGGGTATTTTGACCCATGGAGTACCATTGGATAGGTGCCGATGGTGCTGTTGACCATAAAGGGGAACTTAAAAGTTTTACTAATTATCATATAATTATGAGCAATAAAGGGTGTGTTTTATCACAATAGGGGAATATCATGAGATAGGCACCTTTGACCTCAGATGACATAAACAGGGACTAATAAATTATAATACCATAGATGATCAATGAAGAGTGTTTATTATCAGCTCAAACTCCAGCTAGTGTTTTCTAAATTTGTAAATTCCACAGTGTTGGGCCAGAGCGATTTGAAAAAAGCCAGAGTTTGTATGAAACATCCATGAACATGACAATTTTTAAATATTTAAAAAATGGCTGTGCTGGTGCTTACAAAATGAGGGGAATTGATATCTCAAATATGGTCAGTTTGTTACAAATAACACAGCCTCTAATAACATATATTGCAATATACAGTACCGGTACATGTTTTTGAATGTGTTATACATATAATGGCTTTTCCTCGATTTGTTCAGATAAACCAAAGATCATGAAAATAACAAGAAAAGTTTAACTTATTAAACAATACTTTTTCAAATCTTGACATCATTAGTTTGCCATACCAGCATCATAGCAATTAAGCAGGACCCACCAGCATGATAGCAATTTAGCAGGACTACTTAACCACTAATTACTGATTGTCATTACACCATAACAACCCCTCTAGGCTCCTTCCCCCCACGCCACCATTCATTTTCAAATGGTTTACATCCAGTGACTCCAGTATAGGGATGTTTCTGTAGAGTGTAGATAGAGGGTCTTCAGTTGCACCCCCCCCCACAGTTTGGGAGAAATTTTGCAAATGGTACCTAAACAATTTCATACTTTTTGTGTTAATCTTAAAGGTAGGGTACTCAATCCGATCAGACGGTCCCCATATCAACAAGTTACAACAACATTTCTTCAAAATACGCTTTTGTTATCAGAACCAATTAATTACAACACAATAATGCTAACGGCTGTCAACAATGGTATAACATTTCTCAAAATGTGTTATTTATCAACATGTTGTTCAACAAAATTTGGCAAAATCACCACTTGATTATAGAGTTATCCATCTTCATCCGGAATTTTGTCAAAACCATCGGTTTGACGACTCTTTTCTGGGCCACAAATAATTGCACATTTCGAGAAATAACAAATTTCAAAAAGAGAATATCTGATCACTCTGACTCGAGTCAGAGCTTTGATAGGTGGGTTTCTCAACTCGAATCAATTATTTTTCATTCCCAAATCCAAATAAATAGTCATTTGGGAGCGTTAATTCGAATTATGCATCTTTAAAACAACAAATTTCACAATAAATACTGTTTGGAAATTCAAGCTATCAGTTTCAGATTCAGAACAGTTTCAACTATACTTTCAAATTCAACCTGTTTTTGGTCTGAAATTTCCAAAGGTGTACTTGTGTCGTCTACATATTTCCTAATGTTGACAATTTTTACCAAAGTTGGGGATTAGACAGTCAGCTAACATTGTCACACCCACACCCCACCCCACTTTTCAAAGATAATGAAGTGAAGAGAAATCTTAAATTAAAAATCCTCCCCAATGTGAATGTCACTCGTCGACTGAAATTCGCAATAAATTATTCTAACAATGTCAAATTAATACAAGTATCTAACTTTTATTTTATTTATTCCTGGTTGGTCGAACACATTGATCAGCTCTAAATAGATTATTAGTTAGATAATTAGTTATTTCAGTATTCAGCTTTTCAACTTCAAGTTCAAATCGGCATCTTCAAAACTTTGTTGATATCCGCGCACCGTTAAATCTGGATAGCCTGCGACGAAAGACCATCCTGTTAGATTTGTGCGCATGCGTAAATCTGACCTTTCCGGTTGGGGTTCCCTCTCGCGCTTACCAAACAAAAGCAGCGCGAAAATAGTATATACACGATGGTGTACGTAAAAAAGGAGAGACATAAAGCTCGAGCTCGGAGACCAACCACCCACCCATAACAAACCGATTGTATACAAACAATGCTAATAATGTAAACATCCGGGCGGGCATGCGCAACGGCGCAAGATCGTAATTTCAGAATATCAGTATACAGTAATGACCAGAATAGCTAACAAAGACATCTATCTCTCAGATAACATGACTAAAGTTTTATAAATCTGTGTTTCCTTACAGTTATATACCTATAATGGGTCACAATAATATATCATTATTTTCCAGACATCTCATAAGGTGTTTAGTTATTTATATAAAAAAATAAGCTGTAAATAGTTGACAAATGACAGAATAAATTCCATAATGGCAATGCTCCTCAAATACTATACTATAGACACTGTTGTTGTTGTTGTTTGTGGATAGGTATGCATCTATATACAAATAGTTTGCACAAAGTTTGGGCTCCTTAGTGGGTTTTAAGGGTATGGAGACAGCCCAACACCCACAGCACCCATGACAATTCAAGTTAAATTGGTATATTTAACATGAATTGGGCCATATGACCAATTATATGTATCTACTTCCAACACTTTTGTTGTTTGTGGATAGGTATGCATCTATGCAAATGGTTTGCACAAAGTTTGGGCTCCTCAGTGGGTTTTAAGGGTATTGAGACAGCCCAACACCCACAGCACCCATGATAAAACCATACAGCACCCGTGCCTATGAAAACATATTTCTGAGTCAGCCATCTCTCAGACTATACCCATTCTGTAAATGATTCCACATTTCACTCTAGAATATATAGAGGCAATGGGGAAAAAATATTTGGGCACCTGAATGGGATTTTGGGCTCTATTCAGGGGGGATATTTGGTTTTTTTAATGGTTAAATTGGTATATTTAACTGGAATTGGGACCTGTAAAGGTATATACTTCTAGGTCTCCTAGTGATTTTGGAAATATCTGCATCAGTATAAGAAGATTTGCAAAAGTTTGGGCTCCTTAGTGGGTTTTAGGGGTATGGAGACAGCCCAACACCCACAGCACCCATGACAATTCAAGTTAAATTGGTATATTTAAATTGAATTGGGCCATATGACCCATTATATGTATCTACTTCCAACACCTTTGTTGTTTGTGGATAGGTATGCATCTATGCAAATGGTTTGCACAAAGTTTGGGCTCCTCAGTGGGTTTTAAGGGTATTGAGACAGCCCAACACCCACAGCACCCATGATAAAACCATACAGCACCCGTGCCTATGAAAACACATTTCTGAGTCAACCATCTCTCAGACTATACCCATTCTGTAAATGATTCCACAGTTCACTCTAGAATATATAGAGGCAATGGGAAAAAAATATTTGGGCACCTGAATGGGATTTTGGGCTCTATTCAGGGGGGATATTTGGTTTTTTTAATGGTTAAATTGGTATATTTAACTGGAATTGGGTCCTGTAAAGGTATATACTTCTAGGTCTCCTAGTGATTTTGGAAATATCTGCATCAGTATAAGAAGATTTGCAAAAGTTTGGGCTCCTTAGTGGGTTTTAAGGGTATGGAGACAGCCCAACACCCACAGCACCCATGACAATTCAAGTTAAATTGGTATATTTAACTTGAATTGGGACATATGACCCATTATATGTATCTACTTCCAACACTTTTGTTGTTTGTGGATAGGTATGCATCTATGCAAATGGTTTGCACAAAGTTTGGGCTCCTCAGTGGGTTTTAAGGGTATTGAGACAGCCCAACACCCACAGCACCCATGATAAAACCATACAGCACCCGTGCCTATGAAAACACATTTCTGAGTCAACCATCTCTCAGACTATACCCATTCTGTAAATGATTCCACAGTTCACTCTAGAATATATAGAGGCAATGGGAAAAAAATATTTGGGCACCTGAATGGGATTTTGGGCTCTATTCAGGGGGGATATTTGGTTTTTTTAATGGTTAAATTGGTATATTTAACTGGAATTGGGTCCTGTAAAGGTATATACTTCTAGGTCTCCTAGTGATTTTGGAAATATCTGCATCAGTATAAGAAGATTTGCAAAAGTTTGGGCTCCTTAGTGGGTTTTAAGGGTATGGAGACAGCCCAACACCCACAGCACCCATGACAATTCAAGTTAAATTGGTATATTTAACTTGAATTGGGACATATGACCCATTATATGTATCTACTTCCAACACTTTTGTTGTTTGTGGATAGGTATGCATCTATGCAAATGGTTGCACAAAGTTTGGGCTCCTCAGTGGGTTTTAAGGGTATTGAGACAGCCCAACACCCACAGCACCCATGATAAAACCATACAGCACCCGTGCCTATGAAAACATATTTCTGAGTCAGCCATCTCTCAGACTATACCCATTCTGTAAATGATTCCACATTTCACTCTAGAATATATAGAGGCAATGGGAAAAAATATTTGGGCACCTGAATGGGATTTTGGGCTCTATTCAGGGGGGATATTTGGTTTTTTTAATGGTTAAATTGGTATATTTAACTGGAATTGGGTCCTGTAAAGGTATATACTTCTAGGTCTCCTAGTGATTTTGGAAATATCTGCATCAGTATAAGAAGATTTGCAAAAGTTTGGGCTCCTTAGTGGGTTTTAAGGGTATGGAGACAGCCCAACACCCACAGCACCCATGACAATTCAAGTTAAATTGGTATATTTAACTTGAATTGGGCCATATGACCCATTATATGTATCTACTTCCAACACTTTTGTTGTTTGTGGATAGGTATGCATCTATGCAAATGGTTTGCACAAAGTTTGGGCTCCTCAGTGGGTTTTAAGGGTATTGAGACAGCCCAACACCCACAGCACCCATGATAAAACCATACAGCACCCGTGCCTATGAAAACATATTTCTGAGTCAGCCATCTCTCAGACTATACCCATTCTGTAAATGATTCCACATTTCACTCTAGAATATATAGAGGCAATGGGGAAAAAATATTTGGGCACCTGAATGGGATTTTGGGCTCTATTCAGGGGGGATATTTGGTTTTTTTAATGGTTAAATTGGTATATTTAACTGGAATTGGGACCTGTAAAGGTATATACTTCTAGGTCTCCTAGTGATTTTGGAAATATCTGCATCAGTATAAGAAGATTTGCAAAAGTTTGGGCTCCTTAGTGGGTTTTAGGGGTATGGAGACAGCCCAACACCCACAGCACCCATGACAATTCAAGTTAAATTGGTATATTTAACTTGAATTGGGCCATATGACCCATTATATGTATCTACTTCCAACACTTTTGTTGTTTGTGGATAGGTATGCATCTATGCAAATGGTTTGCACAAAGTTTGGGCTCCTCAGTGGGTTTTAAGGGTATTGAGACAGCCCAACACCCACAGCACCCATGATAAAACCATACAGCACCCGTGCCTATGAAAACATATTTCTGAGTCAACCATCTCTCAGACTATACCCATTCTGTAAATGATTCCACATTTCACTCTAGAATATATAGAGGCAATGGGAAAAAAATATTTGGGCACCTGAATGGCATTTTGGGCTCTATTCAGGGGGATATTTGGTTTTGTTAATGGTTAAATTGGTATATTTAACTGGAATTGGGTCCTGTAAAGGTATATACTTCTAGGTCTCCTAGTGATTTTGGAAATATCTGCATCAGTATAAGAAGATTTGCAAAAGTTTGGGCTCCTTAGTGGGTTTTAAGGGTATAGAGACAGCCCAACACCCACAGCACCCATGACAATTCAAGTTAAATTGGTATATTTAACTTGAATTGGGCCATATGACCCATTATATGTATCTACTTCCAACACTTTTGTTGTTTGTGGATAGGTATGCATCTATGCAAATGGTTGCACAAAGTTTGGGCTCCTCAGTGGGTTTTAAGGGTATTGAGACAGCCCAACACCCACAGCACCCATGATAAAACCATACAGCACCCGTGCCTATGAAAACATATTTCTGAGTCAGCCATCTCTCAGACTATACCCATTCTGTAAATGATTCCACATTTCACTCTAGAATATATAGAGGCAATGGGAAAAAAATATTTGGGCACCTGAATGGGATTTTGGGCTCTATTCAGGGGGGATATTTTGTTTTTTTAATGGTTAAATTGGTATATTTAACTGGAATTGGGTCCTGTAAAGGTATATACTTCTAGGTCTCCTAGTGATTTTGGAAATATCTGCATCAGTATAAGAAGATTTGCAAAAGTTTGGGCTCCTTAGTGGGTTTTAAGGGTATGGAGACAGCCCAACACCCACAGCACCCATGACAATTCAAGTTAAATTGGTATATTTAACTTGAATTGGGCCATATGACCCATTATATGTATCTACTTCCAACACTTTTGTTGTTTGTGGATAGGTATGCATCTATGCAAATGGTTTGCACAAAGTTTGGGCTCCTCAGTGGGTTTTAAGGGTATTGAGACAGCCCAACACCCACAGCACCCATGATAAAACCATACAGCACCCGTGCCTATGAAAACATATTTCTGAGTCAGCCATCTCTCAGACTATACCCATTCTGTAAATGATTCCACATTACACTCTAGAATATATAGAGGCAATGGGAAAAAAATATTTGGGCACCTGAATGGGATTTTGGGCTCTATTCAGGGGGGATATTTGGTTTTTTTAATGGTTAAATTGGTATATTTAACTGGAATTGGGTCCTGTAAAGGTATATACTTCTAGGTCTCCTAGTGTTTTTGGAAATATCTGCATCAGTATAAGAAGATTTGCAAAAGTTTGGGCTCCTTAGTGGGTTTTAAGGGTATGGAGACAGCCCAACACCCACAGCACCCATGACAATTCAAGTTAAATTGGTATATTTAACATGAATTGGGCCATATGACCAATTATATGTATCTACTTCCAACACTTTTGTTGTTTGTGGATAGGTATGCATCTATGCAAATGGTTTGCACAAAGTTTGGGCTCCTCAGTGGGTTTTAAGGGTATTGAGACAGCCCAACACCCACAGCACCCATGATAAAACCATACAGCACCCGTGCCTATGAAAACATATTTCTGAGTCAGCCATCTCTCAGACTATACCCATTCTGTAAATGATTCCACATTTCACTCTAGAATATATAGAGGCAATGGGAAAAAAATATTTGGGCACCTGAATGGCATTTTGGGCTCTATTCAGGGGGGATATTTGGTTTTGTTAATGGTTAAATTGGTATATTTAACTGGAATTGGGTCCTGTAAAGGTATATACTTCTAGGTCTCCTAGTGATTTTGGAAATATCTGCATCAGTATAAGAAGATTTGCAAAAGTTTGGGCTCCTTAGTGGGTTTTAAGGGTATGGAGACAGCCCAACACCCACAGCACCCATGACAATTCAAGTTAAATTGGTATATTTAACTTGAATTGGGCCATATGACCCATTATATGTATCTACTTCCAACACTTTTGTTGTTTGTGGATAGGTATGCATCTATGCAAATGGTTGCACAAAGTTTGGGCTCCTCAGTGGGTTTTAAGGGTATTGAGACAGCCCAACACCCACAGCACCCATGATAAAACCATACAGCACCCGTGCCTATGAAAACATATTTCTGAGTCAGCCATCTCTCAGACTATACCCATTCTGTAAATGATTCCACATTTCACTCTAGAATATATAGAGGCAATGGGAAAAAAATATTTGGGCACCTGAATGGGATTTTGGGCTCTATTCAGGGGGGATATTTGGTTTTTTTAATGGTTAAATTGGTATATTTAACTGGAATTGGGTCCTGTAAAGGTATATACTTCTAGGTCTCCTAGTGTTTTTGGAAATATCTGCATCAGGATAAGAAGATTTGCAAAAGTTTGGGCTCCTTAGTGGGTTTTAAGGGTATGGAGACAGCCCAACACCCACAGCACCCATGACAATTCAAGTTAAATTGGTATATTTAACATGAATTGGGCCATATGACCAATTATATGTATCTACTTCCAACACTTTTGTTGTTTGTGGATAGGTATGCATCTATGCAAATGGTTTGCACAAACTTTGGGCTCCTCAGTGGGTTTTAAGGGTATTGAGACAGCCCAACACCCACAGCACCCATGATAAAACCATACAGCACCCGTGCCTATGAAAACATATTTCTGAGTCAGCCATCTCTCAGACTATACCCATTCTGTAAATGATTCCACATTTCACTCTAGAATATATAGAGGCAATGGGGAAAAACTATTTGGGCACCTGAATGGGATTTTGGGCTCTATTCAGGGGGGATATTTGGTTTTTTTAATGGTTAAATTGGTATATTTAACTGGAATTGGGACCTGTAAAGGTATATACTTCTAGGTCTCCTAGTGATTTTGGAAATATCTGCATCAGTATAAGAAGATTTGCAAAAGTTTGGGCTCCTTAGTGGGTTTCAAGGGTATGGAGACAGCCCAACACCCACAGCACCCATGACAATTCAAGTTAAATTGGTATATTTAACTTGAATTGGGCCATATGACCCATTATATGTATCTACTTCCAACACTTTTGTTGTTTGTGGATAGGTATGCATCTATGCAAATGGTTTGCACAAAGTTTGGGCTCCTCAGTGGGTTTTAAGGGTATTGAGACAGCCCAACACCCACAGCACCCATGATAAAACCATACAGCACCCGTGCCTATGAAAACATATTTCTGAGTCAGCCATCTCTCAGACTATACCCATTCTGTAAATGATTCCACATTTCACTCTAGAATATATAGAGGCAATGGGAAAAAAATATTTGGGCACCTGAATGGGATTTTGGGCTCTATTCAGGGGGGATATTTGTTTTTTTTAATGGTTAAATTGGTATATTTAACTGGAATTGGGTCCTGTAAAGGTATATACTTCTAGGTCTCCTAGTGATTTTGGAAATATCTGCATCAGTATAAGAAGATTTGCAAAAGTTTGGGCTCCTTAGTGGGTTTTAAGGGTATGGAGACAGCCCAACACCCACAGCACCCATGACAATTCAAGTTAAATTGGTATATTTAACTTGAATTGGGCCATATGACCCATTATATGTATCTACTTCCAACACTTTTGTTGTTTGTGGATAGGTATGCATCTATGCAAATGGTTTGCACAAAGTTTGGGCTCCTCAGTGGGTTTTAAGGGTATTGAGACAGCCCAACACCCACAGCACCCATGATAAAACCATACAGCACCCGTGCCTATGAAAACATATTTCTGAGTCAGCCATCTCTCAGACTATACCCATTCTGTAAATGATTCCACATTTCACTCTAGAATAAATAGAGGCAATGGGGAAAAAATATTTGGGCACCTGAATGGGATTTTGGGCTCTATTCAGGGGGATATTTGGTTTTTTTAATGGTTAAATTGGTATATTTAACTGGAATTGGGACCTGTAAAGGTATATACTTCTAGGTCTCCTAGTGATTTTGGAAATATCTGCATCAGTATAAGAAGATTTGCAAAAGTTTGGACTCCTTAGTGGGTTTTAGGGGTATGGAGACAGCCCAACACCCACAGCACCCATGACAATTCAAGTTAAATTGGTATATTTAACTTGAATTGGGCCATATGACCCATTATATGTATCTACTTCCAACACTTTTGTTGTTTGTGGATAGGTATGCATCTATGCAAATGGTTTGCACAAAGTTTGGGCTCCTCAGTGGGTTTTAAGGGTATTGAGACAGCCCAACACCCACAGCACCCATGATAAAACCATACAGCACCCGTGCCTATGAAAACATATTTCTGAGTCAGCCATCTCTCAGACTATACCCATTCTGTAAATGATTCCACATTACACTCTAGAATATATAGAGGCAATGGGAAAAAAATATTTGGGCACCTGAATGGGATTTTGGGCTCTATTCAGGGGGGATATTTGGTTTTTTTAATGGTTAAATTGGTATATTTAACTGGAATTGGGTCCTGTAAAGGTATATACTTCTAGGTCTCCTAGTGTTTTTGGAAATATCTGCATCAGTATAAGAAGATTTGCAAAAGTTTGGGCTCCTTGGTGGGTTTTAAGGGTATGGAGACAGCCCAACACCCACAGCACCCATGACAATTCAAGTGAAATTGGTATATTTAACTTGAATTGGGCCATATGACCCATTATATGTATCTACTTTCAACACTTTTGTTGTTTGTGGATAGGTATGCATCTATGCAAATAGTTTGCGCAAAGTTTGGGCTCCTCGGTGGGTTTTAAGGGTATGGAGACTGCCCAACACCCACAACAACCATGATAAAACCATACAGCACCCGTGCCTATGAAAACATTTCTGAGTCAGCCATCTCTCAGACTATACCCATTCTGAAAAGGATTCCACAGTTCACTTTAGAATATATAGAGGCAATGGGAAAAAATTATTTGGGCATCTGAATGGGATTTTGGGCTTTGGTCAGGGGGAGGGGAATATTTGGGTTTTTTAATGGTCAAATTGAATTGAGCCCTGTGACCCATTATAGGTATCTACTTCTATGTCTCTTACTAGTAGTGTTTTTGGAAAGATGTGCATCAGTATAAGAAGGTTTGCAAAAGTTTGGGCACCTGGGAGTGATTTAATGGTGAGCAGGTGGCACAACACCAGTCGTAATGAATTTCGAAGTACAATTGCTAGTCGCGCTCGTACCGTGCGCAACTATGGGAGCAAATGTACGCTAAGTTTACTGAGACTGGCACAACACCAACAGCACCCATGATAAATCATACAGCACCCTTGTCTTTAAAATCATATTTGGGCTCAGGTGAAGGACAAAATATGTTTTTTAATATTAATGTCGGTATATTTAACTTGAATTGGGCCATGTAAACCGGGGTATTCTATACACTCAGGGGGGATACCCTGGGTAATCTATACAATCAGGGTGTTACCTTCCTGTACGCTATTCGTTTAGGCCCATATAGAGCTTATTTAAGTTTTCAAATATTGCCAACATGAGCTTATTTCGCGCAATTTTAAAATAAGCTCAGTTTCACATAAACAGACTGTTACTTGGTGTTCATATTCAGATAGTTCTCAGGTGTCCAATCTCAAATACCGACCTCGTCGCCATCCGTATACTACCGATTACGTCGACAAAACGATGGCAAATAATTTAAGATAATAATATATTGGGATCTCAAATCGTGTAATACAGTAGTGTCTTAAAATATGAAAATTACATTTCCAAGAATAAATAAACAAAAAATGTGAAGATGACAACAAATATTTAACAAGACAGTCAATGACTGTGGGTCGCTCACCAGACTGTAAAGACTGAGAAGAATGGGACTCTGAAGACTACAAGAGTCCGTACGTGACAATATCACTTAAGACAAGTAGTTCTAAACATGGACATAGATGGAGGTTCTCCGATGAGCAGGGCTCTTCAACTTGAAATTTCTAATTGCACACCACTGACAAATCTCCAACCTCTTACATTTTACAGAAGACAACCATACCACAGTACTAAGTTCACAGAAATCATTTTGCACACCCCTCTTAGGTTGAATTTTACAACTAGTACAAGGATATAGGAGAGTTAAATCTCTTATCTCTGCCCCTATTAGAACAAATGTGAATCCCCATCTATGAGATCCATTCATCTAGTAATATCAATATACCCCCAATATCCAATAGGGTATGATTTCACCTGGATAAGTGGTACGTGGTTAAGAAAATAATATTGGAACAGCCAAGTCTGTATTTAGTATGTCTGATCTTTGCAGAATGAGGTCCACAAAATGTGAATTTAATGACACTATTCCACAACGTGGAAAAGCATCAACGAATTCACCATATGGGGACCTCATTTCCTAAAATGACCCAATTTGAACAAATCTGAACCCGGTCACCCAAGGCCCATCCATACCAAATATAAGCTAATATAGGCTCAATGGTTCTTGAGAAGAAATTTTAAGATTTACTATGGAGGGAAAGAGTTATGGCCCTAGCTTCGCACCTATTTGATATGATGAACTTATTTGAACAAATCTTATTGTGAGTCACCTAGGGAACATGCATACTGAAATATATGAACATATTTGGTCTTTAATATGGAGAAGAAAACAATTGTTGATAGACGGATGGATAGACATCCCAACAGACAGACGAGTGGAAGGACCGCCTGACAGACATAAGACAAATTCAATCCAATATACCCCCCCCAATGTTTCTTTGAAAAATCAGGGTATGATTTCATCTGGATAAGCGGTGGTTAAGAAAATAATATGCCAGCCATGTCTGCATATAGTGTGTCAGACATTTGCAGAATGAGGTCCCCAAATGGTGAATTTAATGACAATATTCCGCAAGGTGTGCTAGCATCACCAGATTCATCCTCAGTCTGATTAGGCCTCACCAGCCATGGGAAACCTATATAGGAACAGATTTAAGTTCTAAAGTTGAAGTTTGTAATGCACACCCATTGAGCACCTCAATTATGCATTTTATCTTCTGCAAATTGGGGGGGGGGGCATAGAAACTGAACAGAAGGGAAAAAGTAAAAAAGTAACTAAAACAAAATTTCAATTTGATACTTAAGATACTTCCCAGAAGATGATGCCTAAGCAGAATTAAGTCCATGGAGGGTGTATTTGGTGATGCTAGCCTGCTGTACAGGGTTGCAACACTAAATTGACCCTCTGGGGACCTCATTATGCAAATGTCAGACACTAAATTCAGGCAGTTTGTTTAAAATTGCTAGCAGTAATGTTTACACAAGCTGCCAGGTGACATTTTATTGTAATCTAGATTAATGACATGTGTCTCTCTCTGTCTATCCACAAAGATATATCTGCAACTTTAATAGAACAGGTATTAAAGTTGGAAGCTGGAGATGATATCCGTTGGAAGGGATGTTGGTTGGGTGCAGGCCACTGCAGGGTGGGGTGGGTCTGGGCCATATGGGATGGGGGATGGGTAATGGAATATTTCTGTAATTTCATTAAAGATTAAAGTTTCATAACTCTGCAGATGTTATAATGGTGTCACTTTTTTCAAATTTTATAAAATGTTTAAAAACTAATTTTTTTGTTTGTTAAATTGAGCCCACATTCGATCCAGTGACCTCATTTGAACAAATCTGAATAACAGTCCCCCAAGGACCCTTTGTATCAAATACGAACCCATTCGGCCCAATGAAATTTGAGAAGTCGTTGTAAGAATTACTATGGTGGCAAAGAGTTATGGCCCTGGCTTCGCAACCATTTGACCCAGTGTCCTCATTTGAACAAATCTGAATGAGAGTCACCTAGGAAACATACACACCAAATATGAACCCATTCGGTTTCATGGTTCCAGAGGAGAAGATGTTCAAAGAATTGTAGACGGACGGATGGACGGACGGACGGACGATGGACGGACGACGGACGAAGAGTGATGACAATAGCTCCACCTGAGACGAGCTAATAAAAACGTGAGACAACCAGCCCCGGAAAATCTGGACAACCCACCCTAACATACGCCCGCGCGAGTTGTCCCTGTGGTCCCGATTCGGTCTGTAGTCAGATGTACTATATACACATGTATATAGTTGTATATACAGGAACGGGACCATCCGCCCCAGGCACAACCGACACCAAGCGACCCGGAACAACCCGACCCAATTAAAGTACGAACTATGTTTTGGTTTAAACCTTTAATTAAATTAGGATAAGATATGGTAAATTGTAGTTGTGATACACTGCATGGACATAATGATATAGTATTCTGTATGAAATATGAAGAATATTTTAATATGAATATATACGGAAGTACAACATATGTATATGAAAAAGGAATGTATAGTACATGTATATGCTACTTCACAGCCTGTTCTCGTGAAAATAGCCACACTCCCGGCTTATTTTAATGAGCGAAATAAGCTCATATCAATATAGGCTCTGTGTGGAGATAAACGTACACTATGGGAGTACATGTATGGTTTCCATAAAAATAAGCACGTAACGGTCTTATTTTAATGAGCGATATAAGCCCCTATTGGTATTATTTAATCACAATATACGCTCTATATGGACCTAAAACTCAGTTTATAAAACAGTCCAATATGGGACTATCTCCCATATTGTCATTATTAAAGGTACTCAATCCGATAAAACTCCTATCAAATACTATTTCAATGGGTTCGGTGGTCAAAAATATTTGATTCGAGTCGAGGAAGTCACCCATCAAAGCTCAGATTTGTTAGATATCGATTTTAGAAATCTATTATTTTTCATTATCGGGAATTCTTTCTGGCCCAGAAGACAGTCAAAATTTCGTTATTATTACCACTTGATTATAGAGTTATCCATCCTTGTCTGTTTGAATAGAGTTTTGGCGTAAAATCTCGAGCAGGTTACCAAATTGACGGCAGTTATTAGTACTCATCTCGAGCAATTAACAAATTTCAAAAATCAATATCTAATAACTCTGAGCTTTGTTTGATGGGTTCCTCGACTCGAATCAAATGTTTTTTACCCCCAAAGCCAAAGAAATAGTAATATAGGACCCTCTGATCGGATTGTTGTTGTTGGAATCTGTTGAGATGGGGACCCTTTTTACGGATTGAGTACCTTTAAATCTACCGTTTTTCATCGCAACTTATCCTCGCGAAAATAGGTTCATATTGGGCATACATATTAACATATGTTTCAATGGACTTAATTGATTCGGAAATAAGCCATTAGTGAGTTTATACCCGTTATTTAGTTGAATGAAGCGAGCCGCAGTTAAAACACATTATAAAGAGCGTGAATCTGGT
Organism: Siphonodentalium dalli; assembly: GCA_032622095.1. NCBI lineage: Eukaryota > Metazoa > Mollusca > Scaphopoda > Gadilida > Siphonodentaliidae > Siphonodentalium > Siphonodentalium dalli. Next base: position 257,115,341 of record CP136061.1, on the reverse strand, counting down.
ATGTCGTGTCGCAACATATCCTCCCTCAAATAGGCACATAATAGGCACATAATTTATTGTGAAATAAGCAGATAATAGATCATATCCGTCATTTCGTTTTATGGCGCGGCCACATTGAAAACACATGCTATAAAGAACATACACATGAAAACCGTGAGTTGGCTTATTTGTGTCATTTTCTGCACACAATCTGATTACAATCGACTCATTAGCAGTCGATAATGTGACTAAAATTGTCTCATTTTCAGCACATTATCGACTTAAATTTATGAGATTATAAGCATATTATCTACCTAAAAATGTTTATGTATAAGCAGATAATCTGCGGGTTTTCGGGAGAACAGGCTGCATGTCGATAAACAAGTTTAGGTTGTTAAATAATGACAATGGGAGCTTAATTCGCTCATTAAAATAAGCCCGTTTCGCAGCGTTATGTGCTTATTTTTACGAGAACAGGATGAAACACATCGTCGTGCAAATAGGTTCAAATTGGACCTACATGTAGCTATTCGCATAGGTTGATATTTGAAATAATTTGATTATGAAATAACTCCATAGTGAGCTTAAATCGTTATTCCGTTATGGCCGCAGTGAAAACATTATAAAGATCGTGAAATTGGTAAGTCGTGTCGATGAAAAGAGGCAGATTAAATCATTTCAATTTGGGCTTGATATGTATGGAAATAATCCCATATTGTACTGTTTTATTTATAAAAACAGTGTGTTAGATCCATATTGAGCGTATATTGTCGCAAAATAATTCCAATATCAGCTTATATCGCGCATTAAAATATGTCCGTTTTGTACTTATTTTCATGAGAACAGCATGACAAGTCTTGAGTTGTTTAATCGTGTTCTCGTGAAATAAGCACAATACGGGTTTTCCTCATATTGAAATAACCCATATACATGTACATGTAAAGCTGTTTTAATAACTAGCGTTTAGGCCTTATGGAGCGTATTTCAGTTTTCAAATAATGTCAACATGCAGACTGTTCTCGTGAAAATAAGCACATAAACGCCATGTTATTATGAACTAAATATTGCCATTATTTAACCGCAGTATACGATATGGACAGAAAATGCGGGTTTTAAGACAGTCTAACATGGGACTATTTACATACGAAATATGCCCATATTGGCACTATTTAATCTATCTACCTATTCTCATCGAGATAACTTACTAGATTCACGCTCTTTAGAAGGTATTTTCACTGTGGCCTGCGCCATTCTACGGAATAACTGGTATACGCTCACGTGGGCTTATTTCAGAATAAAATAAGTCCAATATGAACTGTGTGAATATTTAGGTCCAATATAAACCTGAGGATATGTTGAGATGAAAAAAAGTAGATTAAATAATACCAATATGGGCTTACATGGAAATAGTCCAACATTTGACTGCTTTAAAAATCGCGTTTAGGTTCAATAATGGCAGTATGAGCTTAATTCGCTCATTAAAATAAGCCCGTTATGAGCTTATTTTTACGAGAACAAGCTGCATATTGTCATTATTTGATTATTTGATTATTATAACAGCCCTATATGGGATATTTCAATATGCGATAAGAACATCTTATGATTATTTTTGCAATTTGTGTTGTGGAATACAACACAAATAAACCAACTCAAGACTGTTCTCGTGAAAATAGGCACATAATAATATGATATAAGCCCGTATTGTCGCCAATAGTCCCGATTCCAGAAGTAAATATTTACAATTGAGCGTAGTTCAGACGATGATTTCTATGGAGAGGTACGGTCGATTTACTTGACATAGCGCCTGAATGCTAACTTATCAGTTTCACATACCCGTACAAGTCCATAATATGTCTTTAAAGTGCGTACATCTGATAAGCTGTGGGTTGGCTTAGTTGTGTCATTGTCCGCTCATAATCTGCTTAGAATTGTTCCATTATGAGGCGATAATGTGACTAATTTTGTATAATTTTCAGCACATTATCGACTCAAAATGAGAGCGTTCATAAGCAGATTATCTACCTAGAATATTTACTTTTTATATAAGCAGATAATGTGCGGGAATTTGGGGAACAGGCTGTTTAAAACGGTACAATATGGGACTATTTACATAAGAAATAAGCCCATATTGGCATTATTTTATCTACCTTAGTTTATCACTTACTTACCAAAGCTACCCTAATTGTATTGTTTTTACTGAAATAAACCCATATCAGTATTATTAATCTAGCTTTTTTCATCGACACAACCTACCAGATTCAAGCTCTTTATAGTCAATGCTGCCCTCGCCATTCAACCGAATAATGGCTATAAGCTTACTGTGGACTTATATCAGAATCAAAAGAACCTATGTGAATACTTAAAGGTCAAATATGAACCTATTTACATGAGGATATGTTGCGATGAAAACAAATTAGATTTAATAATACCAACATGGGACTAGTTCGATAGAACAGTCTGATATTGTCTGTTTAAAAAGCCGCGTTTATAGGTCCATATATATAGCGTACATGTATACATATTAAGTTAAATTATACCTCTGTATGAGCTTATTTCGCTCATTAAAATAAGTCCTGTTTTGTGTTTATTTTCACGAAAACAGACTGCAAACTGCCATTATTTGAAAACTAAATAAGCTTCATATGGGCCTAAACGCTGGTTATTATAACAGCCCTATATAGATATTTCAATATGCGATAAGCTCGTCATGCTTATTTTAGCAATTCGTGTTGTGGCACAACACAAATAAACCAACTCAAGACTTACCATGCAGACGTCACCCTGTTCTCATGAAAATAAGCACATAACAATATGAGATAGGCACGTGGTGTGCTTATTTTCACGTCAACAGGCTGGAAAACAACACGATTAAACAACTCAACACTTGCCATGCAGATGTCAAGCTATTTTCGTGAAAATAAGCACTTAACGGCCGTATTTTAACGAGCGATAATTTTGGCATTATTTAATCGCAATATTTATAAGCTCTATATTGACCTAAATCTCGGCTTTTAAAGCAGTACAATATGGGACTATTGCCATATGTTACTAAAATGCTACATTCCTCCAGTTGACATAGCGCCTGAATGCTAACTTATCAGTTTCACATACCCGAACAAATCCATATTATGTCTTTAAATAGCGTACATCTGAAAAGTTATGGGTTGGCTTAGTTGTGTGATTGTCCGCACATAATCTGAATTGCCCCATTATGAGTCGATAATGTGACTAAAATATTCTCATTTTCAGCACATTATGGACTGAAAATGAGGACATTCTAATCAGATTATCTACCTAAAATAAATTATTTATAAGCAGATAATGTGCGGAATTTTGGGGAACAGTCTGTTTAAAACACAGTACAATGTGGGACTATTTACATACGAAATGAGCCCATATCGGAATGATTTAATCTGCCTTTTTTCATAAACACAACTTACCAAAGCTACGCTCTTTGTAGGGTGTTTGGCGCCATTCAACGGAATAAGGGACTCAGTATGTACTTATTTCAGAATCAGATAGTTCCAACATAAACATGTGAATAGTTACATGTAGGTCCAATATGAACCTATTTGCACGAGGATATGTTTCATCCTGTTCTCATAAAAATAAGCACATAACGGGCTTATTTTAATGAGCGAATTAAGCTCATACTGGCATTATTTAACCTCAATGTTTTCATCGACACGACATACCAGACTCACGCTCTTTAAAATGTGTTTTAACTGTGGCCCATGCCACTTAGCTGAATAGCGGGTAGTAGTTCACTGTGGGTTTATTTCAGAATCGAATAAGTCCAATATGAATCTATGTGAATCTTTAGATCCAATATGAACCTATTTTTACGAGAATATATGTTGCGATGAATAAAGGTGGATTAAATAATACCAATATGGGCTTATTTCTTATGGAAATAATCCCACATTGGACTGTTTTAACATCCTTGTTTTAGGTTCAAATATAGCATACATATATAATGAGTCTTAATAATTCCAATATGAGCTTATTTCGCTCATTAAAATAAGCCCGTTATGGGATTATTTTCTCGAACACAGGCTGGAAAACAACACGAATAAACACATGACTTACCAATCAATCAACCAATCATGTTTATTTGTACGTTACACCATATATGGTCAAATGTACATGAACACAGAATAACAAGACAAAATGGACGGATTACATGAAACAAAGTTAAGTACAATGTAACAACAATGATATATGGCGGTATATGCTTATATATGACAATATACATATGTTATACCGGTATATGCCTATCATACGTTCAGATAATATATGTAGATGATTGGCAAACATACCATTCAGAGTTGATACTGGCAACACTGACATGGTCTCAAGTCGAAGAATCTTTGTTCCTTTTTTGTTGTACTCGATTTAAGAGTCGTTACTCTGTTGCCAAACCCCTTTCTTTTTCAATCCATAGTGGACAAAGTGTGCACCAAAGCCCGCATAGTTTTTGAGTCGCTGCTGATCATTATTTGTTTAAATAGTTTCTCGTTGGGGATGTTTAACAGATTGGGTGATATGTTCTCGTCTGACAGAAGAAGTACAGTAAATAATTGTCGATTTCATTGCATGTTTCGCAAATTCGGTCCGCTTCGTCGAAATCTACGGCGGCCTGGAACCGCCACCTCCTCTTCAGTTAGTTTCCTGATATATCAGGTTACCTATCCTGATATATCAGGTTAGTATCCTGATATATCAGGTTACGTATCCTGATATATCAGGTTATTATCCTGATATATCAGGTTACGTATCCTGATATATCAGGTTACGTATCCTGATATATCAGGTTATTCTCTTGATATATCAGGTTACGTATCCTGATATATCAGGTTACGTATCCTGATATATCAGGTTACGTATCCTGATATATCAGGTTATTATCCTGATATATCAGGTTATGTATCCTGATATATCAGGTTATTATCCTGATATATCAGGTTACGTATCCTGATATATCAGGTTATTATCCCGATATATCAGGTTATGTCTCGACCAATCCAGAGTGTCGTCTCATTGGCGGAGGCTTGTGGTTGGTTGGATTCTTAGTCAATATTGTTAGGCCAATGTATATGCTCTTATATATGCGAGGCTACCAGTAGGAGACTCGCATATATAAAAGAGTTCATTGGCACAGGTTTTTGCAAAATTTCAAGGAGCCCCAGTCACGGAAGTGTTAGCAAGAACCGAACCATCCACTGAGCGATGACCAGTCCATTATTAACCCTTTCTATACTAAATAATCATTGACGAGTAGTTCCCTTCGGAAATGATTAGATAATAAGTTCAAATGAAAGTGTCAATGACACTGTAGCTCAACGTTGGTAGGTGTTAATTTCATGCTGATCTGTCAATAGAATGATAAAGGACTCCTATAGAAGAAGGAAAGTCAAAAAGTTACAATAATGTACGCAATGGGCTTGTATTCTGTAGATGATATTGTTATACCCCATTTTCCGTCCGTCCGTGCGTCTGTATGTGCGTCCGTCAGTACGTCCGTCGATGTCTGTTCATGTCATAACTTTAACAGTAGTGCTCAGATCTCAATGAAATTAGGTATGGATGTTCACTACTATGAGGACATTAAATAGAGGTTTCCATCGTTTTGTTCGGATTTTCCATTCTAGAGTTATTCATCATTGTTTATCTGGAAAGTTTGGATTTTTGGTCCGTCTGATGTCTGTTCATGTCGTAACTTCAACAGTTGTGCTGGGATCTCAATGAAATTTGGTATGGATGTTCACTAGTATGATGACATTCAATAGAGGGTTCCGTTGTTCTGTTTCGCTTTTCCATACTAGAGTTATTCATCTTTGTTTATCTGGAAATGTTGGCTGTTTGGGCCATCCGATGTCTGTTCAGGTCATAACTTGAACAGTAATGCTCGGATCTCAATGAAATTTTGTATGGATGTTCACCAATATGAGGACATTTAATGGCACATTCAACTGTTTTGTTTTGTTTTTTGTTCTATAGTTATTCATCTTTGTTTATATGAAAATTCAGATTTTTTGGGTCCAATCTGTCTGAGTATAGCAGTCATAAGTTATAGATATGCCCACACTAGGTGGTAATCCACAAGGGGGTATGCACCGGACGACAGTCCATCTCTTGTTTTCATTTAAAACATTTCACCAATAAATGAGGGATGCATGGTGTGCGAATGAAATCCTGCTGGCGGCCATGTTTTCTTTTCATGAATTGCGTAATAATTGGATACCTCCCATGTTTTTCAATGACATTTTTGGTGGCTCCCATCTCCCAGAAGATCCATATGAAGTTCAGTAAGGACTATATAAAAGATGTGGTCTGTATTTTGTGCCAAATCATTTAGTCATACAAAGTTTAAAATCCAAAAGGGGCGGAAATGCTTTCAACGAAATTCGGAAACATTTGATATCCCCAGAGGTGACCCAAAACACGCCTGTATAAAGTTTTAAAATATTTGTTCCGATATTTGTTCTGCTGGGTGTGCCAATGGATCCAAATTTGAAATCCAAGATGACTGATGGCGGCCATGTTTTCTAACGAATTTCGGGAAAAAATAGATGGCTCCCATCTAGAGGTCACCCTGAAGATCCATATGAAGTTTGGTGAGGGTGTGTGGTTAATCGCCTACATGTACTATTGTACATGCCACATCACTCATCCTCATCGTCACCAAACTTAATATGGAACCAACCACAAGCCTCCGCCAATGAAAGACGACATTCTGGATTGGTCGAGACAACCTGATATATCAGGATACATAACCTGATATATCAGGATACATAACCTGATATATCAGGATAATAACCTGATATATCAGGATACGTAACCTGATATATCAGGATACGTAACCTGGTATATCAGGATAATAACCTGATATATTAGGATACGTAACCTGATATATCAGGATAATAACCTGATATATCAGGACACGTAACCTGATATATCAGGATACGTAACCTGATATATCAGGATAATAACCTGATATATCAGGATACTAATCTAGTATATCAGGATACATAACCTGATATATCAGGATAATAGCCTGATATATCAGGATACTAACCTGATATATCAGGATACGTAACCTGATATATCAGGATACTAACTGAAGAGGGGGTGGCGGTTCCAGGCCGCCGTAGAAATCGAAGTAGCGTCCGCGTTCGATGCCCAAGGTGTGGCAACTTATTCTTAATTTTGTCAGGGATTCACGCTATTTTGGGACGGAAATGACGTTGATATATATTTCCAAAGAAGTCATCGTTTTGAATGTTCTATACGTTCTAAGTTTGTTCCTTGGATGATCACGTCGATTGCTATTTTTGAGAAGTTTGGTGCGAATATTATCATTAAATATTTGTTTCTGTATTGAGTTATCGAAGAAGTCATTAATACCGTGACTTGGGGACATGGATGTGACTAATTGTTGACATTGTGACAGCGACCTGCTCGATGAATCCAGATTAGATTCAAATACATGTAGTTGTATGCACATGCACATTTCAGCCTCTCGTGAAAACAAGCTCATATCGGGCTTTTTTTAATGAGCGAAATAAGCTTCTTTGGGCGTTATTTAACCGCAATATACGGTTTATATATGGACCTATAAATAACGCAAAATAAGCCCATATTAGTATTATTTAATCTAGCTTTTTTCATCGACACGACCTACCAGATTCAAGCTCTGTATAATGTGTTTTCTATGCGGCCCTCGCCATTCAACGGAATAATGGCTATAAGCTCACTGTGTGCTTACTACAGAATCAAGTCCAAAAATTAACCTATGTGAATACTTAGGTCCAATATGAACCTACATGTATTTACCCGAGGATATGCTGCTATTAAAAAAATTAGATATTGGACTGTTTTAAAAACCGCGTTTAATAGGTCCATATATATAGCGTGCATGTATATTAGGTTAAATAATACGACTATATTAGTTTATTTCGCTCATTAAAATAAGCCCCGTTATGTGTTTATTTTAACGAGAACAGGCTACAAATTGACATTATTTGAAAACTCAAAAACGCTCCATGTGGGCCTAACGCTGGCTATTAAAACAGCCCTTTTTTGTGTATATTGGATATTTGAATATGAGATAAGCCCATATTGTGTTTAGTTTCATGACAATAGAGTGGAAAACAAACACGAATCAACCATCTCAAGACTTACCATACAGATTGTTCTTGTGAAAATAAGCACATTTTGAGCGAAATAAGCTGATATTGGCATTATTTAACCGCAATATACGCTATATATGGACACAAAACGCTTATAGATGTGGGTATGAGGGTATACTTTTGTAGATACCACGGTATATTTGGGTATGTGCACCATATACATGGGTACAGTATCACTGCATATTGACATTATTCGAAAACACTATACGCTCTATATGTGCTTAAACTATAGTTATTAAAACAGCCCTATATGGGATATTTGAATATGCGAGAAGCCTGTTTTGTGCTTATTTTTGCAATTCGTGTTGTGCAAAACAACACAAATAAACCAAATCAAGACTTACCATGTAGCTATCAGCTCATAACGGGATTTTTTTGCTGAGCGAAATAAGCTCCTTTTGGCATTATTTAACCGCAATATACGTTCTATATGGACCTAAAACGGATTTTTTTTTAAACAATCCAATATGGGATTATTTTCATACGAAATAAGCCCATATTGGCATTATTTAATCTACCTTTTTTTCATCGACACGACCTACTAGATTCACGCTCCTTATAATGTGTGTTAACTGTGGCCCGCGCCATTCAAAGGAATGATAGAGATAACCTCACCGTGGGCTTATTTTAGAATCAAATAAGTCCATATGAACAGTGTGAATATTTAGGTCCAATATGAACCTAATTACATGAGGATGTGTTGCGAAGAAAAAAAAGTAGATTAAATAATACCAAAGATAGGCTTATTCCGTGTAAAAATAGTCCAACATTTGACTGTTTTAAAAACCGTGTTTAGGTCAATATATAAAAAGTTCAGGTATATTGAGGTTAAATGATGCCAGTATGAGCTTATTTCGCTCATTAAAATCAGCCCGTTATGAGCTTATTTTTACGAGAACAGACTGCATATTGTCATTAATTGAACACTAAATATATGCTTGGGATATTTCAATATGCGATAAGCCCGCCTTATGCTTATTTTAGCAATTCGTGTTGAAAATAACACAAATAAACCAATCCAAGACTTACCATGCAGATGTCAGCCTGGTCTCGTGAAAATAAGCACATACCAATATGATATTGGCCCGTGTTGTGCTTGGTCTCGTGAAAATAAGCACATACCAATATGATATTGGCCCGTGTTGTGCTTATTTTCACGAGAACAGCTAGGCTGGAAAACAAGACAATTAAACAACTCAACATTTACCATGCAGAGGTCATGCTATTTTCTTGAAAATAAGCACTTAATTTTATTCATATAAGCTAATGTTGGCTTATTTAATCGCAATATATATAAGCTCTATATTGACATAAAACACGGTTTTTAAAACAAACATATCCTCCCATAAATACGCACATAATCGACCTATAATGTGAAATAGTTACGTATTGTGATTATTTGATTCTCAAATAAGCATATACTGGAGTCATAGCCGTGATTTCGTATTATGGCGCGGGCCACAGTGAAAACACATATTAAAGAGCGTACACCTGAAAAGCCATGGGTTCGCTTATTTATTTCATTGTCCACATATAATCTGCTTAGAATAGCCTCATTATGAGTCGATATTATGACTAAAATGTTCTAATTTTCAGCACATTACCGACTTAATATGAGGCGATTCTAAGCAGATTATATACCTAAAAAGCTTTATTATAAGCAGGTAATGTGCGGATTTTAGGGAGAACAGGCTGTTTAAGACAGAACAATATGGGACTATTTACATACAAAATAAGCCTAGTGAGCTTATACCCGCTATTCAGTTGAAAGACGCGAACCGTAGTAAAACACATTTGCACTAGAATGCACCCATCACACATTCAGTATGGCATGTTTTGTGATATCTTGCCAACAGCAGTTTGAACCACGGGTGCTGGGCCCTCTTTTGAGAGATCGATAGAGAATCTAGATATCAAATTTCAGTTCATCCATCGCTGAAATATTTGTGTGTACGGACAGAATATCTCTGTTATCTCCAGTTGATCTATTACACTAATTATGGTCTTAGTAATGACGTAAGAGTTGTTTGACATATTTATAGAACAATATAGACATCGCTCATATGAAGGGTGTGAATACGATTGGTTGCCGCTGATGCTATATAGTATATACCAATTGGGTTACATTACTAGTTTGACTAGAATGCTTTGTGTATGTCATTGCACTTCAGCGGCAAAAAACGTCAAAGTCAATTCCGACACAATTAAATAAAAGACACGCGATCATTGGTTAGTCTTTGATTATCAATGTGTCAATGTGAACATGCCCTTATAGCGACTGATCTACGGTCTTCGGGAACATATCATCAAAATGCCAATTGCTTTGAGAATGAGAAAGCTTGTTTTCCCAGTTAATTAATAAGGCGCTTTAATAATCCATGTTTCAACATATTTTTCAGTACAATTTTGTCTAGAACCATGCGCTCGATCGTTTGGCCGGACATGGTTTATATGCACCTGCGTCTTTCGGAAATGTTTTGAACGTCGAAGAAAGTTTCCAGAAATTTGTTCGCACATCATTTTCTATGCGAGAAAAAAAAAACGATTCCGCACGCATCTTTTAGACTCGATCTCAAATAATTTTCCGAGTTTCAAAGAAAGCAATCTTTCAATTTTGTTCTTTTATGAACGATTTATTACCAAAATAAAACGAGATAACAATGCAAATTTAGTATAAATGTGGATTTAAATTACAATTGGTGCCATCATTTCATATTAGCGCATGTGCATTCTTTACATTCTGTACTTCCGGTATGACGTAACATATTCGTGGAAGGACAGACAAATAAACAGATAAACAGAGATCCTGACCGAAAACATTGCTTGCGCCCAGCATAGACTGGCGCAAGTAAAGAGCGTGATATGTCCTGTCACAAGCTCCATGAATTCCGTTCCCAGTTCCCAGTTCCCCTAAAATTGCACCTTTCGTTACTAAATCGGATGCGTAGCCAGAGTCATGGTGGCCACCCGGGAATCCTTGTATTTTCGTGCGGTGCCACCCAGCTGGCATCTATAGGAAAGGGACGCGACCATGCAGCCCCTTCCAAATTTTCGAAAATCGGGCTGAAGTCGTGCATGGGTGTCAATATAGCACTTTTCGTTACTAAATCGGCTGCGTAGCCAGAGTCATGGTGGCCACCCGGGAATCCTTGTAGTTTCGTGCGGTGCCACCCAGCGGGGATCTATAGGAAAGGGACGCGACCATGCAGCCCCTTCCAAATTTTCTAAAATCGGGCTGAAGTCGTACATGGGGTGTCAAAATAGCACTTTTAGTTACTAAATCGGCTGCGTAGACAGTCATGATGGCCACACGGGAATCCTTGTATTTTCGTGCGGTGCCACCCAGTTGTCATCTATAGGACAGGGACGCGACCATATAGCCCCTTCCAATGTTTCGAAGATTGGGCTAAAGTCGTGCATGGAGCTCAAAATCGCACTTTTTGTTACTAAATCGGCTGCGTAGCCAGAACCATGGCGACCACCCGGGAATCCTTGTATTTTTGTGCGGTGCCACCCAGCGCGCATCTATAGGACAGGGACGCGGCCATATAGCCCTTCCACTTTTTTGAAAATTGGGCTGAAGTCGTGCATGCATGGAGCTAAAAATTGCATTTTTTTGTTGCTAAATCGGCTGCGTAGCCAGAACCATGGCGGCCACCCTGGAATTCCTTGCATTTTATGGGACCTAGTTTGTGATGTTTCGATGCACTATTGGTGGCACAAGAAGATTCCAAAAGGATAGACTCGTGGCAGCTACGGTTATGCCTACGCAGGCGATTTAGCAATGAGAAATGATTTTTTTCATTATTTTGACCCCACGCACGACTTACGCCCGATTTTTGAACAACTGGACAGGCTTATGTGACTATGTTTGTGATTTTTAGATGGACTAGTGGTGGCATAAGAAGCATCCACAAGGATACCCTCGTGGCTGCTATGTGTATGCCTACGCAGGCGATTTAGCAACGAAAAATATCTCTTTTTTCATTATTTTGACCCCACGCACGACTTACGCCCAATTTTTGAACAGCTGGACAGGCGTATGTGAACTAGTTTGTGATTTATAGATGGACTAATTGTGGTATAAGAAGAATCCACAAGGGTAGCCCCGTGGCTGCTATGGTTATGCCAACGCAGGCGATTTAGTAACATATCCTCGCACGAATACGCACAAAACCGACCTAAATTTTAATTAGGTACTTAAAGTGATTATTTGGTTATGAAATAAGCAGATAATGGAGTCATAGTCGTCATTTCGTGTTTTGGCGCGTGCCACAGTGAAAATACATGCTAATGAGCGTACACCTGAAAAGTTTGGTTATTATTTTTGTCATTGTCAGCACATAATTTACTTAGAATCGCTTCTATATGAGTCGATAATATGACTAATAGGAACTCATTTTCAGCACATTGTCGACTCAAAATGAGGCGATTCTAAGCAGATTATCTACCTAAATTATTGTTTCTTCTCAGCAAATAATGTGCTGGTTTTCAGGATTAAGCAACGAAAAATGTCATATTTTTACCCCACGCACGATTTACGCCCAACTGTTGAACAGCTGGACAAGTTTATATGACATATTTTGTGATTTCTAGATGGACTTGTAGCGGCACAAGAAGAATCCACAAGGATAGCCCCGTAGCGTCTATGGTTATGCCTACGCAGGCGATTTAGCAACGAAAAATTAATTTTTTTTCATTATTTTAACCCCACGCACGACTTACGCTCAATTTGTGAACAGCTGGACGGGAGCATGTTAATTGATTTGTGATTTCTAGATGGACTGGTGGTGGCAGAAGAAAAATCCACACGGATAGTCTCGTGACTGCTATGGTTATGCCTATGCAGGCGATTTAGCAACGAAAAATGAACTTTGTTTCATTATTTTGACCCCACGCACGACTTACGCCCAATTTTTGAACAGCTGGACAGGCGTATGTGAACCAGTTTGTGATATATCGATGGACTAGTGGTGGCATAAGAAGAATCCACAACGAGAGCCCCGTGGCTGCTATGGATATGCCTACGCAGACGATTTGCAACGAAAAATGACATGTTTTTCATTATTTTCATCCGATGCACGACTTACACCCAATTTATTAACAGCTGGACAGGCATATGTGAACCAGTTTGTGATTTATAGATGGACTAGTGGTGGGCAAAGAAGAATCCACAAGGATAGCCCAGTGGCTGCTATGGTTATGCCAACGCAGGCGATTTAGCAACATATCCTCGCACAAATACGCACATATTCGACCTATAATTCCAATTAGGTACATAAAGTGATTATTTGATTCTGAAATAAGCAGATAATGGAGTCATAGTCATAATTTTGTGTTAAGTCGCGAGCCACAGTGAAAACACATGTTAATGAGCGTACAGCTGAACAGTAGTGGGTTGGCTTATTTCTTGTCATTGTTCGCACATAATCTGCTTAGAATCGCCTCTATATGAGTCGATAATGTGAGTAATAGGGTCTCCTTTTCAGTACATTATCGACTAACGAAAAATGTCCTATTTTGGACAAGTTTATGTGACCTAGTTTGTGATTTTTAGATGTAATAGTGGTGGCACAAGAAGATCCCGCAAGGATAGCCACGTGTCTGCTACGGTTATGCCTACGCGGGCGATTTAGCAACGAAAAGTGCGATTTGGAGCTCCATGCACGACTTCAACCCAATTTTCGAAAAATTGAAAAGGCCTATACGGTCTCGTCCCTGTCCAATAGATGTCTACTGGGTGGCACCGCACGAAAATACAAGGATTCCCGAGTGGCCGCCATGGTTCTGTCTACGCAGCTGATTTAGTAACAAAAAGTTAAAAAAATTAACTCCATGCACGACTTCAGCCCAATTTTCAAAAAATTGGAAGAGGCTATATGGCCGCGTCCCTGTCATAAAGATGCCCGCTGGGTGGCACCGCACGAAAATGAAAGAATTCCCGGGTAGCCGCCATGGTTCTGGCTACGCAGCCGATTTAGTAACAAAGCGTGCTATGTTTAGCTACATGCACGACTTCAGCCCAATTTTCGAAAAATTGGAAGGGGCTAGATGGCCGCGTCCCTGTCCAATAGATGCCCGCTGGGTGGCACCGCACGAAAATGCAAGGATTCCCGGGTGGCCGCCATGGTTCTGGCTACGCAGCCGATTTAGTGACGAAAAGTGCTATTTTGACACCCCATGCACGCCTTCAGTCCGATTTTCGAAAATTTGGAAGGGGCTGCATGGTCGCGTCCCTTTTCTATAGATGCCCGCTGGGTGGCACCGCACAAAAATACAAGGATTTCCGGGTGGACACCATGACTCTGGCTACGCAGCCGATTTAGTAACGAAAAGTGCTATTTTGACACCCCATGCACGAATTCAGCCCAATTTTCGAAAATTTGGAAGGGGCTGCATGGTCGCGTCCCTTTCATATAGATCCCCGCTGTGTGGCACCGCACGAAAATACAAGGATTCCCGGGTGGTCTCCATGACTCTGGCTACGCAGCCGATTTAGTAAACGAAAAGTGCAATTTTAGGAGAATAGGGAACTGGGAACTGGGAACGGAATTCATGGAGCTCGTGTCACAACATATCCTCGCGCAAATACGCACATAATCGGCCCATAATGTGAAATAAGTACATAATATGATTATTTAATTGTAAAATAAGCAGATAATAGATCATATCGTTATCTGGTTCTATGGCGCGGGCCACATTGAAAACACATGTTAAAGAGCTTACACTTGAAAGTCGTAAGTTGGCTTATTTGTGTCATTTTCCGCACACAATCTGTTTACAATCGACTCATTGTCAGTCGATAATGTGACTATGCTCTCATTTTTAGCACATTATCGACTCAAAATGAGGCGATTCTAAGCAGATTATCTACCTAAAAAATATTTATTATAAGCAGATAATGTGCCCGTTTTTTTTTGGAACAGGCTGTTTAAAACAGTACAATATGGGACTATTTACATACGAAATAAGCCCATATTGGCATTATTTAATCTAACCTTTTTCCATCAACACGACTTACCAAAGCTACGCTCTTTGTACGGTGTTCTCACTGTGGCTCGCGCCAATCAACGGAATAAGGGTTTAAGCTTAATATGTGCTTATTTCAGAATCAGATTATGGGCTTATTTTCTCAAGAACAGGCTGAAAAATAACACGAATAAACCAACACAAGACTTTCCATGTACATTTCATCCTCGTGAAAATAAGCACATAACGGTTTTATTTTAATGTGCGAAATAAGCTCATATTGGCGTTATTTAATATAAGCTTTATATATGGACCTAAAACGCGGTTTTTTTAAACAGTCCAATATGGGACTATTTTCGTACGAAATAAACCCATATTATTATTAATCTAGCTTTTTTCATCGACATGACCAATATCAGATGCACACTCTTTATGTTTTATATATGCGACCCTCGCGAATCAATGGCGTAATGGCTATAAGCTCACTGTGGGCTTATTTCTGAATCAAATAAGTCTATTGAATCATATGTTGATATTTATTTCCACTATGAACCTATTTTTGTGAGGATATGTTACGATCAAAAACGGTAGATTTAATAATACCAATATGGGCTTTTTGCGTCCGGAGATAGTCCCATATTCGACTGTTTTAAAAACTGAATTTTAAGTCCATATAGAGCGTATATTGTGATTAAATAATACCAATAGGGACTTATTTCGCTCATTAAAATAAGACCGTTGCGTGCTTATTTGTATGGAAATCATGGTCCCATATTGGACGTTTATCTCCACACAGAGCCTATATTGATATGAGCTTATTTCGCTCATCAAATGCAATTTAATAATACCAATTAGACCATGAACAAACAAATATTCACCTCCCCACTGAGACCAAAATCCCTTTCATGTGGCCAAATTGTTTTGTTCAGTGCCTGCCTATATTCTAAAGTCAAATGTGGAATCATTTTCAGAATGAGTAGAGTCTGAGACTGACCCCAAAATATGATTTCATAATCACAGGTGTTGCATGGTCCATTGGAATTTATCATGGGTGCTGCAGGTGTTGGGCCAGCTCCGTGCCCTTCAATCCCAACCAGGAGCTCAAACTTCAGTAAATATTTTATGCAGATGCAGATCTATCCATTAACAAATTAATGGGTACTGGGCCCAATTCAAGTTAAAAAATACCCAATCGACTTTAAACACAAATATTCACCTCACCTGAGCCCAAAATCCCTTCAACGTGCACAAACATTAAATGGGTTACTGGGCCCAATTCAAGTTAAAATTATCCATTTGACTATTAAACACAAATATTCACCTCCCCCTCAGCCCAAAATCCCTTCCAGGTGCCCAAATAATATTTTTTTCGGTGTCTGAGATAACACTGACCCCAAAATATTATTTTATAGGTACCAGTGCCATATGTTTTATCATGGGTGGTATGGGTGTTGGACTGATTCCTAAGCCTAAAATACCAATATGGCTATTAAAAACACAAATATTCCTCTCCCCTCGCCCAAATTCCCTTCCAGGTAACAAAATATTTTCTGTTGATCGCCTGCCTATACTCTAAAGTCATATGTGGAATCATGTTTCATAAATGAGTGTTGTCTGATTGAACACTGACCCCAAAATATGATTCTATAGGCACAGATGCTGTATGGTTTACCATTGGTGCTGTGGGTGTTGGGCTGGCTCCATACTCTTAAATCCAATACGGGAAATCATTTACATAGGTGCTTACCTATTCAATAACACTAAAAGCCCTGGATGTAGATATCAATAATGGCACAATATAAGTTAAATATACCAACTTGACTATTAAAATTCCTAATATTCCACTCCCCTTGACCAGAGCCCAAAATAACTTCCAGGTGCCAAAATATATCATTTTCAGAATGGGCATAGTCTGAGACCCAGAATTTTTTTTTTTTAGGCACGGGTGCTGTATGGTTTCATCATGGGTGCCGTGGGTGTTGGGCTGTCACCACACCCTTAAAACCCACTGAGGAGCCCAAACTTTTGCACATCTTCTTAAACAGATGAATATATTTCCAAAAACACTAAAAGTACTGGAAGTTGATATCTATAATGGGTCACAATTCAAGTTAAATATACCAACTTAACTATTAAAAAACCCAAATATTCCCCTCCCCCTGACCAGAGCCCAAAATACCATTCAGGTGCCCAAAGAATTTTTTTACCATTGCCTACATATATTCTGAAGTAAACTGGATTAATTTTCAGAATAGGTATAGTCTGAGAGAACACTGACCCAGAAATATGTTTTCATAGCCGCTGTATGGTTTCATCATGGGTGCCGTGGGTGTTGGGCTGTCACCATCTCCTAAAAACCCACTGAGGAGCCAAAACTTTTGCACATATTCTTATACAGATGAAACACTAAAAGTACAGGAAGTAGAAATCTATAATGGGTCACAATTCACGTTAAATATACCAATTTAACTTTTAAAATACCCAAATATTCCCCCCCCCTGACCAAAGCCCAAAATCCCATTCATATGCTCAAATAATTTTTTTTCTCATTGCCTATATATATTCTAAAAGTCAACTGTAGAGTAATTTTCAGAATGGGTATAGTCTGAGAGATCACCGATTCAGAAATATGTTTTCATAGGCACGGGTGCTGTATGGTTTTTTTTCATGGGAGCTGTGTGTGTTGGGCTGTCTCCATAACTTTAAAACCCACCGTGGAGCCCAAACTTTGTGCAAACCATTTGCATAGATGCATAGTTGCATACCTATCCAAAAACTATAAAAGTGCTGGAAATAGATACCTATAATGGGTCATATGACCCAATTCAAGTTAAATATACCAATTTAACTTGAATTGTCATGGGTGCTGTGGGTGTTGGGCTGTCTCCATACCCTTAAAACCCACTAAGGAGCCCAAACTTTTGCATATCTTCTTATAATGATGCAGATCTTTCCAAAAACACTAGGAGACCTAGAAGTATATACCTATAATGGGTCACAGGACCCAATTCCAGTTAAATATACCAATTTAACCATTAAAAAAACAAATATTCCCCCCTGACCAGAGCCCAAAATGCCATTCAGGTGCCCAAATCATCTTTTCCCATTGCCTCTATATATTCTAAAGTGAAATGTGGAATCATTTTCAGAATGGGTATAGTCTGAGAGATGGCTGACTCAGAAATATGTTTTCATAGGCACGGGTGCTGTATGGTTTTATCATGGGTGCTGTGGGTGTTGGGCTGTTTCCATACCCTTAAAACCCACCGAGGAGCCCAAACTTTGTGCAAACTATTTGCATAGATGCATACCTATCCACAAACAACAAAAGTGCTGGAAGTAGATACATATAATGGGTCATATGGCCCAATTCAAGTTAAATATATCAATTTAACTTGAATTGTCATGGGTGCTGTGGGTGTTGGGCTGTCTCCATACCCTTAAAACCCACTAAGGAGCCCAAACTTTTGCATATCTTCTTATAATGATGCAGATCTTTCCAAAAACACTAGGAGACCTAGAAGTATATACATATAATTGGTCACAGGACCCAATTCCAGTTAAATATACCAATTTAACCATTAAAAAACCCAAATATTCCCCCCTGACCAGAGCCCAAAATGCCATTCAGGTGCCCAAATCATCTTTTCCCATTGCCTCTATATATTCTAAAGTGAAATGTGGAATCATTTTCAGAATGGGTATAGTCTGAGAGATGGCTGACTCAGAAATATGTTTTCATAGGCACGGGTGCTGTATGGTTTTATCATGGGTGCTGTGGGTGTTGGGCTGTTTCCATACCCTTAAAACCCACCGAGGAGCCCAAACTTTGTGCAAACTATTTGCATAGATGCATACCTATCCACAAACAACAAAAGTGCTGGAAGTAGATACATATAATGGGTCATATGGCCCAATTCAAGTTAAATATACCAATTTAACTTGAATTGTCATGGGTGCTGGGCTGTCTCCATACCCTTAAAACCCACTAAGGAGCCCAAACTTTTGCATATCTTCTTATAATGATGCAGATCTTTCCAAAAACACTAGGAGACCTAGAAGTATATACCTATAATGGGTCACAGGACCCAATTCCAGTTAAATATACCAATTTAACCATTAAAAAAAAACAAATATTCCCCCCTGACCAGAGCCCAAAATGCCATTCAGGTGCCCAAATCATCTTTTCCCATTGCCTCTATATATTCTAAAGTGAAATGTGGAATCATTTTCAGAATGGGTATAGTCTGAGAGATGGCTGACTCAGAAATATGTTTTCATAGGCACGGGTGCTGTATGGTTTTATCATGGGTGCTGTGGGTGTTGGGCTGTTTCCATACCCTTAAAACCCACCGAAGAGCCCAAACTTTGTGCAAACTATTTGCATAGATGCATACCTATCCACAAACAACAAAAGTGCTGGAAGTAGATACATATAATGGGTCATATGGCCCAATTCAAGTTAAATATACCAATTTAACTTGAATTGTCATGGGTGCTGTGGGTGTTGGGCTGTCTCCATACCCTTAAAACCCACTAAGGAGCCCAAACTTTTAGCATATCTTCTTATAATGATGCAGATCTTTCCAAAAACACTAGGAGACCTAGAAGTATATACATATAATTGGTCACAGGACCCAATTCCAGTTAAATATACCAATTTAACCATTAAAAAAAACAAATATTCCCCCCTGACCAGAGCCCAAAATGCCATTCAGGTGCCCAAATCATCTTTTCCCATTGCCTCTATATATTCTAAAGTGAAATGTGGAATCATTTTCAGAATGGGTATAGTCTGAGAGATGGCTGACTCAGAAATATGTTTTCATAGGCACGGGTGCTGTATGGTTTTATCATGGGTGCTGTGGGTGTTGGGCTGTTTCCATACCCTTAAAACCCACCGAAGAGCCCAAACTTTGTGCAAACTATTTGCATAGATGCATACCTATCCACAAACAACAAAAGTTCTGGAAGTAGATACATATAATGGGTCATATGGCCCAATTCAAGTTAAATATACCAATTTAACTTGAATTGTCATGGGTGCTGTGGGTGTTGGGCTGTCTCCATACCCTTAAAACCCACTAAGGAGCCCAAACCTTTGCATATCTTCTTATAATGATGCAGATCTTTCCAAAAACACTAGGAGACCTAGAAGTATATACCTATAATGGGTCACAGGACCCAATTCCAGTTAAATATACCAATTTAACCATTAAAAAAAAAAATATATTCCCCCCTGACCAGAGCCCAAAATGCCATTCAGGTGCCCAAATCATCTTTTCCCATTGCCTCTATATATTCTAAAGTGAAATGTGGAATCATTTTCAGAATGGGTATAGTCTGAGAGATGGCTGACTCAGAAATATGTTTTCATAGGCACGGGTGCTGTATGGTTTTATCATGGGTGCTGTGGGTGTTGGGCTGTTTCCATACCCTTAAAACCCACCGAGGAGCCCAAACTTTGTGCAAACTATTTGCATAGATGCATACCTATCCACAAACAACAAAAGTGCTGGAAGTAGATACATATAATGGGTCATATGGTCCAATTCAAGTTAAATATACCAATTTAACTTGAATTGTCATGGGTGCTGGGCTGTCTCCATACCCTTAAAACCCACTAAGGAGCCCAAACTTTTGCATATCTTCTTATAATGATGCAGATCTTTCCAAAAACACTAGGAGACCTAGAAGTATATACCTATAATGGGTCACAGGACCCAATTCCAGTTAAATATACCAATTTAACCATTAAAAAAACAAATATTCCCCCCTGACCAGAGCCCAAAATGCCATTCAGGTGCCCAAATCATCTTTTCCCATTGCCTCTATATATTCTAAAGTGAAATGTGGAATCATTTTCAGAATGGGTATAGTCTGAGAGATGGCTGACTCAGAAATATGTTTTCATAGGCACGGGTGCTGTATGGTTTTATCATGGGTGCTGTGGGTGTTGGGCTGTTTCCATACCCTTAAAACCCACCGAGGAGCCCAAACTTTGTGCAAACTATTTGCATAGATGCATACCTATCCACAAACAACAAAAGTGCTGGAAGTAGATACATATAATGGGTCATATGGCCCAATTCAAGTTAAATATACCAATTTAACTTGAATTGTCATGGGTGCTGGGCTGTCTCCATACCCTTAAAACCCACTAAGGAGCCCAAACTTTTGTATATCTTCTTATAATGATGCAGATCTTTCCAAAAACACTAGGAGACCTAGAAGTATATACCTATAATGGGTCACAGGACCCAATTCCAGTTAAATATACCAATTTAACCATTAAAAAAACAAATATTCCCCCCTGACCAGAGCCCAAAATGCCATTCAGGTGCCCAAATCATCTTTTCCCATTGCCTCTATAAATTCTAAAGTGAAATGTGGAATCATTTTCAGAATGGGTATAGTCTGAGAGATGGCTGACTCAGAAATATGTTTTCATAGGCACGGGTGCTGTATGGTTTTATCATGGGTGCTGTGGGTGTTGGGCTGTTTCCATACCCTTAAAACCCACCGAGGAGCCCAAACTTTGTGCAAACTATTTGCATAGATGCATACCTATCCACAAACAACAAAAGTGCTGGAAGTAGATACATATAATGGGTCATATGGCCCAATTCAAGTTAAATATACCAATTTAACTTGAATTGTCATGGGTGCTGTGGGTGTTGGGCTGTCTCCATACCCTTAAAACCCACTAAGGAGCCCAAACTTTTGCATATCTTCTTATAATGATGCAGATCTTTCCAAAAACACTAGGAGACCTAGAAGTATATACCTATAATGGGTCACAGGACCCAATTCCAGTTAAATATACCAATTTAACCATTAAAAAAAACAAATATTCCCCCCTGACCAGAGCCCAAAATGCCATTCAGGTGCCCAAATCATCTTTTCCCATTGCCTCTATATATTCTAAAGTGAAATGTGGAATCATTTTCAGAATGGGTATAGTCTGAGAGATGGCTGACTCAGAAATATGTTTTCATAGGCACGGGTGCTGTATGGTTTTATCATGGGTGCTGTGGGTGTTGGGCTGTTTCCATACCCTTAAAACCCACCGAGGAGCCCAAACTTTGTGCAAACTATTTGCATAGATGCATACCTATCCACAAACAACAAAATTGCTGGAAGTAGATACATATAATGGGTCATATGATCCAATTCAAGTTAAATATACCAATTTAACTTGAATTGTCATGGGTGCTGGGCTGTCTCCATACCCTTAAAACCCACTAAGGAGCCCAAACTTTTGCATATCTTCTTATAATGATGCAGATCTTTCCAAAAACACTAGGAGACCTAGAAGTATATACCTATAATGGGTCACAGGACCCAATTCCAGTTAAATATACCAATTTAACCATTAAAAAAAACAAATATTCCCCCCTGACCAGAGCCCAAAATGCCATTCAGGTGCCCAAATCATCTTTTCCCATTGCCTCTATATATTCTAAAGTGAAATGTGGAATCATTTTCAGAATGGGTATAGTCTGAGAGATGGCTGACTCAGAAATATGTTTTCATAGGCACGGGTGCTGTATGGTTTTATCATGGGTGCTGTGGGTGTTGGGCTGTTTCCATACCCTTAAAACCCACCGAAGAGCCCAAACTTTGTGCAAACTATTTGCATAGATGCATACCTATCCACAAACAACAAAAGTGCTGGAAGTAGATACATATAATGGGTCATATGGCCCAATTCAAGTTAAATATACCAATTTAACTTGAATTGTCATGGGTGCTGTGGGTGTTGGGCTGTCTCCATACCCTTAAAACCCACTAAGGAGCCCAAACTTTTAGCATATCTTCTTATAATGATGCAGATCTTTCCAAAAACACTAGGAGACCTAGAAGTATATACATATAATTGGTCACAGGACCCAATTCCAGTTAAATATACCAATTTAACCATTAAAAAAAACAAATATTCCCCCCTGACCAGAGCCCAAAATGCCATTCAGGTGCCCAAATCATCTTTTCCCATTGCCTCTATATATTCTAAAGTGAAATGTGGAATCATTTTCAGAATGGGTATAGTCTGAGAGATGGCTGACTCAGAAATATGTTTTCATAGGCACGGGTGCTGTATGGTTTTATCATGGGTGCTGTGGGTGTTGGGCTGTTTCCATACCCTTAAAACCCACCGAGGAGCCCAAACTTTGTGCAAACTATTTGCATAGATGCATACCTATCCACAAACAACAAAAGTGCTGGAAGTAGATACATATAATGGGTCATATGGCCCAATTCAAGTTAAATATACCAATTTAACTTGAATTGTCATGGGTGCTGGGCTGTCTCCATACCCTTAAAACCCACTAAGGAGCCCAAACTTTTGCATATCTTCTTATAATGATGCAGATCTTTCCAAAAACACTAGGAGACCTAGAAGTATATACCTATAATGGGTCACAGGACCCAATTCCAGTTAAATATACCAATTTAACCATTAAAAAAAACAAATATTCCCCCCTGACCAGAGCCCAAAATGCCATTCAGGTGCCCAAATCATCTTTTCCCATTGCCTCCATAAATTCTAAAGTGAAATGTGGAATCATTTTCAGAATGGGTATAGTCTGAGAGATGGCTGACTCAGAAATATGTTTTCATAGGCACGGGTGCTGTATGGTTTTATCATGGGTGCTGTGGGTGTTGGGCTGTTTCCATACCCTTAAAACCCACCGAGGAGCCCAAACTTTGTGCAAACTATTTGCATAGATGCATACCTATCCACAAACAACAAAAGTGCTGGAAGTAGATACATATAATGGGTCATATGGCCCAATTCAAGTTAAATATACCAATTTAACTTGAATTGTCATGGGTGCTGTGGGTGTTGGGCTGTCTCCATACCCTTAAAACCCACTAAGGAGCCCAAACTTTTGCATATCTTCTTATAATGATGCAGATCTTTCCAAAAACACTAGGAGACCTAGAAGTATATACCTATAATGGGTCACAGGACCCAATTCCAGTTAAATATACCAATTTAACCATTAAAAAAAACAAATATTCCCCCCTGACCAGAGCCCAAAATGCCATTCAGGTGCCCAAATCATCTTTTCCCATTGCCTCTATATATTCTAAAGTGAAATGTGGAATCATTTTCAGAATGGGTATAGTCTGAGAGATGGCTGACTCAGAAATATGTTTTCATAGGCACGGGTGCTGTATGGTTTTATCATGGGTGCTGTGGGTGTTGGGCTGTTTCCATACCCTTAAAACCCACCGAGGAGCCCAAACTTTGTGCAAACTATTTGCATAGATGCATACCTATCCACAAACAACAAAATTGCTGGAAGTAGATACATATAATGGGTCATATGATCCAATTCAAGTTAAATATACCAATTTAACTTGAATTGTCATGGGTGCTGGGCTGTCTCCATACCCTTAAAACCCACTAAGGAGCCCAAACTTTTGCATATCTTCTTATAATGATGCAGATCTTTCCAAAAACACTAGGAGACCTAGAAGTATATACCTATAATGGGTCACAGGACCCAATTCCAGTTAAATATACCAATTTAACCATTAAAAAAAACAAATATTCCCCCCTGACCAGAGCCCAAAATGCCATTCAGGTGCCCAAATCATCTTTTCCCATTGCCTCTATATATTCTAAAGTGAAATGTGGAATCATTTTCAGAATGGGTATAGTCTGAGAGATGGCTGACTCAGAAATATGTTTTCATAGGCACGGGTGCTGTATGGTTTTATCATGGGTGCTGTGGGTGTTGGGCTGTTTCCATACCCTTAAAACCCACCGAAGAGCCCAAACTTTGTGCAAACTATTTGCATAGATGCATACCTATCCACAAACAACAAAAGTGCTGGAAGTAGATACATATAATGGGTCATATGGCCCAATTCAAGTTAAATATACCAATTTAACTTGAATTGTCATGGGTGCTGTGGGTGTTGGGCTGTCTCCATACCCTTAAAACCCACTAAGGAGCCCAAACTTTTAGCATATCTTCTTATAATGATGCAGATCTTTCCAAAAACACTAGGAGACCTAGAAGTATATACCTATAATGGGTCACAGGACCCAATTCCAGTTAAATATACCAATTTAACCATTAAAAAAAACAAATATTCCCCCCTGACCAGAGCCCAAAATGCCATTCAGGTGCCCAAATCATCTTTTCCCATTGCCTCTATATATTCTAAAGTGAAATGTGGAATCATTTTCAGAATGGGTATAGTCTGAGAGATGGCTGACTCAGAAATATGTTTTCATAGGCACGGGTGCTGTATGGTTTTATCATGGGTGCTGTGGGTGTTGGGCTGTTTCCATACCCTTAAAACCCACCGAGGAGCCCAAACTTTGTGCAAACTATTTGCATAGATGCATACCTATCCACAAACAACAAAAGTGCTGGAAGTAGATACATATAATGGGTCATATGGCCCAATTCAAGTTAAATATACCAATTTAACTTGAATTGTCATGGGTGCTGGGCTGTCTCCATACCCTTAAAACCCACTAAGGAGCCCAAACTTTTGCATATCTTCTTATAATGATGCAGATCTTTCCAAAAACACTAGGAGACCTAGAAGTATATACCTATAATGGGTCACAGGACCCAATTCCAGTTAAATATACCAATTTAACCATTAAAAAAAAAAAAAATATTCCCCCCTGACCAGAGCCCAAAATGCCATTCAGGTGCCCAAATCATCTTTTCTCATTGCCTCTATATATTCTAAAGTGAAATGTGGAATCATTTTCAGAATGGGTATAGTCTGAGAGATGGCTGACTCAGAAATATGTTTTCATAGGCACGGGTGCTGTATGGTTTTATCATGGGTGCTGTGGGTGTTGGGCTGTTTCCATACCCTTAAAACCCACCGAGGAGCCCAAACTTTGTGCAAACTATTTGCATAGATGCATACCTATCCACAAACAACAAAAGTGCTGGAAGTAGATACATATAATTGGTCATATGGTCCAATTCAAGTTAAATATACCAATTTAACTTGAATTGTCATGGGTGCTGGGCTGTCTCCATACCCTTAAAACCCACTAAGGAGCCCAAACTTTTGCATATCTTCTTATAATGATGCAGATCTTTCCAAAAACACTAGGAGACCTAGAAGTATATACCTATAATGGGTCACAGGACCCAATTCCAGTTAAATATACCAATTTAACCATTAAAAAAACCAAATATTCCCCCCTGACCAGAGCCCAAAATGCCATTCAGGTGCCCAAATCATCTTTTCCCATTGCCTCTATATATTCTAAAGTGAAATGTGGAATCATTTTCAGAATGGGTATAGTCTGAGAGATGGCTGACTCAGAAATATGTTTTCATAGGCACGGGTGCTGTATGGTTTTATCATGGGTGCTGTGGGTGTTGGGCTGTTTCCATACCCTTAAAACCTACAGAGGAGCCCAAACTTTGTGCAAACTATTTGCATAGATGCATACCTATCCACAAACAACAAAAGTGCTGGAAGTAGATACATATAATGGGTCATATGGCCCAATTCAAGTTAAATATACCAATTTAACTTGAATTGTCATGGGTGCTGGGCTGTCTCCATACCCTTAAAACCCACTAAGGAGCCCAAACTTTTGCATATCTTCTTATAATGATGCAGATCTTTCCAAAAACACTAGGAGACCTAGAAGTATATACCTATAATGGGTCACAGGACCCAATTCCAGTTAAATATACCAATTTAACCATTAAAAAAAACAAATATTCCCCCCTGACCAGAGCCCAAAATGCCATTCAGGTGCCCAAATCATCTTTTCCCATTGCCTCTATAAATTCTAAAGTGAAATGTGGAATCATTTTCAGAATGGGTATAGTCTGAGAGATGGCTGCCTCAGAAATATGTTTTCATAGGCACGGGTGCTGTATGGTTTTATCATGGGTGCTGTGGGTGTTGGGCTGTTTCCATACCCTTAAAACCCACCGAGGAGCCCAAACTTTGTGCAAACTATTTGCATAGATGCATACCTATCCACAAACAACAAAAGTGCTGGAAGTAGATACATATAATGGGTCATATGGCCCAATTCAAGTTAAATATACCAATTTAACTTGAATTGTCATGGGTGCTGTGGGTGTTGGGCTGTCTCCATACCCTTAAAACCCACTAAGGAGCCCAAACTTTTGCATATCTTCTTATAATGATGCAGATCTTTCCAAAAACACTAGGAGACCTAGAAGTATATACCTATAATGGGTCACAGGACCCAATTCCAGTTAAATATACCAATTTAACCATTAAAAAAAACAAATATTCCCCCCTGACCAGAGCCCAAAATGCCATTCAGGTGCCCAAATCATCTTTTCCCATTGCCTCTATATATTCTAAAGTGAAATGTGGAATCATTTTCAGAATGGGTATAGTCTGAGAGATGGCTGACTCAGAAATATGTTTTCATAGGCACGGGTGCTGTATGGTTTTATCATGGGTGCTGTGGGTGTTGGGCTGTTTCCATACCCTTAAAACCCACCGAGGAGCCCAAACTTTGTGCAAACTATTTGCATAGATGCATACCTATCCACAAACAACAAAAGTGCTGGAAGTAGATACATATAATGGGTCATATGATCCAATTCAAGTTAAATATACCAATTTAACTTGAATTGTCATGGGTGCTGGGCTGTCTCCATACCCTTAAAACCCACTAAGGAGCCCAAACTTTTGCATATCTTCTTATAATGATGCAGATCTTTCCAAAAACACTAGGAGACCTAGAAGTATATACCTATAATGGGTCACAGGACCCAATTCCAGTTAAATATACCAATTTAACCATTAAAAAAAACAAATATTCCCCCCTGACCAGAGCCCAAAATGCCATTCAGGTGCCCAAATCATCTTTTCCCATTGCCTCTATATATTCTAAAGTGAAATGTGGAATCATTTTCAGAATGGGTATAGTCTGAGAGATGGCTGACTCAGAAATATGTTTTCATAGGCACGGGTGCTGTATGGTTTTATCATGGGTGCTGTGGGTGTTGGGCTGTTTCCATACCCTTAAAACCCACTCAGGAGCCCAAACTTTGTGCAAACTTTTTGCATAGATGCATACCTATCCACAAACAACAAAAGTGCTGGAAGTAGATACATATAATGGGTCATATGGCCCAATTCAAGTTAAATATACCAATTTAACTTGAATTGTCATGGGTGCTGGGCTGTCTCCATACCCTTAAAACCCACTAAGGAGCCCAAACTTTTGCATATCTTCTTATAATGATGCAGATCTTTCCAAAAACACTAGGAGACCTAGAAGTATATACCTATAATGGGTCACAGGACCCAATTCCAGTTAAATATACCAATTTAACCATTAAAAAAACCAAATATTCCCCCCTGACCAGAGCCCAAAATGCCATTCAGGTGCCCAAATCATCTTTTCCCATTGCCTCTATATATTCTAAAGTGAAATGTGGAATCATTTTCAGAATGGGTATAGTCTGAGAGATGGCTGACTCAGAAATATGTTTTCATAGGCACGGGTGCTGTATGGTTTTATCATGGGTGCTGTGGGTGTTGGGCTGTTTCCATACCCTTAAAACCCACCGAGGAGCCCAAACTTTGTGCAAACTATTTGCATAGATGCATACCTATCCACAAACAACAAAAGTGCTGGAAGTAGATACATATAATGGGTCATATGGTCCAATTCAAGTTAAATATACCAATTTAACTTGAATTGTCATGGGTGCTGGGCTGTCTCCATACCCTTAAAACCCACTAAGGAGCCCAAACTTTTGCATATCTTCTTATAATGATGCAGATCTTTCCAAAAACACTAGGAGACCTAGAAGTATATACCTATAATGGGTCACAGGACCCAATTCCAGTTAAATATACCAATTTAACCATTAAAAAAACCAAATATTCCCCCCCTGACCAGAGCCCAAAATGCCATTCAGGTGCCCAAATCATCTTTTCCCATTGCCTCTATATATTCTAAAGTGAAATGTGGAATCATTTTCAGAATGGGTATAGTCTGAGAGATGGCTGACTCAGAAATATGTTTTCATAGGCACGGGTGCTGTATGGTTTTATCATGGGTGCTGTGGGTGTTGGGCTGTTTCCATACCCTTAAAACCTACAGAGGAGCCCAAACTTTGTGCAAACTATTTGCATAGATGCATACCTATCCACAAACAACAAAAGTTCTGGAAGTAGATACATATAATGGGTCATATGGCCCAATTCAAGTTAAATATACCAATTTAACTTGAATTGTCATGGGTGCTGGGCTGTCTCCATACCCTTAAAACCCACTAAGGAGCCCAAACTTTTGCATATCTTCTTATAATGATGCAGATCTTTCCAAAAACACTAGGAGACCTAGAAGTATATACCTATAATGGGTCACAGGACCCAATTCCAGTTAAATATACCAATTTAACCATTAAAAAAAACAAATATTCCCCCCTGACCAGAGCCCAAAATGCCATTCAGGTGCCCAAATCATCTTTTCCCATTGCCTCTATATATTCTAAAGTGAAATGTGGAATCATTTTCAGAATGGGTATAGTCTGAGAGATGGCTGACTCAGAAATATGTTTTCATAGGCACGGGTGCTGTATGGTTTTATCATGGGTGCTGTGGGTGTTGGGCTGTTTCCATACCCTTAAAACCCACTGAGGAGCCCAAACTTTGTGCAAACTTTTTGCATAGATGCATACCTATCCACAAACAACAAAAGTGCTGGAAGTAGATACATATAATGGGTCATATGGCCCAATTCAAGTTAAATATACCAATTTAACTTGAATTGTCATGGGTGCTGGGCTGTCTCCATACCCTTAAAACCCACTAAGGAGCCCAAACTTTTGCATATCTTCTTATAATGATGCAGATCTTTCCAAAAACACTAGGAGACCTAGAAGTATATACCTATAATGGGTCACAGGACCCAATTCCAGTTAAATATACCAATTTAACCATTAAAAAAAAACAAATATTCCCCCCTGACCAGAGCCCAAAATGCCATTCAGGTGCCCAAATCATCTTTTCCCATTGCCTCTATATATTCTAAAGTGAAATGTGGAATCATTTTCAGAATGGGTATAGTCTGAGAGATGGCTGACTCAGAAATAAGTTTTCATAGGCATGGGTGCTGTATGGTTTTATCATGGGTGCTGTGGGTGTTGGGCTGTTTCCATACCCTTAAAACCCACCGAAGAGCCCAAACTTTGTGCAAACTATTTGCATAGATGCATACCTATCCACAAACAACAAAAGTGCTGGAAGTAGATACATATAATGGGTCATATGGCCCAATTCAAGTTAAATATACCAATTTAACTTGAATTGTCATGGGTGCTGTGGGTGTTGGGCTGTCTCCATACCCTTAAAACCCACTAAGGAGCCCAAACTTTTAGCATATCTTCTTATAATGATGCAGATCTTTCCAAAAACATATAATGGGTCACAGGACCCAATTCCAGTTAAATATACCAATTTAACCATTAAAAAACCCAAATATTCCCCCCTGACCAGAGCCCAAAATGCCATTCAGGTGCCCAAATCATTTTTTCCCATTGCCTCTATATATTCTAAAGTGAAATGTGGAATCATTTTCAGAATGGGTATAGTCTGAGAGATGGCTGACTCAGAAATATGTTTTCATAGGCACGGGTGCTGTATGGTTTTATCATGGGTGCTGTGGGTGTTGGGCTGTCTCCATACCCTTAAAACCCACCGAGGAGCCCAAACTTTGTGCAAACTATTTGCATAGATGCATACCTATCCACAAACAACAAAAGTGCTGGAAGTAGATACCTAACAGTGATGGAATAGGTTATGTACAGTGCCCAAATTGGAGTTAAATGAATGATACTAATTTTAATATTTAAAAAAAAACATATAGTTGCCTTAGGCTACCCTGAGCCCAAAATCGGTTCTAATAAGTTATATGTGCCCAAGTCATAATTATAGATCCCAAGTGAACCAGTTTTCAACATATGTAATATATGACACAAAACCCCCCTGCCAACTGTGACTATAAACATGGCCTAAACGAATATATATATCTGGTAATTGTTTGTATTATTTTGATTGCAACTGTACTACTGATAGCTAGTATAGGCGTTATCATTGCATTCGTAGTAAAATATCATATCAGATCTCGTATTGCGCATGTGCTAGCGGATGTTTTCATTGTGTGTTTATATTATTTGTTGTGGGTGGGTGGTTGGTCTCCCGTCTGGAGCATTCCCTATTAGTAAAAAAGAGCCTGCTCGTGTTACAGAAGTTGTGCTTTTGTTTACATAACACAGCGCAATTATATTGGTTAATCACACAACAATGATATAAAAGCTCTTCATTATTTCCATATCAGGAAAACAGTAACAAATAACGCTCTTTATGTTTACCATATCCGGATCTAAACAAAAGCCAGGAAACGCAACGTTTTTTGCTTTTGTTTACATAACAAAGGGGAAATAATTGACAATGACATACTGGTTATGCCATATTTCTGATTGGCATAAGAACAAAGTATGTCTATATCTTACTATTCCTTCTGTTTATTGCGGTTTTGACGGAAGTGAATATTTTAACAGCATACCCACCGCCAACACCGCCCGTATATTTAAGGAACAGGTAATAACTACGACAAATGTGACCCACCATATCAAATCCAGTCGTAAGTCGGGATTATTTTTTACCCTGTGCCAATGCATTCTCTTATATATGCGAGTCGACCATAGGTCGCCTCGCATATATAAGAGAATGCATTAGCCTAACAATTTTTTATCGTTATTTTTAAACAAATGTTTCTTACAATTTTTAGGACATAAAATAAAAAAACATCCATTACCCTGCAGGGAGCCCCACACATATATAGAAGTATATAGTAGAGTGTCGTCTGCTCATGTTTGTCTGGGGCTCTGTATGGGTGAAATTAAAAAATTGTTAAAGAATACAAGAAAAAATTATTAAAATTGTAAAAAATTGTTAGGCCAATGCATTCTCTTATATATGCGAGGCGACCTATGGTCGAATCGCATATATAAGAGAATGCATTGGCACAGGTTAAACAAATCCCGACTTACGACTGGATTTGATATGGCGGGTCACAAATGTTATCTGCACTGTCTTTCAATGCTATACACTTCACTGTCACAACAATTGTAACGCCAAACGTGGCATATATACCCACGATGCTCAGTTTATAGAGAGTGGGCAATTGATGGACATTTGTTTGTTATTTTCTAAATCCAAGAATTGGGTATCCATTCCCCTTAAACTGGGCGAAACCCTCAGTATGTGGATATCCTTTTCCCCACAATGTGCTATCACCACGACAAAGCACAACGAACTCCAATAATACAGACATCTACAGCATGTTTGTTGTGGACGTGTTGACGAGTTGTACACTGAGTCCAGTCATAACTCTGGGAAAAAATTGCGGACAAGACCTGCAATATGTAGATATCCTTTCCTCAATGCTGGTCTACCGGCATACGAAAGGACATCCAAATTGGACTATCGATATCGATATGTTGGGAAATGTTTGTTAAGGGCGAATGACGGATGAAGGTATCCGCCTGTTCTCCCGAAAATCCGCACATTATCTGCTTACAATATAATTGATTTAGATATATAATCTGATTAGAATCGCCTCAGTTTGAGTCGATAATATGCTGAAAATGAGAGCGATTTAGTCACATTATCTACTCATAATGAGGCATTTCTAAGCAGATTATGTGCGGATAATAACACGTATAAGCCAACTCACGACTTTTCTGGCATATATATACCATAAAACGCAATAACGGATATAAGTTCATAATCTGCTGATGTGAAGGTGAAAATCACTCGATCTTTTCGACAATCCCGGGCACCTAACTAATCTCTTTCTCATTATCTGCTTATTTCAGAATCAAATAATCACATTGTATACCCATATCACACTATAGGTTGAATATGTGGGTATTTGCGCGAGGATATGTTGCTCCATGTGTGCTACGGACGGAAGGACGGACGAATGTATCAACTTAGGATGTCGGAGGCATAACGGTGGCAACTTAAAA
This sequence comes from Siphonodentalium dalli, assembly GCA_032622095.1. Classification (NCBI taxonomy): domain Eukaryota; kingdom Metazoa; phylum Mollusca; class Scaphopoda; order Gadilida; family Siphonodentaliidae; genus Siphonodentalium; species Siphonodentalium dalli. The sequence goes on along the minus strand of CP136061.1, from coordinate 257,082,160 downwards.
AACTCCGGATCCCGCGATCCACAGGTTGTGTACTGTTGGAATATGATATCTACGTGCGTACCTATAGTAGAGATTCAGGGTAAATCCTACGTCCCTCCGAGCTTTGGGGCTCTATATCTCAAGTGATCGATGATCGGATTTGAATGAACATTGGTACATGTGTCATGTATGCTCATGTACCACCACAGGGGAGGATAAGTACAGTTGTACTCACAACGCGTTTTAACCATTCATTATGTGTTGAGTGTTTGAATGATTTTTAGTATAGTTCTGGTCCTCCGACATATCCTCGCACAAATAGGCACATAATCGACCTATAACGTGAAATAGATACATAATGTAATTTTGAAATAAGCAGATAATGGAGTCATAACCGTTATTTCGTTTTATGGCGCGGGCCACAGTGAAAACACATGTTAAAGAGCGCACACATGAACTGTCGTGGCTGGCTTATTTGTGGTATTTGTCCGCACATAATCTGCTTAGAATCGCTTCATTATTAGTCGATGTGACTAAAATGATCTTATTTTCAGCACCTTGTCGACTCAAAATGAGACCATATTACTAACTATATATATATTTATCAATTATTCCAGCTACAACTCTTGCTATAACCGACCAAAAACATTAAAATAGTACTATATATAAGTATTGGACAGTTTACTCGACCACTGGACCCAGCAGGAATTGAGCAAAAAAAAATGTTACTTGTATGGAGACATGATTACTTGTTCATATCTATTTTGTTAAAAGCTCTTGCCACCAAAAATCTCCCAGCAATTAAACTACAATTACAGTGCCACCCAACAACTAATTCGATTAAACTGCATTATCGCTTGACAACGGCAGATATTTATTAATTATGACATCAGAACGGCTAGTTCACTTTAAATGCAACATACTATGTGGTTCATCGACAAACCTGCATCCCATGAAAATAATCTACAAAATCATATATACAACTCACCAAGAAATGGTAATTATGCTTAAGTTTTTATATATGTGTATGTATATAGCTATATGTATATATTATATGTATGTGTATATATATATATATATATATATATATATATATATATATATATATATATATATACATATATATATTGTATGTATGTATATGTATGCATGCACATGTATGGTTATATGTTCTTAGATTACTTTGTCCCAACTAATTAGTATGAATATTCATAAGGATGAAAAATTTAGAAAAAACCTATAATTTTACACAAAATTATGATGATGTTATACACGTTTACTTGTTTATTCTATATTATTCTGTTTTATTGTGAACATTCTTATACATGACGTATTGATATAAACTTGCACCGCCCCCCGTGTACGCATTACAACACACGGAGTAAGCACGATAACTCTACTGAAAATGCAGAGCCCAGCTCCAACTTGCGGTAACTTAAAACAGCCATACATTTTCCCGTTTCACACCAGACATAATCAGTTCGAGTATTACCCAGACAAAAATACCATCTCGATTTATTATCAAACGAAGTCAAATTAAATTGTGCCCGTCTTCTGTTCGCAAAATTTGGCCAACTTTATCCAGCTTGTGATATGGAGTTATTTAATATAGATAGTAACATCACACCACAAATCTTTCACAACTGAAAACAATAGGCGCAATCCACTAAACCATAAGGGCGGTAACTCTATCTCCAAAGTTGACGCCTGTTTTTTGTTATAATAATCTGTCTGAAACATATTTATTCGTGAAATCTAATCAAACTGTGGTATTTTCTGACATTATATGGGCTTATTTATACAGCCAAATATGAAATATTTTACAGTCCCCATATTCGTTCTCTAGAAACAGCACACCGCAATCTGTTCACCAGCCAATTAATTATACTAGCTGTCGCTTTCAAACTGCCCAACGATTTCTTGTTTCTCTACCCAAACTCACGTATGAAAAAAGAAAAAGAAAAAGAAAAGTAAATACCAGAAAGCCTCGTAGCTTTACCAGCATGTCTTTTTCTCCTAAATGCATTCTTATATTAGTATTCTTCCTTATCTCTAGCTCTTCTTTCTATTCACTCTTTCTCAACTGTAACCTTTCTCTATCCACCTCTTATCAAATGGAACGGGTTTACCTTAAATCAATGCTTCTACTCATGCCCACCCGTGGTCCACTGGTAAATTACAAATACTATAATGACACAATTAAGTGAATATAGATAACGGGTGGGCATGTTCCACGACCGCGCAAACCGAGTACACAAAAAATCTCGTTGTAATTATTCTTCTTCAAAGCTTTTAATATCGTGCTTCAAATACTACATGAAAGAAGCCACACTTGAACTATTGTTCTGTACTTAATAGCCTTCCTATTGCTCGAACACCAATCAATATGTGATAACAAAACCGATCTTATGTGGACTCGACTTTCTACTTCGAAAAACTTACAGAATACCTCCAAGTGGATATACAATTTAATCATCCTCGGAGGTGACATCCACCCTAATCCGGGCCCTGATACGAATCAAAACGTAAAAATTATGCATTTAAATGTTCAAAGTCTGACTCCCAAGATAGATATTATTAGTACCGAAATGCCTAACTTTGATATCTGCTGTTTCACAGAAACATGGTTAGGTGTAAACATCCCCAACGAACGATTACTAGTTCAAGGTTTTGGCGAACCGGAGGGCTGATTCATATGGTGGGGTAATAGTCTACATAAGGAATAACATAGCATATAGACGGCGAATCGATCTCGAACACCCGGGAATAGAAAGCGTTTGGATAGAACTATGCCATGGAAATACCAGAAGCCTAATCGGTGCGATATATAGACCCCCAAATTGCAACTGTTGGACTGATATTACAACTATGTTAGATTCGGCACGTGACCTATCCCCCCACATCCTGATAATCATAGGAGACCTTAATGAAAACCAATATTGCCCATTAAATAACAGAATCTCAACAGTATGTAATCAACTAACATTAAAACAGTTAATAACGGAATCTACCAATTTTACTGAATATTCGGAAAAACTTATCGATGTTGTCCTAGTAAATAAAAACTGCTCTGTCTTTGAAAGTGGAACCCTTGAAACATTCCATGGAAATTATGTTCGCTATCATATTCCTATCTTTGTAGATATCCTAATTTCGGAAAAGAAATCTCAACAGAAACCGTTTACTAGTCGTGTATTTAACTACGATGAAGCAAATGTCACAGATCTAGATAAGTCAATCTTAGAAAAAGACTGGAAACAAACCTTTTCAAATACCCCTATCAGTGAAATGACCAACGTACTAACAACTTTCTTACAAGATCAGATCAATATTTTTGTCCCAAGTAAAATTGTGCGTTGTATAAAAGATGAACCAGCATGGTTAAATTCTGGAATAAAACAACTTATCAAACAACGAAAGCGCTTGTATGAAAAAGCTAAAGTTCGTAATACCATCAACGCATGGAAAACTATAGGAAACAACGAAACGAAGTAATCTCCCTTAAAAGAAAATCCAAATCTGACCACATAGTGCACATGCAAGACATCCTGAATAACCCAGAAACACCATCATCTGCCTGGTGGAAAACCTTTAATAAACTCTCAGAAAAAAAGAGCAATAGAGCTATTCCGTACTTGTCATGGAATAACAGCACACATACATCCAACTATGGCAAAGCGGAAGCTTTTAATGACTATTTTTGTAGTGTTTCATCTATAGATGACTCAAATGCCACAATACCAGAATACATCCCATTGCAATCTATCCCAGAACTAGATGAAATATTAATTTCTGAATCGGATATAATAGAAACCTTGAAAAATCTTGTTACTGATAAATCTTCCGGTTACGATGAGATAAGTCCGCGCATACTAAAAAAAATGTCCTAGCTTGCATCATCCATTGAAAATAATGTTTAAAACATTCATGGAAATCTCTTTCTTCCCCGATGTATGGAAACGTGCAAACGTTGTTCCAATTTTTTAAAAAGGAGACCCAACAGACCCAGGAAACTACAGACCCATATACCTATTAAGTTGTATTGGTAAAGTATACGAGAAATGCATAGCCAAACATCTACTCACATTTCTTACCAAAAATAGTTTACTGTGCAAACACCAAGCTGGATTCCTCCCCGGGCAGTCAACATCACACCAATTATGCGAAATTTATCACGAAATTAGTAAAAGTTTGGACGAAGACCAGGATGTCAGTCTTATTCTTCGATATAAGCAAAGCATTCGACAAAGTTTGGCACCGTGGTTTAGTTTATAAATTAAAAAAATGGGTCCACAGGTAATCTTCTCAGATGGATTGAATCATATCTAACAAACCGCGAGCAAAGAGTAGTTTTATGCTCAGAATCTTCTTCTTGGGGAGGGGTTAAAGCTGGTATGCCCCAAACGATCCGTCCTTCGGCCGATTTATAAAAAACCTACATTAACGACATTGTTAACGGAATTCAAAGTGACATTAGACTATTTGCTGACGATACGTCCACATGACTGCCTATTAAAGACCTGATACAAAGTGCCAAAATATTGCAAAACGACATAAACACACTAGAAGCATGGTTGAAGAGATGGCTAGTAAAATTCAATGCCAGTAAATCAGAAGCTATGTGCATATCACGTAAACAAAACCCTTTGAATCATCCAAACTTATATATGAATAATGTCCCATTGAACACAGTATCAAACCACAAACACATTGGTGTCGTTTTTGAAAACAATTGCTCATGGAAGGCCCATATTGCGTCTATATCCAAACTTGCATGGTATCGTATATCTATGTTACAAAAACAAATACGTTCTAAATAGAGAAACCGTAGAAAAATGTTATTTCACTCTTGTAAGACCAATCATAGAATACGCAAAGGTTATCTGGGACAATTGCACAATAGCAGAATCTGACAAGTTGGAAGATATAAAACTAGAAGCTGCGCGTATTGTAACAGGGTGTACCTGATCCACGAGTAATAATAACCTTATAATTGAAGCAGGTTGGGAGACCCTAAAAAAGAGACGTGAAAATTTTCGAAACTTTATTTATATCACAAAATGATCTATAAATCGACCCCGGAGTACCTACAAAACTTAGTGCCCCCACTTGTATCCGAGGTATCGAAAATTAATACCCGTAACTCAAATAACTTTCGGCTACCCCAATTTAACGCCAATTCACACGACCGGGCATTCATATTAAATACAGCAGCCCTCTGGAAGTCACTGCCGATGAGCACACGCGACATAGTGAATTATGACGAATTTAGAACAACAATAAACACTAGTCATAAAAAGAAGAATTCACGCTTCAAATATTGTTACACAAGAAAAGCACAAGTAATCCACACACGTCTTAGAAACTATTGTAGTGACCTAAATGCGCACAATTACCAACATTATATCTCTGTCACTGATCGATGTGTTTGTGGCCAAATAGAAGATAGCTACCACTAAATATTCCAATGTCGGCGTTACCGTTCACAGGAAAATTCTTCTTGGAAAGATCCCAGACGCAATAATTCCCTCAGTTTATACTTTCCTCAATGGCGACGATACAATGAGTCTACAAACGAATCTAACTATTTTTGAAGAATTCCAAAAATTTATTATCCACACTCAACGATTTTAGTTGCTTAATTATAAATCGGCCAGCAGCATCTTAAGCATCATACCTAACATGTAATAAAATGAAAGATCCGTTCCATTCCCTCCACCACTCCCTTCCATCTTTGTCTTCTTATCTTAAATTCTCCTCTTATTCTTTATACCAAAAAAATCACAGGACCAATGTAATATCCGAATTATCTATCTACTGGCCGGTCCCGACACTAACGTCAAATTCCATGATGATTTATATACATGTATATTTACGATGAAGGTCATTTGCGCTACATGAAGCTCGAATAAGGAATAAATGTGAAAAAGGCCTCCAGAGTCGCGTAATTTCCAACAGTTGTATTTAAACGATGAGTCTTGAAATTAACATTCACTGCGAAGCTTGTCGCTATTTGATTTATGAAAAAACATGGGGAGGACATATATTCACATTTATGCAACCCTATGCACTTATGCACTTCGCTTAATAGTAAATAAGACCATACGCTATCGTAATTAACGAACCAAAGCTACACCACTCACATGAGTGTAGCTTTAATTTTTGTATCGGTCAAAATCCGTTGTGTTATATATATTAGACAAATAAATATGTTTAAACTAAAATCCGTTTATAGATTCCCTGGTATTCCCCCCAAATAAGATTCACATAAGCCTACATTTCGTGGGGTGAATATCACTAACTACACTCCGTACACCACGGTTCATCGAAAGAATGGACCCCAATCGTAATTTAGAGTATAAATTAGATAAATCGCACTGCCGGGTAGTCTTGATTGATAACTAGACTGCACATCGTATACAATATCACATCAAGTGAAAATAGTTATACATTATCTAGAGGGGAACGGGAACAATTTTACTGAATTTAACCAATACATTGATTGATGCTGCGTGATCGCTGTGGCTGATATGCTATACGGAGACGTGTTTCATTATCGAAATGTTCATTTCATTCATTAAAATGTCACCGTGTCGAGTTCAACGAAAATCGACGAACAATGTCATCATGTAACTTTCCCTATTGACCGAATTCTCCTGAACCTACATGGATATATCTTCTGATGTGTTCATAATTATGTGTTTCTTATCGATTCCAGAAAATAGTATGATATTTATGGATTATCAGATGCATGTATGTGCTGTGTAGTCTTGTGATAACAATTAATTCCATATTAAATATATGTTTTGCGTTTCGCACATTACAGTACAGTATCAAGTGCTGTACTTAAAGGCCCTTGTCGAATAGTAGATAGGTAAATTCACTCGCCCGCAGGGTGTAGACTGTTGTTACTAGTTTCATTATGTATTGTGTCATATTTTCTCAATAAAAGTAACTACCGCTACGAATGAACTTAAATTGTAATTCAATATTCATAATTCTCATTTGCAATACCAGTTTTAGAGAGACACAGTAACAAGATGTTCAGTTTGCGACATTAATGATTTACGCCCAACGAGCTACTTTGCGACAAAAGCAGCGTCGTATTAAATACTAATTGGTGACGTCACAAACTGATATATAGTATATATACGGGTCTATATGCAGTATTTTCTGGCAGACATAACTCGCAGTTGCCAAGTTTGTGTTTGCTAAAGTACTTGATAAAGTGCGTTTAGGTATTTTTACAAATAAATACCGAATACAAAACTCCTGACACAAAAACGACTTTACAATATTGCTTTATTTCGTTCGTGTATTACAACTGTTAAGAACACATGATAATCGTTATGCGGGACTAAAGCAATATTTTTATGTCGGCATTATCGTGTCCAGGTATGTTGTTATCAATCCTTGGATGCAATGATTACAAAGAGTTTAAAACATATATATATATCATACCCCACTTATAATAATAAGAATACAGTTAGACAATCTACCTGATATACGGTGCTCATGACAAATTGTCGAAACTGTTTCAGGGTTAAATTGGACAATTTACCTCATTAAAACTCGATATCGTGGTCGGCATTGATCGGAAGATTGTTGGGAAGATTGAAAATTCAAATGTGAGCCAGTATGAGCGAAGGTTTTATTGAGTAAGTTATATTCGGCGGCGAAAGATGGGATCGAAGGGATACTAATACAATATATAGGTTTCCTAACTCGTTCTGTTATATGTTTAAGTAGCGATATAATTATTTTTTTATATTAATAATAACTCAGTTATCGTTGTAGTGGAACCTCGTCGACATAGTATGACTTTAGCTCCGTGAAACGTGTCTTCATAATTAACCCTTTACCCAACAGAAGGGCCCTGTGCCAATGCATTCTCTTATATATGCGAGTCGACCATAGGTCGCCTCGCATATATAAGAGAATGCATTGGCTTAACACATTAAAAAATTAAAAATTGTTAAAGAATGTAAGAAAAAATGGTAAAAAGTGTTAAAAAAAGATTTTTTTTAGGCCAATGCATTCTCTTATATATGCGAGGCGACCTATGGTCGACTCGCATATATAAGAGAATGCATTGGCACAGGGCATAACTGTAACTATCACAATGTCGTCAAGGAGCCGGTTCCAATGATATCCATATTTGTATGGTTCTATTGAGACAGACCGAAGATATTTTAGGCTGTTGAAGCTTTATTTGGCCGGTTTTGGCCGGTTTGTTGGGTAAAGGGTTAAGACGGCCAACGTGCGTCTTATTTGGGAGTGATAAACTCTACTCACTCGGGATACGCGCTCGCGAGTCGAGTTTAATTATGAAGACACTCGTTGAGGTGATCTATCCAATACATGTCACATGTATCTAGTGACTCGTATACTATATAGTGGAGCAGGATTGGAAACACTAGTGAACATGAAATACCTTAGGGATGGTATTCCTAATTAAGAAAATTGGACAAAAAACATTTTAAATTGTCAACTATTGTGTGGGTTCCACATTATGCCGAGGATTTTTTTTAAATTCGGGGTGTCGTGTACATTGATGTAGGTAAACAGTTTTTGGGACTCGTATCTCCAATGTTTTCCCAGACCCCCTCCGGGATGACAGTTCATCTTAATAAATGAAGTGCATGTCTACTGGGACAACCAACTGGGGCTAACTGCATGCATTTTATTGTGTGATATTAATCAAAATATTTAGATCCCATGGAATGGTCTCCGTGTATTTGTTGTTTGCATTCCTTAGATGTGAATCGCTCTCGTTGTCTTATGTTGAGACCATAAAGCAGTAAAGTATTTTATATCATAATTCTATTGTGCGTATAACACATTTTTATAAACACCATCGTTACACCCTATTGTGTGTATACATTTCTACTGTGGGTGTAAAAGTTCAAACGTTACTTCATGTGTTAAACGTTTATACCTATAGTAGAACTACATCGCACAATGCAGTTAGCAAAATAGTTTCTATGTCACATTCATTTAAAATTGGAACTTGTCATGATGTAAATTAGATACGAGGAAAATTGCCTGCATTTCAATCAAATGTAACATTGTAGCTTGCTAGTGTTATATGAACTATAGGAAACATATGCGTGGTAATTCCTATAGTGACTGATCGCCCAGAAACAGGCTGATGTCATGACGTAAATCTTTGTATCACTACCCGTGACGCACCTTCGTTATAGCGTCATGTTGGTGTCTCTCGGTGTGGATGGAAGCGGTTCTATGTAGCAGTCTTGAACCCGAGTTGACCTTCCGGTATGGCGTCATGGTAACAACCAACTGACGTCACATGTAAACATGCCGCGCTTTTTCGAAATTCGCCGTACTAATGCGGATTTTCATTCATAAATCTGAGGGCGAGGTCACTCGATGTTTTCGTCGTGAATTATTCAAATTTCTTTCATTTGTTATGCATTGCCTCACAGGACAATGGATTATTACATGTATGGAACAGAAACGGGGAAACAGAGAAACAGAACGTGAAGATCTAATTATGACTCCGTGATTGAGTCTTCAAAGTTTGATTTTCTTTAAGGATGTACGGTAATTAAAACTCGCATATTTTACAACTCTTTTAGGGTCAACATTTATGAACTTTTACAGAAGTAATCAATGAATTACAGTAATTTTAGTTGTATGGAATTGTTTTTTTATTTATACTATATACTAGTGACAGTCTAATCTAATTAATTTTAAAGCTAGATGTTTAGCATAAAAATGATAAATTTGTCATTTTAATTCCCCTCCCCCATTCCAGGTCTCCTATGCACCCTTCAAACCTTAGAGTTAGACATCCTCTACTGCAATGCCTAGTGGTTTGATAACATAGCAGTATTATGTGCGATACTTCCATTAAATCGCTTGGTTTGTTAGCCAAGTTCTGTGAATGGAACACAGCTTGGGGGTTCCACAAGGGGAGAAGAGATGCCCTTAACAAACTGTTCCAGAAGATTTTCAAACTTGAAGAGCCAAATGTCAACACAATGAAACGTTGTTTACATCGATTATAGTTTCATACTCTTTTTTAGTTAATATTGAATTGATGAATGAATGGAGCTACGAATGAGTGACTCCATAATATTAGTAATTAACTGGCAAATTAATTGCCCAAAGCTTTCAAACTTTGTATAATCTGTAACCGTGTACAGAGAATGTCAGAAGGCATCTTTGTTGAAGACTTATAATCAGTTTGTCCATATTTTGCCAAGATAAATTATATTAACCCGTTTGCAGAATTAATGATCCTGTGACAGTGCATTCTCTTACCGGTATATATGAGTCTCCCATAGGGAGCCCTGCATATATAATAGAATGTACTGGTTTACAAAATCGAGGTAAATATTGTTAGGCCAATGTATTCTCTCATATATGTGAGGATCCCTATGGGAGACTCATATATAAGAGAATGCACTGGCACATGATATTTATATATATAAGAGAATGCATTGGCACAGAGTTTACACAAAATTTCAAGAAGCCCCAGTCATGGAAGGTTTCATTATAAATGACCATATTGGCTCAATATTGGAATATAATAACAAATTTAAATGTCAATATTGTAGTACTAGTATTGTACATACATGTATCTGTTTCACCTGTGTCCAAACTAGACTGAATTTTGAGTAAATAATGTGAATGACTTGTTCATTTTCAGTAAATAATACTAAATACTCCATTGGAATTAACCCTTTTATAACTAAACAATGTGGTGAATTGGTGATAGGGTGGGGTTTATCCACCAGACACCCCACCCCAATTTGTTTTGGAATTTCATACCTGGTATATTTCAAACTAACTAGGCTATAAGTCGAAAATATTCTGATATTTATTTTTGTATTTAAAGGGACTAAAAGCGTTTTTTTGAACTTAGTAAAAAAAACATCCAAGTACATGTAGATGATCAATGAAGAGCGCTTGTTATCAGCTCAGAAGATATGTGGGATAATTTGTGCACACACAGATATATTGACACAGGGAGTGTCATGGGATAGTTGATATTGACATCAGCTGACTTAAAGAGGCACTAACAATTACAAATAAAGAGCGTTTATTATCAACTTAAAGAAAGAAACTGTGGGAATGTGCCAAATTCCACATTTTCTGGAAAAGTATTTTAAAAGCTAGAGCAAACTGAAATAATTGAAATCCATATGCTCTACTTTTCTCATATTAACATTAAGCATACTAGATCGAACAAACTAGAATTACAATAACAAAAAATGAAGAAAATTAAATTATGGCCCTATGAATGTTTAGTCTTCACTCTTTTCCCAAAAAAATAATTTTTGGTGTTTTTGTTTTGGTGCAAATGAAATAGAAAAAACAACAGGTGTTTAATGTGCAAATTCATTTTAACTTTCCTCTTATTTTAAACACTTTAGTTTTAAAAAAATATCATCAACAATGGAAATTCAGTTAGTTTAATCTAGTATTCTTAAAATGTTACAAGAAAAGCATGGCATATGAATATAAATTTATTGAGTTAAATGATCTAAAATATTACTAAAAACAATGAATTAGAGCTTCATTCTATCTAGTTTTTGGAATACTTAAACCTAAAGTATTGAATTTGGCTCCCAGACAATCATTCTCAATTATATATATCTTACAGTTCCAGACTATCTGGTACACAGAAATCACATCTATCTGTTATAATTAGTACTAGTATTCAACATCAGCTGGAGTCTGAGATCAGGTGAGGGAGAGGTAGGGATGGTACCACTGATGACATCATGGAGAGATTGAGTCAAGAACACTGATTTTCAAATTTGATTTATTATGGTACTTGTTATGAATTTGCACCAAATGAATCAATATGTAGTTAAGTGGTTACTACATACTTTTGAGCAACTTATCAAGTATTAAGTAATTAAATAAAATATAAATACACGATCTGTCAATTGTGAATACCCGATCACAACAATTGACTCGCACTAGCTGTGGCAGACTTGAAATTTAATCCTGGATTGAGAATTTGAGACTACTATGATGCAAATCATAGGAATGAGAAGTGAAAATGAGTCTGAAGTCAATCGCACCTATTCTCAAATTTCAATAGCAATTTTTATGTCAGGCAATTGGAAAGAAATCATATATTATAACTGGCAACTTAATTGCCAATGTTATGTCTATATCACTGTGCCAAACCTTAGCTTCTAGCAGGATTTATTGTACATGTAGGACATTGTAGGTCAATATGAGTCATTATGACCGCTCTCGCAGATTGCTGTAGTCGAACTAGAAGGGTAGGCACTATGACTATGTTCATGACTGAACTAGATTTATTGTAGAATATTTGGCTAATAACAGCCTAGAGCTAAGTGTTAATAAAATACTTAAATACACCTTCCACGTTAGGTTGTTTATTTTATACCTCATGAAATACTACTTGGAAACAGTCATTTTAAATGTACTAGTGCCAGTACTAGGCAGTAGTGATAGTAACTGTACATTCCACAGTTGTAGTTTGTACATTTTCATTTCTGTTGCTATACATTACACACTGTGGAGACTTTAGTGTTGTTGTTGTGTTCCAGTAGTCACTTGCATAAATTTGACAACATTATAATGTCATTAATAGATCACTTCACTGTCTTCAGACACTTGTGTTGTGGTTTTTTTTCTTGTGAGAATGTTCGCTGGTGTATAATCAGTCTACACAGGTGTCCAAGGTGTCACAGTGTTTAATCTCCGAGGTTGCTCAATTACTCTCGTTGAGACCCGAGTGTTGACGCTAACAAAATTCAATCAAAAATGTCAACAACAATGTGAATGTCAACATCACGATTCACGGTCATCGTCACTGTCACCCGAACTTCAATTCAAATCGAGTTTTTAACCAGTTTATCAGCCAATAGTCGTTGAAATCATATGGAAGGCTGTAACGTTCCCACTCAATACCACATTCAATTTCGGTAAACTCCGATAATCGTATTCAAATACGTGTTCTAACCAATTAAGTTTGAATTCAGCTAGATGAAAAACTTTGTTCGCGTCATTTTAACTCTGCGCGAAACGTAAATTTTACTTCCGCCATACCGGAAGGTCAACTCGGGTTCAAGACTGCTACATAGAACCGCTTCCGGTGTGGATACGCATTCAAAGCGGAGTAGTTGAATTCACGGAACAAATCAAAAATAATAATTATGGCATAAATAAAATAAACGCATAGTAGCCGAGAATAAAAAAATTGGACCACTCGTGGTTTTAACCACTCGCCAGCATGCTCGTGGTTAACACCACAATTCTACTCGCGGTGAATTTGTTTTATTCTCGGCTACTATGGGTGTATTCGTTATGACTCACATGCTACTGTGGGTATACAGCTTCCTACTGTGGGTATACATTTCTTCTGTGGCTTTAAATGTTCAAACGTTATTTGCGTGTGTTAAACATTTATACACACAGTAGAACTACATCGTAGTTAGCAAATAGTTCTTATGTTACATTAATTTAAAATAGGAGATTGTCATGATTTGATATGAGGAATATTTCTTGCATTTCAATCAAATGTAGCTTTCTAGTGTTATATGAACTAGGAAACATATGAATATTAAGTGACCCATGGCTCACAAACAGGCTGACGTCATGACGTGACTGTATGCATCACTACGCGTGACAAACATTCCTTATTGCGTCGTGGTTATGTTTCTCGGTGAGGATACACATTAAAAGTAAACAGTAGCTGATTTCGCATAACAAATCAGTAATAATTATGGCATAAACAAAATACACCCATGGTAGCCGAGAGTACAAAATGTTCACCACTCGTGGTATTGGGGATGTTAACCACTCGCCAAAAGACTCGTGGTTAAAACCACAAATCCACTCTTGAACAGTTTGTATTCTTGGCTACTATGCGTGTATTCTATATATAACATATTTGTTACGCGTTTCTTTACATTTTTGTTTTTCAATTTGGCTAAGGTTATGAAACAATGGTCATTCATATTCAGAAATGGCCAACAAAGTGGCCAAAAGAATCCGGCCAGCGCGAACCCTGATTGATTGATTGTGTGATTGAGGGTTTAACGTCGTTTAGCCGCTAGGCCATATCGCGACCGAGAACAGAATCAGGTATAAAAAAAGATCGCAGTGAAGCAATTGTGTAGATAAATCAGACAACGGATTAGATTAGAACAATGAGCTATGCACAAATGAAATCACACAAGAGGAATGTTTCCACTTGGAGTCAGGAATATAAAGTCAAGAACTAACTAGTGTGCAATCATACTATAAACCGTTTAAAAGTAGTCCAATAATACATAATACATAGCAAATAAATAACATTAAATTACCAAGTCTGCACATCGAAATATGTAAACAAGCTTTTAAAATCAGATTTTGCAAATGATACGGTATTTATAATAGTTGATAACTCGATAATTCGATACTGTTTGGCGAGAGGCGTTATGGGTGAAACTTATGAGAACCGGAATCAACGGCAAGTTATTTAATATAATCCGGAACATGTACCAGGCTACAAAGTCTTGCGTAGTCAGCAATGGTCTGTTGTCAGAATATTTTGTAAGTAACGTAGGGGTAAAACAAGGCGAAAACTATCCCCTCTCCTGTTCTCTATTTACTTGAATGATCTTGAAGATTTTCTAGAAAATTGCGTTACCGATGGGTTAAGGTATCTTAACGATCGAGTTTTCCATGAGTTAGAGATTTATCTCAAACTATGGTGCATCTTATATGCAGATGATACTGTTTTGTTTGCGGACAATCCGTATGACATGCAACGAATTTTAGATGCGTTTTCTGACTATTCAGAGTCTTGGGAGCTCAAAATAAACACTAAAAAAAACTAAGGTAATGATCTTCACCAAAAAAAAATTGAGTTCTCCCCCAAATGTCATGCTTTGTGATGATAAATTAGATATAGTCGAACAGTTTCCTTATTTAGGCATTTAATTAATTTATAACGGACGATTCTGTCCGGCAATCAAGTCGATAAAAATGAAATCGACAAAAGCTATGTACGGACTCATATCCAAGGTGAGAAATCTTCACCTATCTGCAGACTTAGCATTAAAACTGTTTGATTACCTCATACAACCCATTATGTTATATGGATGTGAATTATGGGGCTTTGAGAATACTGGCGATATCGAGGCTGTTCATCTCAAATTATGTAAGCTCCTAACGAACATGAAAATGAGTACTCCAAATTATATTGTTTATGGTGAGCTTGGAAGATGGCCATTGCGTGTTGAAATTGACAAAAGAATAACCTCATTTTGGAGCCGCCTAATGACGAAAAAAAAAGTAATCACCCCTTCATATTGTACAAGTTAATTTTAGCTATGAAAGGCGGTGGCAAAAGAATACGATACCTTGATCACATTGAAGACATTTTTGTGCGTGCGGATTGCGAAGACAACTGGAAAACATTCTAAACATTCTAAACTTCAATATATGCCCAAAAAAACAACTTTTTTTCCTCCAGTGGAATAATGAAGTTTCTCAATCGTCACGAGGAGAATTTTATCGTAACCTGAACAAATGTCCTTCGCTTAGTCGTTTTTATGTTGAATGTCCCTTTAATTCAATTATCTCGCTACAGAGAATTCGTACATCAAATCATAGATTAGGCGTCGAGACTATGAAGTGGGCAAAATCTACGAAAGGGATATCAGGAATTGGCTCATGTCAGTTATGTGGCGCCATCATGTGCGATGAATATCATTTTTGTAATAGTTTGTCCAAATTTACGTGAATACCGGATGAAATCTATTGACGAATCGATCTGGAAAAATCCATCGCGATAGTCTTTTTATGGTTTATTAAATTCTTCTGACACAATGAAGCTAAACAAACTTTCAAACTTTATAAAAATCGGATTAAAACAATTTAAATAACTATTCAAATATTTGGCGAGCGTGGTGCTTATATGTGTGTGCGTCTGTATGTATGTGTGAACATGCAGACATACATATCTATGAAGATCACGTCGTAGATTCCTTATTCATAGTACAACTATGCATATTATGTTGCTATTTGTATGGTTTCTACGTGTTTTAGATATGCCAAATTCCATAACGAATATCGAATGTGCCAATATACAATGTCTATGTGTGTGTGTTTATATATGTGTACTAGCAGGGTTACCCGGCGTTGCCCAGGTTAAATTGATGTGAAACCCTCTGTGGATATTTGATGGGACTAGAGAATACTCTTGCTCTCAAAGTGTTACACGTATTCTCATAAATTGTATATCCACATGGCATCACAAAACATTATTCTTACACATGGAATAAAAGTAGTGAATCACGTTGTCAGATCGGAGCGATTATCATTTTGTTTATCGCATTTATCCGTCCCACCAATAAAGAAGTATTTAATTATTTACAACTGCGTATACTTCAGACGTTATAGCATGACTCATGAACATCATAAACACATTAGTTTGAAAAAATAAAAGACGACAATTGTGTTTTACATAGAGATGTATCAATCTATCAATCTAGTTTATCATATCTTCATGAAGATACAGATGTTTTAAAGATATGTCCAGGTGCTCCTCTATTCTGGTGCTATATACTGGCTAATCATTTTCAGTTTAAAAGAATTGATGTTATGCACGTATAGCAGCTACATGTGCCCAACACAGCGAGATGTTGAGTTGTTTATGTTAAGCGATGAGTCTGTTCTAAAAAATGAAAGAAATCCTCTGTATCGGGCAGATATACCCTTGTCAGATGTCAATATTGAAGGATCCTGAAAAGTCATGTGCTACGGAATGCGTTTTCCTTTATCTCAGAAGTAACCATATTTGACTGCACAATGTGACCACTATTTTTGAACAGGCCTGCTCTACATTTCCATATCTCTTGGCAATTGTAACTTTTTTTGTGGAAACTATATTGAATGGGACAGACTCAATCGTGTTATAATATATACATGAGCCAATCTAATATGCAATCTTCTGACGATTCAAGGTCCCTCAGTTTGAATGAATATATGTATCTCTTAAATAGATTGATATAAATATACTTTTAATGCTTTCTTCTATATATCTGTGTTGCTAGATCATTATAGGAATGCCCTGATTTCCATCCCCGTATAAGTATGACAGTTGAGAACATATAATTGTTCAAGTTCCATTCGGTCACCATTAAATTTTGTCGAGATTGTGAAATTGGAATGCCAACAACTCCTTAGAACGACACGGAGATGGCCTGGGAGATGACTATCTATATATATATTTGCTGGATATCGGCGAATTGAACAATCTTATAAATGCTAGCGAATCTCCTCTCGCCATCCATGACCCAAACGACCCCAAATGTGATTTAATTAATCACATCATTAGAGAAGAACGTGCATGAATTTGGTGGCATCAGTGCTAAATATATTTGTATCAACTTTGGTGCAACTCCCCTCATGCATGACTTGAATCGCGTCACTTTTGTCATATTTAAACCACTTCTATTAGAGTCATGCATGCATTATATAATGGAGATGATTATATATCAGTTTGGTGGTAATCGCAAGTAAACAAATTCTTAGTATAGCTATTACCCCACCCCCGCCATCTCTCACCCAAACGGCACCAATTTCGCGTCTTTAAATCACAAGTTTATATTCCTCGTATCTCGGAGAAGAATAATATATCAATTTGGTCGAAATATCTGCTAAAAATAGCCCATCCCCTGACACCAACAACGTCACTTTATAAAATTTTAACCCGCACCATTATCTTACTCGTATATCTTACTCGTAAAAAGCTATCCATGTTAGACCGCCTTAATTGGTGCCATCTCGATTGTACCCTTAAAGTTATATTTAGAACACAGACAGATATTCGTAAATATTTGATTCATTGTCTCATTTGAGAAGAACGTTTATGAGATTGATGGTAATTGGCACTAAACATATTTTTATAAGATTTTTGTTACCCCCCCCCCCGTCTCTATTTCGGACTCAAGCGGCGCCACTTTTGACATCATTAAATCACACACTTAGACTCATTATAGAGATGAATATATATAAAATTTATGAAAATTGGCGAGTATACAAATTCGTATCAAATTTAGGGCCACAATTGCATATCTCTCACCCAAAAGGCACCAATTTGGCGCATTTAAACCACACGATTAGATTATTCGTATCACGGAGAAGAATATGTATCAATCAGGTGGAAATCGGCGCTAAACATATTGTTTATCAATGTTTTGTCCCTCTCAGGCACCCCTGACTCGAATGGCCCCACTTTTGACATCTTTAAACCACACAATTAGACTCCTGATATCATGGAGATTATTATTTGTATGTTTGATGCTAATCCGCGACTAAACAATTTTTTATCAAATTTAGCGCCAACCCCACCCACCCATCTCTCACCAATGCAGCACCAATATGACGTCTTTAAAATCACACGATTAGATTCCTCATATCATGTATAAGAATGTGTATCAATTCGGTGGAAATTGGCGCTAAAAATAAAATGTTTGGTGCCCCTCTCCCTTTCAGTGCACCCCTGACTCGAATGACGCCACTTTTGACAGCTTTAAGCCACGCCATTAGACACCTCATACCATGGGGATGAATTTGTATAAGTTTCGTGGCAATCCGCGACTAAGCCAATTCTTATCAGATTTAGTACCAACCCACCGCCCCCCCCCAAAATCTCTTATCCCAACGACACCAATTTGGCGTCTTTAAATCACACAATAAGATTCCTTGTATCATGGAGAAGATCTCAGAAGAATGTGCATCAATTTGGTGGAATTCGGCGCTAAAATTATTTTTGATCAATTTTGGTGCCCCTCTCCCTTTCCGGGCATCCCTGACGCGAACGGCGCGACTTTTGCCCCTCCCCCTTTTATGCCCCGAACAACAACGGCGTCACTTTAGAAAATTCTAACACTCACCATTATCTTTCTCGTAAAAAGTTACCCTTATTAGACCCCTTTTGTGCCATCTATGTGGTCCCCTGTGAATTCTATAGAACACAGACAGACAGACAGACATTCGCAAATATAGATATATATATGTGTGTGGCTATATATATATATATATACTAGAAGGTGACCCGACTTCGTCCGGGCTTGGACCTTGAATTGACCATTTTGAAGGTCACGGTCAGGCGGGGGTAACGATTTGACCCGTCCAATACACTGCCCGGACAAAAGTACCCGACAAAAGTACCCGTCGAAATCCATCCGGTTTTACCCGATTTGACCTTGAATTGATCATTTTGAAGGTCAAGGTCAGGTCGGGGGTCACGATATGACCCGTCCAAAACAATCAGTGGACAAAAGTAACCCCACGTATCAAATTTCGTCGAAATCCCATCAAAATTGGCGATTTAACTTTGAAGTTACCCGATTTCAAGGTCAAGGTCACGTCGCACGGGCAAATGGATATGCTTATGAGACTCCCCATACGAAAGTACCCCCACATACCAAGTTTCATCGAAATCCCGTGATATTCGGGCGTTTGACCTTGAAATGACCCGATTTCAAGGTCAAGGTCACGTCGCACGGGAAAATTAATAGGACTATGTCACTCCCCGGCCGAACGTACCCCCACATACCAAGTTTCATCGAAATCCCGTGATATTCGGGCGTTTGACCTTGAAATGACCCGATTTCAAGGTCACGTCCCACGAACAAATTAATAGGCCCATGCCACCGCACGGCCGAAAATACCCACACATACGAAGTTTCATCGAAATCGGGTCGGCCGTTTTCGAGTTCATCGCGAACACACACACAGACACACAGACAGATCTTCCAAAATATATAATAGATATAGCTACATATATATGCATGTATATTTATACATATGTATGTATGTTTGTGTGTGTAGGTATATGTATGATTATGTATACGTATATATGTGTGTATTTACAAGTGTGTGTATACATTATACATTATATGAGTCAATTTAATTACAGATAATGATCATGTACGTAATAGTTTTACATCATCATTTACAACAACTTGGTTTCCAAAAAGTAAATGAGAAAACAGTACTATATATACTAAACATGATGTGTACTTATGTAATTTATTCTTTTTTCCCCGGTTCGCCTAAAATCTTTAGATCAGTCTATCGAAATCTGTATTGTTCTATTTCGGACTTGTTAATGCAATATTGGACCGTAACTGATTATTATCTGCATTGTATTCTGTCTATGTATACCCCGGAAAGTTCTAATTTGTATATAGTGTATATATGTTTTCTCATGTACCATGTATTATAATGGCTGAGAATAAAGCATTACTTACTTACTTACTTACTTGCTTACTTACTTACATAAACATGTATCAATGCGTCAAGCTAACGGCCGGGTGGGTGTTACATAATGCCATCCTCACCCAACCGACAGCTTCAATCCACAAATATTCTTTTTGTCTTCAAGAGTTGGTCGTTTCTCATCAAGCATCTGTTCAAACTTTGAATGCTCAACGATGGACCTCTCTGAGAGTGGAAATGCTGGAGTGACTTTGACCAGTTTTGTTTCGTAGCAACGGGCCAGCCTAATCCTAAAAAAACCGCACAGTATCTGCGTATAATATAACTGGTTTCAGGTAGATTGCTTTGAGTCTATAATGTGCTGAAAATAAGCGCGTTTTAGTCACATTATCGACTCACAATGAAATTTTGTGCGGACAACGACACAAATAAGCCAACTCACGACCTTGCAAGTGTATGCACTTTAACATATGCTGTTGCCCGCGCCATAAAACGAAAGTTCACATTATAGGTCGATTGTGTGCGTATATATTTGTAGATATGTTGAACAGGCGATTTTTGTTTTGGAACAATGGGATCAACTTGCATATATTGTTTCGAAGGAGATATCTCAGCGACAGCAGCTGTATCCATTACATGCGCTACAGGTTATTGCACAAGCATAATATCCGCCGCCTCAACGTGTGTTGCTAGTGACATACTGACGAATTTGGTTTGACTCTGAGTGCTGGCATCGACACACTTATGTGCAGACACGATTGCTGAATATGTGACATGTGGAATGGATGCTCGATGACCGACTATGTTCTAAGCATCTATATTTGACAGATGCTTCTCAGCTTTATATCGTCGAATCTTGAAGTCATAGTCCAAAATGGGGCATGGACGATCCATTGCAGCATGTTGACCTTGGCAGTTTGAAATTGTTTTAGGATTCGTTCAATCCTTAAGATGATCACCAGAAATAAAACATCGTGTAGATATGGTTTCTTACTTTTTTTTATAATGTTCCTGGCCATCGCCATACCCTGACATTTAAACATCGCAATGGGTTTAGAACATATGTGCTTAAATCCATCTAGATATACAAACCTTCAATGTCGGTGAATGTTCGCATCGATTGAAGGTAAGAAGATAACAATTCAAGGGAACTGTTTGTCTATCAACTGTAGATCTACGAACTTCTGTAACTCCCTGTGTTGGTAACTCAGGCACTATCTCCGACTCGGAAAAATCAGCTATAGCACGAGTTCGCAGCACAGTTCTACTACTGCTCAATGTATTGTAATGAGTAATCATCACTGGTGTTTGTGCAATATATGCTAATTGAATAAGATCGTCAGCTTGATTGTTTCTTGAACATTTTATCAGAAGAGAGCAACTTAGTTGCCCAGTCCTGTTTGAACGATTTTAACGAAAACGTAAGAATGATAACTTGCTAAGTTCCACTGATGCTGAGGTCTATCCTCAGTACTTGGTTCTTGGTTTTGATCCGAATGTCAAGAGATATTCTAATAAGATATGTCAAACCAATTAGGATTGTGCCACAAAGTGAGTCTCTTCTGATTGTTCAAGACATTGTCTGATGTTCTTATACAGTTAACATCTATTGCACAAACATCAGTGGTGATTACTCCTCACACCATTGAAAAGTAGCAGAGCTGTGATGAGAATTCGCGATATAGCTGAATATTCTGAATATATGGGCTGAGTTGGCACCACAGGGAGTTACAATAGTCGGTAGATTTTCAAAGACATTTGGTGGACAATAAGTTCCTCTAATTCCTCTAAATAGTTTTCTTCTTACCTTCCATCGGTGCGAATATCAAGCTGCATTGAATGTCGGATACTTGGAGGTTCTTGTTACTGTTTTCTTGATATGGAAATACTAAAGAGCGTTTATATCATTGTGTGTGATTAACCAATAGAATTGCGCTGTGTTATTTAAACAGAAGCAAAACTTCTGTAAAACGAGCAGGTTAATGTTTACGTACACCATCGTTCGTCTTGACGACAATATATTATTTACGCGCTGATATGTTTGGCATATGAACAAAACTATATATTACTTCTGTTGATGGCGATTTTAACATATATGAATATTTCTGCAACGAACGCAACCCGTGCCTTTAACTGGCTTGGATATGCTCATGGTCGGGAACATTGTAAAAGCAAAACACCATATGTGCACGCTGTTCTTATCCTGGACATGACCATAATGTGCTTGTTAATTATTTATTAACCCTTTACCCAACAAAACGGCCAAAACCGGCCAAATAAAGCTTCAACAGCCTAAAATGTCTTCGGTCTGGCTCAATAGAACCATACAAATATGGATATCATTGGAACCGGCTCCTTGACCACATTATGATAGTTACAGTTATGCCATGTGCCAATACATTCTCTTATATATGCGAGTCGACCATAGGTCGCCTATCATATATAAGGGAATGCATTGGCCTAAAACAAATCTTTTTTTTAACACTTTTTAACATTTTTTCTTACATTCTTTAACAATTTTATAATTTTTAATGTGTTAAGCCAATGCATTCTCTTTTATATGCGAGGCGACCTATGGTCGACTCGCATATATAAGAGAATGCATTGGCACAGGGCCGTTCTGTTGGGTAAAGGGTTAAAACCAAACAAATGTTTCAACTCTCAAGGTCCACATACTGCAGTGGATCGTTCATATCTCATATGGGACTATGAATTTAAAATTCAATGGCATATATAAGGCTTAGCAACCTCAATCATATTACGGTGCAAAGGAAATAGTTGGTGCTCGACCGATCATCAATTCAATCAATCGCATATACTATGCTACCGTTTCTAGATAAATATTGTTCTGATTCGAGCACTCAGACAGGCTCTGAGTATCGCAAGCAACACAATTCGACCAGACCGATATCACTCAGACCAACACCATTCGGGTATCGACCAGACCGATATCACTCCTGTTCCTGACCATGTGGCACAAGCCAATGTTGCAACAGTTGTTAACAAAATTGCCCTCAAATTGAGCCAGTTACAACACGTCATATTGATGTTGATCCCGTTGTTTCAAAACAAAATTGGCCAAAATCACTCAAACGATTCTGCTCTCGGAAAGAAGTTCATACATGTATTTGAACTTTCAAAGAAATGATTAACTCTAACGGACACCAAACAATATTTGAGAATTGAAGCTGTTGGCTTGGGGAAAGATGATAGCATGTCACACCACCCGGCCGTCAACTTGACGCATTGATACTGATACATGCGCAATTCATAAAATATTATAAACAATTTGTCAATGGAAAATCTGATATTAGAAACTACTTTACATATTTCGATGTGCCACCTCAGTAATTTAACAGATGTGGCACAAGCATGTTATATATACGTCTCCAAGACATGCCGAGCGTTGATCTTTGAACAAACCTGGGACTATGCAACACACAAGGCGCCTGGTATTAGAAACAATTGTAATTTTTGAGACCGTGAATTTTTTTTGGGATTGGGTGGGATTCGACTTGCTATATATACACACAATAGAAACCTTAAAATGTGCATATAGTGTCCTAAGTGCGACGTCGGAATACAGGGGCCATTTGAGATTCCCTTTTTGTGGTCGCTTCGGTAGCCGTGTGGTATTGACGTCGGACTTTGAGCAACAAGGCGCGCTCGCCGTCATGGGCCGGGGTTCTAATCCCACCCAATCCCAAAAAATTTGCACTGTCTCAAAAATTACACTTGTTAGTAATTTTAGTTTATTTAATTGCTATTAATTATGTATTCTTGTACTACTTATATGCGTTTTATATTATGGATGCACACAAGTCAGTTCTTAAATTTATATTCCTGACACCAAGCGGAAACATTTCCACTTGGGTGCTTTTACTTGTACATAGCTCATTGTTTTAATCTAATCCACTGTCTGATTTATCTGCACAGTTGCTTCGCTACGATCTTTTTGATAACTGATTCTGTTCCTGGTCGTGATGTGGCAGAGCGGCTAAAACGACGCTAAACCCTAAATCACTCAATCAATCAATCCATCTTAATATGTCCTATGGGAATAAGGGATGTACCCGTCAATGGGTGCTTTGTAATCACAGGTTAATAAGACAACGAGTAGAAACACAAATACTGCACACGTTTAATACTAATATACATGATACTAATATACATGTAACCATTTTATATACACGCACGAACATGCACTTTACAGAACCAGCAACTCGTTTGTCCGGAGCAATAACTTGGCTACACCATATGTGCATCTATATATATAGTTATCTCAGATCTATTTATTTCACAATATGAGCATCTGATGACTAATCAGGTTAGTCGTCGTCAGTGAGAATGACGCAGATCAAAGATATCCCGTTGGCTTTGAGTTGGTTACACATACTCTAAATACGCAAAATAAAAAAATACAGGTCGAGAGTGGTTCAATATTAGGTCGACTGTCTGCACTCTAAACAAATCTATTGCCTATACATTTATTTGTGCTCAACATTTTACTTTTGCAATATTTAAGTGCGAATTTTTGTCAATTTATTCAGCGAAAAATACTAGGTGTTTATATTGCCACAAACCACACGTTACCGCTCCAAATAGGAACCGAGAGCAAATGCTTGTGTGTGTATATATTTAGCAGTTGCGACTAACCGAAAAGCCATGCCAGGCTGATAATAAAGGAATAAAGAAACATAAGTGAAAAATCACACTTTGGTCGCTTCACACACTGCCAATTTTGTCTTGTACTTTCTTCATCAAAACCACTGGCGCAAGAAAATGAACGACAACATGCTTATTAGAGGTGGATTATCTCTTTGTAAACATGTATTATATAGACACCGGGGTATAAAATATTAGACATGAATCGAAGACTCCTGTCCGGAAATGCTTCTATCGATTAATATTGATTTTATTTCGAATATGTTCTGGTCTAAAAGGTGTGGTTGTTTAGCTAACGAATAATAGTAGTTACTGTTAACAGACCAGAAATTGTATTTGTGTAATTTTGTCACAAATGAACGTTAATTAGACTCATTATCGTCCATAACTATGGAATAAAACAATACAACAATCACTCTGGGACATTGGACGTTCGGAACAGCCTAATGCTCTCTGTCGCTATATGGTATCGCTTGAATGGTGTGTTCTAAAAATAGAAAGTGTCCCAATTAATCATCTCAATAAAATATTCTAAATAAAATCAATATTAATTGATAGAAGCCTTTCCGAACAGGGGTCTTCAATTCATGTTTATTATTTTATACCCACGCAACTATTTCATTTTTTGTTATTAGGAGAGATAATCCATCTTTAAGGTGCGTAGTTTTACATGTAACGGTGCTACTGACGTTTGCCTTCAAATATCTTTATGCTTGATTCTTGTGAGATAGGTAAATGCTATTTATACGCAACATTCATTAGCATCGTTAATGCCGAAACTACATAGTTTTTGTTACTGTCTTTTGTATACGTGAGCGTATTATGCACTCATCGACTATTAAAGTCGGGACACTCTTCTATTGAATTGCCAGCCACGAGAAGCCAAGACGGTTGCCCTAAGTGACATCAGTTCTGCTTCATGGTCGACTCGATCCAGGATTCCCTAAGTGACGTCAGTTCTGCCTCATGGTCGACTCGATCCAGGACATGAACGTTGACACTCTGGTGTAAACGCTTGGCTTGTCATACTGTTGGCATGTCTTAAATCCGAATGATGTTACTCCTGTGAGAACGTATCGGTCACCCATATCACACACGAGAGGTCCTCCCGAATCTCCCTGAAATTTAGAAGAACATTCCGGTAAATGGCGATATTGGCATTATATATACATGTTCTCAAAAAGCAGCATTAAGTTTTGAGTTACCAATCATGTTCGTATCCATTTGGTCAGGAGCTAGTCGTAAAAAGACTAAAAATCACCAACTGATGCACGATGTATATGTATAATATACATTTAGTTCTGAATGTGTATCTAGGGACATGTATTAAAAAAGCAGCATTTAGTTTTGAGTTACCATTCATGCTCGTATACATTTGATGGGACACCAGTTGCGATTTAAACATGAATGGAATATATCGCCAACCGATGCTCGATTAGATCTGTAAATCTACATTTAAATGTTGATCTAAATACTTTTAGTCAGAAATCAGTGATTTAGTTATGATCAGACGCCAGTTATTATTTAGCCCTTCCATGACTGGAGCTTCCTGAAATTTTGCGAAAACCCTGTGCCAATGTATTCTCTTATATATGCATTCTCTTATATATGCAAATATCCCATGGGTAGTCCCGCATATATAAGATAATGCACTGGCCCAGTCATGATATGTAATGCTGCACCAGCGCGTCTCTCGTCACGAAATGGTTAAATATTCACGGAATATAAAGATAAAAAATCGCCAAGCCCTATATGTATCGCATGTACGTAAATACTGGAATTCGTATTCACAGACAGAGCATTCTTAGAAAACTAATGCTAGTCTGGGCGGTGCATGCTGCTGGTGGGTAGGTGTCGCACATCAGCGAAATGGGTGCGCCCATCATTTTTGTATGAGAAAATTTACATTGATTTATAATACAGTATGTATAGGTACATAGCCGAAATATGTGACAAACTATATTTGTTTGCTGCATTATATGGTACTCTGCCGAAAAATTGTCATATTGTCGTGGTTGACATGCAATAGACAACTGACTAACCGGGGATAATAATGGGAAACAATGGAATTATGGAAACATATTTGCGCATTTATGGGACAAATGTTGACACATAATCAGATTCAACATTTTTTCCTGATTTCTCGGGGTCATGGAATATATTTAATCCGTATGCTTTTCACTAATCTTATGTGACCTTTTAAAAGGACCTTTGGTCAACCTGCTAGTGCATTACTCTGACTTTGTGTCCGTTTGTTCGCTTACCCTGACAGTCATGTTACGTGGTTAAACACCACTTACCCATCACGGTTACACATATAACACTAACTCACCGTGCATGATCCCGTCTGACCATGTCATGTTATGGATGGGACAACTCCAATATACCATCTGGGAAATGTATAACTTATCTATAAATGCGTGTACCTTTAATTCAGGTACGATATATATCACGTCGCTTTAACAACGGCACATCTGATATAGCAAAGACACTAAAAACCTTTTAGTGATAGTATGTGTGAGTCTGACATAATAAATCTCTTATTTAAAAAACAGAAACACATAACTAATGAACCCAATATAAAGAGCGTTTATTTTCAACTATCTTGTAACCCAATAGCTGTTAGTGCTTGATATATCACGTATACGTATGCATATCCTAATTTGCACGGAGTTAACTTAACTTAACTTATCTATTAATGCGTGTACGTTTAATTCAGGTACGATGTATATGAGAAACTCGGTACCTAATACACCAGAGGATGTGGGGCTTTATTGCTTAATAAGGAATAAAACAACTGGAAAAATGACCCCAATATAACATGAATTGCATAGAGATAAGTGTATACAAAATGTATATGCAAATGGAACGCTCTTGGTACGTGTTTTTAGCATAGTTTGCAAACATTATACTGTAACAGTACAGTATACAAAATAATATTTTGTGGGTCATACAAAGTTTAAATTAATTCTTTTTATGAAACATAAATCATAACACAAATTTATATGTGTTCTTTGGGTTTCTTCTATCTTTTCTGTTCCTATTCTTTATGACTATATGTCAGAAACTGCCTTTACGGCAGGGTGCTCTGCCTATCATTAGCTTATGTCAGCTTCCGGTGGGCAAGACATGGTACCTCTATTTGTGGACACTACTGCTATTGGGCATCCCCCTTTACTCACATAATGTGGGTCACACAAAGCTAAGACATGTGTCTACTATACAGTACATATAATTCCTCGTCGTCCAGACTTCATCACCATAACCTCGTCATCAGTATCACCGTCTTCGTTGTCATCACGTTATCGTCTCCGTTTCTTCAACCCCCTCTCACGGCCGGATCCCTGTCAATTTTGAGTTTGATTTAAGCTCGAATATTCCTAATGTATCCCTTCTATTGACATCATAGCACCACTCAGAATAACGCGCCTCAATTTTTATGGATATCGAGCCTGGAGCGGTCTGGAACGACCTAGAAGTGAATTTCGTCTACTTTTCTCCCTATCTTTAAACCCCGTTATTATATAACGGTTACACATATAACACTAACTCACCGTGCATGATCCCGTCTGACCATTTCCCACACATATGTGGCCGTTATTTATTATATTCTGTCCCCATTTTGTCCTGCATTCCGAATTTGCCAAGACACGGATGTCCACATAATTCAGGATGTCTTCGTTTCCGGTGCCTGTGAAAGGAGTACAGTTCATATAATTTAATACGTTTATTCTCTGATCAAAAAGATATTGAGATACAATTAGAAAATATATACAAAAGATTGAGAATGATGCAGTATATGTACAATCTTTACACGAACTTCCCATCATCGTCATCATTATCAACATCATGGTAGTCGTTTTCGTCGTCCTCGTCGTCCAGACATCATCACCGTAACCTCGTCATCAGTATCACCGTCTTCGTTGTCATCACGTTATCGTCTTCCTCTACTCGTCGTCACAATCACCAGTATCATTATCATCATGATCTCCAACAACAACAACAACAACAATAACAACAACAACAGCAACAACAACAACAACTGAATATTATTCAATTGTATCTAACTTAAGGGTTATCAGCCGGATGAATGAACATAGTCTGCGCAGTCAATCCACATCTTCCAAATTCAGAATGTCATCTAACATATCAATAGCTGAATGTTCTATGCTGGTATATTTGCATACAATACAAATATTAATATGAATCGTACGTGACACGTAGTGGAGCAACCGCACATGATGTGCCTCAAATTTGCATTTTTTTCGGCGACATACTTCATATTTCGTTTTCATTAAGCTGACCAACGAAATTGTTCTAAATTAAATTAATAGACTTAAATCACATGTGAATTCTTCGTAATTTGTGAAGTAGTTACTTTCATTTTTATCGCGATGCTTCATTTCCAATTCCGCGTTTCTTTTGCAATATCCACACGGTTGCTAACCGGAAGTCACGTGACAATTCTGCAAAATCTATACCCGCGATATTGAAAAATCACTGATGGATATAGAAAACAATATATGACGTCATTCACCTGCCTTAGGTATAAGCACCCTGGGTGGTTGCTATAAGTTATTTCTGACAACATCGGGTGTATACGGGTATGTAATGCTAGTAATTGGATGTCGATTGTCTATACCGAGGTGGGGACGAGTATTTGAAATTAAAGAACGTCCTTTTAGACACACATAAATGTGCCCAAAAGTATGTGGTAAATCACACTGCAGCTTGACAAACGTCACACTACCCTTAAAACTGAGCAAAAAATGACATCGAAAAAAAAACCCACAAACACCTCCCATAAATTATTCGCTATTTGGACAGCCATAACCGTTTACCATGTGGTTATATTTTATGTTTCTCGACGGGAAACACATTTGTGCATTTTATCGTGCACTTTTCATCCATGTATCATTGACCATTCAGTTGCCAGAATTTTTGTTATGCTGATCCTAGCTAGTGCCAGGGGAAATCACTCTACTAATTTGTATTTGGTGTACTATAACCGTTAACCATATACTACGATCTCGGTTGCTCCTGTTGATTTAGCGCTGATGGGGAAATGTGATGCTGTTACTTAATTTGTTTTCTTCAAATTATCAATTTCGCGGAAATTTGGCTAAATCGTGGGATGCGAGTAAACTCCAGTCTCTACATGGAACATTCAAGAGCATTGTTATGGTACCTTAAGTAAAGAGGGTGCAAAACACTGAGAACCGGGGGAGGCACCATGGAATCACCAGGATTCACACTGATTTTGTTCGCTGTGATCCACGGTGAACTTGCATGGATCGAATAACATAAATGGACAGAAATCCTCCAAACTGACCAGGGCTCACAAAGAAGTACAGAATTAAAATATTTGACATGCACAGCAGAGTTAAAACTGGCTCTGTCGGTACGAACTTCACTTACCCCTTGTATCCCCATAGCCGGATATAATGCACGATCTACCGGCGTAATCTTCTGATGTGTACCCCGGAAGGCACACTTTGTCGATGCCATCTTTAAAATCTACTGGTGTACTCAGCTTCACAAGCCCAATGTCGTTCGGGAAACCTTGCATACTGTTCGGAGTATAATATGGATGCTGAAATACAGTATAGTATGGATGCTGAAATACAGTATAGTATGGATGCTGAAATATATCGAAACTTTTCACACGATCAGACTGATAAATCCTGAACTCAATTAGTATAGATAATCAGCAGATAGCTCAACTTAGAAGCCTTCGGCCTCATGGCCTTCTTCAGCATTTAATATAAGGGAGAAAGCTACATCTTCGAAGTAAACAATGTTACATAATTACGATTATGTAATATTGTTTACTTCGAAGATCTAGCTTTCTCCCTTATATTAAAGATGGATTATCTCTTTAAATAAATTGTTTTTAAATAGTTGCGTGGGTAAAAAATAATAAATATGAACTGAAGACCCCTGTCCGGAAAGGCTTCTATCAATTAATATTGATTTTATTTCGAATATTTTATTGGGACCGTTTATTTGTCTATTTTTAGAACAGACTATTCGGGTGATACCATATGGCGATATAGAGCATTAGGCTGTTCCTATGGCTACGCACCGAACGTCAAATGTCCCAGATTGATTGGCTTATTGTTTTATTCTATAGTTATAAGCGATAATGAGTATAATTAACGTTTATCTGTGACAAAATTACGCAATCAAATTTTTTACAATTTTAATAATTTTTCTTGTATTCTTTAACAATTTTTTAATTTCACCCATACAGAACCCCAGACAAACATGAGCAGACGACACTCTTCTATATGCTTCGATATATGTGTGGGGCTCCGTGCAGGGTAATGGATGTTTTTTATTTTATGTCCTAAATATTGTAAGAAACATTTATTTAAAAAAAATGATAAAAAATTGATAGGCCAATGCATTCTCTTATATATGCGAGGCGACCTATGGTCGACTCGCATATATAAGAGAATGCGTTGGCAGAGTGTAAACAAATCCCGACTTACGACTGGTTTTTGATATGGCGGGTCACATGCATGATCCGATTGGTAGTTGACCAATCACGGAACAGGATATAGTGTAACCATCGGTCTCCACGTGTGGGCCCGGCGTAGACTATGCCTACCGCCCCACTGCGAGAGATAATAGTCCCCTAATTTAGTGTAACCATCGGTCTCCACGTGTGGGCCCGGTGTAGAATAGGCCCACCGCCCCACTGCGAGGGATAATAGTCCCCTAATTTGGTACCCTGTTTGCCGTGGGGTGCATCATGTGAGGTGTGGTATACGAGTCCTGATGGTACTCGCGCGGTCGTACCACTTGATGAATCGACCTGCTGCGACTACGGCTTAGCTCACATCCACTTTGCTCCTAAATATCTTCAAGACGGGTGGTTGAGTTGACCCGGCTGGTCACGCCTCTCCACAGTGTTTCGATTCTATTTCAGTTATCTGTTATATTGTTCGCCTGTTTGAAATACTGTTCTCTGTTTTTCCACGTTTCCGTTTCTGTTCTGTCTCTTTGGTTTTCGTCCTGATTGTTTTGTTGAATGTTGAATCATGTGGTGTATGGGGTACCGGGAGGGTGTGGCATGTGTAGGGGGTACCGGAAGGGTGTGGTCTACAATGGATAAACGCGTCACCGCTTCCGCTCTATGGACAAGTCTTTGGTCCGACCATAGTTCGAAGGGTAGGCCGCGGCGGCTGCTGGGCAAGTTGTCGAGTTTTTGCTTTTATTTGTCAACTCAAAACAAATGTGAAAAATATATGCTGCTGTGTTCTCACTAGGACTTTGTATCATTTGTAATATTTGTAACCCTTGCAACACTTACGAGCGGTCTCTGTGGAGTCTATGAAATAGCGTAGCGCTTTATTACCATATCGCTACACTGAGTCGTAGGGACAATATATGCCGTATAGTTATATCATGCGGGTACTAGGTAGGCCTATAATGTTTTGGGATGTTTAAAGTGATGTGAAACACTCCAGTAGGGTGTTCAGATAGAAATGGAGAATAATGCTCAAAGTAGATATATATATATTTTTTACAAATATTAGATCCGAATTGACCACACACGGCGTCATTTTTAATTCTTAATTAAATGCAATTTACTCTCGATGGCAAAATCGTTTTCGTTAGTTTACCACAGATAGTTGCGTCCCAAATCGAGAATTAAATATTTACAATTGCGAGTAGTTCGGACGATGGTTTCTATGGAGTGGTACGGGCAGTTTGCTTGAGATTTCCGCCGATGTTAGTATAATGCTACATTCCTCCAGTTGTTATAGCGGCTGAATACTAACTTATCAGTTTCACGCACCCGAACAAGTCCATAACGTCGTTAATTGTAAAACAGTAAAGAATAATTCAAGATTTCATCCTATAAATTATAACTGCATGGTGGAAACATGTGTCCGGAATATATAGTTTGTGATGTAACATGTGTGGCATTTGCGACTGTCTTATAATATGTGGTAGGGAAATGTACTGGTTTGGTGCATTATATATGAGGTGATAGATTGATGTGTAGAGGATGAACTTGGTTGGGACAAAGGCTTTGATTGAAATAGAAATTAAATAAAACTGTCACAACGTTGTTAAGTTGTGTTCGAGAGTCTTAATCAGAACTGGGGTTTATACATACCGTGTAAAGGCCACTAACTCGTTTTGACTGTGCCTTCGTTGATTCCACCGATTTAGTGTTGCTTCCCAGCACAACAAACATATTGTTGGGCGATCGACTGAAAAGAAAAACGTCGCACGAACTAGAAACGCACTTTATTTGTAGAAGTTAATCAAGCGAGTTCGATAACTCCGAAGCACTTCCTAATGTGATAGCGACTCCGGAAGGTTGGGTGACTTGGGTCCATCCTTAGAGGCTGCTTGAGATGAATCGTAATTTAGCGACAACCGATATTTCCGATCGATCACCAACTGATTTAAAGATTAAAGATCAGCTCCACAAAACGGTGCAGTTTCA
This sequence comes from Siphonodentalium dalli, assembly GCA_032622095.1. Taxonomy (NCBI): domain Eukaryota; kingdom Metazoa; phylum Mollusca; class Scaphopoda; order Gadilida; family Siphonodentaliidae; genus Siphonodentalium; species Siphonodentalium dalli. The sequence continues at coordinate 257,048,820 of CP136061.1, read as the reverse complement.
TTACCACACATTATATTCGAGTTATGTGTCGGATGCTTCAGGCAGGCCAATGCACGAAAACGAAATTATTAGCTCTTTCACTGGTGTCTCAGCCGACAATTTGCAGCGTAATAAGATAGTGGCAACGGATTTAATGAAACCGGGCATGCTTAAAGAGCGAATGTGGTTGTAAATTATATATCAAGCAGATCCCAACTATGTTGTCGGTCAGTTATATACAATATTAAACCACAATACAAAGGTTATAATACACCAAATACAAATTAGTGGAGTGATTTCACCTGGGATCCCAAGCTAGGCTCAGCGTAACAAAAATCCTGGCAGCTGAATGGTCAATGACACATGGATGAAAAGTGCACGAAAAAATTGGCAAACTTGTTTCCCGATGAGAAACATCAAATATAGCCACATTATGAACGTTTTTTTTCGGCTGTCAAATTGGCGAATAATTTATCGAATTGTTTTTTAAGATGTCATTTTTTCTCCATTTTAAGGGTAGTGTTACGTTTGTGAAAACTACAGTGTGACGCGATACTTTGATTTGCTAACACTGAGGCCTATGCAAATAATTTGGTGTATTGTAACACAAACGCAAACGCTCCAGATGCTTGTATCGCTATGTTTACTTACTTAACTAAGCAATGGGCAGCGGTCAGAATCCATCGTTCGTCGATGAGAACTCCTCCGCAATCGTGGTATGTAAAGAACCCGTATGCAACCTGCAGGGACGCTTGCCATGGGAACTGGTTCTCTGCTGCTGGGTATCCGTTCACAATGAAAGGTGTCGTAGTTATTCCGCACATGCCTGGGAACGAGAACAGACTAATTAGTAAGGTTGAAGGGGTCGCTCTTCCCGCAATCAGAGATGTGTATACAGGTTTTGAAAATGTACAGGGTTTGAAACCTCGTTTGAAATGATGTCGTTTATTTTTCTCGTCTGTCACGATTTATGTTACTATACTATACTGCTCCGGTAGCAAATTCGGTGTACCATTCAACACATTTCCCATCCTCTGTACCCTTCCATCCTGTTCTACCGAAAACTCGCACGTTATCTGCTCATAATAAAACGTATTTTAGGTGGACAATCAGCTTAGAATTTCCTCAATTTGAGTCGATAATGTGCTGAAAATTAGTCCGGTTTAGTCACACTATCGACTCATAATGAGGCAATGCTAAGCATATTATGTGCCGACAATTACACAAATAAGCCAACTTACGACTTGTCATGTGTCCGCTCTTAAATATGTGTTTTCACTGTGGCCCGCGCCATAAAACTAAATAACGGATTTGAGTCCAGCATCTGCTTATTTCAGAGTCAAGTAATCACATTACGTATCTATTTCACATAATAGGTCGATTATGTTCGCATTTACGGTGGATATGTTGACCATTCAGCACATTTTCAAAACCTGTGTACCCTTCAGTACTTTTTATGTGAGAGTGACACCTTCAGCGTTAGAAATGATTCTATCCTATTTCTACTGTGAGTGTATGATGTCATTCCCCATAATTAAGATTAGGCCTACTAATGCCGAGAGTGTCAATCTCACAAAAAAGTGCTGGGGTACACAGGGTTTGCAAATGTACTGAAGGGTAAAGTTGATTTAAAATCTCATTCTAAATAACGCTCAGTTTGCGCGTCTGCCATAATTTCTGTTGGAGAATAATTGTTTACCTTCAAATGAAAATTGAAATAAACTGAAAACAAACTGCGGATGGGCGCCAGATAATCAGGAACACAGTTGAAAAAGTTAGTGCCGATATCAATCCCTGTGTACCCTTCAACACATTTTCAATCCCAGTGTACCCTTCAACAAATTTTCAAAACCTGTGTACCCTTCAGTACATTTTTATGAGAGTGACCCCTTCAGCCGTACTAACCATGCGTTAAAGGTGAATTATCTCTTTGTAAACATGTATTTTATAGTTACTGGGTATAAAATATTAGATCTGAATCGAAGACCCCTGTCCGGAACTGCTTCTATCGATTAATATTAATTTTATTTCGAATATTTTCTGGTCTAAAAAGGTGTGGTTGTTTAGCTAACGAACAATAGTGGTTACTGTTAACAGAGGCCAGAAATTTTATTGTGAAATTATGTCACAAATAAACGTTAATTATACTCATTGTCGCCTATAACTATGGAATAACACAATACAGCCAATCAATCTGGGTCATACGACATTCGGTACGTAGCCATAGGAACAGCCTAATGCTCTATATCGCTATATGGTATCACCCGAATGGCCTGTTCTAAAAATAGACAAATAAACGGTCTTATAAAATATTTAAAAAACTAGCATATTTAGAATAATGCATTGACACAAGGTTTTCGCAATATTTCAGGAAGCTCCAGTTACGGAAGGGCTAAGGCACAGGCGAAAATAAACAAACGAATCCATCAGATTTAAGTTGAAAACGAGTAAAACTATCATAAATGAGAACGCTATTTATTATATATACCGCTTGTGTATGACCAGGGGCGCCGGAAGAGGGGGGGGGGGCAGAGGGGGCAGCTGGCCCCCCTGCCCTTGACCAAGGGGGCGAGCGGGGGCAGGACTTGCCCTTTTTCTGGAGACAGAAAATGCTTTTTGTGTGTTTAATCTCGTGTTTTTATAGCAAAATGTGACTTTTTTGGTCCAAATACTACCAATTTCACAAGGAATATTAATTTTTTGTCAATTTTATCACAAAACGGCCATAAAAACCGACAAATACCATTAAAACAGGGATTTTTGCCACAACGAATTTATGGTTATTTTCCCGAGTTTGCGGAGAAAATGCCCTTTTTTGCGGAAAAGTGCCCTTTTTGTAGGCTCTGTCCCCCCTGCCCTTGGATGCTTCCGGCGCCCCTGTGTATGACGACAGACTATACGTTCCGTATTACATACCGCTTGTGTATCAGACTATTTCGGTACCGGGGACAATTCAAGCGCGAATTTGATTATGTGTATTTTGAGGCGCATAAACTGAATAGAACTCCAGGGGCGTCTAAACCAGTCCATGGCGACACGTTACGAAATTTACTTGCTAACCATTTCAAATATGTTTGGCTCACAGGGGCATGATTCTTTTACTATGGATAATTATATAATATAGTTCTTTGGAAAGGGACACAGCATCTAAAAATGGTAGCTTCACGCTTAAAATTCCCTTTAAAATAATTAAAATATTATTCACTATTTGTCATCATCCATCACTCCCCAAGAGGCTACTCTATGGGTAGAAATAAACTCCGTCCCGATCGGACATATAATTCCAGAGATATTCGTCATCCAATCCAGATCAATTAAACAAAGTTCATCGGATGACTTAAGTTGTCAGGAACAGAATTTCAGAACGACGAAATTTGATCTAAATAAACCGCCATTCCGCTACGATAATAAATTAAACGCACCATTTCTAAGATCTATAACATTGGTTGAATCACGTATATGTTTTGACTTTGAAACATGTATCTGTTGCTCAAATGTGACAAAGTACGCCATTTTTTATATTTTGATAATCCTCACAGAATGTGTAACTTGCGACGTGATTGGCTTATATTCTTTTAAAGATTTGTCATGATAATAAAAAGCATTCTACGAGAATTAGGTAAGTACTAACAACTGTTATTTAAATCTTATTCTTGTTTTGATATTATTTGTGTTATTTTATTTTTGGAAGGGTTCTGAAGGGTTTTTAATTGTGCATCAATTTTCACTGGCCACGAACATGCGGTATTTAGGATTTCATTGTTACTTTCGATTTCACATCGACCAATGAAAATAGGTCTATCGACAGGCATGCAACATGTACTGCGATCAAGTCCAAGCGAACTCCGCAGTAAATATTGATTATTTTCCGGTCAAGTTTCAAACTTTAAGCGATAAAAACATGTTTCAAAGTCAAATAAATTTGAGCATGTCAGTCATCGCCAAAGTACAGACGTGATTCAACCAATGTTAGATCTTTGTAAATGTTTTGAAAACAATCAGGCGGAATGGTGTTTTATTTATATAAAATTTCGTCGTAATGAAATTCTGTTTATGACAACTTAAGTCTTTCGATAAACATTTTTGGAAATGATCTGGAATTGATGCCAAATATCTCTGGAATTATATGTTCGATCGGGACGGGGTTTGTTTCTTAGAGTAGCCTCTTGGGGGTGATTCATGATGACAAATAGGGAATAATATTATTACGTTTAAAGACAATTTTTAACCTGAAGCTACCATTTTTAGATGCTGTGCCCCTTTCCCAAGAATTATATAATTATCCACAATAGAATATTCCTACCCCCCCTGTCGTTTGTCTCGGTGCAATTTGTTCTTTTTGTTGACTCGGAATTGTTCATTGTTGGTGTTCGGATGTTAACTAAACTCATGGTTATCCGTTGCTTTAAACAGACATGGCTCATTCGAACCTCCAAATGTGTACGTAATTTGGAGGGACGGATACGATAGGTCGATCAATACACAAATTACTGATATACCATGCGCCAAAAAACCCCAGCCAATTCCAGCCATTTTCAATTTTTGGTAAGAAGTCAGTTAAACCTTATCTCTACCACGTCCGGAATAGACTAGCACGGGGCGCTTTTTTTGGTTCCATGTCGTGCGAATGGATATTTTTGTTTGGGGCCCATATACCGTGTTCATAGTTGTATTTTTGATTACTTCATTGCGTCTTGTTGGGTTAAAGAATGCTCCTAGATAGGTAGCTCATATAGTTATCTGAAGTCAGTTGCCTTCGCGGTTGTGGTTTTGTTTTCGCGTTCATTGCATTGATATCCAGTCCATAAATGTTTCAAAATCAACATTATTTGGGGCATATATACATCCATTGATCATCGCAACAAATTGATGATGCAGTTATGTTTTACGCGATGCAAATCCACTGTGATCGTGTTATATAGTTTACACTTATATTTAAACGCTCTTATAAGAGGTGATCATTCGGATATTTAAACGCTCTTTATAAGAGGTGATCATTCGGATATTTAAACGCTCTTTATAAGAGATGATCATTCGGATAAGTAAACGCTCTTTATAAGAGGTGATCATTCGGATATTTAAACGCTCTGTATAAGAGGCGATCATGCGGATATTTAAACGCTCTTTATAAGAGGTGATCATTCGGATATTTAAACGCTCTTTATAAGAGGTGATCATTCGGATATTTAAACGCTCTTTATAAGAGGTGATCATTCGGATATTTAAACGCTCTTTATAAGAGGTGATCATTCAGATAGTTAAACGCTCTTTATAAGAGGTGATCATTCGGATATTTAAACGCTCTTTATAAGAGGTGATCATTCAGATAGTTAAACCCTCTTTATAAGAGGTGATAATTCGGATATGTAAACGCTCTTTATAAGATGTGATCATTCGGATATTTAAACGCTCTTTATAAGAGGTGATCATGCGGATATTTAAACGCTCTTTATAAGAGGTGATAATTCGGATAGTTAAACGCTCTTTATAAGAGGTGATCATTCGGATAGTTAAACGCTCTTTATAAGAGGTGATCATTCGGATATTTAAACGCTCTTTATAAGAGGTGATCATTCGGATATTTAAACGCTCTTTATAAGAGGTGATCATTCGGATAGTTAAACGCTCTTTATAAGAGGTGATCATGCGGATATTTAAACGCTCTTTATAAGAGGTGACCATTCGGATATTTAAACGCTCTTTATAAGAGGTGATCATTCGGATAGTTAAACGCTCTTTATAAGAGGTGATCATTCGGATAGTTAAACGCTCTTTATAAGAGGTGATCATTCGGATGTTTAAACGCTCTTTATAAGAGGTGATAATTCGGATATTTAAACGCTCTTTATAAGAGGTGATCATTCGGATATGTAAACGCTCTTTATAAGAGGTGATCATTCGGATATTTAAACGCTCTTTATAAGAGGTGATCATTCGGACATGTAATCGCTCTTTATAAGAGGTGATCATTCGGATATGTAAACGCTCTTTATAAGAGGTGATCATTCGGATATTTAAACGCTCTTTATAAGAGGTGATCATTCGAATATTTAAACGCTATTTATAAGAGGTGATCATTCGGATATTTAAACGCTCTTTATAAGAGGTGATCATTCTAAACGCTATTTATAAGAGGTGATCATTCGGATATTTAAACGCTCTTTATAAGAGGTGATCATTCGGATATTTAAACGCTCTTTATAAGAGGTGATCATTCGGATATTTAAACGCTCTTTATAAGAGGTGATCATTCAGTGTATTCCACATGTAAATATGTACATATCTGTATATACTTAATATATTTATCTGAATGCCTTTGTTAAGGAAATGAGAAATAAATGAATTGAATTGAACGAACCTCCGACTGGAAACTTTTGTCAGAATGTTATAAAAAACTACTGAGTAACAGTCGACATGCTATGTTTGTGTCAGTTTTTCATATATTGTGTTTTTTTGCGTTTGCACATTATGAATGCGTGGTACTCACCAACATCGAAAGTACGTGATTCCCCACCGTGGTCAATATTCTAATAGTATACCGCCCAGTATTGTTTATACGAGTCGATACTATAGAACTGTTCTATCGAACCAATTAACGTATTCATGGATGTCAACAATGATGCAATGTGTTACCGAAAACACAGTTTTACCAGGCTATGAAGTAAAATGGTGAACTCTCATCAAGATTAGATCATCCGATAATGTTAAAGGGAGACAGTACGCCAATATCAATATAAAGTTCCCGTTATGACATCGATAATATATAGAAACCTAATTAATTTTAGTCGAAGATGTTTCCATTAAACGTTCAGGTTAACATATTATCTTAAAATCAAATTTAATAATTTAATATAAATATAATTTATGACTCCGACCATAAACTAAGTTACACATTTCGAGTACAAGACGTAATCAAATCAATTGACGAATAATGGATTGGGCAAAGCGTGATTTATTGTATAAAGCATCGGGGTATATTGTATAACGCATCGGGGTATATTGACATGCAGAGTAATATAATTAATACAATTAAAATAATCTATATTACATGGTTACCTTATTATACGAAGCAGAGGATATAATCTATATTACATGGTTACCTTATTCTACGAAGCAGAGGATATAATCTATATTACATGGTTACCTTATTATACGAAGCAGAGGATATAATCTATATTACATGGTTACCTTATTATACGAAGCAGAGGATAGTAATCTATATTACATGGTTACCTTATTCTACGATAATAAATAATCTATATTACATGGTTACCTTATTATACGAACCAGAGGATATAATCTATATTACATGGTTACCTTATTCTACGATAATAAATAATCTATATTACATGGTTACCTTATTCTACGATAATAAATAATCTATATTACATGGTTACCTTATTCTACGAAGCAGAGGATATAATCTATATTACATGGTTACCTTATTCTACGAAGCAGAGGATATTATTGTTGCGAACAAAAGACAAAGTGGCTGCAATAAATATGCTGATGGCTAAAAATATGGCTACAGGAATTTTTCGAACGACAATTTATTGTAAACAATAGAAATTAACCTACTTAGCACAAGACGACTTAACATACATGTAATTCACAAGGGCTGACTAGAAGGGCGAGATTACGGGTGTGTTCGATTAGCTATACTATCGGGCGTCGGTTTCACGCCCTGGGCAATTAGTTAATGATCGATTAGAGGTGGATTCTTTAGACGCTATCACAATTGAGTAAACATAGGTTTATGAAATGGCTTCTTGTGTAACAAAATGACTTTATTTTACGGAGTTTTAAACTTATTGCAAAAGACTGAAGTCATATATACGCCCAATTCAATAGCTTCTCACATTTCATTGACGTTAATGCAGTGGACAGTGTTGAATGTTCACCATGAATCGCAAACGTAAATTAGATTTCTGTACTAGTGCTAATTGATCCCACAGTATATGGCTAAAAGTTTTCAAAGGTGGCTAACAAAATTGCCCCAGTGGCTAAAGAAATAGCTACAAAGAATATTGCTGGACAGGGCAAACACTGGAGGATACAGAAACCAACACAACTTTAGTACAGTACCACTTTAAAGAGATATTACGTCATGTCTTTGGGGCTATTTTCATTTTGTATTTATTATTTTAAAGACATATTATGTACTTGTTCGGGTGCGTGAAAATTATCAGTTATTACATCGGCGCTATGTCAACTGGATTAATGTAGCATTCTACTAACATCGCCGAAAATATGAAGCAAATCTACCGTACCACTCCATAGAAAAGATCGTCTGATCTACGCTCAAATGTAAATATTTACTCGATTACGGAGGCATCTATCGGCGATATACTAACAAAACTTATTTCACCATCGAGTCACTGCATTGAATTAAGGTATATGAATGATCGTGTGTGTTGTCAATTTGGATATCGTATTTGTAAACATTACTACTTTGAACAATATTATTCTCCATTTATATTTCATAACCCTACCAGATTGTTCCTGTGATATGCATTCGTTGAAAGCCATTTCCAGTTGTACGTGTCTGGTTAGATATATTTAATGAGAAAATTTGTAATGAACTTAGACATGTGTTATATAGTTACCGGGGTATAATATATTAGATATGAATCGAAGACCCCTGTCCGGAAATGTTTCTATCGATTAATATTGATAATATTTCAAATATGTTCTGGTCTCAAACGTGTGGTTGTTTAGCTAACTAACAATTTTGGTTACTAAACAGAGACCAGAAATTTTATTGTGTAATTGTGTACTGTTGTCACAAATAAACGTTAATTAGACTCATTATCGCTTATAACTATGTAATATAAGAATACAAACGTTCAATCTGGGACATTTGACGTTCGGAGCATAACTAAAAGAACACCCTAATGATCTATATCGCTATATGGTATCGCCTTAATGATCTATATCGCTATATGGTATCGCCTTAATGATCTATTCTAAAAATATCAATACTGTGTCCACTTTATCATCTCATTTTATATTAAAATATTAGAAATAAAATCTATTTTAATTGATAAAAGCGTTTCGGGGCTGTGATTTCCAACTCATACGCATTATTTCATACCCAGGACACTATCTAATATTAAGATAGATAATCCATCTTTAATTTTCAGTTGTATGTATCTGGTTAGTGTAAACAATATTTTATTTCTCAAAAAGGTACATAAATACACATATAACATACACAAACATACGAGATAAAGGAATCTGGCAGTAAGCCTATAAATATTTTTTCATGAAATATTTTGGTCTCGAGTGATGAATTGTCCGTTCCACAGACACCCGCGAGCATGTCCGCGGCTGATCGCCGCAGATCCGACCCACCCGGATTACATAATTTAACTGTGAGAGCGTTCTTATTTATTTTCACTACTCTTTGGATGAGATATGTATATCTATTAGTGATGGAACTCAGTTAAATCGTTTGGTTCTATCTATGAACTTTTGGAGTGACATGAAAACGACTGTATTTTCACTGTACGTTGAATTAACCGACCCATTAAGTAAAGTGTTCACATTTAATGTCATAACAGGACCCACAAAACAGTTATCTCTCTCTTTTTTGTAAATTGGACAGTGAAGTAAAACAATTTCGGCGGTCTCTAGTTCCCCACAATCGCAGAATTGATTATTATTTAGGTGGTTACAAAAACAGATCATATTTCAAGTTACTGCAGTAGGTTCTCAGACGACAGTGGTAGATTTGACTTGGTCTTGTAACGTTGTATAACAATATGATGGTATGTTGATGATATTTTTGGAGATATATCTCTTGAATTCTGATACTGTGTCACAACTTTTCGCTTCTGGTGGAAGGCTATTCCATAGTTTTCCGGTGGCTGGCAGGAATGAATTTTCATATCTTGTCGCAAAAAAACGGGGGCACCTGAGGCCTTTTTGTCTGAAATCGTAATTGGTTTGGCTTCCAGATACCGGAGGGACAAGCGTATATGAGTAAGGAGGCGTGTCTCGCTTAATCATTTTGAAACATTGAATAAGTTTTGCTTTTTCTCTTCTGCTCGAAAGTGTGTCCCAGTCGGTTTCCCGTAATAAAGATTCCTTACTACAGCTTCTAGTTGCCCCTGTGACCAATCGCGCGGCTTCGTATTGGTTCAATTTGGATGTCTTCGAGATGGCCTGAATCCTCAGCTGTACAATTATCCCATACTGAGGAAGCATATTCCATTACTGGGCGGATGTAAGATAAGTATATACGTTCGATGGTTCTCCTGTCTGGTTAGAAATATTTAGTGAGATAAATTCAATTAACTTAATTTCAAACGGATGGAGTTCCACATTATATAGAGCAATCGACATAAATAATAAACGTTGTCGTTAATCAGATGTATATTCAAATAATTAGGGTCGAATTATTATGCAATACTCACTGTTTCCTGTGATTGGCCGGAACGGAGCCCGCGTGACTGGTGCACGTGTGGTTGTCGTAGTTGTTGTTGGCGTCGTCTGCCGACCAAAGCAGTCATTATATCCGCTGTTTTCCGGGACGCACGTATTAGTTTGTTTTGACAGAACGAGTCCATCGCTACATCTGAATTTGAATGGATATCCCATAAAACAATAGTAATACTGGTTGCAATCAGCGGAATTTCTCACGAGATGTGTGATGCATAGCGTGCATGGTTGTCTGGGTCGGCATTGTGAGTCCACTACTAATATACATGCTTGAAGTAAACATAATACATACACAGCAGACAAATTCAAAACACACGATTTGTTTCCATTCATTGTGTATATTGTCCTGAGCTATTTATCTGAACTTGTTTATATGGTGCTTCCCTCTTTTTCAAATATCATTGGTTAATTGGCCCAAATGGAACAGTCGAGCCTGGTGAATGTTACATATCCACAACGATGCGAATTGACATAACCGACTGCACAGCGTTTAGCACATTGGGTTGAATGCTTGTCCTCTATTCAAACAGCTTGACAAGAACAGTTCACAGATTGTTTCGAAAGATGAACGGTTGGTGTTTTCAAACAAAGACGTTGATCGGCGGAGACAGGTTGGTCGTTTTGATTTGACACCACCTCATTGGTATTCGGGAGCGAACTCACTGCTAATCAGGGTTTATATAGAAGCGCGAGAAGTTGGTGACTAATTCCACGACAAAAGCGTCAATATACAAGAGAATGTGTAAAGTCATTGATGTTTTGTGTGCAATTGTTATTCCTGTATAGCCTAAAGGTGCAATGAAAATACCGGACTAAGAAGAAGGAGACTTGACAATCGCCCATGACGTAAGAAGTTGACATAAATGTTAACATTCTACTGCAGCAGAAATGGTCAGGTTACTACGAATCGGGCGGCTGATTCAGCTTATTATACGAATCGGGCGGCTGATTCAGCTTATTATACGAATCGGGCGGCTGGTTCAGGTTACTATGCTAATCGGGCGGCTGATTCAGCTTACTATGCTAATCGGGCGGCTGATTCAGGTTACTATGCTAATCGGGCGGCTGGTTCAGGTTACTATGCTAATCGGGCGGCTGATTCAGGTTACTATGCTAATCGGGCGGCTGGTTCAGCTTACTATGCTAATCGGGCGGCTGGTTCAGCTTACTATGCTAATCGGGCGGCTGATTCAGCTTACTATGCTAATCGGGCGGCTGGTTCAGCTTACTATGCTAATCGGGCGGCTGGTTCAGGTTACTATGCTAATCGGGCGGCTGGTTCAGGTTACTATGCTAATCGGGCGGCTGATTCAGCTTACTATGCTAATCGGGCGGCTGATTCAGCTTACTATGCTAATCGGGCGGCTGGTTCAGGTTACTATGCTAATCGGGCGGCTGATTCAGCTTACTATGCTAATCGGGCGGCTGATTCAGCTTACTATGCTAATCGGGCGGCTGGTTCAGCTTACTATGCTAATCGGGCGGCTGGTTCAGGTTACTATGCTAATCCGGCGGCTGGTTCAGGTTACAAGACGAATCTGGCGGCTGGTTCGATTGGGACAAGGACGAGTATAATGCCCTAAATTGGACGACTGTTCAAGTTTCTATTTTATGCATGGAAGTAAAACATATTTTTGATATATAGAGGATCTACAACGAGTCCCCAGTTTTAGCGAAAGTTACAAAGCGAGTCCAGTAAATTAGCATATTTTCTGGACGAGTTTTGTAAAATTCGTTACAAACTGGGGACGAGTGGTATGTTCTATTTATTACTTGAGCCAAAACTTCCATAAAACGTACTAAAATCAATAAATGGGACATCAAACTAACAGCGACTTCTATAATATGTGCGATACCGTTTCACGTAACTATGCGTTGTTTAATAATGTTAAAGAGTGTAAGAAATCATGAAAAAAATGATAAAAAATCGATGGAGTATGAAAGAATTAATGATAAAACAAATGATAAAAATTGTTAAAGAATATAAGCAAAAATGATAGAAATTATAAAATTGTTAAAGAATGCAAGAAAAAATGATGAAAAATTATAAACAATTGTTAGGCCAACGCATTCTCTTGTATATTCGAGGCCACCTATGGTCGACTCGCATATATAAGATACTGCATTGTCACATGGTATTTATTGTTGCGTCAGTGCAGCTCCCGCATGAAAGGGTTAATTGGGCGCATTCAATGCCAGTGTTGAATAGACTGTTTTTTTGGTCCAAAACTGCAAAATATGGGAGAAAAAATGACTGACCTCATCGCGTTCTTGACATGACGAAATAGTGTCCCGCTTCAAAAGTTAAACTTACTTAGCAAAACATACCTTATTGCTTGATGTCGTCACCTAGTTCTAAGAAATACTCTGAAAATTAACTTTCCATCTTTACCTCATCAAGTTGGCTGAGGTAATATCATGCATGATTTAAACTTCCAAATTCATTTTATTTATTAGTTTATTTTGGAAATATGGCTTGGCGAATATATAAGAGTGAGGAAAAATGAATCGCATATAATCGTGAATCGTATACTCATTAATCGTCTAAACTGGATAGATCATATAACTAATGTCTTCATAATTAAGAAGGGTGACGTTATTCTTGATTGGGGATTATTAGTTTCAATAGTAGCCACATATTACCTCTATCGGGTTGAGAGATATTTATATAGTAGCCACATATTACCTCTATCGGGTTGAGAGATATTTCAATAGTAGCCACATATTACCTCTAACGGGTTGAGAGATATTTCAATAGTAGCCACATATTACCTCTATCGGGTTGAGAGCCACATATTACCTCTATCGGGTTGAGAGCCACATATTACCTCTATCGGGTTGAGAGCCACATATTACCTCTATCGGGTTGAGAGCCACATATTACCTCTATCGGGTTGAGAGATATTTCGACAATAGTAGCCACATATTACCTCTAACGGGTTGAGAGATATTTATATAGTAGCCACATATTACCTCTATCGGGTTGAGAGCCACATATTACCTCTATCGGGTTGAGAGCCACATATTACCTCTATCGGGTTGAGAGATATTTCAATAGTAGCCACATATTACCTCTATCGGGTTGAGAGATATATCGACAATAGTAGCCACATATCACCTCTATCGGGTTGAGAGATATATCGATAGTAGCCACATATTATCTCTATCGGGTTGAGAGATATTTCAATAGTAGCCACATACTACCTCTATCGGGTTGAGAGATATTTCGATAGTAGCTACATATTACCTCTATCGGGTTGAGAGATATTTCAATAGTAGCCACATACTACCTCTATCGGGTTGAGAGATATTTCAATAGTAGCTACATATTACCTCTATCGGGTTGAGAGATATTTCGATAGTAGCTACATATTACCTCTATCGGGTTGAGAGATATTTCAATAGTAGCCACATACTACCTCTATCGGGTTGAGAGATATTTCAATAGTAGCCACATATTACATCTAACGGGTTGAGAGATATTTCAATAGTAGCTACATATTACCTCTATCGGGTTGAGAGATATATCGATAGTAGCTACATATTACCTCTATCGGGTTGAGAGATATTTCAATAGTAGCCACATATTACCTCTATCGGGTTGAGAGATATTTCAATAGTAGCCACATACTATCTCTATCGGGTTGAGAGATATTTCAATAGTAGCCACATATTACCTCTATCGGGTTGAGAGATATTTCAATAGTAGCTACATATTACCTCTATCGGCCGGTTGAGAGATATTTCAATAGTAGCTACATATTACCTCTATCGGGTTGAGAGATATATCGACAATAGTAGCCACATATTACCTCTATCGGGTTGAGAGATATATCGACAATAGTAGCCACATACTACCTCTATCGGGTTGAGAGATATATCGATAGTAGCCACATATTACCTCTATCGGGTTGAGAGATATTTCAATAGTAGCCACATATTACCTCTATCGGGTTGAGAGATATTTCGATAGTAGCCACATATTACCTCTATCGGGTTGAGAGATATTTCGATAGTAGCCACATATTACCTCTATCGGGTTGAGAGATATTTCAATAGTAGCCACATATTACCTCTATCGGGTTGAGAGATATATCGATAGTAGCCACATATTACCTCTATCGGGTTGAGAGATATTTCAATAGTAGCCACATATTACCTCTATCGGGTTGAGAGATATTTCGATAGTAGCCACATATTACCTCTATCGGGTTGAGAGCCACATATTACCTCTATCGGGGTGAGAGATATATCGACAATAGTAGCCACATATTACCTCTATCGGGTTGAGAGATATTTCGATAGTAGCCACATATTACCTCTATCGGGTTGAGAGATATATCGATAGTAGCCACATATTACCTCTATCGGGTTGAGAGATATATCGATAGTAGCCACATATTACCTCTATCGGGTTGAGAGATATATCGATAGTAGCCACATATTACCTCTATCGGGTTGAGAGATATTTCAATAGTAGCCACATATTACCTCTATCGGGTTGAGAGATATTTCGATAGTAGCCACATATTACCTCTATCGGGTTGAGAGCCACATATTACCTCTATCGGGGTGAGAGATATATCGACAATAGTAGCCACATATTACCTCTATCGGGTTGAGAGATATTTCAATAGTAGCCACATATTACCTCTATCGGGTTGAGAGATATTTCAATAGTAGCCACATATTACCTCTATCGGGTTGAGAGATATTTCGATAGTAGCCACATATTACCTCTATCGGGTTGAGAGATATATCGATAGTAGCCACATACTACCTCTATCGGGTTGAGAGATATATCGACAATAGTAGCCACATATTACCTCTATCGGGTTGAGAGATATTTCAATAGTAGCCACATATTACCTCTATCGGGTTGAGAGATATTTCAATAGTAGCCACATACTACCTCTATCGGGTTGAGAGATATATCGATAGTAGCCACATACTACCTCTATCGGGTTGAGAGATATTTCAATAGTAGCCACATATTACCTCTATCGGGTTGAGAGATATTTCAATAGTAGCCACATATTACCTCTATCGGGTTGAGAGATATTTCGATAGTAGCTACATATTACCTCTATCGGGTTGAGAGATATATCGACAATAGTAGCCACATATTACCTCTATCGGGTTGAGAGATATTTCGATAGTAGCTACATATTACCTCTATCGGGTTGAGAGATATATCGACAATAGTAGCCACATATTACCTATATCGGGTTGAGAGATATTTCAATAGTAGCTACATATTACCTCTATCGGGTTGAGAGATATATCGATAGTAGCCACATATTACCTCTATCGGGTTGAGAGATATTTCGATAGTAGCTACATATTACCTCTATCGGGTTGAGAGATATTTCAATAGTAGCCACATATTACCTCTATCGGGTTGAGAGATATTTCAATAGTAGCTACATATTATCTCTATCGGGTTGAGAGATATTTCAATAGTAGCCACATATTACCTCTATCTGGTTGAGAGATATTTCAATAGTAGCCACATATTATCTCTATCGGGTTGAGAGATATTTCAATAGTAGCCACATATTATCTCTATCGGGTTGAGAGATATATCGATAGTAGCTACATATTACCTCTATCGGGTTGAGAGATATATCGATAGTAGCTACATATTACCTCTATCGGGTTGAGAGATATTTCGTCAATAGTAGCCACATATTACCTCTATCGGGTTGAGAGATATTTCGATAGTAGACACATATTATCTCTATCGGGTTGAGAGATATTTCGTCAATAGTAGCCACATATTACCTCTATCGGGTTGAGAGATATTTCGATAGTAGACACATATTATCTCTATCGGGTTGAGAGATATTTCAATAGTAGCCACATATTATCTCTATCGGGTTGAGAGATATTTCAATAGTAGCCACATATTATCTCTATCGGGTTGAGAGCCACATATTACCTCTATCGGGTTGAGAGATATATCGATAGTAGCCACATATTACCTCTATCGGGTTGAGAGATATATCGATAGTAGCTACATATTACCTCTATCGGGTTGAGAGATATATCGATAGTAGCCACATATTATCTCTATCGGGTTGAGAGATATTTCAATAGTAGCCACATATTACCTCTATCGGGTTGAGAGATATATCGATAGTAGCTACATATTACCTCTATCGGGTTGAGAGATATTTCAATAGTAGCCACATATTACCTCTATCGGGTTGAGAGATATTTCAATAGTAGCCACATATTACCTCTATCGGGTTGAGAGATATATCGATAGTAGCCACATATTACCTCTATCGGGTTGAGAGATATTTCAATAGTAGCTACATATTACCTCTATCGGGTTGAGAGATATTTCAATAGTAGCCACATATTACCTCTATCGGGTTGAGAGATATTTCAATAGTAGCTACATATTACCTCTATCGGGTTGAGAGATATATCGATAGTAGCCACATATTATCTCTATCGGGTTGAGAGATATTTCAATAGTAGCTACATATTACCTCTATCGGGTTGAGAGATATATCGATAGTAGCCACATATTACCTCTATCGGGTTGAGAGATATTTCAATAGTAGCTACATATTACCTCTATCGGGTTGAGAGATATTTCAATAGTAGCCACATATTACCTCTATCGGGTTGAGAGATATTTCAATAGTAGCTACATATTACCTCTATCGGGTTGAGAGATATTTCAATAGTAGCCACATATTACCTCTATCGTGTTGAGAGATATTTCGATAGTAGCTACATATTACCTCTATCGGGTTGAGAGATATATCGATAGTAGCCACATATTACCTCTATCGGGTTGAGAGATATTTCAATAGTAGCTACATATTACCTCTATCGGGTTGAGAGATATTTCAATAGTAGCCACATATTACCTCTATCGGGTTGAGAGATATTTCAATAGTAGCCACATATTACCTCTAACGGGTTGAGAGATATTTCAATAGTAGCCACATATTACCTCTATCGGGTTGAGAGATATTTCAATAGTAGCCACATATTACCTCTATCGGGTTGAGAGCCACATATTACCTCTATCGGGTTGAGAGCCACATATTACCTCTATCGGGTTGAGAGCCACATATTACCTCTATCGGGTTGAGAGATATTTCAATAGTAGCCACATATTACCTCTATCGGGTTGAGAGATATTTCAATAGTAGCCACATATTACCTCTATCGGGTTGAGAGATATTTCGATAGTAGCTACATATTACCTCTATCGGGTTGAGAGATATTTCAATAGTAGCCACATATTACATCTAACGGGTTGAGAGATATTTCAATAGTAGCCACATATTACCTCTATCGGGTTGAGAGATATTTCAATAGTAGCCACATACTACCTCTATCGGGTTGAGAGATATTTCAATAGTAGCCACATACTACCTCTATCGGGTTGAGAGATATATCGATAGTAGCCACATACTACCTCTATCGGGTTGAGAGATATTTCAATAGTAGCCACATACTACCTCTATCGGGTTGAGAGATATTTCAATAGTAGCCACATATTACCTCTATCGGGTTGAGAGATATTTCGATAGTAGCCACATATTATCTCTATCGGGTTGAGAGATATTTCAATAGTAGCCACATATTACATCTAACGGGTTGAGAGATATTTCGATAGTAGCTACATATTATCTCTATCGGGTTGAGAGATATTTCGATAGTAGCCACATATTATCTCTATCGGGTTGAGAGATATTTCGATAGTAGCCACATATTACATCTATCGGGTTGAGAGATATATCGATAGTAGCTACATATTACCTCTATCGGGTTGAGAGATATTTCGATAGTAGCCACATATTACCTCTATCGGGTTGAGAGATATATCGATAGTAGCTACATATTACCTCTATCGGGTTGAGAGATATTTCAATAGTAGCCACATATTACATCTAACGGGTTGAGAGATATTTCAATAGTAGCCACATATTACCTCTATCGGGTTGAGAGATATTTCGATAGTAGCCACATATTACCTCTATCGGGTTGAGAGATATATCGATAGTAGCCACATATTACCTCTATCGGGTTGAGAGATATTTCAATAGTAGCCACATATTACCTCTATCGGGTTGAGAGATATTTCGATAGTAGCCACATACTACCTCTATCGGGTTGAGAGATATATCGATAGTAGCCACATATTACCTCTAACGGGTTGAGAGATATTTCAATAGTAGCCACATATTACCTCTATCGGGTTGAGAGATATTTCGATAGTAGCCACATACTACCTCTATCGGGTTGAGAGATATTTCGATAGTAGCCACATATTACCTCTATCGGGTTGAGAGATATTTCAATAGTAGCCACATATTACCTCTATCGGGTTGAGAGATATTTCAATAGTAGCCACATACTACCTCTATCGGGTTGAGAGATATATCGATAGTAGCTACATATTACCTCTATCGGGTTGAGAGATATTTCAATAGTAGCCACATATTACATCTAACGGGTTGAGAGATATATCGATAGTAGCCACATATTATCTCTATCGGGTTGAGAGATATTTCGATAGTAGCCACATATTACCTCTATCGGGTTGAGAGATATATCGATAGTAGCCACATATTACCTCTATCGGGTTGAGAGATATTTCGATAGTAGCCACATATTATCTCTATCGGGTTGAGAGATATTTCAATAGTAGCCACATATTACCTCTATCGGGTTGAGAGATATTTCGATAGTAGCTACATATTACCTCTATCGGGTTGAGAGATATATCGATAGTAGCCACATATTACCTCTATCGGGTTGAGAGATATTTCAATAGTAGCCACATATTACCTCTATCGGGTTGAGAGATATTTCAATAGTAGCCACATACTACCTCTATCGGGTTGAGAGATATTTCAATAGTAGCCACATACTACCTCTATCGGGTTGAGAGATATATCGATAGTAGCCACATACTACCTCTATCGGGTTGAGAGATATATCGATAGTAGCCACATACTACCTCTATCGGGTTGAGAGATATTTCAATAGTAGCCACATATTACCTCTATCGGGTTGAGAGATATTTCAATAGTAGCCACATATTACCTCTATCGGGTTGAGAGATATATCGATAGTAGCCACATACTACCTCTATCGGGTTGAGAGATATATCGATAGTAGCCACATACTACCTCTATCGGGTTGAGAGATATTTCAATAGTAGCCACATACTACCTCTATCGGGTTGAGAGATATTTCAATAGTAGCCACATATTACCTCTATCGGGTTGAGAGATATTTCGATAGTAGCCACATATTATCTCTATCGGGTTGAGAGATATTTCAATAGTAGCCACATATTACATCTAACGGGTTGAGAGATATTTCGATAGTAGCTACATATTATCTCTATCGGGTTGAGAGATATTTCGATAGTAGCCACATATTATCTCTATCGGGTTGAGAGATATTTCGATAGTAGCCACATATTACATCTATCGGGTTGAGAGATATATCGATAGTAGCTACATATTACCTCTATCGGGTTGAGAGATATTTCGATAGTAGCCACATATTACCTCTATCGGGTTGAGAGATATATCGATAGTAGCTACATATTACCTCTATCGGGTTGAGAGATATTTCAATAGTAGCCACATATTACATCTAACGGGTTGAGAGATATTTCAATAGTAGCCACATATTACCTCTATCGGGTTGAGAGATATTTCGATAGTAGCCACATATTACCTCTATCGGGTTGAGAGATATATCGATAGTAGCCACATATTACCTCTATCGGGTTGAGAGATATTTCGATAGTAGCCACATACTACCTCTATCGGGTTGAGAGATATATCGATAGTAGCCACATATTACCTCTATCGGGTTGAGAGATATTTCGATAGTAGCCACATACTACCTCTATCGGGTTGAGAGATATTTCGATAGTAGCCACATATTACCTCTATCGGGTTGAGAGATATTTCAATAGTAGCCACATATTACCTCTATCGGGTTGAGAGATATTTCAATAGTAGCCACATACTACCTCTATCGGGTTGAGAGATATATCGATAGTAGCCACATATTACCTCTATCGGGTTGAGAGATATTTCAATAGTAGCCACATATTACCTCTATCGGGTTGAGAGATATTTCGATAGTAGCCACATATTACCTCTATCGGGTTGAGAGATATATCGATAGTAGCCACATATTACCTCTATCGGGTTGAGAGATATTTCGATAGTAGCCACATATTATCTCTATCGGGTTGAGAGATATTTCGATAGTAGCCACATATTATCTCTATCGGGTTGAGAGATATTTCAATAGTAGCCACATATTACATCTAACGGGTTGAGAGATATTTCGATAGTAGCCACATATTACATCTATCGGGTTGAGAGATATATCGATAGTAGCCACATATTACCTCTATCGGGTTGAGAGATATTTCAATAGTAGCTACATATTACCTCTATCGGGTTGAGAGATATATCGATAGTAGCCACATATTACATCTAACGGGTTGAGAGATATTTCGATAGTAGCCACATATTACATCTATCGGGTTGAGAGATATATCGATAGTAGCTACATATTACATCTAACGGGTTGAGAGATATTTCGATAGTAGCCACATATTACATCTATCGGGTTGAGAGATATATCAATAGTAGCCACATATTACATCTATCGGGTTGAGAGATATATCGATAGTAGCTACATATTACCTCTATCGGGTTGAGAGATATTTCAATAGTAGCTACATATTACCTCTATCGGGTTGAGAGATATATCGATAGTAGCCACATATTACATCTATCGGGTTGAGAGATATATCGATAGTAGCCACATATTACCTCTATCGGGTTGAGAGATATTTCAATAGTAGCTACATATTACCTCTATCGGGTTGAGAGATATATCGATAGTAGCCACATATTACATCTAACGGGTTGAGAGATATTTCGATAGTAGCCACATATTACATCTATCGGGTTGAGAGATATATCGATAGTAGCTACATATTACCTCTATCGGGTTGAGAGATATATCGATAGTAGCCACATATTACCTCTATCGGGTTGAGAGATATTTCGATAGTAGCCACATATTACCTCTATCGGGTTGAGAGATATATCGATAGTAGCTACATATTACCTCTATCGGGTTGAGAGCCACATATTATCTCTATCGGGTTGAGAGATATTTCGATAGTAGCCACATATTACCTCTATCGGGTTGAGAGATATATCGATAGTAGCCACATATTACCTCTATCGGGTTGAGAGATATTTCGATAGTAGCCACATATTACCTCTATCGGGTTGAGAGATATATCGATAGTAGCTACATATTACCTCTATCGGGTTGAGAGCCACATATTATCTCTATCGGGTTGAGAGATATTTCGATAGTAGCCACATATTACCTCTATCGGGTTGAGAGATATATCGATAGTAGCCACATATTACCTCTATCGGGTTGAGAGATATTTCGATAGTAGCCACATATTATCTCTATCGGGTTGAGAGATATTTCGATAGTAGCCACATATTATCTCTATCGGGTTGAGAGATATTTCAATAGTAGCCACATATTACATCTAACGGGTTGAGAGATATTTCGATAGTAGCCACATATTACATCTATCGGGTTGAGAGATATATCGATAGTAGCTACATATTACCTCTATCGGGTTGAGAGATATTTCGATAGTAGCCACATATTACCTCTATCGGGTTGAGAGATATATCGATAGTAGCTACATATTACCTCTATCGGGTTGAGAGATATTTCGATAGTAGCCACATATTACCTCTATCGGGTTGAGAGATATATCGATAGTAGCTACATATTACCTCTATCGGGTTGAGAGCCACATATTACCTCTATCGGGTTGAGAGATATTTCAATAGTAGCCACATATTACCTCTATCGGGTTGAGAGATATTTCAATAGTAGCCACATATTACCTCTATCGGGTTGAGAGATATTTCAATAGTAGCCACATACTACCTCTATCGGGTTGAGAGATATATCGATAGTAGCCACATATTACCTCTATCGGGTTGAGAGATATTTCAATAGTAGCCACATATTACCTCTATCGGGTTGAGAGATATTTCAATAGTAGCCACATATTACCTCTATCGGGTTGAGAGATATTTCAATAGTAGCCACATATTACCTCTATCGGGTTGAGAGATATTTCAATAGTAGCCACATATTACCTCTATCGGGTTGAGAGATATTTCAATAGTAGCCACATATTACCTCTATCGGGTTGAGAGATATTTCAATAGTAGCCACATATTACCTCTATCGGGTTGAGAGATATATCGATAGTAGCCACATACTACCTCTATCGGGTTGAGAGATATTTCAATAGTAGCCACATACTACCTCTATCGGGTTGAGAGATATATCGATAGTAGCCACATATTACCTCTATCGGGTTGAGAGATATTTCAATAGTAGCCACATATTACCTCTATCGGGTTGAGAGATATATCGATAGTAGCTACATATTACCTCTATCGGGTTGAGAGATATTTCAATAGTAGCCACATATTACATCTAACGGGTTGAGAGATATTTCAATAGTAGCCACATATTACCTCTATCGGGTTGAGAGATATATCGATAGTAGCTACATATTACCTCTATCGGGTTGAGAGATATATCGATAGTAGCTACATATTACCTCTATCGGGTTGAGAGATATTTCAATAGTAGCCACATATTACATCTAACGGGTTGAGAGATATTTCAATAGTAGCTACATATTACCTCTATCGGGTTGAGAGATATTTCAATAGTAGCCACATATTACCTCTATCGGGTTGAGAGATATTTCAATAGTAGCTACATATTACCTCTATCGGGTTGAGAGATATTTCAATAGTAGCCACATACTACCTCTATCGGGTTGAGAGATATATCGACAATAGTAGCCACATACTACCTCTATCGGGTTGAGAGATATTTCAATAGTAGCCACATATTACCTCTATCGGGTTGAGAGATATTTCAATAGTAGCCACATATTACATCTAACGGGTTGAGAGATATTTCAATAGTAGCCACATATTACCTCTATCGGGTTGAGAGATATTTCAATAGTAGCTACATATTACCTCTATCGGGTTGAGAGATATATCGATAGTAGCCACATATTACCTCTATCGGGTTGAGAGCCACATATTACCTCTATCGGGTTGAGAGATATTTCAATAGTAGCCACATATTACCTCTATCGGGTTGAGAGATATTTCAATAGTAGCTACATATTACCTCTATCGGGTTGAGAGATATATCGATAGTAGCCACATATTACCTCTATCGGGTTGAGAGATATTTCAATAGTAGCCACATATTACATCTAACGGGTTGAGAGATATTTCAATAGTAGCCACATATTACCTCTATCGGGTTGAGAGATATTTCGATAGTAGCCACATATTACCTCTATCGGGTTGAGAGATATATCGATAGTAGCTACATATTACCTCTATCGGGTTGAGAGATATTTCAATAGTAGCCACATACTACCTCTATCGGGTTGAGAGATATTTCAATAGTAGCCACATACTACCTCTATCGGGTTGAGAGATATTTCAATAGTAGCTACATATTACCTCTATCGGGTTGAGAGATATTTCAATAGTAGCCACATACTACCTCTATCGGGTTGAGAGATATTTCAATAGTAGCCACATACTACCTCTATCGGGTTGAGAGATATTTCAATAGTAGCCACATATTACCTCTATCGGGTTGAGAGATATTTCAATAGTAGCCACATACTACCTCTATCGGGTTGAGAGATATTTCAATAGTAGCCACATACTACCTCTATCGGGTTGAGAGATATTTCAATAGTAGCCACATACTACCTCTATCGGGTTGAGAGATATTTCAATAGTAGCTACATATTACCTCTATCGGGTTGAGAGATATTTCAATAGTAGCCACATACTACCTCTATCGGGTTGAGAGATATTTCGATAGTAGCCACATACTACCTCTATCGGGTTGAGAGATATTTCGATAGTAGCCACATACTACCTCTATCGGGTTGAGAGATATTTCAATAGTAGCCACATACTACCTCTATCGGGTTGAGAGATATTTCAATAGTAGCCACATACTACCTCTATCGGGTTGAGAGATATTTCAATAGTAGCCACATATTACCTCTATCGGGTTGAGAGATATTTCAATAGTAGCCACATACTACCTCTATCGGGTTGAGAGATATTTCAATAGTAGCCACATACTACCTCTATCGGGTTGAGAGATATTTCAATAGTAGCCACATATTACCTCTATCGGGTTGAGAGATATTTCAATAGTAGCTACATATTACCTCTATCGGGTTGAGAGATATATCGATAGTAGCCATATACTACCTCTATCGGGTTGAGAGATATTTCAATAGTAGCTACATATTACCTCTATCGGGTTGAGAGATATTTCAATAGTAGCCACATATTACCTCTATCGGGTTGAGAGATATTTCAATAGTAGCTACATATTACCTCTATCGGGTTGAGAGATATTTCAATAGTAGCCACATACTACCTCTATCGGGTTGAGAGATATTTCAATAGTAGCCACATATTACCTCTATCGGGTTGAGAGATATTTCAATAGTAGCCACATATTACCTCTATCGGGTTGAGAGATATTTCAATAGTAGCCACATATTACCTCTATCGGGTTGAGAGATATTTCAATAGTAGCCACATATTACCTCTATCGGGTTGAGAGATATTTCAATAGTAGCCACATATTACCTCTATCGGGTTGAGAGATATATCGATAGTAGCCACATATTACCTCTATCGGGTTGAGAGATATATCGATAGTAGCCACATATTACCTCTATCGGGTTGAGAGATATTTCAATAGTAGCCACATATTACCTCTATCGGGTTGAGAGATATTTCAATAGTAGCCACATATTACCTCTATCGGGTTGAGATATATTTCAATAGTAGCCACATATTACCTCTATCGGGTTGAGAGATATTTCAATAGTAGCCACATATTACCTCTATCGGGTTGAGAGATATTTCGATAGTAGCTACATATTACCTCTATCGGGTTGAGAGATATATCGATAGTAGCCACATATTACCTCTATCGGGTTGAGAGATATATCGATAGTAGCCACATATTACCTCTATCGGGTTGAGAGATATATCGATAGTAGCCACATATTACCTCTATCGGGTTGAGAGATATTTCGATAGTAGCCACATATTACCTCTATCGGGTTGAGAGATATTTCAATAGTAGCCACATACTACCTCTATCGGGTTGAGAGATATATCGATAGTAGCCACATATTACCTCTATCGGGTTGAGAGATATATCGATAGTAGCCACATATTACCTCTATCGGGTTGAGAGATATTTCGATAGTAGCCACATATTACCTCTATCGGGTTGAGAGATATTTCAATAGTAGCCACATATTACCTCTATCGGGTTGAGAGATATTTCAATAGTAGCCACATATTACCTCTATCGGGTTGAGAGATATTTCAATAGTAGCCACATATTACCTCTATCGGGTTGAGAGATATTTCGATAGTAGCCACATACTACCTCTATCGGGTTGAGAGATATTTCAATAGTAGCCACATACTACCTCTATCGGGTTGAGAGATATATCGATAGTAGCCACATATTACCTCTATCGGGTTGAGAGATATTTCAATAGTAGCTACATATTACCTCTATCGGGTTGAGAGATATTTCAATAGTAGCCACATATTACCTCTATCGGGTTGAGAGATATATCGATAGTAGCTACATATTACCTCTATCGGGTTGAGAGATATTTCAATAGTAGCTACATATTACCTCTATCGGGTTGAGAGATATATCGATAGTAGCTACATATTACCTCTATCGGGTTGAGAGATATTTCGATAGTAGCCACATACTACCTCTATCGGGTTGAGAGATATTTCAATAGTAGCCACATATTACCTCTATCGGGTTGAGAGATATATCGATAGTAGCTACATATTACCTCTATCGGGTTGAGAGATATTTCGATAGTAGCCACATACTACCTCTATCGGGTTGAGAGATATTTCAATAGTAGCCACATACTACCTCTATCGGGTTGAGAGATATATCGATAGTAGCCACATATTACCTCTATCGGGTTGAGAGATATTTCAATAGTAGCTACATATTACCTCTATCGGGTTGAGAGATATTTCAATAGTAGCCACATATTACCTCTATCGGGTTGAGAGATATTTCAATAGTAGCTACATATTACCTCTATCGGGTTGAGAGATATTTCAATAGTAGCCACATACTACCTCTATCGGGTTGAGAGATATTTCAATAGTAGCCACATATTACCTCTATCGGGTTGAGAGATATATCGATAGTAGCCACATATTACCTCTATCGGGTTGAGAGATATTTCAATAGTAGCCACATATTACCTCTATCGGGTTGAGAGATATTTCGAACACATTTAACTGGACTCCTGTTCAGGAGCAGTGCGCCATTCAGAGATTTATCCGAAACGGAATCAATTCCCATCTCCATTCAACCGGTAACCAAATAGTAGCGATGCTATAATGCCCGTCATCTGAATCTGCCACAGGGGTGTATACAAAAGTCAATATTTGCGTTTGAAACAGCTACTGGAAACAGTTACTGTTTACTATAATGGTATGTCATATTTTATCGAGCGTTTATCGTGCTACCCTCCATAACCCATATTCAAACAATTCACGATTATATCTGATTACTACGGACATTATTGATGAATCATTAACACTTTGATAAAAAGAGAGAGAGAGAGAGAGAGAGAGAGAGAGAGAGAGAGAATATCATCGAGAAGAATGTCACTTAGCTCTAAATGTCCACTTAAGGTTGAAAAATTGCCACCTGCAAAACTCGATATGTCTGAAATTAGCAGATTGAAGTCACCGGAGGGTGAATTTGGTGAAGCTATACCGCAGAGAGTTATAGCGTCACCAAATGCACCATCTGGGGGCCTCATTCTGATTAGGGTTTAACTGCTATGGGCAACCTAGGATCCGTTTGAAGTTCATCAGTTGAAGTTGGTGATGTTCACCCATTAGTTACCTCAATTATGCATTTTATCTTCTGAAAATTGGGGGATATAGAAACTGAACAGAAGGGAAACATAACTAAAACTGTTAATATGAGACTATAGATACTTCACAGAATACGAGATCCCGGTAGAATGAGGTACATAGAGGGTGAATTTGATGATGCTAGCCCACTGTGTGGGATAGCGTCAATAAATGTATCTTCCGGGGACCTCGTTCTGCAAATTCAGACACACTATACACACAAAACTCGAACCAATATTATTATTATATTATTATATCCTTTGTGATCACTGTGGCTCTGATGTAGTGCTGTTTCTAATGCTGCGACAAATATACCGACTGAGCGAACATTGAAAAGTTATTTTCATGGGTGTGTTATCCAATAGTTAATTCCTGTACCAGCTCTCATCAATATCCGGATATAAATACTTTGTGGTCGTTGTGGCTCTGACGTAGTGCTTTGTGTAATGTTGTGGCAAACATGCCGACTGAGCGAACATTGGAATCATATTTTCATGGGTGTGTTATCCAATAAGTTAATTCCTGTACCAGCTCTCATCAATATCCGGATATGAATCCATTGTGGTCACGGTGGCTCTGATGTAGTGCTTTATGTAATGCTGTGATAAACATGCCACCTTTATATCATATTCCCATTGGTGTGTTATTTAATAAGCTTATTCCTATACTAGCTCTCACCAATATCCGGAAAGAAATAATTTGTGGTCGCTGTGGTTCTGACGTAGTGCTTTGTGTAATATTGTGACAAACCTGCCGATTTATAGAGAACATACATTGAAATCATATGCCCATGGGTGTGTTGTACAATAGGTGCATCCCTGTACTGTGTCTCACCACAATCCGGAACAGAATCAGTTGGGTGTTTGAATAGTGCACTGCGTTACCTTTTCATGTTGCACATACATTTGATATCTTATCTCACAGACAAAGAAAGCTGACCTGTTTATTATTAATGTGATAAGTAAGGTAACAACTGGGATAAATGGCGATTAGTGTATGAAAATTACCGGACCTAACAAATACAATATTATGTGACAAATTACCGGTTTGTGGCGCTATACCCTAAATTATCCCCTCTGTCGTGGGTGTAACACACCACAAACCGATACAACCCCAACCCACACCTGATTCCGACAGTCGCGGGATGGGGGACTGGACTTATAGGACATACAATATGAAGACAATTAACCCTTCCATAAATGGAGCTTCCTGAAAGTTTAAGAAAACCCTGTGCCAATGCATAGGTAAGAGAATACATTGGCCTAACAATATTCACATTGGTCTTGTAAGTCAGTGCATTTGTTATATATGCAAGGCTCCATATGAGAGACTCGCATATATAAGATAATGTACTGACACGGGATATATAATGATGCACCAGCGCAGCTACCGTCATGAAAGGGTTATCATGTCAGATATCCGCACTCCTCGTAACTTCTGGGAATTCACTCGACCTAAAACTAGCAGTGTATCTGATTTTTTTTTTACCCTGTGCCAGTGCATTCTCTTATATATGCGAGTCGACCATAGGCCGCCTCGTATATATAAGAGAATGCATTGGCCTAACAATTTTTTACAATTTTAATAACGTTTTCTTGTATTCTTTAACAATTTTATAATT
Organism: Siphonodentalium dalli; assembly: GCA_032622095.1. Taxonomy (NCBI): domain Eukaryota; kingdom Metazoa; phylum Mollusca; class Scaphopoda; order Gadilida; family Siphonodentaliidae; genus Siphonodentalium; species Siphonodentalium dalli. The sequence goes on along the minus strand of CP136061.1, from coordinate 257,019,654 downwards.
TCACCCATACAGAGCCCCAGACAAACATGAGCAGACGACACTCTTATATATGCTTCTATATATGTGTGGGGCTCCCTGCAGGGTAATGGATGTTTTTTACGTAACTGATACAAATAAAGTTCAACCGTCCATAAAACGTTTTTATTTGGTTAAATATATTTTCTTCAAATGACTAAACAGGACATGCAAATATGCATGCTGGTTTTCCGGCTACGTACACCCTAGACCTTGCTGGATCGCTTAGATGTATTATTGTTTGTTCAGAACTGTTCGTGCATATATATACTTTCTATCATGCTCATCAGTTCTAACTTAGAACACAGGCCTCTCGGGGAAAAAATACCACATAGGCCAATTAAATACTACAACAGAGACAAGGCCAGCCTGTTCTCCGAAAAAATCCGCACATTATCTGCTTATAAAGAACTGTTTCAGGCAGCTCATCTACTTAGAATCGCCTCATTATCGACTGATAATGAGGCGATTCTAAGCAGATTATGTGCGGATAATGACACACATAAGCCAAGCCACGACTTTTCAGATGTAAGCTCTTTATCACGCGGTTTCACTGTGGCCCGTGCCATAACACGAACTAACGGCAATGACTCCATTATCTATTGCGCAAGGATATGTTGAGAAGGCTCGTAAGTCCGATTTTGGCAAAAAACATCGTATCGAAGACTTGCGAAATATACCCACACAATGCGGATTCAATCATCCGGTAAGGAGTGATTATGCATAGAAATCAATTAAGTTATTACGATGACGAATCTCGAATACCCGGTACGATATATCGACTTCACTTTAATTGACTCTGTCAAGTTATAAAGCAAACGAGAGGAAATATTATGGGCAATAATAAGAAATACTGCGAGGTAATTTGTTGATTTGTCAGTTTTAGAATTAGTGATGCTATTAGGTGGACACCCCCGTTGACGACCCACCCAAATCCCAGTAGGAGTTTGGTTTAAACAATATTTTATTTGAACAAAACAAAGTACATATAATACATGGACAAAATATATAATATGAATGTTCAAAAGAGGATCGGACAGCAAGATGTTAGGCTTTTATAAACAAAATCTTGGATAGATACCAGTGGGGTATAGCAGGCGGGGTTTGGTTCTGTCTGGTCCGAATAATAAAGATTAGATGAAGGGAAATGAATTGGACACGGGTCCATGCAGTAATCGGAGGTAGGGTTTGCAAGTTCTGTATGCGATATCACTATGTAACGTGGTTCGGGTTCTTGTAATGACTTCTGGGTAGCGTGGATAATTCTCTTTGCCCCAAACCTCAACGTTACAGGAAATGTATCTGTGGATTCTTGGATCTTGCTTCTTGAATAAGCTGCTGTCTGTTCTTTACTGCTTGAGCCTGTGTCTTGTATTGATCTCCCTATGTGAAGCCTCGAATCCCTAATAGGACTATCAATGTATGAGCCCACTGAGTATCTTTAAGTGACCACAGACAAACCGTTACAAAGCAATATGATTTAATAGAACAATATCCAAGTTTCCACAGAATGATTCACATAAGAATGAAGATATGTTATCACCAAAGCTCTCTTGGGTCTCTTTTAGGTGAGTATGTGCTAAAATGCCCATAAAATAACTGTATATCTTTACGATTCTCAAACGGCCAAAGTATGACCAACAGCCAGCTACATGGCATAAATCAATCAATTAGGCAATTAGCCATGCAATTGATAACCAACAGCCAAAGACAGTGGCACTCCGAAATCCCCGAAAGTCTTGACAAAATGCCCCCAATGGGTCTTTAAAAGTCAGGTAAAATACTGACACTAGTTCCGTGTTGACTGTCTACAAAGACTAATTCCGTTGGAGTGCACACGAGATCGGGTCGGGTTTGTTTATATAGCAACACGACCCTTTCCCATGATGGACCGCAAATGTGACCCTAAAAGCGACCCGATGAGAATGCGACCCTATAAACACGACCCACCGGGACGTAACCCAATAACACGACCCAGCGAGACTAACCCGATAACACGACCCAGCGAGACGTTTGAATCTGCCGGGGTGACATGAGTGACATGCGATGGGCGGAGCTTAAAGAGTGTCCGCCAATCGCGTAACGAATAGATCAATAGTGAAGAAATATCACAATAGATTGCCGATAAAATACGTTAATATGCCAAACAATTAGTGATAATTGAATAATAACTGGATGAATATGAATATTATGAACTTGATTTGCTGGAATATTAGTTGTTACATGTATATGACAATCAATGATGATTAAAGTGTAATTTGATGCGATGAAATTGGAGTGAAATGACACAAATTATGTGCATATATAAACTACGAAATCGGAAACGAAATAGAAGTGTTTCCGATGAGGAAATGTGCATCACAAATTATTACAGCCAATTAATCTAACAATGCCTAACAATACATTAATCTAACAATACAATACATTAATCTAACAATACAATACATTAATCTAACAATACAATACATTAATCTAACAATACAATACAATAATATAACAATACAATACATTAATCTAACAATGCAATACATTAATCTAACAATACAATACATTAATCTAACAATGCAATACATTAATCTAACAATACAATACATTAATCTAACAATACAATACATTAATCTAACAATACAATACATTAATCTAACAATACAATACATTAATACAATACATTAATCTAACAATACAATACATTAATCTAACAATACAATATATTAATATAACAATACAATACAATAATATAACAATACAATACATTAATCTAACAATACAATACATTAATCTAACAATACAATACATTAATCTAACAATACAATACATTAATCTAACAATACAATACATTAATCTAACAATACAATACATTAATCTAACAATACAATACATTAATCTAACAATACAATACATTAATCTAACAATACAATACATTAATCTAACAATACAATACATTAATCTAACAATACAATACATTAATCTAACAATGCAATACATTAATCTAACAATACAATACATTAATATAACAATACAATACATTAATCTAACAATGCAATACATTAATCTAACAATACAATACATTAATCTAACAATGCAATACATTAATATAACAATACAATACATTAATATAACAATACAATACATTAATCTAACAATACAATACATTAATCTAACAATACAATACATTAATCTAACAATACAATACATTAATCTAACAATACAATACATTAATCTAACAATACAATACATTGATCTAACAATACAATACATTGATCTAACAATACAATACATTAATCTAACAATACAATACATTGATCTAGCAATACAATACATTAATCTAACAATACAATACATTAATCTAACAATACAATACATTAATCTAACAATACAATACATTAATCTAACAATACAATACATTAATCTAGCAATACAATACATTAATCTAACAATACAATACATTAATCTAACAATACAATACATTAATCTAACAATACAATACATTAATCTAACAATACAATACATTAATCTAACAATACAATACATTAATATAACAATACAATACATTGATCTAACAATACAATACATTAATCTAACAATACAATACATTAATCTAACAATACAATACATTAATCTAACAATACAATACATTAATCTAACAATACAATACATTAATCTAACAATACAATACATTAATCTAACAATACAATACATTAATCTAACAATACAATACATTAATCTAACAATATGATACATTAATCTAACAATACGATACATTAATCTAACAATACGATACATTAATCTAACAATACAATACATTAATCTAACAATACAATACATTAATCTAACAATACAATACATTAATCTAACAATACAATACATTAATCTAACAATACAATACATTAATCTAACAATACAATACATTAATCTAACAATACAATACATTAATCTAACAATACAATACATTAATCTAACAATACAATACATTAATCTAACAATACAATACATTAATCTAACAATACAATACATTAATCTAACAATACAATACATTAATCTAACAATACAATACATTAATCTAACAATACAATACATTAATCTAACAATACAATACATTAATCTAACAATGCAATACATTAATCTAACAATGCAATACATTAATCTAACAATGCAATACATTAATCTAACAATGCAATACATTAATCTAACAATGCAATACATTAATCTAACAATGCAATACATTAATCTAACAATACACTACATTAATCTAACAATACAATACATTAATCTAACAATACAATACATTAATCTAAAAATACAATACATTAATCTAACAATACAATACATTAATCTAACAATACAATACATTAATCTAACAATACATTAATCTAACAATACAATACATTAATCTAACAATACAATACATTAATCTAACAATACAATACATTAATCTAACAATACAATACATTAATCTAACAATACAATACATTAATCTAACAATACAATACATTAATCTAACAATACAATACATTAATCTAACAATACAATACATTAATCTAACAATACAATACATTAATCTAACAATACATTAATCTAACAATACAATACATTAATCTAACAATACATTAATCTAACAATACAATACATTAATCTAACAATACAATACATTAATCTAACAATACATTAATCTAACAATACAATACATTAATCTAACAATACAATACATTAATCTAACAATACAATACATTAATCTAACAATACAATACATTAATCTAACAATACAATACATTAATCTAACAATACAATACATTAATCTAACAATACAATACATTAATCTAACAATACAATACATTTTAATACATCGTAGCTATGCTACAACTAGTTCACTTCCCTCATATTGTCCCATTACGCAACATTTTTCGCGGAAGTACCCACATAATCGACCCATAATGTGAAATAGGTACATAATGTGAATATTTTATTCTGAAATAAGCAGATAATGGACTCTTATCCGTTATTTCGTTTTATGGCGCGGACCACAGTGAAAACGCATGTTAAAGAGCGTATACGCGAAAATTCGTGAATTAGCTTTTTATGTCATTGTCCGCAGATGATCTGCTTAGAATCGCCTCATTATGAGTCGATACTGAGACTAAAATGTTGTCATTTTCAGCACAATATCGACTCAAAATGAGGCGATTATAAGCAGATGATCTACCTAAAACAAGTTCTATCATAAGCAGGTAGATACTGTGGTGGTTTTTGGGAGAACAGGCTGAATTATGTCAAACAATTGGGGATTGCATGTGTCAAATTTTATGTGTCAAACAATTGGGGATCAATGTGTCAAACAGTATGGGATTGTATGGCCAATAAGACACATTGGCTGATATATTGGGAGCGATGACCAATTTTGTGAATTTATGAGGGAAATGGATGTTGGTGTCTTTTTTATAAAAATCGGACTTGTGAACCTAGTCCCTGGTACAATTTGTATTGGTATATTTGTATTGGTATATTTGGTGTTTTTGCCCTGTCACTTCGACGGGATTGACATTTTTCACGATAGCCTTGGACATGAACTACGAAACTCTATGTAAACATCTGATTTGTTAATATATAATTGCTCCGTGTTTCCTTAAGCTGCCTTTTAATGCCCTGTCGAATTACAAAGAGGATTGACTTTGAGCAATACTATCCGTCCTTGTTTCGCACATGCACTCTGTCTTGTTTACATACGTCCGCCAGCGGAATGTCAATATTCTCACCATCTCATGAAGTTCTTTTCATTGAGGAAATATTCAAGAATGTTCAGGGCAAATTTTATCATCTTTTTAGTTATCATTCTGCTGGTCAAATTCCCTTCCCATCTGTAAATTGCACAGCTGCCAGCTGAGCAAATCTGAGCAAACATTTGCGTCACATCACAAACAAGTACTGTTTCTAAACACAGACTGAAGATTCTAGTTGTCTATAGAACAATGCGAACTTCGTGAATTGACAACAACTTAATGAATGCGATTTTTTGATTAGCAAATCGAGGAACATGCACTAGACGAGAAGTGAGGTTTACATATATGGCGATTTCACGTAATTTCCAATTTCCATGTATCGAATATACGTGACAATGACACGCCTTTATTCTCAAATACAGAAAATCTTTAAACTTGGAGTTTGACACCGCGTTTGTGCACTAACATGGAGATAATGACATCCCAAGAGGCAAAAAGCAATCTGTAAAAACATTACGACATGATCGGCGCTATAACTGACAACAGTGCGTGTTATATAACTCGTGTCGGCTCTATCGGTGGCGTTTAGATTAATTGACAAGACTTAAGCTTCCCACTGATTCGCCAGTATGCACGCTTGTATGAAGTCTGATTTCAATGTACAATCAAAGGCGCCACACAGATTTGGAGAGCGGTTATCAGAATAAACCTTCCACTGGCTGTGTGGGACTTCGAATTCTAGGAATGTAGACATTTATGCAATTTGTATATAGGATTTCATGCGTATAATATATATTTTCTCTTTCTATTTTCCAGGGAATAGCCACTTTGCAGTGTTGTCACATTTTTGGTCATTTTTTTGGTCATTTTATAATACCAAATTTACATACATGTATTTCCCTCTATTTTCAGATAAATATCTTACAATTATATGCCAAGGCTACATGTATATGCGATTGGGTGACATGGATTATGCCGTATATTATAATGATTTAAGCTTGTATTAAATATGCATAGCATGGAAAAGTTTCTGGTAAACGGTGCGTAGATGTGGATATAAACGCATCCATCAATGTGTTATTGCGAATATAAATGCACGAACACTGCACGTATATATATTTGAAATTTAACGCATCCATAAATGTGTTATTTCGAATATAAATGCACGTAAACAGCACGTATATTTGAAATTTAACGCATCCATAAACGTGTTATTTCGAAAATAAATGCCCCGTAAATTGCACGTATTTTTGAAATCCCATGTATATATAGAATACCGCGTGTCCGTAAATCCCACGTACATGAATATGTCAAGTTATGCAAATTTACGTGACACGTATATGCCGTAAATCCAGACGTTTAATGGAAAATACGTGACGTTCACGTGACATTAAATTCCAACTTTCGTGCTGTTATGATAACACAACATAATTTATACCTCACATTAATTTTAGTCAGTGGCACGAAGACTTAACGAATGAAATAGTGTTGTAAATAACAAACATATTGTGATTCATTTTAGAGTTATTTCCCGTTTCCCACTTTGATATGTCATTCCAAAAAAATACTCCAATAGCATGTATCCCTACATTAATTCTAGAACGTCAGTGACACATTGAAGATGGACAAATATTTGGAGGCAACCAATGCAACATACATATATGTGGAAGTAACAACCAATATTCACATCCTCTCCCTTACAGCCCCTTCCACACGTATATGCAGGGTCATACACAACCGTGTAAGCTGCAGATAGCATTTGGGTTTGGGTTTTGTCTTGTCACCATTAAGTTCGGTTATGGGATAACGAGTGTGCACGAGACGTGCAATTCACGTTAAGTGAGGTCTTGTCCATAACCATTCTATTGGATTTTGTTTTGTCCTCTGGGTCGCTGTTGTCGCTCAACAATAGCGCCTTCTAGACTACGGTTTAATGATATTGTAGTTCTACATAATTATACATGTACATACGCAAATACAACAACATATTTATTTAAAACCCGATTTCAAGTTTACAAATAGCTTTTTTGTGACCAAAATACGGATAAAACTGAAGAGTGTGTATATTATTTGTCTATAAACCGAGCGTAGTTCGCGGTGAAATGTGTTAGTTGAAAGAAATGTGCCTTTATTGAGGGTGCTACTACCATGGAGTCCCTCCTGGGAACGTTCCGTGTATGCTCCTCGAATTTGTTTGAAGTTGATACTCTAAATAACCCGTAACACTGCCCAGAAAGGTTGTATGTATAGGTCATGTGTTGAACTTAATTTCTAAATATTTCCCACCAACGAATATGAATCCTTCGGCACTTCGGTATTACAAGTTCTAGTTGTCTTCTGATTTTATTACCTGAACATTCGATCCATACAAGTGAATAATAAAGCATTCCGATGTTCACTTTTATAACAGATGGGATAAGTCATTTAGCAGAAGAGTCCACAAATATGTCTTACCCACCGTAAGCTGACATAAGCTAATGATAGGTAGAGCACTCTGCTGTATAGGCAGTTTCTGCTATCTTTTATTTTCCTACTCTTTATGACTATATCAGAAACTGCCTATACAGCAGAGTGCTCTACCTATCATCAGCTTATGTCAGCTTCCGGTGGGTAAGACATGGTACCTCTATTTGTGGACTCTTCTGCTATAGGGCATCCCCCTTTGCTCACATAATGTGGGTCACACAAAGATAAGTCATTTAGTAAATACGTCGTGTTCGTGTTATGGTCAGTGTTATTGGATATGAAACGGATGACCCAATTCGCAGTTGACCAATGTTACGCCGAGTTATGTAGTAACTGACGAGTTTTGTGGTACGGTAGCTCACGAGTTATGTAGTAACAATCGACGAGTTTTGTGGTAGCTCACGAGTTTTGTAGTAAAATTGACGAGTAATGTAGTAATTTGGGTTACGAGTTTTGTAGTAAAAAACAATGTCCAGGTTAATAACATGGCCATAGTACTTCTAGGTACGAACTTTGGCTCAGATCTGCCGAGAAACGGGGACCAACATCAAGTTGAGCTACAGTGTCATTAACGTCCACCACACAAACAATTACACAAAAAACATTGCATTTACTATATAAGATTTTATTAAACGCGCCTTTGAAACTGACGAAAAATTGTTGCTTGTTGTTTACTACAAAACTCGTCGATATTTTACTACAAAACTCGTAACCTGAAATTACTACATAACTCGTCGATTTTACTACAAAACTCGTGAGCTACCACAAAACTCGTCGATTTTACTACATAACTCGTGAGCTACCACAAAACTCGTCGATTTTACTACATAACTCGTGAGCTACCACAAAACTCGTCGATTTTACTACATAACTCGTGAGCTACCACAAAACTCGTCGATTTTACTACATAACTCGTGAGCTACCACAAAACTCGTCGATTTTACTACATAACTCGTGAGCTACCACAAAACTCGTCGATTTTACTACATAACTCGTGAGCTACCACAAAACTCGTCGATTTTACTACATAACTCGTGAGCTACCACAAAACTCGTCGATTTTACTACATAACTCGTGAGCTACCACAAAACTCGTCGATTTTACTACATAACTCGTGAGCTACCACAAAACTCGTCGATTTTACTACATAACTCGTGAGCTACCACAAAACTCGTCGATTTTACTACATAACTCGTGAGCTACCACAAAACTCGTCGATTTTACTACATAACTCGGCGTAACACCAATCACCGAACAAAGTAACACGGATGTCACAGTTTATTCGTCCTGTAGCTTTCCGAAATATCACCACACCGTTATCCCCATTCTAATTATTTTCGAACTTAAAACGTTATTTCGACACACACACAGCCTTGTAATTAGCAACGAAATGTGCAGCCATAGACAACACTCAGCCAATTCACGACTTTTTGTTTTAAATTTAATGCACTGGATAAAATATAGTCCCTAGATTAACATCGCTCTGTTACAAATGACAATGAAGATGAAAAAATTGCCACCTCCACTAGAAATAGATATGCGCACAGTTAGTTTTTGCATGTATACGATGTCTTTTTGCAGATGTTTATCACTTATATATTGCGGTTAGAATTCGAAGTTGAAATTGAATTAAAAATTGGAAAATTGTTTACTCATAGAGATGTGTATTTCACGCCGTATCTGTCATGGTTTCATGTTAAGAAATTTGCCAAATTATATTGAGGCAATGATATTGATGGGATATGACGGTGTGGTGTTTTGTGATTTCTGAAAGTAAATGTATAAAGTGCGAATATACTGACTGTCAAATTTCGACAAAAACTTCGCCGCTGTTTTGTTTATATAGCAACCAGCTAGGAAACGGGAAACCAGCTACGTAAGCGTCACGCCATGGTCATGGAGGGGAGCGGACAAGTGGGCGGAGCTGGATGGGCCTGAGACGAGACTACTTTCAATATTGGCACATATAAATTTGTGAACGGGACTACACTTACACGTCAGTTTATTGATGATTTACCATCCGCAAATATTTGATATTTCAGGGGCAGCAAGTGCATTATACTTTTAATTGTTTACAAGTATACTTTGAAGTTGAAAACACTGCATGTGTGGGACTTTGAATGCATTGGTATGTTATAACTCAGCTGTTGTGTTAAAGACACAAGTACTTGTTCGGTTGCGTGAAACTGACAAGATCGCACGCGGGCGCTATGCCAACTGGAGGGATGTAAGATTCTACTAACATCGCATAAAATCTGAAGAAAATCGACCGTACCACTCCATAGGAAACATCGTCTGAACAACGCTCAAATGTAAATATTTACTACTCGATTCGCGACGCATCTATCGACGATAAACTAACGAAAGCGATTTCTCCATCGAGAGTAACTGCATATAAATAATATTTAAGAATAACCATGTGTGCTGTCGATTTGGATACAATATTTCTAAAAATTACTACTTTGAACAAGGTTATTCTCCTTCTATTTGATCACCATACCGTGGTGTTTCACGTGACTTTAAGGTCGCACGAATGGGAGGGGAATTAGCCCTACGAACGGAACCTGGATTTGTCACTGCCAACGTCCAGACCCAACGTTGGCACAACGCCGCCCCAACGTCGTAGTTATAGTGGAATACAACGTTGGTTCGACGTCGGTCGCCCGGCGTCGAGTCGACGGCGGGATTCCAGGTTGGTCGACGTTGATCCACCGGCAATTCCCAACGTCGAGTTCCAACGTTGGCCCAACTAATGTATGCTATCTGGTTTGCATGCATGCGAGCGGCGTCGCCGGCCAGAGAGGCGGGCAATCTAATGGAGGGTGTAACAATGGAAGTAGGAAAATGGCTCGGGAATACGTTAACAATATACTTGCATAATCTAGTCAAGCAGGTTATCATTTCTTTGTGGACTGTTACGATTCCGTTTTCTTTCTGTCGAGCCTGTGTCGTCACAGTCACATTTCTCGAATTATTTCGCAATTAAGGTGTTTGATCGGGTTCTTTGTGGCTTAAACTAAACAGTGTATGTCTGATCCTTGTTTATTCGACTTGATCCGATGCACATACTTGAGACATGCGCACGCATACATAACATGACTTCAAACAAGACTAACGTATGCTTTTCGTGTTACTCTATTGTGCGCGAGTCGGTATGACGTCAATGTGCTGGTTGCAAGACAAGCATAATTATATTCTTTATTGCAATTTAAATCGAGTACACATGTTTTCAACAGGATGACTTGTGAATACCAAATGGCAACGTTAACTTGATCTCGAGGAATTACGCCAGCTAATTGACGATTTGTTATCGTGCAGAAGTCCTTAAAGTGACTTGTTTCTTCAAAATATTACAATAACTAAATCACTCGTTATTGTCCAATGTATATATGGTTTTACCTAATCTCAACATAATGCCACTTTGCAGGAATACGTACTTGACACATTGTGAACAACATACTAAACTTCGAAGAGAAATAAGAAATGGGAAGTTGGTGAATTGTGAGAAATCTAGTGGGAAAATTACTAAATTGTCGAAGCCTGTCATTTGTTTCTAGTATTTTAAATCATTACACCATAAAATATGTATGGCTTTTAATATAATTCTGAAAAACGAGGCTCCGAATTTAGATAAACTCCAAATTTTGGAAGAACTTCAAACTAAAAATACCCATACGAATCTGGGTAAGGTTTACCGTTCTGTAATCAGCCTTGTAAGATCTACGAAATAGGGGTAACCATGGGCGGATTTATTAAATGCGGTTTTATATAAACATCCTTGGAAAGCCAAAATAGATAGAGGATCTACAACTCGTCCCCAGTTTATAGCGGAATTTACAAAACGAGTCCAGTAAATTAGGTCTGGACGAGCCTTTGGCGAGGTCCAGACCTAATTTACTGGACGAGTTTTGTAATTTCCGCTATAAACTGGGGACGAGTTGTAGATTCTATTTATTACATGACCCAAAACACCGACAAAACATACTTAGATCGACAAATGTGACGCGAAATTAACGTCGGCTTCTATAAGGCATGCGATGACGTTTCACGTAACTATTCGTCATTTTCCCGCGTAACGAAATAGTCCCAGATAAATACAGACTTTTTAGCGCATTTAATGGCGTATATTTAATGACATAACTTTTCAAACTCTTCATTCGTAATAGTTTGTTGGAAAAATATTGGAAGCCATAGTATTTTGAGACGTAGCGTACGGAATGTTAACAGGTCGACAAACCGGAAGTCAAAGGTCACCTGGGACTATTTCCTGTAATTAAACGAACGTTTAATATCACAATTTATAGAATGGGTTTATTGAATGGAATAAGGGTAGGATCATGTAATAAATTATTTTATCAAATGTTCACATATTTCTCTTTTCTTTTTTCTATTTTAGTGTGTAGTTTATGATGGGTTTATGTACTTATTCATGCTCTGAATCATTGTGGAGACTATAACATTGGCCACCTCTTCGGACTAATGGATTAATTAAAAAGTTATAGGGACACTTAACTTGTGTAAGCACTCGTTTATCTTGTCGAAAAAGATACCTTTGCTCAATTTGGCACACTTCTAAATATCCGCTTCCGGGTTTTCAAGATAAAAAAAAAAAAAATCTTTTAAATTTCCAGTTCTATAAATAAAGCCCCCATGCGCCCAGGCGAAACAAGAATCTCTACAATAGTATACACGCGCCGCGGCGGGAAATGTACCAAATCATGTTAAGACTATTCAGAGGGAATGGGGGATAATGTTTATTCATCTAACACATGAAGATATTATATACATGACGGAGTTACACAGTCATGTGCATGACATAATAATTATACATTTATACAGAGTACACATGATTTTGTGTGCTGTTAGTCATACATTAATGTGTCAATTAAACAACATATACATATGAAATGTGAGACAGTTCATGAAGGGAATTTCCTCGTTACATAATTCATTGATCATTGGGTGACTTGTGCTACTAGCTCCGTAAATTAAAATTCCTTCTGGTTTCTGATTGTTCATTTAGACATGAATATACTTTCAGTCAGTGTTTGTTATTCAGTTTTGTACCAGAAGGCATTTCTCAATTATTGTGCGTGAGGGGAGAAGCAGTGAAGACACATATGTGACATCTGACCAGAATATGAAGAGTGTCCATGTTTGCATACATGTATATACTGCAGCGTTGTCATACGTAGTACTGGAGAGGATGTTTGCCATGCAAAGTGATTTAGGCCGAATTTTTGAATTTTCTCTTTGACCATACAACCTCTCCGTACTGAGTTTGGACAATTTTAACCATGCGGATTAAATAGCTGCTCGTTCGTTAAGGCTGCTGTATTGTGCAGCACTCGTCGTGTTCGGGAGATCCCTCCGGTGCATTTGCAATGGACACTTTCCGTAATCAACAAATGTGGTGAGATATGTGTACAGGTTATACCCATGTAAAATTGGAAATGTATCCTTTGCGAATCCCATCAAAGACCGTATACAATGAAGAGGGATATTTTAGGGCTTCAGCATGACCACCCGGCAAGTCTATGAGCGAACCCATGAATAACAATTTTCGCTTATCTATCTCAACTTGAAGTGGATATAGTCCGAAGAGTGATAATGTTAGCTCGGTACTCGTTCTCGTGTGTGTAAGCCCTGAATAATTTTAACACATCCACACAAGATCGCTCAAGAAATGGGTAGTATGTTTCCCTGAGATCGTACCAGATTTCACAGCTATATAATGCATTCGGTAGGACCACATATTTACATATATTAAGTGCAGTGGAAAGTGTGAAAACTGACGACTGGCAAGCAGCAAAGAATTCTTGCCCTGACGATATTATTCGAGCGATTTGAATGACTATTTTTGGGAAATGCCCAAAGAATAACGGCGTCATCATCATTTAGAAGGTGGGGTCATACAATCATCGGTTTTGGCATCAGTGCGTTTACATATACAAAAGACGATTATTTCACTTTTGACAAACGAATAATCAAATTTCCACAGTTTGCTATATTTATAGCGAATTTACAACAGTCTCTTCAACCCACCCTCGGAATATGCCCGGGATGCAAACATCACCCGCAGTTGTTGGGAATGAACCCCTGTCGAGTGACCTTGTTCAATTGTAAATATATTAGAAATATGTCCTTAATGTTTCTCTGTTTTTGACGCATGGGTAAATAGCCGCAACGATTGTAAGCTTACGGCCTTACGTCCACCCGAGCCTTTCTGCAGTAAGCGATTGTGGAAAACCAGCAAACTTATCAGACCCTAGTAGTTTTCAGAGAATAATCATTTCGAATAGCTTTACATGATTGGTAGTAGAGTTATTCGTTATTGCTCTATACACCACCACGTGTAGCTCTCAGGGTTGTCCATTGGTTTTATCATCAAACTGTCTATAGAAACTATTATACTCGTCATCATTGTTGGTGGTAAATATTTTAATCGAAGAATACCGGAGAATATTTTTAAAATTTCCGCATTTGTTGCAATTAAGAGATATTCTTTTCACGAAACTGCGAGTGAGTTCTTCTGATGAGAAATCTGTACAAGTTCAGTTCAGATAGACCCTGTCGTATCAGCGCAATAATAAAATAAAACCAGAAGAGCTAAAATAATGTACATTTTTGGATGACTCAAGACCCAATCGGTAGGAAGGGTGGTGTTGTCTGATACATTCATGAACTTATTATAATTATATATCACCAAAAAAAATAAATATATATACATATATACACGTGCGACCTTGTGAATGATCTCGACTTCGCTGGACGCACCCTGCAAGCCATTATAAATAGTCAATACAACTTCCATATATTATTTACAAAAATGACTTGTTATCTTACAATTAAGTAATTTTTCCTCAAAATTTTTCCTCAAAAACACACTAAACACCTGGGCGGTTTCCGATCTTGTTGTATCCTGCAAGGCAACAAGTTGCATCCTGGATGGCAACAGTGACTGTGCGTGAGCTGTGGAGAGACTCTCTTCGTTTGTAAACAAGATATGATTAACTGGCCAATTGGTATCAATTAGTCCTGTAATTTTCGAAATATCTGGTTAAAACATAAATTATGTCAATTTAATTGAATCGTTTGTGATGAAAAAGCCGAAAACACTAAATAAAATCGGCTGCATTTCACAAAAAAAGTTATGTTTTGATTTATTCAAATCTATATTGACAATCGTAATCGTTTTAGACGTTAGTCTGTTGTGTGAGTTGTAAGATAAACTGGTTATCACCACTGTGTGTGTTCCCGAGATAGGTATTCAAGTCTCGCTACTTTTTTCTGGTCCTCACGGACTTGATGATATCCGGACCAGCCAAGGTAGCTCGACTTGAATACAGATCTCATAAAATACACGTGGTGGTGATAACCTACATGTATATATTTTTTCAATAAATTTGTATGTGCATGTGTGCGATATTTCAATTTCAGTTCCCCTCCGTGGGTATCCACCATCAATACTAATCTTGGCCTAGTTACTTTCCTAACGTCAAATTGGTATACATATAATATGCTGATCGAAGGGGCTTCTTACATGAGTCGCGACCACTCGACGTCAGCAATAATGTCGAAATTGGTATGGGCGCTCACAAAGAAACGCCACTCACACGATGGGAACATTCTGTTGGCTGGCGACAGCCTGACGCCATGTCAAGTCGCAACGAATCGTGTTACTTTTCAGGTTTTCATCTTGGTTAGACGGATTGACCTGCTATTACAAGAGTCGAGCTGTTCCGGCTGTGTTCTCCCTGCTCTGTGGGACGGGTTATCACGACTTGCCTAGGTGGCGCGGCACATGTAACAGCTCATCTTATTTTAGTGAGAAAGGACAAGAGACCGCGGCACCCGGCAAACCGAGTTAATCCGGCTAGCCGTGTTGTCCCGGTTCATATAACAAGCCCCTAACATAAGCATGCATCTGGTGGTTTGAATGCCCGTCAATATACAGTGTCGCTCACATTGAAACGTTCTGAATTAATCCTGGTAGGTCCGAGTGACGTATTGAATCCATCCTAGATGCTCTGTCACCCGAGTGTAAACACTGGGGTATGCAATCCTCTGACACGACGGGTGTCCCCATGACGTAATTCCTGCCAGTATAAATCTCCCTTGTTTCAAACAGACCAGTGGTCCACCAGAATCTCCCTGTTTACAAAAAAAATATGAAAGTGTCAATGACAACGTAACTCAAATTGGGGATGAATTATAGTAGAGTCAATGGAGCGATAATGAATGCATCCTGTTTAAAACAGACCAATGGTCTACTGGAATCCTCCTGTTTCCAATAAAATTATTACGTTCAGAAAATTGCATGTTTATTTGCATCTTGATTTCCAATGTAATATGCGTATTTTTTATATCCGTCGATTTTCGGTGTAAGTTTGAGCGAGTTGAAGTCTGGAATTATGATCCCTTTCTTACATCTCAGTCCGGTTTAACAGATCAAAATAGACCAATAAATACCTTAAAGATGATCTATCTCTTCCAAACACATTTTATATAGTTTCCGGGATATAAAATGATATATATGAGTGGAAGACCCCTGTTCCGAAACGCTTATATTAGTTAATATTGATATTCAACCGATATGTTCTTATCGAATGCTATAATCAATTGGGACATTTTTCATTACTATTTTGGTATTTTTAGATAGAGTTATCCCGCATGGTACGCTCCAAGCCGTACATTGTCCCAAATTGATTTTGTTTATATTATACCATAAAATTAGAAATAAAATCAATATTAATTGATAGGAGCATTTCCAGACAGGGGTCTACGATACATATTTATTATTTTATACCCAGGAAACTGTATAAAACTTGTCAGAAAGAGATTGAATATCTTGGTTTGATATGCCACAGAACAACTTTACAATTTACAATTGTCTGGTACTAGTTCTTCTCGGGCATACAACAATATAAAGAGCGTTTATTGTTAGTTTGTTTTGTTTATGGCAACAATAAAGAGCGTCTCTCTCATTTATGTAACCATGTCGGAGTATTGTTATGTCAACATGTCGGAGTATCGGTATGTCACCATGTCGGAGTATCGGTATGTCACCACGTCGGAGTATCGGTATGTCACCACGTCGAGTATCAGTATGTCACCACGTCGGAGTATCGGTATGTCACCACGTCGGAGTATCGGTATGTCACCACGTCGGAGTATCGGTATGTCACCATGTCGGAGTATCGGTATGTCACCACGTCGGAGTATCGGTATGTCAAACTGTCGGAGTATCGGTATGTCACCATGTCGGAGTATCGGTATGTCACCACGTCGAGTATCGGTATGTCACCACGTCGGAGTATCGGTATGTCACCATGTCGGAGTATCGGTATGTCACCACGTCGGAGTGTCGGTATGTCACCATGTCGGAGTGTCGGTATGTCACCATGTCGGAGTATCGGTATGTCACCACGTCGGAGTGTCGGTATGTCACCATGTCGGAGTGTCGGTATGTCACCATGTCGGAGTATCGGTATGTCACCACGTCGAGTATCCGTATGTCACCATGTCGGAGTATCGGTATGTCACCATGTCGGAGTGTCGGTATGTCACCACGTCGGAGTATCGGTATGTCACCATGTCGGAGTATCGGTATGTCACCACGTCGAGTATCGGTATGTCACCATGTCGGAGTGTCGGTATGTCACCACGTCGAGTATCGGTATGTCACCATGTCGGAGTATCGGTATGTCACCACGTCGAGTATCGGTATGTCACCATGTCGGAGTGTCGGTATGTCACCATGTCGGAGTGTCGGTATGTCACCATGTCGGAGTATCGGTATGTCACCATGTCGGAGTGTCGGTATGTCACCATGTCGGAGTGTCGGTATGTCACCACGTCGGAGTATCGGTATGTCACCACGTCGGAGTATCGGTATGTCACCACGTCGGAGTATCGGTATGTCAACATGTCGGAGTGTCGGTATGTCACCATGTCGGAGTGTCGGTATGTCACCATGTCGGAGAATCGGTATGTCATCATGTCGGAGTATCGGTATGTCACCACGTCGGAGTATCGGTATGTCACCACGTCGGAGTATCGGTATGTCACCACGTCGGAGTATCGGTATGTCACCACGTCGAGTATCGGTATGTCACCACGTCGGAGTATCGGTATGTCACCATGTCGGAGTGTCGGTATGTCACCACGTCGGAGTATCGGTATGTCACCACGTCGGAGTATCGGTATGTCAACATGTCGGAGTATCGGTATGTCACGACGTCGGAGTATCGGTATGTCAACATGTCGGAGTATCGGTATGTCACCACGTCGAGTACCGGTATGTCACCATGTCGGAGTGTCGGTATGTCACCACGTCGGAGTGTCGGTATGTCACCACGTCGGAGTGTCGGTATGTCACCACGTCGAGTATCGGTAGGTCACCATGTCGGAGTATCGGTATGTCACCATGTCGGAGTATCGGTATGTCACCATGTCGGAGTGTCGGTATGTCACCACGTCGGAGTGTCGTTATGTCACCACGTCGGAGTGTCGGTATGTCACCATGTCGGAGTATCGGTATGTCACCATGTCGGAGTATCGGTATGTCACAATGTCGGAGTATCGGTATGTCACCACGTCGAGTATCGGTATGTCACCATGTCGGAGTATCGGTATGTCACCATGTCGGAGTATCGGTATGTCACCATGTCGGAGTGTCGGTATGTCACCACGTCGGAGTGTCGGTATGTCACCACGTCGAGTATCTGTATGTCACCATGTCGGAGTATCGGTATGTCACCATGTCGGAGTATCGGTATGTCACCATGTCGGAGTGTCGGTATGTCACGTTTTTGGGGCGAGCGGTCGTCCGTATCAGTTAATAACACAATCATCGTCGTCGTGACCGTGTGATTATAATACAGGGTGATTATAGGCATGCATGCACGAATGAATGAATATTTTATTTGTGCAATAAATTTTGTCAATATACAAATAATCACAAATAACATATACATTATTATTGCACAGTGGGCGACATGGCCGATATAGGCCGTCTTCCTGTTGTCCCCTGAGTTCATACATGAATATATTGTATTGCGTATGGCGGTTATCCGTATTGGTCCACGCACCTCGGTTGGTACCACCTATTAATTTGCTTGTTCTATTGCAATCGTGTTATCATCGAAGCAAGAATTAAGCCAGGAGAAAGGTGGAAAACACACATGTATGAGGGTGTGTCCGAGTATGTATATAGTAATGTGTTTGGTTTACTGGTCGCTCTATAAGCGTTGATCAAATTATGTTTTGTATATCTCATATACCCTGAATGCATGTCGTGACCGTGTGGTTATAATGCAGGGTGATTCTAATGCAGGGTGATTATAATGCAGGGTGATTTTGTCGTGACTGTGTGATTATAATGCAGGGTGATTTTGTCGTGACCGTGTGATTATAATTCAGGGTGATTATAATGCGAAGTGATTATAATGCGGGTTGAATGTAATGCAGGGTGATTATAATGAGGGGTGATTATAATGCGGGGTGATTATAATTAAGGGTGATTTACATTGACTTATATAAGGTATATCTATGTAACTGTTCCAGAAATCAAAACGTCGAGAGTGAAAATTAATATGCATTATCATATAAAAGAGCGGCTAGTTTCGCAATTGACCAGAGACGTGGCGACAAGTGTTGGGTGTATGTGTCTCAACTCCAACTTAGGTAGAAATTCCAACAGTTGGAAATTGCATAACTGGCACGACGTTAGTTGGAAATTTCACACCAACAAGAGGTACTTCGCGTGTGCAGTGCTTGCGTATATGCTGTGGATACACGCGTGTGTATAATAAACAAGCTTCGTACATATCGCCGTATATGTTTTATTGTCTTTGTATGAGATACTGTGGGTCTGTGTGGTCCCCATGTGTTATGAATGGCGTTCGTTGGAAGTTTCTTTCATTTAATTTTTTAATTAGTTTAGACTATGTGGTGTCAAACCGGTTGCAGAATTTTAGATAGTTATACTACATGTATAGTAATTAAGATTTACTTAACAGCAAAGCGCTTACAATCGATGAACAGTCACCGAATACATGCGTGGGACAAATTAACTCCTGATGCTAATACATGCCCCATCAGTCTACATTAACCGATATACACACTTCTGCCTTGAAGTCAAGACCAGGTGTGAGATTTTTGAATTGTCTGTTGTTGGGTAAGTACACAAAACGCTGCATACCTATGGATGATGCGACGCCTCCTTTGAGCACAGGGACGTGGCTAAAGGGTTACCATTGGGGGTGTCAATAATATAATTTCCAATTGCAGCCCCAGTCCTCAATTGAACATTCCATTTGCACCTACCCACTCCCTATTGGGTGAAACTTTCCAACTGGAATATCAAACTGTTCAACTGTTGAACATGTCCATACTGACACCCCATAAGGTTAGAAAATTTCCAACTCACGGCCATTACAGACTGAAATTTTGACAAAAAGTTGAAAAATAGGCTGCAGTTTAAAAACAGCATATTCCCTACATATACAACTATTCACTGGTCGGAAAATCTAACAATTTTATCCTATATCCAACTAATGTTGTGTCGGACATGAAGTTAACACCACAACCCCTGTCCCTGTCAATTTGAGGGATATGTACACATATGCAACCAGCGCAACTCATGAGCTCGTATACACCAACTGGCTTTATATATTTAGTCTAAATGGTTTATACTGGACGAAGCTGTGGTCGTCGATGGGGAAACATCACCGTAAAAAAGTATTATCCAATCAAAAGCGAGTAAAGCCTACTGCGCATAGCAGTACACTTTTGGTTCATTTCAATCACGAACAACCCTGGGAAACGTAAGAGTCCATTATCTGCTTATTTCAGAATCAAATAATCACATTATGTACCTACTTCACATATTATATGTCGATTATGTGCTTATAACTGCGAGGATATGTTGCAAACCGAGGCGACTCTACGTCGATTATGAACATATAAAACATTATATGATAAGCCGATAACGTGCTGATTTTCGGGAGAACAGACTAAAATATCAGAATAATTTCAATCTGTTTGATGTGTACATTTACATTTAATGTTTTACCAGACTTGACATTTCTAATGAAAGTGTCAATGACACTGTAGCTCAATTTGGGGAGGCGTTAATAACTTTATGCTGAGCAGTCAATAGAATGATACAGAAAGAAAGTCAAAAAGTTTCAGTAAATGGATTGTATTGTGTAAAGAAATTAATTTCATGTAAACAATTTCTCCACAAAATGTGGGTTGCAGGGTATGCCGATGGATTCAGTTTCCATCTACATGTAGGTCACACAACAGAACCATACGAAGTTTGGATGAGGGATGAGTGATATGATATGTTGGATGTGCCAAAGGATTTTAATGATGAAAAGAGTAAAATCCAAGATAACCGCTCACGACCATGTGTTTTAACGAAATTCGGAAAATATTGTTGGCTCCCATCTAGAGGTGACCCTGAAGAACCTTATGGAGTTTGGTCATGATCGGTGTAAGTGTAAAATCCAAGATGGCTGCTAGCAGCCATGTCCTTTGACGAATTTCGCAAATAATCCATGGCTGCCATCTAGAGGTCACCCCTAATATCCGTCAGATGTTTGGTGGCGATCAGATGCGGAATGTGGTCTGTAGGGTGTGCCGAATGATTTAGTCATGCAAAGAGTAAAATTGAAGATGGCTACCAGCGGCCATGTTTTTCATCGAACATCGCTAAAATGCCTGTAAATTTTCAAAACATTTCTCCAATAAATGCGGCTTGGAGGTTGTGCCGATAGATTCAAATTTGAAATCCAAGATGGCTGCTGGCGGCCATGTTTTTAACGAATTTCGGGGAAAAAATTAGGCCAGATATCAGCCCGAGGTAGCCTCATATCAGCCTGAGACCGAAGGTCGAAGTCTGATATAAGGTTACCGAGTGCTAATATCAGGACAATAATGTCAAACCAACCAAGTGATATCCTATTTATTAATTAGATCGCCTCTTAGTAACTGTTAACTCTTTCATACATATCAGTGATGTCGTAAAATGGATACACATATACACGTTATGTTATAGTAGTGAAGTATATTTTCGACATGTCGTATATCCATATTACTCGGATTGGAGATGTCGCAAATCGATATTAACCGGTTTAAGGGCGATATTATCCTAGCTGGATAACATGCTGTTCTGAACAAAAATGTCATATCTAATTAATAATATTATATACATGCACTGTATTCATGCATGTAAATTAATTTAATAGCAGACAGCATTTAATCACGTGACTCAGGTGAATATCGGTAAGATTGACAATTAACTCTGCTATAATTCGCAACCACTCCGACATTTCCGCTTAACTCGCAAATAACATCTTCCAATATAGAAACCATATTCGCGTAATGCTACGTTACACGGCTCTGACAATGAGGAGATCGCATTGACTCGTTGACGCATATATGTGACCCGCCATATCAAATCCAGTCGTAAGTCGGGATTATTTTACCCTGTGCCAATGCATTCTCTTATATATGCGAGTCGACCATAGGTCGCCTCGCATATATAAGAGAATGCATTGGCCTAACAATTTTTTACAATTTTAATAATCTTTTCTTGTATTCTTTAACAATTTTATAATTTCACCCATACAGAGCCCCAGCCAAACATGAGCAGACGACACTCTTCTATATGCTTCTATATATGTGTGGGGCTCCCTGCAGGTTAATGGATGTTTGTATGTTATGTCCTAAAAATTGTAAGAAATATTTATTTAAAAAAAAGGATAAAAAATTGTTAGGCCAATGCATTCTCTTATATATGCGAGGCGACCTATGGTCGACTCGCATATATAAGAGAATGCATTGGCACAGGGTAAACAAATCTCGACTTCCGACTGGATTTGATATGGCGGGTAACATATGTGGATGGAGCAGAATTTATCCACTGCTTGGCTGTACCTAACTTGATCCTGCATTAAATAGTAATAAATAGTAATACATAGCAATAAGTATTGTTCAAGTTTAACATATTCATATCCCAGTCAACAGATGTATTTCCCGGTAGTATGAACATGATCACGTGATTGAAATAGTCCGACAGATATGGTGTCTGTTTATGGAAGAGGTTATTGTAATGCGGAAATGGCCGGGCTGTTGAAATTGATCGGTTGTAGATTGTTTTTTTTTAGACAGTATCTCGCATAGACCAGTTGTCCCGTGCCCGACGCTTATATGTGTGTCACCGATAGGCGATGAAATCCTTTTTTGTTTGTTATATGTTTTTTGTTTTATGCCAATATGACAAAGGGGTGTCATACCTGATAACTTAGAGCAAGGTACACAAACACCACACCGGTACACCGAGCCGGCAGATAAAAATCAGCGCGATGGGTCGACTGGTAACCGGAAGACGTAAACACACGGCTATCTAGAAGTCAACATATGTTAGGATAGTAGAACGAATGATTATTCATCGGTTATGTAAATTTGGGGATCTACTAAAAGACGGGACGGGACGCTTTTCCGGGACGGGACGGAACGATTTGTCTAAAAGACGGGACGGGACGGAACGAATATTTAAAAGTCATTTTATTCGGAAATGAAAGAGTTTAGAGCCACAAACATGGTCTCAAATTGTTTATTGGTATCTACTCTATACGAATGTGATGCTTTCCCGATAAAATTGAGCGTATGCTGAACGGTGAGCGTTCGAATAACGAAGCGTCGAAATTAGGGAAATTTATCACTTCTGGGACGATAATCTAAACACTAAAAGTCATATTTCGTTTACATTTTCATGTTTGGGTGACGGATTATTGCAGAAAATGTTTGTCTAATATATACTAAATAGTAAAATAGAAGTTTGAACTTGTTTTCTGCTGATAAAAGTAGTGTTTTTATCGACGGGACGATGACATCCGCATTCTTGAAAAATCTCCATTCCGCCGAACGAAAATCTTCGAAAATCTTAACAGAAAAACTAGCATTATGTTCACATTTTCATGTTTGGGTGACGGATTTTTGCAGAAAATGCTAGTCTAATATATACTAAATAGTAAAATAGAAGTTTGAACTTGTTTTCTGATGGTAAAAGTAGTGTTTTTATCGACGGGACGATGACACCTCCATTCTTGAAAAATCTCCATTCCGCCGAACGAAAATCTTCGAAAATCTTAACAGAAAAACTAGCATTATGTTCACATTTTCATGTTTGGGTGACGGATTTTTGCAGAAAATGTTAGTCTAATATATACTAAATAGTAAAATAGAAGTTTGAACTTGTTTTCTGATGGTAAAAGTAGTGTTTTTATCGACGGGACGATGACACCTCCATTCTTGAAAAATCTCCATTCCGCCGAACGAAAATCTTCGAAAATCTTAACAGAAAAACTAGCATTATGTTCACATTTTCATGTTTGGGTGACGGATTTTTGCAGAAAATGCTAGTCTAATATATACTAAATAGTAAAATAGAAGTTTGAACTTGTTTTCTGATGGTAAAAGTAGTGTTTTTATCGACGGGACGATGACACCTCCATTCTTGAAAAATCTCCATTCCGCCGAACGAAAATCTTCGAAAATCTTAACAGAAAAACTAGCATTATGTTCACATTTTCATGTTTGGGTGACGGATTTTTGCAGAAAATGCTAGTCTAATATATACTAAATAGTAAAATAGAAGTTTGAACTTGTTTTCTGATGGTAAAAGTAGTGTTTTTGTCGACGGGACGTTGACACCTCCATTCTTGAAAAATCTCCAATCCGCCGAACGAAAATCTTAACAGAAAAACTAGTATTATGTTCACATTTTCATGTTTGGGTGACGGATTTTTGCAGAAAATGCTAGTCTAATATATAGTAAATAGTAAAATAGAAGTTTGAACTTGTTTTCTGATGATAAAAGTAGTGTTTTTGTCGACGGGACGTTGACACCTCCATTCTTGAAAAATCTGCATTCCGCCGAACGAAAATCTTCGAAAATCTTAACAGAAAAACTAGCATTATGTTCACATTTTCATGTTTGGGTGACGGATTTTTGCAGAAAATGCTAGTCTAATATATACTAAATAGTAAAATAGAAGTTTGAACTTGTTTTCTGATGGTAAAAGTAGTGTTTTTATCGACGGGACGATGACACCTCCATTCTTGAAAAATCTCCATTCCGCCGAACGAAAATCTTCGAAAATCTTAACAGAAAAACTAGCATTATGTTCACATTTTCATGTTTGGGTGACGGATTTTTGCAGAAAATGTTAGTCTAATATATACTAAATAGTAAAATAGAAGTTTGAACTTGTTTTCTGATGGTAAAAGTAGTGTTTTTATCGACGGGACGATGACATCCGCATTCTTGAAAAATCTGCATTCCGCCGAACGAAAATCGTCGAAAATCTTAACAGAAAAACTAGCATTATGTTCACATTTTCATGTTTGGGTGACGGATTTTTGCAGAAAATGCTAGTCTAATATATACTAAATAGTAAAATAGAAGTTTGAACTTGTTTTCTGATGGTAAAAGTAGTGTTTTTATCGACGGGACGATGACACCTCCATTCTTGAAAAATCTCCATTCCGCCGAACGAAAATCTTCGAAAATCTTAACAGAAAAACTAGCATTATGTTCACATTTTCATGTTTGGGTGACGGATTTTTGCAGAAAATGCTAGTCTAATATATACTAAATAGTAAAATAGAAGTTTGAACTTGTTTTCTGATGGTAAAAGTAGTGTTTTTGTCGACGGGACGTTGACACCTCCATTCTTGAAAAATCTCCAATCCGCCGAACGAAAATCTTAACAGAAAAACTAGTATTATGTTCACATTTTCATGTTTGGGTGACGGATTTTTGCAGAAAATGCTAGTCTAATATATAGTAAATAGTAAAATAGAAGTTTGAACTTGTTTTCTGATGATAAAAGTAGTGTTTTTGTCGACGGGACATTGACACCTCCATTCTTGAAAAATCTGCATTCCGCCGAACGAAAATCTTCGAAAATCTTAACAGAAAAACTAGCATTATGTTCACATTTTCATGTTTGGGTGACGGATTTTTGCAGAAAATGCTAGTCTAATATATACTAAATAGTAAAATAGAAGTTTGAACTTGTTTTCTGATGGTAAAAGTAGTGTTTTTATCGACGGGACGATGACACCTCCATTCTTGAAAAATCTCCATTCCGCCGAACGAAAATCTTCGAAAATCTTAACAGAAAAACTAGCATTATGTTCACATTTTCATGTTTGGGTGACGGATTTTTGCAGAAAATGCTAGTCTAATATATACTAAATAGTAAAATAGAAGTTTGAACTTGTTTTCTGATGGTAAAAGTAGTGTTTTTGTCGACGGGACGTTGACACCTCCATTCTTGAAAAATCTCCAATCCGCCGAACGAAAATCTTAACAGAAAAACTAGTATTATGTTCACATTTTCATGTTTGGGTGACGGATTTTTGCAGAAAATGCTAGTCTAATATATAGTAAATAGTAAAATAGAAGTTTGAACTTGTTTTCTGATGATAAAAGTAGTGTTTTTGTCGACGGGACGTTGACACCTCCATTCTTGAAAAATCTGCATTCCGCCGAACGAAAATCTTCGAAAATCTTAACAGAAAAACTAGCATTATGTTCACATTTTCATGTTTGGGTGACGGATTTTTGCAGAAAATGCTAGTCTAATATATACTAAATAGTAAAATAGAAGTTTGAACTTGTTTTCTGATGGTAAAAGTAGTGTTTTTATCGACGGGACGATGACACCTCCATTCTTGAAAAATCTCCATTCCGCCGAACGAAAATCTTCGAAAATCTTAACAGAAAAACTAGCATTATGTTCACATTTTCATGTTTGGGTGACGGATTTTTGCAGAAAATGCTAGTCTAATATATACTAAATAGTAAAATAGAAGTTTGAACTTGTTTTCTGATGGTAAAAGTAGTGTTTTTATCGACGGGACGATGACACCTCCATTCTTGAAAAATCTCCATTCCGCCGAACGAAAATCTTCGAAAATCTTAACAGAAAAACTAGCATTATGTTCACATTTTCATGTTTGGGTGACGGATTTTTGCAGAAAATGCTAGTCTAATATATACTAAATAGTAAAATAGAAGTTTGAACTTGTTTTCTGATGGTAAAAGTAGTGTTTTTGTCGACGGGACGTTGACACCTCCATTCTTGAAAAATCTCCAATCCGCCGAACGAAAATCTTAACAGAAAAACTAGTATTATGTTCACATTTTCATGTTTGGGTGACGGATTTTTGCAGAAAATGCTAGTCTAATATATAGTAAATAGTAAAATAGAAGTTTGAACTTGTTTTCTGCTGATAAAAGTAGTGTTTTTGTCGACGGGACGTTGACACCTCCATTCTTGAAAAATCTGCATTCCGCCGAACGAAAATCTTCGAAAATCTTAACAGAAAAACTAGCATTATGTTCACATTTTCATGTTTGGGTGACGGATTTTTGCAGAAAATGCTAGTCTAATATATACTAAATAGTAAAATAGAAGTTTGAACTTGTTTTCTGATGGTAAAAGTAGTGTTTTTATCGACGGGACGATGACACCTCCATTCTTGAAAAATCAGCATTCCGCCGAACGAAAATCGTCGAAAATCTTAACCGAAAAACTAGCATTATGTTCACATTTTCATGTTTGGGTGACGGATTTTTGCAGAAAATGCTAGTCTAATATATACTAAATAGTACAATAGAAGTTTGAACTTGTTTTCTGATGGTAAAAGTAGTGTTTTTATCGACGGGACGATGACATCCGCATTCTTGAAAAATCTGCATTCCGCCGAACGAAAATCGTCGAAAATCTTAACAGAAAAACTAGCATTATGTTCACATTTTCATGTTTGGGTGACGGATTTTTGCAGAAAATGCTAGTCTAATATATACTAAATAGTACAATAGAAGTTTGAACTTGTTTTCTGCTGATAAAAGTAGTGTTTTTATCGACGGGACGATGACACCTCCATTCTTGAAAAATCTCCATTCCGTCGAACGAAAATCTTCGAAAATCTTAACAGAAAAACTAGCATTATGTTCACATTTTCATGTTTGGGTGACGGATTTTTGCAGAAAATGCTAGTCTAATATATAGTAAATAGTAAAATAGAAGTTTGAACTTGTTTTCTGATGGTAAAAGTAGTGTTTTTATCGACGGGACGATGACACCTCCATTCTTGAAAAATCGGCATTCCGCCGAACGAAAATCTTCGAAAATCTTAACAGAAAAACTAGCATTATGTTCACATTTTCATGTTTGGGTGACGGATTTTTGCAGAAAATGTTAGTCTAATATATACTAAATAGTAAAATAGAAGTTTGAACTTGTTTTCTGATGGTAAAAGTAGTGTTTTTATCGACGGGACGATGACACCTCCATTCTTGAAAAATCTCCATTCCGCCGAACGAAAATCTTCGAAAATCTTAACAGAAAAACTAGCATTATGTTCACATTTTCATGTTTGGGTGACGGATTTTTGCAGAAAATGCTAGTCTAATATATACTAAATAGTAAAATAGAAGTTTGAACTTGTTTTCTGATGGTAAAAGTGGTGTTTTTATCGACGGGACGATGACACCTCCATTCTTGAAAAATCTGCATTCCGCCGAACGAAAATCTTCGAAAATCTTAACAGAAAAACTAGCATTATGTTCACATTTTCATGTTTGGGTGACGGATTTTTGCAGAAAATGCTAGTCTAATATATACTAAATAGTAAAATAGAAGTTTGAACTTGTTTTCTGATGGTAAAAGTAGTATTTTTATCGACGGGACGATGACACCTCCATTCTTGAAAAATCTCCATTCCGCCGAACGAAAATCTTCGAAAATCTTAACAGAAAAACTAGCATTATGTTCACATTTTCATGTTTGGGTGACGGATTTTTGCAGAAAATGCTAGTTTAATATATACTAAATAGTAAAATAGAAGTTTGAACTTGTTTTCTGATGGTAAAAGTAGTGTTTTTATCGACGGGACGATGACACCTCCATTCTTGAAAAATCTCCATTCCGCCGAACGAAAATCGTCGAAAATCTTAACAGAAAAACTAGCATTATGTTCACATTTTCATGTTTGGGTGACGGATTTTTGCAGAAAATGCTAGTCTAATATATACTAAATAGTAAAATAGAAGTTTGAACTTGTTTTCTGATGGTAAAAGTAGTGTTTTTATCGACGGGACGATGACATCCGCATTCTTGAAAAATCTGCATTCCGCCGAACGAAAATCGTCGAAAATCTTAACAGAAAAACTAGCATTATGTTCACATTTTCATGTTTGGGTGACGGATTTTTGCAGAAAATGCTAGTCTAATATATAGTAAATAGTAAAATAGAAGTTTGAACTTGTTTTCTGATGGTAAAAGTAGTGTTTTTATCGACGGGACGATGACACCTCCATTCTTGAAAAATCTCCATTCCGCCGAACGAAAATCTTCGAAAATCTTAACAGAAAAACTAGCATTATGTTCACATTTTCATGTTTGGGTGACGGATTTTTGCAGAAAATGCTAGTCTAATATATACTAAATAGTAAAATAGAAGTTTGAACTTGTTTTCTGATGGTAAAAGTAGTGTTTTTGTCGACGGGACGTTGACACCTCCATTCTTGAAAAATCTCCAATCCGCCGAACGAAAATCTTCGAAAATCTTAACAGAAAAACTAGTATTATGTTCACATTTTCATGTTTGGGTGACGGATTTTTGCAGAAAATGCTAGTCTAATATATAGTAAATAGTAAAATAGAAGTTTGAACTTGTTTTCTGCTGATAAAAGTAGTGTTTTTATCGACGGGACGATGACACCTCCATTCTTGAAAAATCTGCATTCCGCCGAACGAAAATCTTCGAAAATCTTAACAGAAAAACTAGCATTATGTTCACATTTTCATGTTTGGGTGACGGATTTTTGCAGAAAATGCTAGTCTAATATATACTAAATAGTAAAATAGAAGTTTGAACTTGTTTTCTGATGGTAAAAGTAGTGTTTTTGTCGACGGGACGTTGACACCTCCATTCTTGAAAAATCTCCAATCCGCCGAACGAAAATCTTCGAAAATCTTAACAGAAAAACTAGTATTATGTTCACATTTTCATGTTTGGGTGACGGATTTTTGCAGAAAATGCTAGTCTAATATATAGTAAATAGTAAAATAGAAGTTTGAACTTGTTTTCTGCTGATAAAAGTAGTGTTTTTATCGACGGGACGATGACACCTCCATTCTTGAAAAATCTGCATTCCGCCGAACGAAAATCTTCGAAAATCTTAACAGAAAAACTAGCATTATGTTCACATTTTCATGTTTGGGTGACGGATTTTTGCAGAAAATGCTAGTCTAATATATACTAAATAGTAAAATAGAAGTTTGAACTTGTTTTCTGATGGTAAAAGTAGTGTTTTTATCGACGGGACGATGACACCTCCATTCTTGAAAAATCAGCATTCCGCCGAACGAAAATCGTCGAAAATCTTAACAGAAAAACTAGCATTATGTTCACATTTTCATGTTTGGGTGACGGATTTTTGCAGAAAATGCTAGTCTAATATATACTAAATAGTACAATAGAAGTTTGAACTTGTTTTCTGATGGTAAAAGTAGTGTTTTTATCGACGGGACGATGACACCTCCATTCTTGAAAAATCTCCATTCCGCCGAACGAAAATCTTCGAAAATCTTAACAGAAAAACTAGCATTATGTTCACATTTTCATGTTTGGGTGACGGATTTTTGCAGAAAATGCTAGTCTATTATATACTAAATAGTAAAATAGAAGTTTGAACTTGTTTTCTGCTGATAAAAGTAGTGTTTTTATCGACGGGACGATGACATCCGCATTCTTGAAAAATCTGCATTCCGCCGAACGAAAATCTTCGAAAATTTTAACAGAAAAACTAGCATTATGTTCACATTTTCATGTTTGGGTGACGGATTTTTGCAGAAAATGCTAGTCTAATATTTACTAAATAGTAAAATAGAAGTTTGAACTTGTTTTCTGATGGTAAAAGTGGTGTTTTTATCGACGGGACGATGACACCTCCATTCTTGAAAAATCTGCATTCCGTCGAACGAAAATCTTCGAAAATCTTAACAGAAAAACTAGCATTATGTTCACATTTTCATGTTTGGGTGACGGATTTTTGCAGAAAATGCTAGTCTAATATATACTAAATAGTAAAATAGAAGTTTGAACTTGTTTTCTGCTGATAAAAGTAGTGTTTTTATCGACGGGACGATGACACCTCCATTCTTGAAAAATCTCCATTCCGCCGAACGAAAATCTTCGAAAATCTTAACAGAAAAACTAGCATTATGTTCACATTTTCATGTTTGGGTGACGGATTTTTGCAGAAAATGCTAGTCTATTATATACTAAATAGTAAAATAGAAGTTTGAACTTGTTTTCTGCTGATAAAAGTAGTGTTTTTATCGACGGGACGATGACACCTCCATTCTTGAAAAATCTGCATTCCGCCGAACGAAAATCTTCGAAAATTTTAACAGAAAAACTAGCATTATGTTCACATTTTCATGTTTGGGTGACGGATTTTTGCAGAAAATGCTAGTCTAATATATACTAAATAGTAAAATAGAAGTTTGAACTTGTTTTCTGCTGATAAAAGTAGTGTTTTTATCGACGGGACGATGACATCCGCATTCTTGAAAAATCTGCATTCCGCCGAACGAAAATCTTCGAAAATCTTAACAGAAAAACTAGCATTATGTTCACATTTTCATGTTTGGGTGACGGATTTTTGCAGAAAATGCTAGTCTAATATATACTAAATAGTAAAATGGAAGTTTGAACTTGTTTTCTGATGGTAAAAGTAGTGTTTTTATCGACGGGACGATGACACCTCCATTCTTGAAAGATTCATCAGATATTATCTATAATAGATGCACTCTGTAATTTAGTGAGGTTAATTGGGACCCCGACTTTTGTTTCTTAATATTTCGGCAACTTATCCAGAAGGGAGGGGCTCGGGAAATATCTATTTACACAGAGGGAATGTTTCCCTTTCCGATGGCATCAAAATTTATTCCCATTTACGCCTAATTAAACTGATATGATGATTGCAGTTTGCAAACGGTTAACAGCTTTTAAATAGCATATATATTGGCTATACATGTAATATACAACAATAATTGTCGTATAATCAACAATGTATCATAGTCTTCAGTTGCAATAAACTACAAATAAACAATGCATGCATGTTGCGGTCATTAGCAACATGTGACCATATATGACCCCTGTCAGTCTAGACTATCAATACACTATCAATAAACATCCATACCGCGCCAATAATCCCCTAATACACAGTGTATTCGGGAGTGTATTGGGAATCAAACATACCAGCAATGTTAATTGCCGCTGTCTGCCACAGAGGTGAAAGGTTATACCCGAGTGATTTCTGACTATCATTGTAAAGAAATTGTTTCTTAATTTTGTTAGCGTTTCTTTACAAGCATATCAAGAATTTAATAGATAAATATACCATTTTGCGAGGTGAGGTTGGGCACCGGAGTTATTTCTGATGTTAAATTTAGTGAGGTTGGGACCCCGACTTTTGTTTCTCAATATTTCGGCAACTTATCCAGAAGGGAAGGGCTCGGGAAATATGTAGTTATACAGAGGGAATGTTCCCCTTTCCGATGACATCAAAATTGACTCCCAGGTTCTTCCCACAGCGTGGAAATATCCCAGCGGTTCAATTGATAAATTCGGCAGATTCATCAGATATTATCTGTAACAGACGCACTCTGTAATTTAGTGAGGTTGGGACCCCGACTTTTGTTTCTTAATATTTCAGCAACTTATCCAGAAGGGAGGGCCCCGGGAAATATCTATTTACACAGAGGGAATGTTCCCCTTTTCGATGACATCAAAATTAATTCCCATCAGGTTCTTCCCACAGCGTGGAAATATCTCAGCGTTTCAAGTGATAAATTCAGCAGATTCATCGGATATTATCTATAATAACAGATGCACTCTGTAAATTTAGTGAGGTTGGGACCCCGACTTTTGTTTCTTAATATTTCGGCAACTTATCCAGAAGGGAGGGGCTCGGGTAATATCAAGTTACACAGACGGAATGTTCCCCTTTCCGATGGCATCAAAATTAATTCCCAGGTTCTGCCCACAGCGTGGAAATATCTCAGCGTTTCAAGTAATAAATTCGGCAGATTCAACAAACATAATCTGTAATAGATGCACTCTGTAAATTTAGTGAGATTGGGACCCCAACTTTTGTTTCTTAATATATCGGCAACTTATCCAGAAGGGAGGGGCTTGAGAAATATCTGGTTATACAGAGGGAATGTTCCCCTTTCCGATGACATCAACATAACTCCCAGGTTCTTCCCACAGCGTGGAAATATCTCAGCGTTTCAAGTGATAAATTCAGCAGATTCATCGGATATTATCTATAACAGATGCACTCTGTAAATTTAGTGAGGTTGGGACCCCGACTTTTGTTTCTTAATATTTCGGCAACTTATCCAGAAGGGAGGGGCTCGAGAAATATCAAGTTACACAGACGGAATGTTCCCCTTTCCGATGGCATCAAAATTAATTCCCAGGTTCTGCCCACAGCGTGGAAATATCTCAGCGTTTCAAATAATAAATTCGGCAGATTCAACAAACATATTCTGTAACAGATGCACTCAGTAAATTTAGTGAGGTTGGGACCCCGACTTTTGTTTCTTAATATTTCGGCAACTTATCCAGAAGGGAGGGGCTCGGGAAATATCAAGTTACACAGACGGAATGTTCTCCTTTCCGATGGCATCAAAATAATTCCCAGCTTCTGCACACAGCGTGGAAATATTCCAGTGTTTCAAGTGATAAATTCGGCAGATTCATCGAATATTATCTATAGCATATGCACTCTGTAAATTTAGTGAGGTTGAGAGTCCGTCTTTTGTTTCTTAATATATCGACAACTTCTACAGAAGGGGGGGGGGGGCTCGGGAAATATCTAGTTATACAGAGGGAATGTCCCCCTGTCCGATGGCTATATTCTATTAAAGTCCTTGTGCATGAAATCGACAAACGCTCTTTATCCATACCCTGCAATGCATTTAAACGAATGCTGTTTATTTGTCATGCTTAATCTTGATATTTTGTAAAGGAACTTTGTCAGGATAATGCAAACTTACAAACTTCACTCAGGTGCCTTACATCATCTCGGAAAATTGTATATTTACCTGTTGATATGTGGCGAAGAAACGCTATAAAAATTAATGAACAATTCCTTTACAAACATCAGAAATAACTCCGTAACTTCACGTTACAGGTTATTACCTTAACCTCTCTATTTATAATGAATATCATATAGACATGAATATCGATATGCAACCTCAAACAAAGCTGCATGAAGTTTCGATGCACCAGACAGGACTACTCTCATACATTGATGTTCACGTTACACGCTATTACCTTAACTTCTCTATTTATAATGAATATCTCAATGTGCATGGTAGTTAGATTACCTCATAAACAGAACATATGACCACACGATGAGGAAATTCAATGAACATGCATGTGATTTATATATTTTATACGATTTAAACAAAATTATTTTATTTTATTTAATTCAATTTAAACAAGTTTAGAACATCAAACAACTGATGTAGCAAGTCTTACAAATGTCTACTTTTACAAGAGTCATGTCAAAACGTGATATATGGGTAATTTGCTGGTTATATTGGCTTAATTAATTTAGTGAGGTTGGGACCCCGACTCTCTTCTATAATCCGGGGTATGCAGTTTAAAGCAGATGTACACGTAATGAATAAAGCAACACGTGTGTATACTGGTATAACCTACACATGACCATACCGCCACCACGAGTCACAAAACAGGAGCACCAGGTATACTCATATGCCTGACACATGACCATTTAGTCACCCCTGTATATATGTTCATTACATTTGTGACAATACAGTCACTACTTGTATACCTACATGTTCTCATCTCACTATTAACCACACAGTCACTACGTGTATACCTATTTGACACATATAGTCATATAACCACTCGATATACATTATGCAGCTCACCCTAGACTATAGATTCACTCCAGGTATACATGTAAACCTCACTAACGGCCATTCAGCCCTTCCAGATATACAAAAATCCCGCACACACGACCACTCAAACACTCCATACTTGCATATACACCTCACACATGACAATTCAGCAATTCACTGCATAATCATACACGCCATCCATAATAATACAGCTAAGCCTTATACACCCACAAATGATAATACATCCACGAGATATATAAATATACATCCCACCATCACCACACGGGCACTCCTTGTACACCCACACCCTCGATAATGTACACCCAGCTTACTCCAGGTATTCCATGCATTTTACCATGGACAACCCACTAATAACCATATATCCACTCATTGTATACCTACTCACATCAGTCATGACATACAATAACTCCATGTATACCTATTCACCTCACATATGATCATAGAGTAACTCCCTGGCTATGACATTGGCATCCACACTGTATCATGTTGACATTTTTTTTTATCATAATGGACCAGAATAGCCAAAGATTGTGATCCATCTCAGTTCTGTATCAAAGTTCTGCCCATTTCCTTTCAATAAATGTGGCCAAAATTACAAAAGAGGTTCTCAGCAAAATTGCATACTTTAAAATGAATTTGTCATGCTCCATACGGAACTGAGACAACCAGAATAGAACATGTAGTTGTCAGTTAATTAACTAACATGTATAATAACCAAGTGAGTCACAATATGCTACCTTTTCGGATAACGCAGAGAATGTTCGGGATATATGTAAAAAATTTACATTCTACAAATTTGGTTGCCATTTTGGAAGCCATCTTGAGCAATTCAGTCTATAAACACTGTAGTGTGACACATTTAAAATAGACCAAAACAATAAACACCTTTCAATCCAAAGATAGTTATATTTTACCTGAAAAAATGGTCCAAACCTGAAAAGTGAATTTTTGCCAATGTTTATGTCAAGTTTTTGAGAGAAAAATCCAATATTTTCGACGATGTCAGGGGTGACAATAGTAACAATTAACCATGGTGCATCAAACATGTTAGAATTCAATGTATAGAATGCAGAATAGCCAATTTTATACATCAACCACAACTTGTAAGCGATTGGAGGACACGCTGGTGTAATATTTGCCATTTTCCATATTTTGGCGGCCATATTGGCAGCCATTTTGAGCCAAAGTAAGCATTTTGGTTCCAGTGATTTGGAATATTAAATAGTTAATGATATGCCTCACTTACATTACAAACTTCTGTTCATTTCTTGTTGAAATATGACTAGAATCCCAATTGTGATTTTTTGTGAAATTTTATACCGCATTCTGTAAAATCGAATTTGAGGGATCGGAAGGGGTTAGGATCCCAATAATTGCATATTTCGTTGCTCCAATGATCAGTTAATATACAAAACACAAAATAAAGTTGCATTACTCAACCAGTTCCAAACAGCATGAATTGATCTAGAAGATATTTGTGAAAAAATGTTATATTTGCAACTTCCGGTAGACTAGCATTTTCTGCAAAAATCCGTCACCCAAACATGAAAATGTGAACATAATGCTAGTTTTTCGGTTAAGATTTTCGACGATTTTCGTTCGGCGGAATGCTGATTTTTCAAGAATGGAGGTGTCATCGTCCCGTCGATAAAAACACTACTTTTACCATCAGAAAACAAGTTCAAACTTCTATTTTACTATTTAGTATATATTAGACTAGCATTTTCTGCAAAAATCCGTCACCCAAACATGAAAATGTGAACATAATGCTAGTTTTTCTGTTAAGATTTTCGAAGATTTTCGTTCGGCGGAATGCAGATTTTTCAAGAATGGAGGTGTCAACGTCCCGTCGACAAAAACACTACTTTTATCAGCAGAAAACAAGTTCAAACTTCTATTTTACTATTTACTATATATTAGACTAGCATTTTCTGCAAAAATCCGTCACCCAAACATGAAAATGTGAACATAATACTAGTTTTTCTTTTAAGATTTTCGTTCGGCGGATTGGAGATTTTTCAAGAATGGAGGTGTCAACGTCCCGTCGACAAAAACACTACTTTTACCATCAGAAAACAAGTTCAAACTTCTATTTTACTATTTAGTATATATTAGACTAGCATTTTCTGCAAAAATCCGTCACCCAAACATGAAAATGTGAACATAATGCTAGTTTTTCTGTTAAGATTTTCGAAGATTTTCGTTCGGCGGAATGGAGATTTTTCAAGAATGGAGGTGTCATCGTCCCGTCGATAAAAACACTACTTTTACCATCAGAAAACAAGTTCAAACTTCTATTTTACTATTTAGTATATATTAGACTAGCATTTTCTGCAAAAATCCGTCACCCAAACATGAAAATGTGAACATAATGCTAGTTTTTCTGTTAAGATTTTCGAAGATTTTCGTTCGGCGGAATGGAGATTTTTCAAGAATGGAGGTGTCATCGTCCCGTCGATAAAAACACTACTTTTACCATCAGAAAACAAGTTCAAACTTCTATTTTACTATTTAGTATATATTAGACTAGCATTTTCTGCAAAAATCCGTCACCCAAACATGAAAATGTGAACATAATGCTAGTTTTTCTGTTAAGATTTTCGAAGATTTTCGTTCGGCGGAATGCAGATTTTTCAAGAATGGAGGTGTCAACGTCCCGTCGACAAAAACACTACTTTTATCATCAGAAAACAAGTTCAAACTTCTATTTTACTATTTACTATATATTAGACTAGCATTTTCTGCAAAAATCCGTCACCCAAACATGAAAATGTGAACATAATACTAGTTTTTCTGTTAAGATTTTCGTTCGGCGGATTGGAGATTTTTCAAGAATGGAGGTGTCAACGTCCCGTCGACAAAAACACTACTTTTACCATCAGAAAACAAGTTCAAACTTCTATTTTACTATTTAGTATATATTAGACTAGCATTTTCTGCAAAAATCCGTCACCCAAACATGAAAATGTGAACATAATGCTAGTTTTTCTGTTAAGATTTTCGAAGATTTTCGTTCGGCGGAATGGAGATTTTTCAAGAATGGAGGTGTCATCGTCCCGTCGATAAAAACACTACTTTTACCATCAGAAAACAAGTTCAAACTTCTATTTTACTATTTAGTATATATTAGACTAGCATTTTCTGCAAAAATCCGTCACCCAAACATGAAAATGTGAACATAATGCTAGTTTTTCTGTTAAGATTTTCGAAGATTTTCGTTCGGCGGAATGCAGATTTTTCAAGAATGGAGGTGTCAACGTCCCGTCGACAAAAACACTACTTTTATCATCAGAAAACAAGTTCAAACTTCTATTTTACTATTTACTATATATTAGACTCGCATTTTCTGCAAAAATCCGTCACCCAAACATGAAAATGTGAACATAATACTAGTTTTTCTGTTAAGATTTTCGTTCGGCGGATTGGAGATTTTTCAAGAATGGAGGTGTCAACGTCCCGTCGACAAAAACACTACTTTTACCATCAGAAAACAAGTTCAAACTTCTATTTTACTATTTAGTATATATTAGACTAGCATTTTCTGCAAAAATCCGTCACCCAAACATGAAAATGTGAACATAATGCTAGTTTTTCTGTTAAGATTTTCGAAGATTTTCGTTCGGCGGAATGGAGATTTTTCAAGAATGGAGGTGTCATCGTCCCGTCGATAAAAACACTACTTTTACCATCAGAAAACAAGTTCAAACTTCTATTTTACTATTTAGTATATATTAGACTAGCATTTTCTGCAAAAATCCGTCACCCAAACATGAAAATGTGAACATAATGCTAGTTTTTCTGTTAAGATTTTCGACGATTTTCGTTCGGCGGAATGCAGATTTTTCAAGAATGCGGATGTCATCGTCCCG
Organism: Siphonodentalium dalli; assembly: GCA_032622095.1. Taxonomy (NCBI): domain Eukaryota; kingdom Metazoa; phylum Mollusca; class Scaphopoda; order Gadilida; family Siphonodentaliidae; genus Siphonodentalium; species Siphonodentalium dalli. The sequence goes on along the minus strand of CP136061.1, from coordinate 256,980,531 downwards.
TCGATAAAAACACTACTTTTACCATCAGAAAACAAGTTCAAACTTCTATTTTACTATTTAGTATATATTAGACTAACATTTTCTGCAAAAATCCGTCACCCAAACATGAAAATGTGAACATAATGCTAGTTTTTCTGTTAAGATTTTCGAAGATTTTCGTTCGGCGGAATGGAGATTTTTCAAGAATGGAGGTGTCATCGTCCCGTCGATAAAAACACTACTTTTACCATCAGAAAACAAGTTCAAACTTCTATTTTACTATTTAGTATATATTAGACTAGCATTTTCTGCAAAAATCCGTCACCCAAACATGAAAATGTGAACATAATGCTAGTTTTTCTGTTAAGATTTTCGAAGATTTTCGTTCGGCGGAATGCAGATTTTTCAAGAATGGAGGTGTCAACGTCCCGTCGACAAAAACACTACTTTTATCATCAGAAAACAAGTTCAAACTTCTATTTTACTATTTACTATATATTAGACTAGCATTTTCTGCAAAAATCCGTCACCCAAACATGAAAATGTGAACATAATACTAGTTTTTCTGTTAAGATTTTCGTTCGGCGGATTGGAGATTTTTCAAGAATGGAGGTGTCAACGTCCCGTCGACAAAAACACTACTTTTACCATCAGAAAACAAGTTCAAACTTCTATTTTACTATTTAGTATATATTAGACTAGCATTTTCTGCAAAAATCCGTCACCCAAACATGAAAATGTGAACATAATGCTAGTTTTTCTGTTAAGATTTTCGAAGATTTTCGTTCGGCGGAATGGAGATTTTTCAAGAATGGAGGTGTCATCGTCCCGTCGATAAAAACACTACTTTTACCATCAGAAAACAAGTTCAAACTTCTATTTTACTATTTAGTATATATTAGACTAGCATTTTCTGCAAAAATCCGTCACCCAAACATGAAAATGTGAACATAATGCTAGTTTTTCTGTTAAGATTTTCGACGATTTTCGTTCGGCGGAATGCAGATTTTTCAAGAATGCGGATGTCATCGTCCCGTCGATAAAAACACTACTTTTACCATCAGAAAACAAGTTCAAACTTCTATTTTACTATTTAGTATATATTAGACTAACATTTTCTGCAAAAATCCGTCACCCAAACATGAAAATGTGAACATAATGCTAGTTTTTCTGTTAAGATTTTCGAAGATTTTCGTTCGGCGGAATGGAGATTTTTCAAGAATGGAGGTGTCATCGTCCCGTCGATAAAAACACTACTTTTACCATCAGAAAACAAGTTCAAACTTCTATTTTACTATTTAGTATATATTAGACTAGCATTTTCTGCAAAAATCCGTCACCCAAACATGAAAATGTGAACATAATGCTAGTTTTTCTGTTAAGATTTTCGAAGATTTTCGTTCGGCGGAATGGAGATTTTTCAAGAATGCGGATGTCATCCCCCGTCGATAAAAACACTACTTTTATCAGCAGAAAACAAGTTCAAACTTCTATTTTACTATTTAGTATATATTAGACAAACATTTTCTGCAATAATCCGTCACCCAAACATGAAAATGTAAACGAAATATGACTTTTAGTGTTTAGATTATCGTCCCAGAAGTGATAAATTTCCCTAATTTCGACGCTTCGTTATTCGAACGCTCACCGTTCAGCATACGCTCAATTTTATCGGGAAAGCATCACATTCGTATAGAGTAGATACCAATAAACAATTTGAGACCATGTGTGTGGCTCTAAACTCTTTCATTTCCGAATAAAATGACTTTTAAATATTCGTTCCGTCCCGTCCCGTCTTTTAGACAAATCGTTCCGTCCCGTCCCGGAAAAGCGTCCCGTCCCGTCTTTTAGTAGATCCCTAAATTTGTAATCACGCGATAACAGTATAAGGCATATACATGTATTTATTAAGTATAGAGAGTAGTTACACACCCATGTAGATCAAGGTTAACCCTTTACCCAACAGAACGGCCCTGTGCCAATGCATTCTCTTATACATGCGAGTCGACCATAGGTCGCCTCGCATATCTAAGAGAATGCATTGGCTTAACACATTAAAAATTATAAAATTGTTAAAGAATGTAAGAAAAAATGGTAAAAGTGTTAAAAAAAGATTTTTATTAGGCCAATGCATTCTCTTATATATGCGAGGCGACCTATGGTCTACTCGCATATATAAGATAATGCATTGGCACAGGGCATAACTGTAACCATCACAATGTGGTCAATGAGCCGGTTCCAATGATATCCATATTTGTATGGTTTTATTGAGACAGACCCAAGATAGTTTAGGCTGTTGCAGCTTTATTTGGCCGTTTTTGGCCGTTTTTGGCCGGTTTGTTGGGTAAAGGGTTAACGTAGTTCATTGAATGAGTAGTTCCTCACAAATATCGTTAAATGTTATCGTAGTCCATAGGATGAATATTGTTTGTAAATTCTTAAATATATGGTTATGATGCACATTACCCCTCCCCATCTCATAGTTATGATGTACATTATACCCCTCCCACCTCATATTTATGATGTACAGTACATAGATTGTTTTTAGACAGTACCGTGCATGGACCAGTTGTCCCGTCCCCGACGCATATATGTGTGTCACCGATAGGCGCTGAGATCTTCCAATACTGACGACACATCTCATTCGGTATCACATCAATCTTCAGCTCGTTCAAGATAGTGGGATCCCCGGTACCTGTTAACATCAAAATAGAATGTCATTCAGTAATCATATAAATATCAAAATGGAATGTCATTTAGCAATTATATAGATATCAAAATGGAATGTCATTCAGCAATTGTTTTCTCAATTGCATATTATTCCAAGAATAAATTTGCAGAACAAGCTATTATAATTCAATAATTATTCAGTAAAATCTTTACTTTTTGGAGATCGATGCAAGCTGATCAAATTCCAATAATGAAGACATGTTCAAAACGTTATAAGAGACACATCCAAGGGTGAGAACATACGAATGAAGAAATGTTCAAGTCTATCCCAAACGTTATAAGAGACACATTCAACTTGATGGGAACATACGAATTCCAATAAAAAATGAAGAAATGTTCAAGGCTGTCCAAAACGGTATAAGAGACACATTCAACTTGATGGGAACATACGAATTCCAATTATGAAGAAATGTTCAAAGCTGTCAAAACGTTATAAGAGACACAACCAAGGATGGGAACATACGAATTCCAATAATGAAGAAATGTTCAAGGCTGTCCAAAACGGTATAAGAGACACATTCAACTTGATGGGAACATACGAATTCCAATAATGAAGAAATGTTCAAAGCTGTCCAAAACGTTATAAGAGACACATTCAACTTGATGGGAACATACGAATTCCAATAATGAAGAAATGTTCAAGGCTGTCCAAAACGGTATAAGAGACACATTCAACTTGATGGGAACATACGAATTCCAATAATGAAGAAATGTTCAAAGCTGTCAAAACGTTATAAGAGACACACCCAAGGATGAGAACATACGAATTTCAAAAGCAGATGACTATTATGAAAACAGATATATAATGCAAATAATAATTATGAGCATAGGTGACAACTTTACAGTCAAAACGCATTAAGAAATTAGCCACTGCCTTTTCATATTATCTATGTTAAGGATTAACACACTATATTTTAGCGGAACCAGATAGTTTCGATTTATATCATTTCGAACAAGTTGGGAGAGACTATCAACAACAACAACAACGTATACCATTATACACGTAAAGCCGAATGTATGTATTTGTATGCATATGTGGGAACAAATATGTTTAAACCATTCAACAAGAATGTAAGCATGCATACGCCTACATACAACTCAAGGTTCTTCTAACTGAAGGCCCTTTCAATCGGCTTGCGGTACGCGCGTCGAGCGCGTATTTGATCAATTAGAATAATGGCTGTTTGCAGATGAGGTACAACGCAATGCATAGCACAATTAGCGGAGAACGCTGCCGCAGAATTACGTCACTACATGTCCTATATTTGGTGTTGCTGAACTGCGCGATTCGTCTGGGGTTGTCCGGCTAATTCCGACAGTTACAATGACGACGAAGAACGGAGTTCACACTGACAGCTGAAAAGTTGCTGTCAAGGTCAGTTTCGGACAATGTTTGTGCATCTCTGCACCATGCAGTCATTTTAAACAAAAACACGCGAATAACAAAAATACCCGAGTCGCAACGGAAATACACGAATAATCACCGTAGACGCCTTACTCGCCCAAGACGCCTTTTCCGCGTGATAGGCATCGGTCTTCCACAATACTGCACTTGGAATCGCTGTCTTAATTTCATTCAACACTTTCTTTAATACATACTCATTGACGGGTTTGGAAATGTTCAGATAATCAGTTCAACTATGGTCTTTTGTATCCAGTAGGAACACACTATTCAAATCATAATTCACATACAACACCTTGAAAGTACTGTCAGAGTAAATATAGCAAACTAGAATTGGATCTAGCTGCCGTCGTGACATTCACCCTGTATTAAGTTGATAGAGGTGTATGCCAATGTACAAGGGTAGCCACATTCCGTCACAATTCGCTACCAGTCAGCAGAAACGGATCTAGATAATATTAGTGAAAAATAGTCAAATTGCCCACTTACGGTGGCCATTTTGGGGGCCATCATGGGTAGGAAGTTCAATATTTTGTCTTAGCTTCACAAAAATGTATACACTTTTATACATTTGACAAGATGTTCGTTCTATAAACATTTGCCGTAACTGACTTATTGCCAAGTCTGAAAATGGCGGCCATGTTGGATGTCATCTTGGCTGGTGTCTAGTACTGTCTACACGGCCACCTTTGTTCATGTGAACATCGTTTACAAGTTGAGGGACATAACAAGGAAGACAATGAGTGGGGTGAAAGAGTTAAGTCCCGGTGGGGAGTCGCAGGGCTACCCTGCCAGCCCCCAGACTATTATACTTGTGTTTTCATCGCCGTTGCGTGATATTTTGCCCTCTGGTGACGTCATCAATGTCAGCATGATATTACTTATGCCACCAGTGGATATAGTATTCAGCTTCCTACAACATGGCTCACCGCCTGTCAAAATCCAATCAAAATAACAAAACGTGGGATTATCCTTTCCCCAAACCATCATGCTCGAAAAAGAATAAACTGGGTAAGACTAAACTTTAACCCAATAGATATACTAGGATCCAAAGGATTTGCTTTTCCTGAACAAAACAAATTAGGGTACATGGACATACAGAAGGAATTAAGTAGTGGTGTCCATGGATCAAATGAAATGAATGGAAAAAACATGTTGCATGCAGATATTGTCCCCCACAGGATGCTGCCTCGTGATAATTCAAACATGAGCGCTATGATAACCGAGATGCAGTCATCGCCAGTTCCAAATGGATATCCATTGCCCAATTGTACAAACTATATGTGTGCCCAATTGTGCAAACTATATGTGCCACTTATCAGAAGCGTTCTCTCACCATACCTGGACCCATTGATATCAAAATAGTAACATACCACACCCGTATCATATATTATTAAAACAAGACATATGCTGACTGGGATACACAGAGAGCTCCCGAGTTATTTCATGCGGAACCCAATGTATATATCCCCCGCCAAACGTTATAATAAATAACATGGCCAGGAATAACTAATTTAATCTATAAACCGTCGCTTCAGACGTTCAGCAATCTACGTCACTCTACGTAATATCTAACCCGGCACTTCAGACGTTTGTGGGAGTTGCTATCTGGCACACATGAAGTGGCTGACCTAGATATTTGTTGCAGAAGTTAGTGAACGTTCAGACGACCACGATACAATCGTAGGCGGAAAGATTTCCGTCGTAGGAAGTAACCGATATTTGGACAGCGCATGCTCACGTCAAAATCGTAGGTACAAAAATTATATCAAGTACTGTTTGATTTTAGACGTGAAATCGTAGCGTATCCTTGGTTACCTCCACTTGCGAGGTAATCGCAGTTGTGTGACGTAAAAATCGTAGCTGGAAATGACCGTAGGGTAGTCAATCACATGCTTTAGGAACAACCTACGATATCATAATATACGACCAAATAGATTTTTCCACTTACGATTGAATCGTGGTCGTCTGAACGTTCACTTATTGTACTTACGATTGGAATGGATTATGTGCATTATACGAACACCTATGGCATGGTTCATGTGTGTTTGATGTTCAAAATATGGACACAATCAATAACTATGTTACTTGTAAAGCTCAGTTATAAATATTAGTTTTTAGCATTAACTGATATTGAATGTGCTTTGTGAATGTTCACAACTCCAGTCTCGTCAGACAAAATTTTTATCAATGTGTGTTAAACAAATTTAAAATCAAAACCGCTTTGGGTTAGAGATTACTTTGGTGACGTAGTGTTACTGGTCCTGAACGTCAGAAGCGACGGGTTAGATATTACATTAGTGACGTAGTGTTAATGGTCCTGAACGTCTGAAGTGACGGTTTAGATATTACATTAGTGACGTAGGTTACTGGTCCTGAACGTCTGAAGCGACGGGTTAGAGATTACATTAGTGACGTAGGTTACTGGTCCTTGACGTCTGAAGCGACGGGTTAGAAATTACATTAGTGACGAAGTGTTACTGGTCCTGAACATCTGAAGCGACGACTTAGAGATTACACTAGTGACGTAGTGTTATTGGTCCTGAACGTATGAAGCGACGGGTTACATATTACATTAGTGACGTAGTGTTACTGGTCCTGAACGTCTGAAGCGACGGGTTATATATATTACATTAATGACGTAGTGTTACTGGTCCTGAACGTCTGAAGCAACGGGTTAGGTATTACATTAGTAACGTAGTGTTACTGGTCCTGAACGTCTGAAGTGACGGGTTATAGATTACATTAGTGACGTAGGTTACTGGTCCTGAATGTCTGAAGCGACGGGTTAGAGATTACATTAGTGACGTATTGTTACTGGTCCTGAACGTCTGGGCGACGGGTTAGAGATTACATTAGTGTCATAGGTTACTGTTCCTACAGCCGTTCCTGAATCATGGATTTGGGACAAACCTCTGGTTTCCCCGAATCCAGTGATGTAGCATTCGCTTCCGACAAACATCTGTCCTTCTTGGGGTAGACAGATAGACCCAACGCCGTTCGTCAATTCGACGGGATCCGAAAGCTTCATCATAGCGATGTCATTCGGATGTCCAATGCTGGCATTGTAAACGTAATATGGATGCTGCAAAGAGAAACAAATTGTGAGTCTTTACAGTGAAAACACTGAACAAAAACATATGCACCGTCTCAGATACTATGCAGCTTATAAAATCGGCGCCTTGTGCGTTATATGGTCCCAGACATGTATACAGGACAATGCTCGGCATTTCTCGAAGACAAGTACATATAACATGAAGCTGTGCCAAAATTTAATAGCTACCATGTATATTATAATTAGCGTTTACTTTACTTTCCGACTTGAATATACATCTAGGAAGAAATCACAATGCATACTTATATAACATGTATATATATATATATATATATATATATATATATATATATATATATATATATATATATATATATATATATATATATATTAAAGGATTACATCGGTGTAATTTTTCTAAGACATTATCGATGCCCGCTAATCCACTGAGCATGTTCCCGAAAATATTTTTTATGATAGTTTTTTTAATATTCGGTAGTTTCTATAACATTTTGACCAAAGTTGCCAGTCGGATGTTCGTGGAATACAACAGTCCATGCATTCGACTGACAACAGTTTACTTTTGTCAAAATGTGGGTTTGTACACAGATAAGGTATCAGCCTGTTTGCAAAATAGTATAGCATAATTATGTTCGTGGCCGCCAAAATACTATGTAATATGTCAATCCCAGTTTATTACTTTTTTTCTCGTTTCTGGTCGCGTTTGCGATCGTCTCGGCTATTTTGAATGCGTGATACTCATCAAGTCGAAACCACGTGATTCCCCATCGTGCGAATGTTCTATATAATTGCACGAGAGATTGTCACAGCTATGCCTGCGACATAGTCTACTTTCGTGAAGCCATGTGGTCCACACGCTTATTTGTTGTGGTGGGGGTTAATACTCACCACGACGATCCGGTCGACTTTCCTCACAGTGGCTGTTGACGGCCAGAATGCTTTCTTATGAGTTCCCATTAAAATGTAGAACTCTTCCTCGTTCATGCTGTAAGCAAACCGAATTTCTTAAATCAAGTGAGTAATAGTACCTGCGTACGGCTGGCCGAATACTACATTTTAAATGGCGATTTAAAAAAAATAGCATTATAGGTTTCAAGACAGACCGCGAATAACATATGTGGTGTGACTTCAGAGAGAGATATATATATATATATATATATATATATATATTTATATATATATATATATATATATATATATATATATATATACAAGTGTACTGCGAGATTCGGATTCGCTGAATGAGCACCTCTAAAAGACTACGTGTATGTATATACCCACTCCCCGCCCCCAAATCGGAAGTTGGTCATATACTCGATATAAGATGCAATGACCCCCATGGGTTAATAATGCCTTAAAATCACACCCATGGGTTAATAATGCCTTAAAATCACACACATGGATTAATAATGCCTTAAAATCACACCCATGGGTTAATAATGCCTTAAAATCACACCCATGGGTTAATAATGCCTTAAAATCACACACATGGGTTAATAATGCCTTAAAATCGTAGGCAAATTTAATAATTTCTTTGCAAAATAGTCATTGACGAGTAGATCGTTTGTTGCACTTAATTATCAAAACAATAGATTTATATTCTTCTGCACTGTTGTCTTTCGTCGTATATAGTTTGTTTTTATTATTTGACTATCCCTCCAATTGATTAAAGTCCATTTCAATGTAGTTATTATTATTATATCTTTATTTCCTCCAATTACTGAAGATTTCATAACATTGTTATGCACATCAAAATGAACAGAATAATATTATCTATAAATGTTATCGAATAGGAATAAGAATAAATATGAGGAGGAAGACGTATTTACACGTATGTACAAAGATAGGTTTTATGACAATGATGATTATGATGATGATTATGATGATGATGACGATGATGATGATTCTGCTATTGTGGTGCGATGGTGGGATGATGTTGAAAATGGCGACATGATGATGATGATGATGATGATGATAATAATGATGATTATGCTGATGACCATGATAATGTTGATGATGATGATGGTGAAGACGAGGAAGAACTTGGGGATATTGTTGGTTATGATAATGATGATGATGGTGCCGATGATGATGATGATGATGATGGTGGTGATAGTGATGTTGTTTATAAATGAGTTAGAAAATCCAGTCAGTATTATAGATATATTGTCCGATATCAGACCATAGAACCTTCATATTTATTTACGTGTTCATGTTCAATACCAGAAAATAATTACGTCGGATAAATGAGCTAATTAATATGAGGTCTGGACGGCCAAATAGCGTCTTATAAAGGGAAAGTTTTAGCTCATTTTTACTTTTTGTCAGCCTGGACAAAATTCATATGACAGCCTCTTATAAAGAGCGTCCACTATTCCGTTGGCCATTAGCGGTAGATAATAAAGAGCGTTCCCAATGTATCGTTTTTTTAACGTATTAACGTAATTTTAAGTGCGATTTTGTGGATATCCATGGTACCTGTTATATGAATGATGGTGTTTACAAGGATTTTTCACTTCCTTTTGCCTATTAAGTGGGAAGTTTTTAATTATATTCTGACTTATTTAGTGTTAAAATGGTGAACATCACTTGTTTTTCTGTATACTCTGTGACCTTTTATATAAATTGAAAAATGAGTGAAAAAAACTCCAAGCACTAGCACTAAATCCTGTTCCGTGATTGATCAGCTGCCAATCGGATCATGCATGTGACCCGCCATATCAAATCCAGTCGTAAGTCGGGATTTTTTTACCCTCTGCCAACGCATTCTCTTATATATGCGAGTCGACCATAGGTCGCCTCGCATATATAAGAGAATGCATTGGCCTAACAATTTTTTATCATTTTTTTTAAATAAATGTTTCTTACAATTTTTAGGACATAAAATAAAAAAATCCATTACCCTGCATGGAGCCCCACACATATATAGAAGCACATAGAAGAGTGTCGTCTGCTCGTGTTTGTCTGGGGCTCTGTATGGGTGAAATTATAAAATTGTTTTTAAAATATCGACGCACCTGTCTTTAAAGCAATGTGCTGCAGTAAGAATCCATTGGTCGTTTATTAGAACACCCCCGCAATTGTGTACTCCGAAATTTCCTTTTAATATCTGCATAGACACTTGCCATGGCCAATTACCCTCGTCTGCAGGTTGTCCACCAACTATCATTGTGCCAAGAACTACCCCGCAAGCAGCTGGAAGAGATTAAACGAACATGGCTCATTCGAGCATCCAAATTGTGTCTTCGTAATTTTGGAAGGAGGTATAAGAAATTTCAAAAGCGAATATTATAGGGGTTTTAACAAGTCTGACAAATAACTGTGTTGCTATAATAGTTATATATCACATGAAACCGCTATTATATCATTTAAAAAGCCATTACGTTTTTCCTCATATCTCATTAGAGGCTAATTGGTGGGTGGTTCCCGCCATGTTGGCATCGCGCCAACAACATCACTTTACATTGAATCAGGCGGATTAATACTACTTCGTAAATCCGCACATAACAACACCACCAGAAATGCAAAATGATTACTTTGTTCAATAAAGTTAACTTCTTGTCCAACTTAGTTGCACTAACGAAAATAGACAAAAAATTTAAGAGGCAAATTCGGGAACTATATTTTCCGCCGTCAGATCGAGTGCGCAATAATGTCGTATACGGCTGTGAAGCGCCTCAGCCAACAATGTAACAAATTATATCAAACTCGTTTTATAAAGATATCCTTTATATTAGAGTTAATCGGGCATGTGGGTGGGGGAAGGGGCCCTAACATATATAACATAACATAACATGGCCCATATTCAACCTATAAAATATATGTCCACGTAATTTGCTTTGTGTGACCCACATTATGTGAGTAGAGGGGGGATGCCCTATAGCAGAAGAGTCCACAATTAGAGGTACCATGTCTTACCCACCGGAAGCTGACATAAGCGAATGATAGGTAGAGTACCCTGCTGCATAGGCAGTTTCTGATATAGTCATAAAGAGTAGGAAAATAAAAGATAGCAGAAACCCAGAGAACACATACAAATTTCGTGTTATGATTTATATTTCATAATAAGATTTAATTTAATCATTGTATGATCAACGTTATGTGAAAAAGAAATAATCAAAAAAGCGAGGTCCCCTGGTCATTTCTGTAAATTTAGTACCCATGAGGTCTCCATGTCGTTACTGTACATTTATTAACCACGAGTTTCCCAGGTCATTACTATACATTACTACCCACGAAGTCCCTATGTCATAACTTACATGTACTTACCACGAGATCCCGGGTCGTTAATGCACATTTACTACCCACGAGGTTCCCCGGTCACCAACGTGCTTTCACTTCCACGACGTCCCCGGGTCATTACTGCGAATCCACCACCCACGAGGTCCCCGGGTCATTACTGCAAATCAACAACCCACGAGGTCCCCGGCTCATTAATGAACATCCACCACCTACGAGGTGCCCAAGGTATTATTGTACATTTACTACACACGAGGTATACCCGGGCCATTACTGCACATTTACCAACACGAAGTTCACAGGTCACCAACGGCACACTCACCAACCACGATGTCCCCGGGTCATTACTTATACATTTACCACCCACGAGGTCCCCAGTTCATTGCGAAGTATGTGCTTCTGCTATCCAAATAAGAGATTCAACATGCCAGGCCCCCAACAACCGTAACAAAGAGGTTTTATTGTTTGTGCGAGATTCGGACGTTTTCCATGCATAACAGCTATTGAATTCCACACACTATCACAAACAGGTTTTATTGTTTGTGCGATTTCAGAGGTTCCGTTGTTAAAGCGACACTGATTCGTGGGACAATATAAATATGTAATGTAAATAGTACTCACTACTGGCAAATTTAGTACAAAAGTTATATCTCTGTCAGATATCATATAATCCGAAAATTATTTTCCGCACGCGATGAGCTTCGCCTCATAAGCAATGAATAAATGAAGACGAGACGACCCTACGCACATTCAGCTTTACTTAAATGGTTATATATTACCATCTATTATTATATCATTTATTGTATTGTTCAATGTACAACTATATATTAATATGTTTGCATACTGTCCTTATAAGGATGTTTTGCCTATTAAACTTATCTTATCTTATATTTAGATTTTATAAACCTTATTATAACTGACACACCCTTTATGGTGGTATGTTTATGTATATGTTTATTGTTATGCAGTGTTTGACTATCAGTATAATATTATCCTGATGGTTTTGGAGGAAAAATAATTAACCCATTTTGGAAAATGTTTACTAAGACCATGTCCAAAAGATAGCAATTATAAAGTTGGGATCGAAAAAACTATACCAGCAAGGAGTTATCAAGAGCGTAACTCTGGCATAACCGACATCAAATACAGCCTATGTGTGTGATAGGTTTCGGCCCTTAACGCTCGACCTAATTGGTCACCAGAGAGTGGGCCGTATAGACCAAATTACCGGTTCTATACCTCCAGCTGGAAAAAAGTGGCCAAATTTCCCTCTCCATCAAAATACATGACGTCAAACTAGATAAAAATAAATTAAAAAAACCCGCGCGAACGAGAGTCTCTCTTACCGGTAATCACGAGTCCGTTGTTTAGATTTACACGACATATTAACACAAGATTCGTGCGATGAACGAGGCGCGTCCACGTGGTGTTAGGGAAATCATACGATGGGGGAGTTGTGTTTATATTTTATAAAAAAATTAATTTCATGCGATAATGTATGCTATAATTTTATTTTTTTTATGTTGTCTCTTCCGTAATGTATGATTGTCCGTGCGGCATATATGCCTGATTTTTGAACACACATATATGTTATGACACTGAATACAAAAGTACAGCCTTCTACAAGATGGCTGTCGCTGGTATGAAGTACCAGACGTTACAGAAACACGTCACAACCACGCGCTCCGGTATGACGTACTTACCAGTGACGTCACAACATAGGTGCGTGTAGAAAATCTTTAAAGAGAGATATATATATATCAGATGCGTTTTATTAAAAAACTAAGTTGTCATTACAGAGATCAGATTCTTATTATATAATCAACTGTACTGTTGGGGTGTGGATATTATATAATAATTCCAAGATTAATTTGGATGAATTATGATTCCGAGTTGCGGCCATTCCCTTAAGTTAGTATAAGTTAGTAAATGGCGTTGTTACTTGAGCATGTGCATGATTAAGGAGTGTTCATAAATTTATATTTACACACTAAGTGTTGTCATCACTAAATCCAGCATTCTAGCCACGTGGCTAGTTGCAGTTATTTCTCGGTGAATGCGCAACGCCTCATAACACCAAGCTCATAACACCATCGATACGTCATTGGGTTTGGAAAGACGAACGCGTAATGTTTTGGGCGCATTTGGACTCGTGCAGTATTGACTTAATACATCATCGGGTTTCAATATGAAGAGAAATTGTTCCTATTAACTTTTGACAAGGGTGCTATTGGGTATTTTGGGCTGATCTTGTCACGATACACTTTTCGATTTAAATACATTTACAAAAGTGGCTTTTTCGCTAAATGTATATAAATATAAGGATTAACTGTCATGTGGACTATTTTTATGGAGATGTAACCGTGAGGTAAGTGGTCATAACTTGTATGTAAAACCCTTCGGGTTTTACACAAGTTATGTCCACTTACCTCACGGTTACATCTCCATAAAAACAGTCCACATGACAGTTAATCCTTATGTAAAATATATCGTAATTGGGTACCAAAATGGCTATGTCCACCGCGAAATTAATGATTATACCAACGAGGCGCGTTCACGTGATGGTATGGAAATCATAAGGGGGAAGTTGTGTTTATAAATAATATCGTGAAGACACCATTTTGTGTAAATGTTATGTATAACGACTGTACTGTCGTGGTTAAGAACTTAAGGTTGTGATCAACTGTACTGTTGGGATGTGGATATTATATAATAATTCCAAGATTAATTTTGGTGAATGATTCAGAGCTTTAGCCATTCCCTTAAGCAATTGTTGGCTCTTTTAAAGAGCGTTGTTACTTGAGCATGTGCGTGATTGGCACAACACCATTAAGGAGTGTTATACATTTGTATAATATATCGTAAACGGGTACCAAAATGGCTGTGTCGACCGTATACTTAATGATTATAACAACGAGGCGCTTTCACGTGGTGGTAGGGTGATCATAAGGGGGGAGTTGTGTTTATAAATAATATCGTGAATACTCCATTTTGTGTAAATGTTATGCATCACAACTATATATTCATTCATATATTTTCCGCCGTCAGCTCGAGTGCGCAATAATGTCGTATACGGCTGTGAAGCGCCTCAGCCAACAATGTAAAAGATGATATGAAACTCGTTTGATACAGAGATCCTTTATATTATAGTTAATCGGGCATGGGGGTGGGGGAAGGGGCCCTAACATATATAACATAACATAACATGGCCCATTTTCAACCCCTAACATATATGTCCACGTAATTTGAAAGAATGGATATGATAGATAACAACAAATAAGCAAAATGACTATCTACATGCTTTCAACACTCGGGGGAAAAACCCAGCTGTTTCGTGCAGGAATAAGACAAACGCTCTTTATATTTACCATATCAGACACATAGTAATAAGGGACGTTCAATATTGTTCCACAATACACGACTTTTCTTGTTTCTATGAGTATCTTCGTGGCATTATAAAATTCAAGTATTTAAGGTATTGATCGATATACATGTATCTTCATTTCCAAGTTGTATCCACAGAGACCCTGGTTTTCAGCTTAAAGCCGCCAATGGGCTTTAAATGTGATTTTTTTTTATCTACGCAGAGTTCACATTCTAAGTTTGGAATGGGTGAATATCTATCACGTGACATAAAGTAGTTTTTGATCATTGCCTGACACGCTAACTATCACCCGGGCTATTATCCGCCTTCTGACGTCATTGTTGACGAGAGAAAAGAATGTATCATATATAATAAGACACCTTTTTGTTTCTCGGTGGAACAACATATGCCTATTAGCTGCTGGGATGGAGAGAACTTTTTCCCCTCGATGATGTCTTGCTGTTTAGAAAGGATATTCCGCCGAAAAGGCAGGAAATCGGTTTGTAATTGTATATGACACAATTCTCGCCACATACTAACAGTGAGGTAAGCAGGTGGATAAATATTTCGAGGACTATGACACGGGCGATAGTTCGCACTAGCCACAAGTCTCGCCTCGCGCCAATCGTGACGTCAGCGGGTGGATAATAGTCCGAAGACTATTATAGCCCGGGTAATAGTTCTGTTGTCGGGTAATGGCTAAAATTACTCTATGACAACTTTTTTCTGCTTCGTACAATCAAATGACAGTATAATCTTCTGCGAGAGTATATAATGAGAGCAATTTTCGCTCGATGGTGACTTCTGATTAACAGCAAGCAGGACTATCGATCAAGATCGTGATCAATAGTCATGCTTGCTGTTCAAAAGTCTTCACCTCGGGAAAATAGTTATCGCTTTCTACCCAAGACAGTCAATTATCACGCGCGCCGCGTGTATACTAATGTACATATTCTAGTTTCGCCCGGGCGCTGCCATAGCGCTGGGGGTTCTATTTATAGATTGTTAGTTATTGGGACACATTCACAGTTGTAGTGCGACTACGAGGCCGAGATGTAATGCGACCCCAAGGCCGAGCCCGGTAAAAGGTGTAGTTGAGAATTTCAATTTCGTTTATTGGCGTTTACATTATGTCAATAATGTTGATTTTTGGTTTGTTATAAGCTATACCAATTACAAATAACAGAAATGAAAAAGATTCTATAATTACAATCATGGGTATATAATATATGACCTTGAGCGCGTTACCATTTCTGACTATGGTTTTCTTGTTATATGCGTGTTATATTGCAAAACTACATTTTGCCATCCGTAATGCAGTAAGCATTGTCGCGAGCTATATAAACTATATTATATGGGTGTTGTATTGCTACACATTAAGAAACCACCCTGTTATATAAAACTTATAAACCAACGGTGTGCTCATTTCTGTTGCACCAAGTTGCGGAATATCCGAGAAGGTTAGAGAAACACTCAGGATACAATACTCACATTGAGGAGGCATTGGGTCCGTAATTGGCGACACTGGTGTCGGGGGCACTGGTTTCGGAGTTGTCGCCCCTGCCGGGCAGTCATTCAATTTGCTGTCCACTGGAACACATATTCTAGCTTGCTTGGAGAGAACAAGTCCCGTTTTACACTTGAACTCGTAAGGTCTTCCCTTATAGCATATAACGTATCGCGTGCAGTTTGCCCTGTCCCTGTACCAGTGATAATCACAGCTACGACATGGCCGGTATATGTTCCGACACGTTTGCGAAGCACAAAATCGCGTCAAGTCACATATTATTATGGCTAGAATAACGATAATACTGTTCACACCCATCACGTATCCGTAAAACACATATATTCTTGAACTTGTTCTGATCGTTGGGAGAATTGCTTTTTTCGTTGTGAACGTGGTGCTGTATATCTCACAACCCCTCTATTCTTGAACTTGTTGCTGAAATTACCAAAAAGCACAAACTATCACGTTTGAAGAATTGCTTTTTTCGTAGTCACCGTGGTGTTGTATATCTCAAAACCCCTCTATTCTTGAATTTGGCTGAATATACCGAAGCAGACACCCACGTTGGCAGAATTTCTTTCTTCTTAGTCACCTTGGTGTTGTATATCTTGAAACGTCTCTGTGTTGGTTTGGGACCCCTCGGTGTCATAACGAAAGCGTGTCTCGAAAGGAGAGCAAGTCTTCATCGGCCGAAGCTTTTATTAACAAGGGGAAGGAATTTTGTTGAATGAGAATGTTTTGAAATAAATGCTAATTATCTTAATTGATATTCACTGGGTGTTTTGTGGATAACCCAAATAACTTTGTGGATATCTGTGCATTACTGACGTCATAGCTCCTGCATTTACTCTATCTATACTAAATGTGACCCGCCATATCAAATTCAGTCGTAAGTCGGGATTTTTTTTTTACCCTGTGCCAATGCATTCTCTTATATATGCGAGTCGACCATAGGTCGCCTCGCATATATAAGAGAATGCATTGGCCTAACAATTTTTTACAATTTTAATAATTTTTTCTTGTATTCTTTAACAATTTTATAATTTCACCCATACAGAGCCCCAGACAAACATGAGCAGACGATACTCTTCTATATGCTTCTATATATGTGTGGGGCTCCCTGCAGGGTAATGGATGTTTTTTATTTTATGTCCTAAAAATTGTAAGAAACATTTATTTTTAAAAAATGATAAAAAATTATTAGACCAATGCATTCTCTTATATATAAGAGAATGCATTGGCACAGGGCAAAAAAAATCCCGTCTTACGACTGAATTTGATATGGCGGGTCACAAATGGATTCTCCCATTCAGTTATAAATGTATACCTTGGAAATGTCTGTTATTCGACCCAAGGGTGTTCAGCAAACACAAGTAGACGACAAATTATAAAACTGCAGAAGGAGTCTTATTTATTGTTGGGATATGTTCAGACTGTATTGTCGTAATACCCACCCCCCCCCCCCACTGAGGGAACAACTCGTCGATGAGTATTTAAACAGGATAATTTAACCAATTTAAGGTACTCGCCCAATTTACTCGTAGTGGTTAATTGTGCAAGCAAAACATATATATTAAAGACATATTATGGACTTGTTCGGGTGCATGAAACTGATAAGTTAGAACTTAGGCGATGTGCCAACTGGGGAATATAGAATTCTACTAGCGTCGCCGAAAATCTCAACGAAATCGACCACACCACTCCATAGAAAACGTCGCCTGAACAACGCGCAATTATAAATATTTACATCTCAATTCGGGACGCAACAAACGGCGATAAACGAGCGCAAATGATTTCGCCATCGAGAGTCATTGCATTTAATTGATATATTAGAATGACGGTGTGTGTTGTAAATTTGGATTTATATTCGTAAAAATAACTTGCTTTGAGCAAGATTATTCTACATTTCTATTTGAGCACCGTACCGGAGTGTTTCACATCACTGTAAAGGCTGTAAAAGACAAAATTAATTTTTTTTGAAAAAAACATTCAGCAAAAGTGTATTTCGGGCCGGCCCGGACGCTGACCATCGGACTATTAACACCTTATTCAGTTAGACCCTCGGACCACTGTGCACTTGTACTATTGCACCATCACAATATTGAATCCTCGGACTATTAAAACTTTGGACTATTGAACAATCGGATTATAACCCTTGTACTATTGCAACATCGACTGTTGAACCATCAGACTATTAAACCGTTGAAATATTGGGCCATCGGCATATTGATCCCTTGGACTATAGGACTATCGGACTGTTGTCGCATGCACTATTGCACGATAAGACTATTGAACAATTGGAATATTGAACCATCTGACTACTGAACACTTTGACTGTTGCACAATCAATTGCACCCCTGGACTATTGAACCATTGTACAATTGAATGCTCGGCCCATTGAGCCCTCGGAATGTCGAACCATTATACTATTGAATACTCGTACTATTGAACTCTTGGACTATGACATTTTAAAGTCGGACTATTGAATCATCGGTCTATTGAGCACTCCTACTAATGGACACTCCTATTATTGAACTCTCGGACTATCGAACCTTTGGGCTGGACTCGGACTATTGGATCCTTGGATATTTGAATCCTTGGAATATTGAATGCTCGGGCTAATGAATAATTAATTAGATTGCTGGACCCTGGTACCAATGAAGCATTGGACTATTGAATCATCTGACTAATGAACCCCTGAATTATTATATTGCACACTCGGAATAAAAGAAACCTTGGCTTATTTCACCGTTGTACTAATGAATCATGGACAGTCGAATTATTGGACAAATGCATCGCCACAACTCAGGTAAATTGTGGATGGAATTCTTGTGTTTTGATGCAGTCAAGGAGGCAATGAATCCATCGCGGCGCTCACGTACGGTGGGACAGTGGGATGCGATTTCAAATATAGTATATATCTAATTACAATTTGGAGGGACACGTACAACCTTCATGTTGAAATACCAATTACTGGTTGGTAGCTCTATATTATAGGCTTACAGACAGGGAGCCCAGAGTGTGTCAATTATACTGTTGCTCTGAACCATCGCAGAAAAAACATTTTAAAGTTACGCAGTCATGCAGTTTATGGGCTATGTGCGCTCCACATACCCCAAACATATTGTTCAATTACACCATGGCGTACATCCACAATTTGTCACCTGCAGTGACCTGTCAGTTGCTAGCTATGTATATATGTATACCAAAAATGTAACTATCGTGAAAAAGTGTACTATTCGTAAGTGTATTTATGTTGATACCATCATATATAGGCTGCGAATATTGGTAATCCTCGTGGTTGTAGTGCCTCTGGTTTCACTACAACAGACTGTCTATTTACGACATTAATCATCCATCTACAGGGACGTGGTGAGAGGATGGGTTTGGGGAATATGTTTCACCCCACCCCAACTGTGGTGACATTTTTCAACAGTTGGAAATTTCATACCTGAAACAACATTAGTTGGATATTTAACACCAAAAGTAAGTTGAAATTGTTCTCGTACATTGTTTTTCCAACAATTAATTAGTGGGGAATGTGTTGCTTTTTCACCAACATTTGCATATTCTCCCACTTTTAGTCAAAATTTTGGCTTGAAATGGCATTGGGTTGGAAATTGTCAAACCTTATGGGTGGTGTCAGGTTAGAAATTTCCAATAATAGGAAAGCTTGAGGCCAGTCTATACGCTAGGATTGTTCAATTATCGTGTTCAGATTAAAAAGTTCTCTCATAGGTCCGAACCATAGTCGAACCGGTGTGTCCTGGTCCCTCCCCCATCGCCAGTTAAAAAACTTCCAATTAATTTAAGAGAAACTAAGCGTGTGTGAATTTGCCTGGCGTTGGACCACTTGATTTCAGATTCAGATCTCAAAATTTCCGGATTATGTGCCTCCCACAAGACAATTGATCCATTTAAAATAGGCTATCATCCAGGCCTGTGGGGGGAACTGTTGGGAAAAAGCAAAAAAAGTTGAATTACGCAAACTTGTGAGTTTGTTGGGGTTCAAGGGGGTGCAGTTGCAATATCTATCATGTATTAAACCACCCACCGAATTATCAATCATCCTAGTTAACCTGTACTTCATGTCATATCTATCATGTATTAAGGTGGACACCCCGCCCACCCCAAACGGAGACTATATAGCCACGTCCCTGAGTACATAACAGAAGCACGTGAGTATTTTCCTCTGTAATGTAACATATGGATTATAATGAGCGTGTATTGTATATTTTTAACAGATCGTTGATGTCACATAACTGTAAAGCCCCTGTCACACTCAGGTCGGCACTTGCATTGCGCTGCAAAAGTATCAAAGCGCACACCTAAACGCACTTAGGTATCCAAGAACCGATTGGTGACGCAGTGGACACTGGCTACGACGGGCGAGGGTCTCCGTGGTCGCCCATAGGCACCAGAGAGCCGCGCTTGTTTTGTGCATACACAAAACAAGCGCAGAGGCTCTGCGTTCTGACCAAGGTGTAGTAAGCTTACTGCAGTTGCAGATGAATTATTGCTGTATCAGTCCTTGCTACGTCAACGGGGCGCTCATGTCGTTCGCGTTGCGCTGTCAGAGCGCCGCGCTTGTTTTGTGCATGCACAAAACAAGCGCAGAGTCTCGGCGTTCTGACCAAGGCGTAGACCAAGGCGTAGCTTACTGCAGTTGCAGATGAATTCTTACTGCGACCACGAGTAGCTTATATCCGTCCTTGCTACGTCAACGGGGCGCTCATGTCGTTCGCGTTGGGCTGTCGTGGCGACGGTACTGCGCCTGGTCAGAACGCCGAACCTCTGCGCTTGGTTTGTGCATGCACAAAACAAACGCGGCGCTCTGGCGCTCAGAGGCGATCACGGGGACACTCTCCCGTCCTAGCTAGGGTCAACTGCGATGTTACTGCGTCACCAATCGGTTCTTGGATACCTTAGTGCGCTTTGCTCGGCGCTTTGATAATTTTACAGCGCAATGCAAGCCCCGGCCTGATCGCAGCGGAGTGTGACAGTGATTTAATCGGACAGCTAATCTATTGCGGATTGTTGGGTATATTCCCCACAAACTAAAAACTGACTATGACTGGAGAACGCAGGAGACGCTATCTATACTCTCCGCGCCCGCGCAGAGAGCGTTTTGCAAACGTATTGAGAACGTACTAGCATCACAATGACAGCGACGTGAACGCAATAAGAGCGTGAGACTTGACAAAGTAGGAACGCAAAAGGAGCATACTTTGTTTTACAAGTTTGACAATTTTGGACAGTTTTCGGCGCTCCTCCTGCGTGTTACTCATATTTTGGCACTTTTGCAGCGCAGTGCAAGCGCCGGCCTGAGTGTGACAGGGGTTTTACCGATTGTTACTATAACAGTCTATTGTATTTACCAGGTTGCACGGCCAGCACATTAAAACAGATTTTTGGGAAACTATACATTCCATACACCTGTGTAGTCTGGCTGTGTAGTGTGGTATGATGCAATGTAGCGGAATATATCATTTATAAAACTCAGTTAAGCCTCATTAGAGAAGACGTGGTCGGAAAGAGGTGTAAATTGTGATCGTTTTTCGACGCTATTGGGAACTAACAGTCTAACATACAAGTTGATTCCTATGCTGCACATGATGGCGCACGTATAACAATGCTATGATAACCGTCTTGACAATACTCTTACTGTGAGTCTGTGACTCCCCAAACATCCACTATCGCCTGTAGTAAATAATTTGTTTATTGATTTCCACATATCCTAGCCATTGTGCCATATCAGACCTTGATGTTTTTGCGAATATACCAGTCGTTCATAAATTCTGAAATTAAACTAGAGACAATTGGACCATGCATGTTACATAACGTGCAGGTACTAAGCTGTGTGTATCCCAGACTAGATCAGCCTCTTAACCCTTCCATGACTGGAGCTACGTGAACTTTTGCGAAAACCCTGTGCCAATTCATACTCTTATGTATGCGAGTCTCCCATACAAGGGAACCCCACACACATAAGACAACACATTGGCCTAACAATATTTACATTGACCCCGTAAGCCAGTGCATTCTCTTATATATGCGAGGATCTGTGTGCAAGAAAAGGCTCGATGTTGATGTATGATTATTCCACTGATATAGGTGTTCATAGTTGTAGTTTATATTATACGAAACGTGTTTATATGTGTAGTTTATGTTATATTAAATGATTTCATGTGTAAAGTTTATATTATACACAATGTATTCATATGTGTAGTTTTATTAATAACACGAAACATTATCATATATGTTGTTTATATAATATAAAAAATGGTGTTCATATGTGTAGTTTATATTATACGGAATGTGTTCATATGTGTAGTTTATAGTTTACGAATTGTGTTCCTATGTCTAGTTTATATTATACGAAAGCTTCCTACATAATTAGACATGTTGATTTTTGTGGTATTGGATAGTGCCGTTTTGTGGTGAACATCGACCACGGGCTTTTTATTGTACAAGCGCCATAACTCTATCTTATATCTACCGTGGCAAAGTTAGCTATAAAGTTATCTTACGTAGTGCGCTTTTATCGGCGCCCATGCATTCGAATGCTAAATAAATTCTTAATCGTACGGATATTTCGCCATCTCGATCATTCGGCAACGATATCTCCCAAGTCACCTTATCGGTTACGGTACACCAATTATTCTCCATAGGCGACAGTGTATATGTCCGGGGCTATGCTCGATTCCTTGTGAATGATGGAACAATGAAACAAATATTTACGCCGACGTCGTGCTCAATCGCGACAAATCCGCATTTTCGTTCATCTAGAATGTCGGGTGCCCCAAAACGTGGTATCACTTTCATTAAAGGGGCATTCATGGGCCCGCAATAGGCCGAAAATGACAATTTTCGGTTTTACAACGAGCAGCAGAAATGGTATGGGAGGGGTTAATTTTTAATTTTACTTGACGGCTCCTGTGCCTTAATAATCTGTCGTAGCATGTGCTTCAAGCTCCCAATTTGTTTTCTGAGGATAATGAGCACGGGACATGTTCCAGAGCAGAAATCTGAAAACGACCATATCTTCCTATAGGTTACGGTACACCAATGTCCGGGGCTATGCTCGATTCCTTATGAATGCTGGAACGTTCTAACATAGTCAATTTTGAAGAATGGCTCTTCGGACCCAATATGACCCAAAAAAATTAATAGGTCCGTGTGCCCTTTTCGTCTTTAAATGTACCGCTTTTGATACTGCCCTAATTCCGCACAAAAAATCATCACCAATTTTTCAAACATGCCCCCATTAAATGCCAGGTTAATTATTTCACCCACTCTGGATCAATATTCATCCAGGTATAATATTTCCATGGTGGCTTTGATTTGTTCTTGTTTTAGCATTAATTTTATCCCAATCATAATCAACCATTCAGCTGCCAGATGTGATTTTATGCTGACTTGAGTGTGGGTGACAGCACACCAAGGGGGATACTTTTTTATATTTGGTGTACTATAACCCAAAGAGATCAGCCTGAAATTTCGCTTGTGGTATTCTAAAATGTGTCTAATGTTTGGACCAGGTTTGGGTCAATTACATTGCAATGTAATTAATTACAATTACATTGAAATATGTCAATTACAATTACAATTACATTGGAAATGCAATGTAATTAATTACAATTACATTGGTTCAATTACAATTACAAGAGCTTCAAGGAGGAAAGTCATTTGTGTTTGATGAACTTTATTGATATACATAAAATATAAAAGCAAATTAATGTAACACAGTGAAACAATGTAAACAAAACAATAAAACAACAACTACATGTAGAGCACAAATTGTTCATTTGATGTGGTGGTTACAACTGACCATAATCATTCTTTCGAATATGTCATCTGTCATTCGACACCTGTCATGTCTGGATATTTTGCCTGCAATACTAAAGAGCCGCTCAACGGGTGCTGATGAGGCAAGGACACAGAGGTGCTTTGCAGCTAGTAGGCTTAACCCAGTGAAGTTTGTACAATTAAGTCGCCAGTATGAAGAGGGCGCTCATATTGATCCCTATGTTTCCGCTGAAACAAAAATAATTAACATTAAGATACATCATTATGTATAATTTGCCTACATACTAATAGCAGGGATTAAAACAATCAAGCCAGCTATGGTTGTAAATCACACACAATGACATAATCAGGATTATGAAGTAAAACAGGCCACCGGTGCGCCTAATGCTGCCTTTGTTAGGGGATTAACGCAATGGTTAAAGGGACCTATACATCATAAAATTAGAGATGAGCCTTCACATGTATACCATATTCAACTGAGTCAAGGTCATATATACTCGCTCCTTTGGGGTTGCTTGTATTGGGTTCTAATACATTATACATGTACGTCCCTTTGAAACATAAATCTATCTAGTTATGGAAACCGAATATTTCCCCCATACGGATCCAAGCTTGGAATGACACCAGTGCGCAAGCGCTGAACGAAACGCTCTTTATTAATTGCCAACATTCGTGGAATACTAACATAAAACGCTCTTTATTTATATTATTACTGTTATATGAATATTACTTCACACCATGCTCCAAATATAGGCTGTATTTTTAGTCGGGCAGATACACGTAGAAGCCATATATATAAATATATATAAATGATTTTAATGTCATCTGCTCAGCTTCTGTTGACACATGCTAAATGCCTGTCATTTAATAAACTGTATATATGAGCTTCGAAACTACCTAAATGCTATACGTGGACAACAATTTTGCATAGATGTTTGATAAAACAAAGCGATGACTTTTAATAAAGAACATTTATAATTAACAAAACGTGCAGCGATAGTCCATGGTGCTATATGCTCCGACGGGGACCCCGGTATATATTCCTTTATTTCCTCCAATACTAGAGAGCAAGTAACACATACAAATACAATACAAACTAGAGGTGTGACTGTCCCAATGGGACTACGGATACCCCCCTGTTTTAAAAATACTAAGATGATTCACATGTCAGTAAACATTTAGTTAAAATAATAAAATAACAGTTCCCATTGCAGTTGTACAACCATAACCCTAATCTTAAAGGTACGGTTGGCCTTGGCGGTGGGTATCCTGTGAAAATATTTCCACCCGTCAAAAACCGCCACAAACAGAAAGAACAACAAAATGTAGACAGACTTTATCCGTATACAAATAAGAAATATCGCATAAACAGTATGTTATTGTCATATTTTTGACCATTGTTATGTAAACAAAAGCATAAAAAGTAACTTTTCTGGTGTTTGTTTATATTATGATGGTAAACATAAAGAGCGTTCTTTGTGGGTGAATTCCTGATATGGAACGAATAAAGAGCGTTTATGCCATTTGTGTGTGATTAGCCAGCAGCATTGTGTTGTCTTCTGTAACACAATCAGGCTCTTGCTTAGGTAAAATATAGTAAATCTTTATGATAACATGCTGTTTACGCGATGGTCATGGTATATATGAACGAAACTGTATGCGTTTTAATGTTTTTCTGTTTACGGTGATTGGAACAAATATGAATATTTCGACAACTAAGGCCTCACGTGCCTTTAAACCTATTGACCAAAAATTGTGGGAATAAAAGCTTGGACAAAATTATGTATGTTGCAAAAAAAATTCTAAGTCGAAAAAGAAGAATAACTCCACACAAAACATGTCGGACGTCATAATCGCAGGTGCACAGGTTCCCATGGTACTAAATATCAGTGCCAAGATTAAAAAACATTGACCGAAAAATGTAGGAATAAAAGCTCGGACAAAATTATGCATGTTGCAAAAAAGTCGAAAAAGGGGGATAACTCCACCAAAAAATGTCGGACAGACGTCATAATCGTAGGTGCACAAGTTCCCATGGTACTAAATATCTGTGCCACGTTAAAAAAAAATTGACCGAAAAATGTAGGAATAAAAGCTCGGACAAAAGTATACATGTTGCGAACAATTTCTAAGTCGAAAAAGGGGGGATAACTCCACCAAACCAGACGTCAAAATCGCAGGTGCACAGGTTCCCATGGTTGTTGATGTATGTGCCAAGTTTCACGGAAATTGATCAAAAAACGACTGAGAAAAACTCCGGACAAATTTGTGTCCACGGACGGACGACGGACGGACGGACGGACGACGGACGGACAAGCTGACTCCAGTATACCCCCCCTAACTTCGTTGCGGGGGGTATAATCACAATACATATATGGCTGCATAGATATATTTGTATTTCGTTTCAAAGTTAAAACAGTGTGATGCAAATATAACTATATATTTATGATATGAGATTCACGTGCGTGGATTATTATAATACACCGGGCTTGTTATGTATTATTATCCTGCCCATACATTGCTATTACCAAAATATCGCATAACATCGACGCATTTAATACATTAATGCGATACCTGTATTATACAAGCATAACAGCGATCACCTTATCGAAATGGGTCGATCAATATCTGAACTATCTTTCTACGGGTATTATATGTCCCAGAAAGACGCACTGAAATCATACAAAATTTGAACAATGTGTTTGAGTCCCAAACAAACAACAACAAATATATATATATATATATATATATATATATTGTTTTTTTTACAGCAGTTAGAAACGTATAGTCGGGTCTTGGTTGTTTACATTTAAAAGAGGACACCCCGCCAACTACTGTCGCGTCCCTGTCAGCGTGTCAGTTGGTTATTAATTACTACCATTTCAGAAAAATCCCTCCGTGTTCGCAAGATGACATTCAGTTAAATTTGTTTATAATAGTATACATACACTAGACCCCATCCATATTTCCGAATAATTAGGCGGATTATCGTAAGACACCCACACCAGACTTAAAGTTAAAACCAAAGATAAGACCATCTTAAGTTAGGACCTTGTTCCTGAAACGCACTTATGGCTGAAGTTTGAACTTATGACCATCTTAAGTCCCAACTATGTCATAAGTTGCTTTCATGAAACTGGGCCCTGTTCCGTCATGTTGCTTCAGTAAATCATCCACTTTAATATTGGAGTTGGAATTGATCTCCAACCTCCTTTGATTAACTTATATATTTAGTAGTTTTACAAACTCGTAAAACAATTAGTGCCTCTAATTGTAGTGTGAAAATATCGAAGTTTTGCCATATAATTATAACTAGGATAGACAAATCATTTCTTTTTCTTAATCAGGGGCCTGTTTCATGAAGCAACGTCATAAGATTATCTTAAGATGGACTTAATCTAAGATCTAAGGTGGGTCTTATGATGTAACTTTTCCGTTTCAAGAACGCGTTTCACAAAACAAGATTAAGTCCTACTTAAGTAGTAATTTAAGTTCGCGCGCTTTTAGACTGGCGCTCGACAATTTATTACAGCTATGCACAGAAAATGTTGGTTCTGTGTGTGTTATATGCCTAGGTACAGTGTCTGGTGACAGATACTAGGGCGTGTCTAAGAATAATTATGATATTTTAATGCAAGGGCGATAATCAGTATAATGATTGGTGCATACTTAACTGCACGAGCGCGCTTTTTAACTGTGCTTTCGCGTCAGACCCCATCCACACATAGCTGCATGCTTCCAATGCCTATTTTATACAAACGTATCGAGCTCAAATATATTATTTCAGTTATTAAAGGGACTTATACATCCTAACTCAGAATGTGAACCTTCACCCATATAACATGCCATTAAAGCGACGCGAGACATATGTTCGCTCCTTTCAATGCTGATATTAGGTTCTAATACATTATACGTCTCTGAAGCATCTATAATACCAGGAAACCGAATATGTCGCCATGGCGGCATACACATACAATACACCACAATGGAAACACTGAGCTAAACGCTCTTTATTGATTGTCAACATTCATGGAATACTAACACAAAATGCTCTTTATTTATATTGCTATAATGTGAATAGGACTTCATATCGTGCTCCAAAATAGACTTATTTCCAATCTGAGACATACTTGTAGAAGCCATATATAAATGATGTTAATGCCATTTGCTCTGGGTCTGTTGACAGATGTGCTAAACGCCTGTTATAATTAACAAACTGCGTATGAACTTCGAAAGTACGTTACGTTGAACGACATTCTGCATATATGTTTTAATAAAAACCAAATCAACCACTTCTAATAAAGAGCGTTTATAATTAACAACACGTGAACAGACGGCCGGTTCACAGGCCACTGGGGAAAATTACTAAAATACATATATAGGCTATACCACTGGTATATTAGTATTTTAGAAATTCCCCCAGGGGTCTGTGGGCCAGTTCACAGTGATATTATATGTTCTTTCGCGGATCCCTGTGTGCCCGCGCGGTCCGTATACTATATACATGCTATTTCTTTTTATTTCATAGTTAATAGATTATGATAATATACATAATAATAATAATAAAATAACACATATTATGTATTATTATCTTGTTGATATATATATACGGGTTACATATACAATACATTTTTACAATCAAATTATAACATAATAAAATAGAAAGGCAAGTAAATAATAATAATAATAGCTGACATAAGCATTTATAAAAAAAAACTGAGTATAAACCATTCACTATTATCCTCGATGTGAAAATGTTCGGACTAATTGTCTCAGTGCGATTGGGTGATTTGAATCGCAAATGATGTTCAACTCTATGTAAATATATTCTTTTTGTAACAGCAATTAGAAATGTATATATAGTCCGGTCTTGGCGGTTTACAGTTAGTAGCGGACACCCCGCCAATCTTGCAACCACTGGCCACGTCACTGCTATAGCTTACCAATTGGTTATTAATTACTACCATTTCTGAAACACCCCTTCGTGCTAGCAAGGTGTTATTCAGTTAAATTAAAAAAATATACATGAACTAGATCCCATCCACATTTCGGACCAACTGCGGATCACAACGTAGGTCTTAACTTTAAGATTATCTTATGACACCTCACACCAGTCTTAAAGTTAAGACCAAAGTTAAGACCATCTTAGGTTAAGACTTTGTTCGTGAAACGGACTTATGACTGAAGTTTGAACTTATGACCATCTTAAGTCCCAACTATGTCATAAGTTGCCTTCATGAAACAGGGCCCAGTTCTTCATATCTAACTAATTTTTCAACATGAACAACAACAAATCTTTAAATGCAATGACAAGTTCTTATCCTATCTGTTCGGATGTACACTTGTGTGATTTAATTTTAGGTTCCTGTTTTGCACTGTGAGCGCACTAGCCAATCTGTTTGAATGTACACCTGTGTGATTATATTTTAAGTTCCTACTTTGTAATGTAAGCACACATTCCATCCTGTTTGAATGTACACCTGTGTGATTTAATGTTAAGTTCATACATTGCACTGTTAGCACACATTCCAACCTGTTTGAATGCACACCTGTGATTTAATTTTAAGTTCCTACCTTGCACTGTTATCACACATTCCAACCCGTTTGAATGTACACATGTGCGATTTAATTTTAAGTTCCTACTTGGCACTGTAGGCAGACACTCCAACCGGTTTGAAGGAGCGTGCTGTTCCTTCAGGTTACTCCAGTAAATCTTCCACTTCTTTAATTTTGAAGTCGGAATTGATCAGCGCCCTGCATTGATTGATCAAGAAGTTCAATACGTCTTGCTACACCCGATTTTCTAAAAATAAATGCCACACAGTACTACATATTCTCTTATTCTACTCTTTTTCTTTGGAAAATACTGGAGACTACACTGATTCTAGAAGAAATTATCACCGCAATAAAAAAACATTTTTAATGCTGAAACATTAATTAGATTTGAAAGATCAAGAAAAATTTAGAAAGTGATATGTCTTTCCAAGTTATAATTATATAGCAAAAGTTAGAAAATTTCGCACTAAACTGGAGGCACTAATTGTGTGACGAGTTTGTAAAACTACTAAATATGCATGGTGGGCTTTGGTTGGCGCATTAGTAATAAACGTAACAAAGCATACATAAACAAATGGCAGCTCGGTGTTTGGCATGTGGGTTAATCACTTATAGTGAATCAAAGTAAAGAGTTGTTTGAATAATAATTACTTTATTACCTCCAAAAGTGGAGATTTATATTAAACTGTTAAATTCCAATAATCTTTTCTATTTCAAATCTCAAGTTTATTTACAAATGTAGTACCGTTATGAATAGCATTATATTTAATAACCTCATTATTCATAGGTAGACTAGATATATAAATATATTATAGTGGTATACATGATATATGTGAAATTGCATTGTGACCACATTCAAAGCACGATACCTCGGAAAATGTACCTGAGTGATGTCTGAAGCGTGTAAGGGATTTATTCCGAGTTATTTACAGCGTTCATTTACAAAATAGCAAGATTAATAGATAATTATACCACTTTCTGAAGTTTGAAGTTCTGAAGTGATTTCTGAAGTTTGTAAGGGAACCATTATGTGATATGCGTAGCATTCCTTTATAAAATATCAAGACTTTAATAAATTAATATACCATTATCCTAAGTCAGGTTGGGCACCAAACTGATTCGTGAAGTTTGTATAGGAATTATTCCGCGTTTTAAGGCAATGTAATAGTAGCACCTTTACATGCGGAACTACCGACATTTTACTTTCCATGCCGTTAGTATTGGTAAATATGTATTTATTATACATGTAGCCGTTTATATTCTGGCACACAGGGTTTTCTACGAGAAAATTCCTCAAAACCTGCCTGTGTATGAACGTACCTTAACCTATCAGTGGGGAATGTTATTCGATGCGATTGAGATAACAAAAGTCATTAAGGTATATTTATTAGTTTATCACACAAGTAAATTGAAAACAACAATAACACCGGGCGATATTGTACGACTTTGAACTGAAATATAATACAGGTAACATTCTCATGCCTGCTTTTTATCTAAGCAACTGTCCGTGCTGATCGCCCGAACAATATTATCGAAATCCACATACTTCGGATCAATCTACTGCGGGCATAGAACCGTAAATTGTTGACGGTTGCAATACAACTTGCATCCTGCCATCATCGGACGCCTTGCGTTTATGTGGAGTGCAACTTGATACTTCTTGTTTCTGGCTCCCTCTGAAACAGTAAAAATGTAAACATTTTAGCCGTTTAAAATTTTGTTCAGTTATTACTCTCTGTGACAATTTAAACCATTACACACAAAGACGTGTATTGTTGAAATCCCAACTGCGATTTCTTATTTTCCATCCCCAGTATATCTGAAGGTAGCCAACCGAGGGTCATATGTGCCCAATTTTCGGTAGACTGGTGGGAATCATGATTATGTAGCATATAGCGACAGCTTGTTCCTTGTTCCTTCACAATTTAGTGAGTTCTTATTTTCCAACCCCAGGATATATGAAAGTGAGCAGCCGAAAGTCAACTGGGCCAATTTTCGGGAAAACGGTTAGGAATCGTAATTATCTGGGGAAATAGCGACATCTTGGGCCACTAAATTTCCTTCAAAATTGAGTGATTTCTTATTTGCCATCCCCCAAGTATATCTGAAGGTGGTCAACTGGGCCCAATTTTCGGGAAGGCGGGTAGGAATCGTGATTATGTGGGCATATAGCGACAGCTTTTGCCACTAAATTGTCTAATTATATGAAATTTCTTTCAGAATTATATGAAATTTCCTTCAAAATTGAGCGATTTCTTATCTGCCATTGCCTGGGATATCAGAATAAATTAATAATCTGAAGGTAGTCAACCGACTGTCAACTGGGCCCAGGTTTTGGGAACGCGGGTAGGAATCGTGATATGTTATGGTTGTGTAGTAAACACGTCAAACACCGGAATCTATTCAATACATTTATAGTTACATAAAATTACAGACGCCGTCATTTGATGCGAATTTACAGGGACTGCGCCGACGTGGGTACAATACGATTTTGATTGTGTATTCACAGCAGGGACGTGGCGACAGGGTGTTGGGTGTGTCACCCTCTCGACTTTGGTCAAAATCTTCAATAGTTAAAATTTCATACCTTACACAACAGTAGTTGGAAATTTCACACCAATAATAGGCTGAAAGTGTTCTCGAAGTTTGATTTTCCAACGAGTTATTAGTTGGGAATTTGTTGCTTTTATACCAACAGTGATATATTTTCCTGCTTTTTGTCAAAATATTGGACTAAATTTGCATTTGGAAATATTCAAACAATGGGGGGTGTCAGATCGGAATTTCCAACCATTGGAAGATGTGCCATTCTAGATGCTAGGATTGTGCTGTTTTCAGGTTCAGATTTCAAAATTTCCTCCCACTGCTTATGAGGAATCCTGATCACTCAACGGTGGTCAGTCAAAAACTGCTTATTGTTTTTTTTAATCGAGGCCAGAATTTGCCTAGAGTTACATCTTTAGATGCTCGGATTTTGCTGTTTTTCGGGTTCAGATTTCAAAATGTTTCTCGGACCGGGCTGAGGGGCCCTGGTCCCGCCCCGATGGCCAGTCAAAAACTGTTAATCAATTAAAGAAAAAGTCGACGCATGAAGTTAGAATTCTAGATGCTAGGATTTTACAGTTTCAGGTTGATTTCAATTGTGGCCGACGGTCCCGGTGGCCAGTTAAAAAATTTGGCAGGCAGACAGAGGCGGACACAGGCGGACACACCCCCATCTTGCCACGTCCTTGATTCACAGTACTAACCATGCGCCATGTCACTACTGTTTCATATATAATTTAGGTCAATTTAGTGTGGTCAATTTAGCCGAAGGACACTTTTTCTCGAATAAGGAATTGGGAATAAGTTCAAGTCAAGGCATTTCAGATGCAAGTTTGGAAAGCTCAAAAAGTTTGGCCCAGGTGGCCGTTTGTAAATATGGGACACTTTGTCACATTTTCCGAAATGTTCCCGACTGAGTGGAGCGAAAACTGAAATTCGACTCACTTTTTTGGACTCGACCCAAAACATTTTCGGCCATGGGCATTTGCCACATTTTCCGTACCGAGCAGAGCGGCAATTTCTATAAGACCCACTTTTTCGAACTCGACCCAAAATATCTTCGGCTCATAAAGTTCGGTCCAGGTGGCCGTTTATGAATATGGGACACTTTACCACATTTCCGAAATTTTCCCCACCGAGCGAAAACTGAAATTCGACACACTTTTTTTGGACTCTACTCACATATTTTTCGGCCCTAAATTTTTGGCCGATGTGGTCATTTATGATCCCCAACTTTTTTGGGACAATTTCCATTTATCATCAGACTTTGTCTAATTTCGAGGCAGTTTTGATCTGTTGAATATGATTGATTTTTTAACCAACATTTCGTATCGTCTTACTAAAGACGTTGTCATGGTAATTTGCCACATTTTCCCAAATGTTTCGAAGAAGGAATAAGCAGCGGAATTCACTGAATCTAATTATAAAGAAATGGTTAAGAACAAAGCGAATTATTCCCAGTATACATTTCTGGGCTTCGCATTAAACAATGCACAGGTATATGTGCACACGGAGACCAGAGTGTATTTCCAAATCGACCTCAAACAAAATATGCTGTCTAGAATTCGTCTTGAAATAATATAATATCTTGGAGGAAGAGTTGTCAAAATCTGATAGCGCCAAATCCGAGAGAGATATTATCATGGTAAAACGAGAATATAAGTAAATTATGATCTACTTGATAAACATTAGGCTGTCGGATGGCATTCAGTGTATATTTGTAGTCATCCTTGACACGAAATATTCTGTTGATAGCTGCTGACGGTGCATCGTTCCGAAATATACTACACAGTTGTCGCCCGATATTGAGTGAGACACGGGGATTTGTCGCCTGCTCGAGACCTGGAATGTCACCCGAAGGCCGCCAGGACCGCGTGTGACATTCCAGGTCGAGAGCGTTGCAAATCCCCGTATCTCACGAAAACAATAGTGACAACTGTTGTGTTATCTGACAAAGGAGTACACACGAACCTCCTCAGTGACAGACCTAAGTGCGCGCGTATATTCTTTAATCCAGTTCAAAGAGTTAATTTTATGTTGGAATCCCCGCTTTTTAGAAAAAAAAACATTCACAATTTGGATCAATTATCCGGTCAGTTTACTGGTCGCATGGTGTGAATCGGTTCACGGAAAGAGAAGCAAAGCAATTTCGAAGTAGAGTAGCCATGCAGAGAAATGTTCGGTTTCGTTTTAAATGAGCGCAAAGACGCAGCATGACGTGTAATTTCGAGAACGCTAAAATGTGAAACTTAAACGTTATAGTGGTGCCAAAAGAAACTGACAACTGTTACAGACTGTTACGCAACATAATAGTATTCTTGTGTAGTCTGGGCAATGTACAGCGGAAAGAAAATTGTCAATTGATAAACAGTAAAGAGTGGCTATTTGATCTTGAAAGAAAGAAACGTATCTGTAACGTATGCACATCGTGTGTGCAATTGTCTGCATTGCATACCAACTGCATAATATGGTTTATCTATTTGTTCCACGGTATTTAGTATTGATATAAACATGTTCAATGGGAACATTACACACTATAACGGATTTATTTCCGTGATAATTCCATTTATACATAGCGTGCTTTAATTGTGAATTAAAAACAACAATTATGTTTGGCATTGGACTGAGTGGTCGGACAAAGTATACAGGGATCACATTGATAAATACTTCAAAATTAAACAAGAAGCAAGTGTATATCCAAATTCTGTTAAAAGTGAAGAAGATAAAGATGAATACATTAAAAAATATTTGTTTGAAGTATAAAACGTGAAAAAGAAAACAAATCGAGAAAAACCCAGGACTCCGCCAGTGCGCAAAATAATGATAAATTGCATATGGGGAAAAATTCACAAAATAATATTCTTACTAAAACTGAATATATCTCAGAACCATCCAGATATTTTGAACTACTAACTGATAAAAATATCACCGTCAAAGCAGTTGAAATTTTTGAACATGATAAATTCATATTATTCAGCTATGAAAATAAAACCGATATTATAGAGCCACATGCATCTGCCAATGTAGTTGTTGTATCATTTGTCACAGCATATGCGTGCTTGGAGTTGTATAAAGTTTTAGAAAAACTCCAAGATAGGGTGTTGTATTTCGACACCAATAGCTGTATGAATATTTTCGATCCAGAAAAAGAAAATATCAAAACCGAAGACAGCTACCTTGGTAAATAGACTGATGAACACCCGGATGATAGGTCGCCTCGCATATATAAGAGAATGCATTGGCCTAAAAAAACTTTTTTACCATTTTTTCTTACATTCTTTAACAATTTTATAATTTTTAATGTGTTAAGCAATGCATTCTCTTATATATGCGAGGCGACCTATGGTCGACTCGCATATATAAGAGAATGCATTGGCACAGGGCCGTTCTGTTGGGTAAAGGGTTAACGACCGGTCAAACTTTCAACGTTTCATTAACTATCCATGCATAATTAAACGCACAAAGAACCGATAATTAATTAGTGAAGAGCAAACAAAAACATTCCGATCTGTGTACACCAAACGACTTGTGGGTGAATACAACACAATTCCTTATGGATGGAATTGATGTGTTACCAGCAGAGATGCTTTTGAAAATTTATAATAACTTGATCGAAATGTCAAAAATGGATCAAGAAATCAAACGAGAACTTAAACAAACTTGGTTTTTGAGGGAAAGTAAGATTATAATGCAGACATTGAGAGATCAGAATTTGAAAACTGATTTCTTAATGGATATATTGGATCAACAGATAATTGGATATTTCATGGTGCTCCTAAAAACAAAATAAACGAAATTCGTGAATTAGTTGAAAATAACTTTACTCGCTTTGCTGAATATCAAGACAGGATTCTCAATGAAAAAATTTGAAATTCGAAGAGGTGACAAGAATATATGGATACATTTTTCTCCGAGAACCATATGCAATTTTCACTGCTGAAAAGTTATTTGAAGAAAAAGTGTCTTTGGATTATATTGTAAAAACCACTAGACCTATTTCAGACTTAGATAATAAACTCATTTTGACATTTGGAATAATCTGGAGTTATGGTGATTATAAAATTAAAAAGGTTGATTCCGAACAATCCTAATCAGTCTTACATGATATGTCTCAGGGTAAAGATGTACGAATCATTGTTGTTCAAACATCCCTGTAACATTTTTCATATCAGGACCAAGTGGTTGTGGTAAAACAGAAGAATTTGTTAAGAAATTAATCGAATATAAAGATGACTTGTTCAAACCTGTTCCATACAAAGTCCTTTAGTGTTAAAAAGAATGGCAAAATACCTATAGTCAGATGCAAGAATTTCGCAATATTCAATTTATAAATGGAATACCGGATGATGACAATGAACTTGTCGATGACACAGACTTACCGCACCTCATCGTTTTTGATGACACGTTAGGTGATAAAGATGAAGAAAAAATTAGGTTGTGGTTTATAAGAAAAGGACATCACAGAAATACATCTGTTATTTACATAACCCAAAACATGTTTCAGAAATCTAAAGCCAGTAGAACTTTGAGTTTGAATGCACATTACATTGTACTATTTCAAAGTGTGCGTGATAAAGGTCAAATAAAGGTCAAATAAAAATTCTTGCCTCTCCAATGCAAATACCACATTTAATGCAAGCATATGATGATGCAACTTCAACCGGTCCTGGTTATTTACTACTCGATTTTCACCAAAAAACGGATAAATCGTTGAGACTTCGAACTGATATTTTCCATTGCTGGATCACAAATGACGATCGAGGTGCGGTAATATATTCATCGGTATAAAGATAAGTGTATCAACGTAATATTTTCATTTCCAATCATGGAGTCGCATGAAGCAGTCTTGAGTGTATTTTCGACTATCGCTCAATTAATTCTTGATAATCGTTTCAAACTTCCAAAACAGACCAAAACATAGCTGACAGTAGAACCCATATCAATTCGAAAAGGAAAATTCTTTTAAAAACTGGTGGAGGTGGATTTCTCGGTGGAGTTTTGATCAGAATTCTTCTCAGACAAAAAAAAACATAAGTACACAGATAGTTAGTCCAAATAGAGTAAATGCTACTAGAATAAATTCTACAATTGCACAGCGAGCTAGTCCAGTTAGAGTAAATTCTACAATTGCACAGTGAGCTACTCCAGCTAGAGTAAATTCTACTGGATTAAATTCTACATTTTCTAGATTTCAACCACTCAATGATAATGGTCCGCAACCAATTCCATCAGTTCAAGAAGCAGAACAATACACGTTTGTTCAACAATACTGACAAGTTATGAATCTTTCAAAACCATCAAAATTAGCTTTGTTGGCATTTGATCGTAATTTTGATAAACGTAAAAGTAAAAAGTAATTCAGTCATTTGCCATTCAACTGTTGAAGAGTAAATATGGCAAAAAAAACTCCACTGATTAAAAAATATGGTAGTTTTGTAATGGCTATGAATCAGGCACCAACTCATTTTCGAAAAAAAAAATGATAAAAGATGCCCCAAAGAAAGTGATTGATTGCATGTCAGAATGCTGTAAAAATATTTTAAAAGGCAATGTAAAACTAACAGATGCTCAGAAGCGCAAACTTCGTCGGAGGTGTAGACACCTCAGAGAACTTGCAAGCAAATCAACATATTTGAAACGAAAAAAACAAATTTTAAACCAAAAAGTAGGATTTTTACCACTTCTTATGCTAGCACCATTGGTTGGTAAAGCAGTCGCTGGAATAATTCGTGCTTAAACATGAAGAAAATGGTCGCTGTTCTCTTCAAATTGTTGGATGACATTTAAAAATGGAGAATAAGTCTAACTAATCCGAAATTACCACCTAATCCTAAAATTACAAAAGTTTCAAAACTAAGCAGAGAATTGAATTCAGTTTCTGATCAAAATTTGTCAGAATCCGAGAAGGTTCAATTATATGGTACAACTTTGCACAAATTGAAAACTTCTCAAAAATCAGTTAGAGCTATTTCAACCCCGAAAACAGAACAACCACTTAGTCATCATAGGGATGTGCTAGAAAGTATTCCGTTAAAGATGAGAAAAAAAGCTGAACAACTTTTACAACTGATTTCAAAACATCCGCAAATGAAGTTTGATGAACATGGACAATTAACACATGGTGAAATGGTTATTAGAGGATCAAATATTGTTGATCTCCTCAATGATATTGTACAACAAAGAAAAGGTTTCGAACCAACAGGTTTGGAAACCTTTTCACAAGGATTGAGCGAACTTAATGTACCTCAAGATTTTGTAGGGAACAGATGGATTAAAAGATGGATTGAACGATGATTCAGATGATGATTTTGAAACTCAGGTACAAAGCATAAAACCAAAACGATTTGATTCTCATCGATTCACACCAGTGAAAGGTATAAAAGCAAGACATTAAAAAACTAAAATAGCAGATAGCTTGACACAAACTGGTATTAAAAACAGAAAAACAGAATGGGATCCATACTAGATGAACAGGTATCTAAAATTTTCTATAATCCAAAGAAAGTTGGAAGTTATGGCGGTGTAAAGAAGCTTTTTGATGAAGCGAAAAGGCAAAATAAAAAAATAAAACTCACAGATGTGAAGAAATGGTTGCAAGGCCGGTCGACATATACTTTGCACAAACCAATAATTCGAAAATTTCAACGTAGAAAGACTGTTGTAGCTGGAATTGATATTCAATGGCAGGCAGATTTAGCTGATCTTCAGAATTTGAAAAAACATAATGATAATTACAGATATCTGTTGTGTGTGATAGACGTTTTTTTCAAAATTTGCGTGGGTACTGCCAATCCACGATAAATCTGGACAAACTTTGATCGAACATTCAGGAAACTTTTGAAATCTTCAAACCGTAAACCAAAATAGTTTCAAGCTGATAAATTTTCTGAATTCAAAAATGAAAAGTGTTTGAAATTTCTGCGATCAGATAGCATTCATTTCTTCACAACTGAGAATCCAGAGACTAAAGCAAGTATTGTTGAGCGATTTCAAAGAACTTTAAAAACTCGTATGTGGAAGTATTTCACACACAATAAAACTTCAAGATATATTGATGTTTTACAACCCCTAGTCGATTCTTACAACAATAGTTATCACCGTAGCATAAAATCGAAACCGTCGGAAGTTACTTTGAAAACTGAAGCTGAAATTTCCAAAAATCTATATGGAACAGGAATTGAAAAAGGAAAATCTACACTGAAAGTGGGTGACTTGGTTCGTATCAACAAAACCAAAACATTTGAAAAGGGTTATTTACCAAATTGGACTCGTGAAATTTTCAAAGTTGATAAAATTTGTAAAACTAATCCAATCAGATACAAAGTTTCTTATCTTGATGGTGAAGAGATTGATGGATCATTCTACAAACATGAAATCCAACATATAAAAGACAGTAAGGTGTATGAAATAGAATCAGTTATTGACAGAAGAACGAGGAGAGTGGGTGATAAAGCAGTAAAAGAAATTAAAGTTCATTGGATACCCAAACAAGTTTGACAGTTGGATCCCAGCTTCAAATTTAGAATAGAATAGAATTTATCATGTCGCAAAATCATTCAAATTCAATTAATCTCGATGAACCATCACAATTTCAGTTCTGTGGTGAAAACGTTGCTAAGAACCAAGTCACCTACTTCACGCAGATAATTATTATTTATATCATAATAATTACATCTATTGTACACATTAGTATCCAGAGCGCAAACAAAGAATTGTGGCTTATTCTTCTAAGTAGCTCTCTAGGTTATATTCTACCAACACCTGGACTGAAATTATTGAAAAATACTGAGAAAAATGAATTCATTCTACATAACTCTCATGAGTGATATTTCAATGTCACTTTACCCAGCCAACTCACAATGTTGTTTCACAGTGACATTACCAAAAACCATACATATTGATAAAGAGCTTTGGGCAGTTGCAATGGTTGAACTAATTGTACCATCAGAAACATACAACATTATTGGAGATGCTTGCATAATAAAAATAAAAACTTCTGTTCCAAGAATTTTACAGTACCTGCACAAGATACCAATAAGTGGTGTAGTAATTTCAAAACCTGCAAATGGTATAGAATTAAAAATACCAGAAGGAGCATATTCTGGTGCAGCACTTTTAACAGATACAATTCAAGGTGTAATTGATGGTACAGTAAGCAGATTGATTCCAGAACTGGAATTCGAATTTGGATATTCCAAAGAATGAGTTAAAATTTCAACCAATATTTATACCAAAGTAGGTCTTGTACTCCCCAGAGCTATTTTGGATAAACTTGGTTACAGAACAGAATCAGAGAGTGCTCCATTTGCTACTCCTTCGATAACATTTCCATATGGAGTTGATTTAAATGCGGAGCATAATCAATTGTTTGTTTATTCTGACATTGCTGAGTATACAATTGTTAGTGATGTTGAGGCACCGATATTACGAGTGACATCACTCGAGAGTAAAAGAATACATGATGGTCAACATATTAAGCATGGATTCCAAAACTTACATTATGTACCGGTATCAAAGTCTAACTTTGACACCATAAATGTGTATATAGCTGGTGATACTGGCAAACCAATTCAGTTTGTTGGCTGACAGTCTATGGTACAGTTGCATTTCCAACGCCGACGTAATTACGTGCGCTCGCGCAACAGTATGGCGATCAGACAGATTCGTAGGTTGGTGTCACCCTACTCCGTTTCACTCCATGACGTCACCAAAAACGACGTAAAACCTCGTGGCGTTCTGACATTTTTACTGTGCCGCGTTTTTGCTATGTTTATTTTATGTGTTGTTTTCGATTATTTGTTTGTCGCCGATATCGCCATTTGTCGGGATTCCCTGTTTCTATATTTAAAACTGGCATGCTCGTAGAGAGCCTCGATTTCGATTTTTTATCCCAGGTTAAATTACGTCAGAGTTATGACAAAATAGATCGACCTACATTTTCTCCATCAGAACTCTATATCAAAGAGTCTATAGACTCCTTCGGGACCAACATAGACTCCTTCACTTTGGGTATTTTTACTTATAATTGGGAAGTTTTATCATTTTTGGTTCGTGCGAAGACCTATTTTTATCGTGCGGGAAAAGAGAGACATTCAAAACGCGATTTCGTAATTCGACGCAATAGGCTGAATAGCCTAACCTTCAGCCGAGTTCCGGGTCAAATACGACGAATGACGTAACACAAAACAAAACGCATTTGTTGACACAAACACCGTTTGACGAGTTTATTATTACATAAAATGATCGTTATTGATTAATTATTGATATTTATTGTTGCATATTGGCTGCTATCAATATTTACACAAATGTTATTAATTATTTCTTATAATTGCTCCTTTGGTCAACATTGACTATCGGAAAATGAAAATGAAAATATGCCGCTGAAAAAAATGTAATCGATATTAAAGTCTCATCATTTTGGCAACATGGAATTGGTTTTAATTACTTAAATGATTAATATAGTAATTTGCCTTTTATCTGTGATGAAATGAGAAATGGTAATTGTCTTTTTTTGCTAACATAAAATTAAATAAATTAAGTAAAATACAGTGAAATTATTTGTTAAATTATTGTTTATTACATTTTTGCGCACGTTGGCATCTCTCTGAGTGCATTCTAGTTTGTATTTATGATGATCCCCGTGTATAGAGGCGTACCTAGACAGTATGGACATGGAATTGGTTCACTATTCAAATCTGCAATGAGAACAGTAGTACCGTTTCTAAAACCTATTGGTCAGATTGCTAAACAACAAGTATTCAAGCATGGACTTGCTGCAGTCGAAGATATCATTCATCGTGGTAAAAGTCCGAAAAAAGTATTTTTGAAACAAGGTAAAGAAGCATTGAAATCTTTTGGAAGGAAAACAATAAAGAAAATATCAACACCAAATGGCATAAATAGATCATCGCGGTCTTTGAAAACTCATTCTTCTCGCAAACGAGTTAGAAGTAAGTCCATTAAAACACATGTAAAGAAATCAAAATGATCTCTCGATATATTTGATTAATCATGATGATGCAAGATGGAGTTAGATGCTTCTGATGCTTCTGATGTTCCAACAACAATGACAACGATATTGGAATCACAATGGATAGAACATCACCTGATTAGCTCTTTGAATAATTCCACACCAATATAATTTGTAATTCCGCTTCAAACTGAAAAATGGACAGATGTGAATCAATCAGATTTGTACCTGAAATTCAAAATCACAAAAGCAGATGAAACAAACTTGGTTGATGCTACTGATGAAATTGCGCCTATTAACAACTTTTTCCATAGCATGTTCAGTAGTATCGATATTTACCTAAATAACAAACTTGTAACGGCGAACGGAGATACCTACCCTTATCGAGCCTACATGGAAAATCTCTTGGCTTATTCTTGCGAATGTAAAGAAAATCAACTTGCCGCACTAGAAATGTGTTATCCAGATGCGCTAAACAGTTCACCGAAAACACTAAAGCTGGTCATAATGACGAATTGAAATATCGCCAAGCAATCATAGCAGATAGTAAAACGATAGAATTGTGTGGTCGTTTACACACAGATATATCTCTACAAGAGAAATACTTACCAAATGGAATTGGGATAAGAATTCGTCTCACTCTCAATAGAGCGAATCCAAAATTCTCTTTAATTGGTCGAGACGACGGAAAAATAGTGTTTGAAACGGCAGTTTTCAATGTTCGTACAATTACGCTGATGCGAGTAGTAGCAAATAACTTGAACCAAACAATAATACAGAGAAATATGAAATTACCGATTAGAAGAGTTGAGGTGAAAACATTCACTATTGGTGCAGGGATTAGATCAAAAATTGAAGATCACATTTTTCAAGGACAATTGCGAAAGAGACTGTTCAGAGGGTTGGTATCAAACAAAGATATGAATGGCGATATTGAAACGAACCCATTCCATTTCCAACACTTCAATCTGAAAAAGCTTGAAGGTAGTCAGGACCAGCATACCATTCATAACCGACCATTTGAACCAAATTTGCATCAGAACAATGCCTAAGATCTTATTTATCACTGTATCAGTCTTCGGGTATGTTTGGAAAAGACAAGTCCTTTGGTTTGAATCTCGAAAAATACATGAATAGTTATTGTTTCCGTGGGTACGACCTCACACCTGGCCAAGGAGCAGAGGAAGGACATTTGAATCCTATAAAAACCGGTAACATAATGTTAGAGCTTCAGTTTGCTGTAGCTCTAGTTTCAGTGATCAACGTGATAGTCTATGCTGAGTTCGATAATCAAATTGAAGTCAACAGTTTGCGAGAAATAATCACAGATTATTAAAAGCATGGATGGATTGCATTTGGAGGAAAAATTGAGACTGCAAGTTGGAGGACTCGATTTCATTCCATATTGTGTTCCTATCCTTGACAAAGTTCGGAAAACTTTAGAGAAATGTTTCGTTCATGGTTATACAAAATCAAATTTCAAAAGAATGACACTCAATTGTGAAGAATGTAAAATAGATCATCCAAGTCAGACACGACATTTACTTTGTCTTTGGAGACCACCTATACAATGGGCAGATATGTTCATTGATATAGCACTACTTGAATTGAACATTTACCGAGTTTTGGAACAATGGTATCCAGAAATAGAATCATTTACACCACAAGAGAAGTTTGAGGCTTTCAAACTTTGGAAAGATATAAAGGAAGTTGTTCATGAAAACTGTAACCAATTTAATTCTGTTTTTGTTGACTTGTGGTGTGAAAAAGTAACAAAAATACTACGAAGATGAACACTAGCGAACTTCAGCATATACTAGACAAATCATCCTACCTCTGTTCATTGTATGGTGTGGTGTGTGTAAAAGATCAGTTACCATACGAGAAACCTCATCATGTAAAAGCATACATTGTAAATACACACACGTCAGAAAAACCAGGAGAACACTGGGTTGCAATTTTCTTCAATGGAAACATTGCAACATATTTCGATTCCTTAGTGATACCAGTTTATAATTTATTCAAAGAAATTCGATCGAATGTAAAATAAACGTTGGGGGTTTCAACATCACGATACGAACGTGTGCGGTATCTACTGCATATTTGCTCTACATTTCTTGAAAAGCGGATATGGTATAAAAGTATTAGTTGAAATGAAATTTGATGGTGACTACTTCAAAAATGATAGAAAAGTATTTGATTGGTTTCATAGAAACTATGAGC
This sequence comes from Siphonodentalium dalli, assembly GCA_032622095.1. NCBI lineage: Eukaryota > Metazoa > Mollusca > Scaphopoda > Gadilida > Siphonodentaliidae > Siphonodentalium > Siphonodentalium dalli. The sequence goes on along the minus strand of CP136061.1, from coordinate 256,936,132 downwards.
CCTTACGAAAAGAATCAGAAACATTACCAAAACATGTATTTCACAAACTTGTAAGACTTACTGTGAATTTCATTATTGATGAAATGTGTTCATTGCCAATTATTGATTGTAAATATGTTAAAACCATAATCAATTGTAAATATGTTGATTGTTATTTATTGATAAAATGTATTACCAAATGTAAATTATGTTCATTGCATTACCAATTATTGATTGTAAATATGATAAATTCATGATCAGTTGTAAATATGTTGATTTTTAATGCAAAAATAAAAGTTATGTTGTTGAAAAAACAGTGTCTGTTTTTAATGGTCGTCTTCGGCAATGTCGATGAAGATCTTAATTCACCAAAAGAAAACACGTTTTTGACGTTCGGGGAAAATTTGTAGAAGAACACAATGACGTCGTCAACGACGCCCGCGCGTTTTACATATAATAAATCCCATTTAGAGTATATCATTTCTCCACGATGGAATACGCTGCTACTGATCTTGGATCTTATGTTGGAGTCATCCGTGTATCGGCCCCGAGGGACATAGTGGTGTGCAAGACCCTTTCCTGGGCAGTGTATGGCACAGGTGAAAAGTTCTTTGATATGTTCTTTGAACTTTTCACTCTTGTCTGTATAGCGTGGGCTTCCAACCCTACACTGTTCAGCGGATACAAGATAAAACACATCGAATGGCTTGGCACAACAGATATATTGCTCATGATAGCGGCAACCCTTCTACAGAGAAAGCTCAGGTTTTGGAGAGAGAAAAAGAAAAAAAGATTAGACGTACATTGAAGGATGTGAGTGTACCGAAAGGTAAATTTCCATCTCTCATCGAGGGTACGCTTGTGTTTCGGGAGTTGGACCAAGAGGATGGATATGAGTTCATAAAGACCACTTATCCACTTTTCTTGTGATCTGACATAAAACGGCCCTTTTCAGGGCCACCCAAAACCTGCTATAAGATGACTCTTGAATGTACATTTCACAGCGCTACGTCCTTGAATTTATTCGAAGACTTTCGCTTTTGTTAAAAAATAAATGCACAGGTAAAGTAGCACAATTTACTAATGCTTCGAATTTTGCTCGGTATTATTCTAAGTTCAGTGTGTCCAGCGAAGGGGAACACACTTCGCTTACCACACTGCCATTAGAATCCGAGAAAAAAACGACACATTAGTAAGTTATGCTCTTTTCTGTCAAAAAACATCACATTTCTACGAATAAAACACCGATTTGACTCGGAGAAGTTTTATATGTACCATTTTACCATTATATAGGTAGTACCCACCCACCATCCCAACCCGCCACCCATAGTATCTTATGCGCCGCAGGCGCCCGTATATAGGTAGTATCCAATCACCACCCCATCCCGCCACCGATAGTATCTTATGCGCCGCAGGCGCCCGTATATAGGTAGTACCCACCCACCATCCCATGTTTGGCTTAGTACAGTAATGAATCGTATTAATGAATCCTACGTACCGCATGAAAATTACATAAATCATGCCTTACCATACTTATTCCTGGAAATAAATTGGCATTTCCACAACTACCCCCTTTTGTGCACATAATTTCAGTATATAAAAATACCCCAACCCCTACCAAATTTGGCGACCAATGTAGACGCTTGACGAACAATCCCACTCAAATGGCCGAGGAATTAACATAGCCTATGAATTTCTTTTTTCTTTCACATTAAATAACCGAAGATATTATACACCATTCAGCTGTCGGTATTTTTGTTATGCTGACTCGAGTGTCCCTACACGTATGCCAAGGGGCATATCTTCAATTATTTAGTTGCTTATAACCTATACGCAACCAAAAATGTGTATTTTATATACTGAAATTATGTGCACAAAAGGGGGTAGTTGTGGAAATGCCAATTTATTTCCAGGAATAAGTATTGTAAGGCACCATTTCTTTTTTGACAACTTATGTCCGACGTGGAGTTCTAAACGCAAAAATATTTATACTCCCATTTTTGTATTCGTGATTTATGTAATTTTCATGCGGTACGTAGGATTAAATTGTCCTATAATGATTGACTAAGTACAACGAATTAGTATCTTATAATGCCTGTTTTATCCAATTGATATTTTAGGCATGAATGACTACAATAATTAGTACTGCTGCTTAGGGGTTAGGGGAAGATATTATGCGTGTAGATGGGTGTCTACTGTGTTACCAGACTGTGTCGCTATAAACTAGGCATGCCTATTGGCAGGCAGTGGACCATAACATAACCAAACCTTAACTCGAACTATTAAACACACAGGCTATCAAACTCTCGGACTAATGCACTGCACTCAAATGATTTGCACCTGGATTTCACATATTAAAGATATAAATTGTTAAGTGAATCAGCTAAATGAAATAAATAGAAAACATTGTTATATCAGATATGTAAAAACCACCCTGTTAACGTATACACAAATCTACTTCTATAAAGAAATTATTAAGTTTTATGTTTGGTATATATAGTTCTCGACAAAGTAGTCGTCTATACTACGAATGAGGGTGTCATTCCCCTTTATGTATTCGGGATTTATGTAATTTTCATGCGGTACGTAGGATTCATACCCTTTGCTAATTTGGTAGTCGGTATTCACATGCACAGTTTAACTGGTATTCGGGATTCGCAGCTCTTATAGCACACAATTTAACTTTGTTTCATTATTTTCCAGCCCAGGATACTCGTATATTTGGACGTTCGTCCCATTGTACCACTCAGATATGACAAGGTGGAACACAGGTCACGATATATACCTAGTGAAACTAACTTTACCGTCATGGCTATATACTGATACTTGTATAGGGCTGACGTCCGATTATTGTTTGGTTGTTTCTTTCGCCAGAAGACGAGAAAGGAGTAAGCCAAACTATAGTGAACTCCAGAACTTTTCGTCGGATTTGCTTTCAGCTTTTATTCTTGGATGGTGGTTCTCGATCAGCTATCTATCCAGTGGGATTATTTTGCTATGTACGATACATATGACGGAGAGAAGTATTGGTGAAATACTCGTTCGTGTGCACCACCACTTTGTGGCGAGGCAAATCAAGTATTCAATTTTAAATGGTCGCATTATTTATATAGGTTTCTCAAAACTGCTATAATAATGGTTAGAATTCGATGTTTATGGATTTTATGGATTTTGTTTGTCTCATTCGCTCTCTTATTCTGTGGGAACATTTTAATATTTTATTTTGAACAGGAAAGTTCAGGCCATTCCTTGGAATATGGGAGAAATCCTGAAGTTAAAACAATGAAAACTCGTGACAACACTCCAGATAACCCGAAGACATATTATATCTACGATATGGTTGGATACAACAGATTGTCACCATCGGATATATTCAGAGTGAAAAACTGCATTGTAAGCAGACGACTGGAACATTTCGCGCATGCGCATGCAGTCGCAGTAGCTGTTCCCGTTCTGAGTGCCAATGACCTTCAACTCTTCTCGAACCCAAGGAACCGATCTCAGAGGTGGGTTGCTATAGTGCAAGAAAATGGTTATGGAGCTTTTCCAAGATTACCGATGCCGTTATTGAAACATGTCTGGGGTGCATTCAACTGGACAATGTCGTACAGATCGGATTCTGATATACATATCCCGTACGGGTGGACGATTGACAAACCAAGGTTGTCCATTGTACCGGATTCACTCGACCGTAAGAATCCAAGTACTGTAGCCGTAATTTCGAATTGTGCTTGGGACACGAATGGTCGCTTACGATATATCCAAATTTTATCGAGGAGCATACGGGTTTCCATATTTGGGCGTTGTGGGACGGATCATTATCGGTGCCCTGGATTCAATGTCACTTTGCGTATCCCCGTTGCTGCTTGTGAAGCCGTCGATAAATTTGCATTCTATCTTGCTTTCGAGAACGGAAATTGTAAGGACTATATTTCTGAGAAACCGTTCCTTCATGCTTTATCGCGGGGCGTTGTTCCCGTTGTCATGGGCGCCAACCGGAAAACATATGAAAGACTACTCCCGCCGAGATCCTTCATTTATGCTAATGATTTTAGTGGCCCGTCTCAATTAGCGACATATCTAAAGAAGGTCGCTCACGACAGGACATTGTATATGAGTTATCATGAATGGAGATCTTCTCATGACATCCGTTTTAGGCTTCTATATGCCGATGATTCTATATGGGAGCCATTGTGTGACGCTATTAATAGTGATAACGGTAGAGAACAAGTCTACACCAACTTACGCAAGACATTAGACCCAAAGAGACATTGCGAGAAAAGAATATATTCAAAGCTGCATAATTTCTAGTGCTGTATTGCATTGAAGTGGTGTATTGTGAGGAAGATGCACTGCATGAAATATGGAATTTATCATAGTAATAAATCCCTGATAAATTTGTGGAAATGTCAAATTTATTGGAATTTATCTTAATGATAAATGTCGATAAATTTGGGAATTTATTTAAAATTTATTGGGATTTATTAAATAATAAAGTTCCAAATTTACCAAAAATTTATCATGGTAATAAATTTTGATAAATGTCTAATTTATTATGTGATAAATATGGAATTTATCTACATAAATCAGAAATTTATTAAAATTTATTTGCACATTTACCATTCTGGAATGAATGCAGGCCTGGGAAAATATTGATAAATTCATGAAAACATGGGATTTATCTACTTCAAATTTATCAAAATATATTTGTGCATTTATAATGTTAGGTTGAATTTAGTCCTCGATAACTATCAATAAATTGAAATGAAAGATCTGAGATCTTTTTACTTATTAACATAAAGGGGTATACATTTTTTCATTATTTTCTAGAAACCGGGGATGATGAATTGAGGATATGAAGGGGTGGTCAGGAAAACAAATATGGCATTCCCCAGCTGTCATTCAATACAAGAGGGTGACGACCCCCCTTTTCGTACGCCGGATGCGGGGTCTGTTATGGCGTATTCCGTATGACAGACCACCGTACGCCAGATGCCGTCGGGCACATATATCGGATGCCGGATGCTTCCATTGATAATTTTTCTTGACGTTAAACAACAAAAAACACAACGAAATTATGTCCGCTAATTTATATTTCTTTGCTCGGACCAGGGGGGGGGGGGGGGGGGGGGGGTCGCGCACAAAAATTCCATATATAGGGCGGGGGTTGGTGGGTCATTTGGACCCGGAAAAAATGCGTAAATGACCAAAAATGCTAATTTTTTCCTCCACTTAAAATCACTGTTTTTGTGCTCATGTAATCTGTTAATATCAACCATATGACACACTAGGCTACCATTTAGGGGTGTATGTATGCCGTTTGTGATATTAATTCAACCACAGTTATTATTCACAAGCAGTCTAAGCAGTTACGTACTGTACAGATACATGTAGTAAGGTAGTATATCTGGAGTTCCAGTTATTTGACTGCCAATACATATGGTATTGTAATTATTAGTTGCTTGTTCATTATTGGTTGCTTTGATATTCAATTTAGGATATAGCAGGATATAGCAATGTAACTATAAAAGTAGCTTTTGGTATTAAAGTCTCAACTTATTCCATATGCAACATAAAGCTAGAATATAAACATTACTAATATGAACTTTGTTCTTGAAACTAATTATAAATCATACTGGATCAAACTGCACAGGTAATCTATGCAACTCTCTTCATGCGAACTCTCTCAGAGTCAAATATCTCAACTGGACAGTCTGATCCAGGATGCTTGTTCTTATAATGGGTTTCCATGTGATAGTCCAGTAAACCACATTGCACAGGGGGCACCTACATGTATACGGACGGTTTGTACAAGGTGACTGTGGCTTGGATATCTCCGCTGGCTTTAAACTAAACTTTATACTCTGATAATAAGTTAATAATAATACCAATTCTTCACTAATATTAGTATAATTATGTCAATCTGCACACCAACATGACATACATACATGTACATTTGTATTTAGACTGTGAGCTGCTGTGAGTGTGACTTTCCTTGGGTCCCATTATACCCATATGCAGATATATATCACAGAAATAGGGGAGATGAAATTTGTTCTACCCCTATTACTATAGTATTACTATTGGGCCTTGGCTCTAAAACATCATATACTATTGTTATATAAAAGAATATGTAGTTATTGAGGATATCAGGACATGTATTACCTCATAATTATTATGTTTTATGGCATTATGCCCAATGTTTTTAAGTGCATGCATTCAGCATTTCCACGTTTTATACTAATAGAATTATCTCCCTTTAGAGCAGTTTAGAGGTTTATTAAAATGCTGGGAATAGTATTAAATAATAAGAAACGGAACAATTCTTTGCTAGGCTATGATTTGGTTTATATTTTATGTTTTTGTAAGATTTTGGGGGTGGGTCCCAAAAGTTGAGCGGAAAAAAAGAACAAAATTGCAGGTAGAGGGGTGGTGGGTTCCCGGAGAGGGGCAAAAACTATTTTTTCGCCCTATATATGTAAATTTATTCCGCGACCCCCTGCTCGGACACTCTATTTTCCACAACTTAGCTAATTATACGTCTCGTTATCACATCTGACATATCTAAATAGTGATAATTAATATATAGTACCTACTATTAAAATAAATCGAAATGCTGATCTGCGATATCGGTTTGTTATATTATCTTGCCGATAAAGATGGATAACTCTAAAATCAAGTGGTAATAATAATCACTTGATTTAGAGTTATCCATCATTATCTGCAAGATCGTCCGTTTGACCTCGTGTTTCTGGTAATCAAACTTTTGAAATCACAAACTTCAAAAATCTATATTGATCAATCTGCGCTTTGACGGGTGAGTTCATCGACTAGAATCAAATATGTTTACCCTCGACAGAAATAGTAATTTAGGAGAGTCTGATCGGATTGTGTACCTTTAATATTGTATTAAAATTATATAAATTACGATTTAAATTAAGATAATCAATACATGTTGTGACTGACAATTTATAACATGCCAATTAGCGTTCGATCAATGTCAGTTATCTTTTGAGGTACGGTGACTGGTCCCCTATTCAAAGTAAATATCTGTAGTATTCGCTTGAGTTATTACAATCTTAACTCCTAGAGTTATGTGAAATCATAACATTGTTAGATTTATTATACCATACTGCACATGTTTAATGCTATACGTTTGATAAAGGTACTCAATCCGAATTGACGCTCGCAAATTACTATTTCCTTGGCTTCGGGGGGGGGGGGACATATTTGATTCGAGTCAAGGAACCCATCGTTGAACAAAATGTTGATAAACAGGTTTTGTGCAATTTTATACTATAGTTGATTGTGCTGTTCGTTATATTTGGTCAATTATAAGATTCTGATTACTGAAGCGGCATTTAAAAACATGTTGTCGTTCTTGTTGGAATGTGATGATATGGATTGAGTAACTTTAATTTGAAATATTAAATATTAAAAAGATGTTAGTTATCTATTTGCGTGTCCCTGGTGTTCAATACTGCCGTGTACGGCCATGAACGTTCACCCAAGATTAGCTATAGGTGGTTTCCGCACATGCCACTTCAACTGCTCCTCATTCAGCATATACCACTCCTGTCATTTGGAACATGGTCTATGCCTTTCACCCCCACCCAATACGCCCATTCATGTTATTAACTCCCGGCCATATTAGATCCACCATGCAGGTCCGGTTCCGTGGTATCAGAGATTGTTCCATGCAGCCCCGGTTCCGTGGTTTGATCTGTCAAAGTTATGTAGTAGCATTTCCATATATGGAGCTTTCGAATATTCATGACTTCCATATATGTCATATATATGGAAATGCTACTCCAAAACTTTGAACTGTAGCACTAAAACCACGGAACCGGACCTGGACCTGGTGGATCCAATATGGCCGCGAGTAAGTTAGACAGGGCGTAGGCCCTATATATGTATGATATGAGATCATACCTTTAGTAAAAAGTTTAATCTTTCCGTAAAGCTGCTAAATCAAATCATTACTAGCCAATACGGAGACTAATTCCAACACCTCATGCCAACGTTCACTTCGTTCCTGGGTCTGTTTTCAATAAATTTAATCAAATAGTATTCCGGATGCCGCCTCTCTGTTATGGCGTATTCCGGATGCCGGGGTCCATTTTAAGCCGGATGCCAGGGGTGGGGGTCGTCACCCTCACACAAGCCCATTCAGGCAACATTGTTTGATATTTCTCTCTGGGAGGTATTGTGCCATTACAGAATGTAATATACTGTTCAGTCAAGGGTCAAGTCTTTGAAATAAAGTTTGATCATTTATTCATTTGACAATGTTATAAACAGGCGATAATGGCGTGTTTAATATGAAAAGGTATATATTTGATTAAAGATGTCTAGTGCATTGAATTCATACAAACAATAACAAATTAGAACAAAACAACGCTCATATCAAATTATTCTTGGGAAGCATTCCAAAACATATTCTGGGTCAAATAAGAACAGATCAAAACCTGAAATATATAGTAAATTGGTTACGAGAACTATGCTTAAACAGAACGCTAATGCAATTGACGCTAAGAAATACAGTATGAATTACATTTTTGAATGGCAAAATAGCATGGTAGAAACAATGTTATACCGGAAGTTACATTGAGGTGTAAATATATAAGAATCAACAAAATCGTCAGAATCCCTGAGAATCCTTGAAAAAGATCGGAACCATTGCCATGGAAGCCTACAACCGTCTTCACATGTGAATTATCAAACAACTAGCTGTGATTAAAGGCACGTGCGGCCTTAATTGTCGAAAATATTCACATTTGTTCCAAACACCATAAACAGAAAAACAGTAAAACGCATACAGTTCCGTCCATATATACCATGACCATCGCGTAAACAGCATGTTATCATAAAGACCTACTATATTTTACCTAAGCAAGAGCCTGATTGTGTTACAGAAGACAGCACAATGCTACTGGCTAATCACACACAAATGGCATAAACGCTCTTTATTAGTTCCATATCAGGTATTCACCAACAAAGAACGCTCTTTATGTTTACCATCATAATATAAACAAACACAAGAAAAGTTACTTTTTACGCCTTTGTTTACATAACAATGGTCAAACATATGACCATAACATACTGTTTATGCGATATTTCTTATTTGTATACGGACAAAGTCTATCTACATTTTGATGTTCTTTCTGTTTGTGGCGGTTTTTGACGGGTGGAGATATTTTCACAGGATACCCACCGCCAAGGCCAACCGTGTCTTTAATGATAGGATATTGCCTTATCAATATGTGTAAATATAGAATATACCTATAGTATTTCCGATTATGAAATTAAATCCACGAGTGGGTTTCAATTTTGTAATCGGAAACGCTGTAGGTATATTTTATTTATACCTGGATCCAGCATTTAATGTAAATTCATGACAAAACTAGAGGTGTGACTTTCCCAATGGGACTAAGGATACCCCCCTGTGTTTTTAAAATACTACTGCCCACTCCTCCGAAGCCTTTATGTCTTTCGGCATTTGCCTAGAGGATGTCACACCTCCAGACAAAATCCTCCGTCGCCGCTGGCGTTTTGACTGCGGCGTCGACTTTCTTTCGGTGCGGGAGTCTAACGCTTTAAACGCCTCGCAGCACTCCGACGAGCGCCACGCTATCGGCTTTACCCGCATAACTTCTGAGTCCGAACAATCCTCTTCCGAGGACATGAATTCCATCCTGAGGACGGCCAACACCTTCTTTTTTTTCGACTCGTCCCAGCTGGACTTGGCCGCTACAGATAACCGTCGGTCCTCACACTTCTGTAACAAAACATGACATCAATGTAAAATTTGGAGCATTAATGATATATTCAGAGTTAAAACACCCCCAGATTATAATTTAGACGCTTATAGTACACTAAAATATTGTGATTGAATCAAGGAACCCACATGGGATATGGATAGCCCCAAATAATTTGACAATTATACCAATTTATTATATAATATTTGTTCTATCCTACCGTTCCCACGAAGTTGCACAAAGTTGGGTGATTTGATGACATTTGGCCCTGAATTTGGATTCATAAAGGCTTAATTTATGCATTTTTGTGTGCATATCACGAATACCATCACACTCAGGGCATAATTAAGCTGAATGGATCACTATCATCACGCGGAGGGGATTTGGGTACCTCGCTTAATTTTTAGAGGATTTGGGTACCTCGCTTAATCTAGACAGAGGATTTGCGTACCTCGCTTAATGAAATCTCGGACGTAGATCACGTGATACAAGGGGACGTAATGTTCATCATCGAGTAATTTAATTACATTTAATTATTCTTTATGCGACATTTTCATTTTGTTTTGTGTCTTTGTGACTTCAAAAATAAACAACGAAGGCAGACGGCATCAGAAATCTCGTTTATCTGTGAGATTTCATTAAGCGAGGTACGCAAATCCTCTGTCTCGATTAAGCGAGGTACCCATATCCTCTAAATATTTAAGCGAGGTACCCAAATACCCTCCGCGTGATGATAGTGACCCCTTCAGCTATAATTAATATATGTAATTAACAAATTTGGTTAATAAACAGAATGTTTGACAAATTATAGCTGTTGTTTTTAATATTCCCCTTCGTATCCCGAAATATATCTTTAAAATCATTCCTGTAGTTAGATATATACTAGCCAGTAGCCAGCTAGCGTAATTTATCACAACCCAAAAGGGTTGTTTTACGGTATTGCGTATGTGACGTCAGTAATTTCTATACCCCATCAACGTGAAAAAAATGTTTTTACATCCGGGCGATTCAGACCTATGGGGCCCTATGGTGGCCGCCATGTTGGAATAGAATTGACAAATTAATAAAACGAATTTATTTTGCTTCTTCGATCAGCCTCCCCATAGCAACACTATTAAATTTGTAACACAAAATCAACCTTATTCAAAATTAAATGCTTAATGTGGATTTAGCTGACACGGGCGCATAGCATTCGGCAAACCTCGCCAGATTCCGTACCGTTAAAGTTTGAATATTACGTCACCTGGCAGGCCATAGCAACGTTGGAAATGATGACGTGATTTCTTTACAAAATGGTGGCGCTCTCTTATTTGCGAAATTTGAAATTGAATTGCTTGTTATTGTTATCGCTCGTATTTGAAATGTACAACGGTATCACAGCACGTAAGCGTTAAGAACAAACGATAAAGCACAAGCGAAGATAGCACAACGAGCCCATTACTGGAATGACTTTAGAGTCAAAGCAGTCAAAAGAAGAAGAACAACAACAACACTAGAACTTGTTTTGAACTTGGAAGTTTAAAAGTGAAAATCAGTCATTCGGAAAGAAACTCAATGACGAATCTGTGACTGACAAAAATATGAAAATGAAGGTCACTGGGGTGAAATGTGGACTGGTCTGTGCAGACTGATCACCACGGCGATTTGACTTGTTCTGTTATTGTTCAATTTTAAGTCTGTTTTCACCTGGACTGGTTAGACTTAGACTTAAACTTAGAGTTGCAACTGCAAGCGGCAAATTGTTCAGTCTACTAACTAACTACTTCTCTAAATAGTAAATTTAATTGTTAATATATCAAACACTGTCAGGTCAAGCCTCAACTTGGTCAAGGAAATCAGAAAATGGACATTTTAGAGCTGACTCATTTACTCATGTACTCAGTATAGACAGTATAGTTCAGTCATGAACCGTTGAACGTAGCACGTAGCTGGAACTTGTGGAAGCAGTATCCAGTGAAAGCGGTCATGTGGCCTTCTAATCTAATAATATTAGGATTGTATTAGTCAATTTAGTAATTACAGATTAGTAAATTTAGTTATCAACGACTTCAGGCTCAGCCTCACCCACTCACTGTGAATGTGACTCAGGTCAAAATTCAATTCTAGCCATCTACAGAGCAGTCAACACACAGATGTAACAAACATGTAAAGCCCAGTGAATTGGTGACTAACAAAGTGAGTCGTTTATCTTCTTGTTGAGTGAAGGAAAAGAAAGAACATCTCCCAATCCCACTTGGTCTCGGCACACTGCAGAGTTCATGCAGTGACTGGTGAGAGGATATCCTTCTGGGCCAACTTTCCATCTGTGTGTATGAATTCTGTTTCATGTGATGGACACATCAAGTTAAATATAATAATTATAATGCATGGTGATTAGTTTTAGCATTCTCACATATTAAATAATTCATGATTTTAACACTGTGTTCTCGATTTAAACCTTAAGCATTAAGCGGGAGCTTGACCAGCATGGCTAGCATATATATTAACGAGTGGCTATTTGTGGAAAAATTATTAAATATAGCCCTGCGTACTTGCTATTGTCGACTTGACACATTGGGATTGGAATAATATGTATGCTAAATATAATAATTCCAGGCCAACTTAGTTGAACTGTCACGACCTTCTTGTTATACATGTACATGACTAATGAGGCAATCGTATAAATGTTTAATCTAGTAGCATTTTCTCAGACCATGCCATGAATATCTATGTATCTATGCCCATCAATAATGTTATATTCCACCAGTACAAAGTTTTTGCTGTTGCGATAGGGAAGTAACTAGTACAGTTAATAAATTATGAAGTACCTTTCATTAATAATGTGTGTCATAGAATGTGAAGATCCAACTTTGAAATGGCAAGATTTAAATGACTTTGTGGTGGATTTTCCTTTGCGTCCCTCATACTAATGTCATTCCTCCTGGGCAATTATTAAAATGTTTATATACTATCAGATGCCTAACAATAGTGTCAGCATGTGCCGCATGATTAGTAATTTCAGATAAAATTCTCAACGATCATTAAGTTTTTTCGCATAGAGACATATATAGAATTAAAGGCACGTGCGGCCTTAATTGTCGAAAATATTCATATTTGTTCCAAACACCGTAAACAGAAAAACATTAAAACGCATACAGTTCCGTTCATATATACCATGACCATCGCGTAAACAGCATGTTATAATAAAGACCTACTATATTTGACATAAGCAAGAGTCTGATTGTGTTACAGAAGACAGCACAATGCTACTGGCTAATCACACACAAATGGCATAAACGCTCTTTATTAGTTCCATATCAGGAATTCACCAACAAAGAACGCTCTTTATGTTTACCATCATAATATAAACAAACACCAGAAAGGTAACTTGTATGCTTTTGTTTACATAACAATGGTCAAACAAATGACCATAACATACTGTTTATGCGATATTTCTTATTTGTATACGGACAAAGTCTATCTACATTTTGATGTTCTTTCTGTTTGTGGCGGTTTTTGACGGGTGGAAATATTTTCACAGGATACCCACCGCCAAGGCCAACCGTGTCTTTAAATTGAAATAGAATTAAATTTCAATCAATATTGTTAATTTAAGTCTAGGTCTCCGCTATCACTATTATTGACCATCACAATGCTTAGACATCTGAGAGTACGATATAAGCTCACAAAAGTCATGAACAAGCATGCAATCTCGAGCTGGGACCACCCTTAATACTTGTTTCTCATCATCTACTTCACAGAAGGGGTCACCCCTAAGTAGTAACCGTATAGGAAACACACCGAACATACCACTATGACATCAGTTTGTTTGATCTAAATTATTTAGCCCCAAAACAATAGTCATTTGGCAAATTATCTCATTCCTTTTCGAAGTGCCTGTCATCTACTGAAGTTGGGTCCTACCAGGGCCATAAATTATGTCTCATTGAGTCATTGTGTCCCACCCATGTAAATCGCTGAAAGTCAAGCATACATAAACGTTACCTCTATAAATAAATCAGATGTGGCTATGTGAAATATGCATTAAATCCCCGTTTTCATAAAAATGTATTCAGTATTATATGTAAATTTATCCAATAAAGATATTTTTCCCTTGAAGGTCCTCAATCCGAATCAATAGTCCCCATATCATCAGATTCCAACAACAAGAACTTTTTTTGAAATGCCGCTTCAGTTGACAGAATTAATTGCTCGAAAATAATGCTAACTGAAGTCAATTATGGCATAAAATTGACAAAAACCTGTAATTTATTTATCAACTTTTTGCTCAACGAATATTGCTGGTTTGTCAAACATCTGACACACACAAAAAAAAAACTCAGTTGATTTTAGAGTTATCCATCTCCATCTGCAATTTGGTCAGAGAAAGTATTCTTGTCTGCTGTTTGCTGGGCTACGTAAAATTAAAATGATAGATTTTAAAAATCGGTATCTGATCACTCTGAGCTTTGATGTTGTGGGTTCCTCGACTTGAATCAAATATTTTTCACCTCTGAAGTCAAGGAAATAGTAATCTGCGAGGGTTAATTCGGATTGAGTACCTTTAAAATTGCAAAAATTAAATTAAATAATTTTGCCTTGAAAATTGGTTGCTTGGCCAGATTCAACCTTCACCTGCCGATTGCATTTTGAAGAAATATAGTAACATGTGCTATATGGCTAATATCTCTTGACTGGCGCCATGGATATTGGTCTGGAAATAGGAAGAAATGTTAGAGGCAATATCTCACTCTGACCCATGTCTAACTGTGGCCCACATTCCCACATTCCTCTATATCTGGGGCTGCAACATATTCTCGTGCAAATACGTTTATTTGTACCTAAATATTCACATATGTTCATATTTTTTAAATTTATTTAAATTTGTTTAAATAAAAATTTAGAAAAACTAACGGCATTATTCACTCTGCCAGGGCACCCCGAGTCACCACACCAAATTTCGCTGAAATCTGAGCACCAGTATTAACAAAGACATGTTGGTCTCAACTTTACTCCAGTCTTATATTATTATATATGTATATATAAACAGTCCCATGAAACATGTATACATTTATTGATGGACGTGTCATGGGCTCTTCATACAGGATCAGGTTCATTATTCCGAAGGTTCCATATTCCGAAGGGTCGCTATCCCAAAGGTTCTTATTAAGAAGGTTCGCTATTCTGAAGGTATGCTATTCTGGGCGTATTTAACCAGAAAAGATGGACAACTCTAATACCAAGTAGTTATTATTACCACGATTTTACAGTTATCCATCTTTATCTGGGAGACCGCCCGTTTTGACCTCGTCCTGGCACGATTAGGCCCAGAACAATAAAAATAGCAAACTGCAAAGATCGATATCTAATTACTCTGAGCTTTGATGGGTGGGTTCGACACTAATCAAATATTTTTTTCCCCACCGAAGCCAAAGAAAGAGTAATTTAGCAGCGTCTTATCGGATTGAGTGCCTTTAAGTTATTTCCTTCATAAAAAGAGTCTTATGATAAAGAACCCTCTCAATACTTTAGAATATAGATAATAGAATGAAACTTCAAAATAACAAGTTATAAAAACCTTCTGAATATTGAGGAATATAGAGAACGTTGTGAATAGCGAAATTTTGGTATAATGAATTTTGGGAATAGCGAACCTTTGGACATAGAGTGACATGTCCCCGTCCTACGGGCAATACGCACTGGCGTGATCGTATATCCCAAGTTGGCCAGAAATACAGGCACTCCTATGAAACATACATTTATCATTTTATAGATGGACGTACGTGTTTTGGGTTGTCCATACGTACTGACGTAATCATATTAGCAACCACAACGCGCCGCAGGCGCGTTGTTGCTTTTCATGTTTAGGCGTGAATGACGTCATTAATTTTTACAATACCATGAAACAGAATTTCGACGCGATGAAAATCCGGACAAGAAAAATGGGTTAAAAATCACGTGACTTCCGCTCCGCTTTTGCGAAGCATTGTGGGAAAATTGATCCAGAGGTCACAGGTCGAAGAGTTCAGAATGTCGCTGATACATTGTTCATTGATTTGTTAGGCGAGTTGAACAACTCAATTCTCAACTGTCCCTACCAAATGACCGGCATCATTATAGTGTGATTTAACAACAGTGATTTTTAAAACAACACCACGATGAATCAATTTGGAGTTATACATCGCAATTTTTCGACAGTAGGCGATGCAAAAGTATTCGAAATCAGTGTCATTGTCAACAGGTCAAAGTTGAAAGCGCATTTCATTTTCTCAACATTTTCTACCTCACCCACGAACCAGTTTCGTAAACACCGAGGACAACATCAAGCAAATTATTACAGTACCATGGACCTTAAATCAACGATAGAGTGATCACAGAACACAACAATTTCGCCAACATTTCAACAACTTGAACTTGAAGATGATCATGTTATTGAATATTCATATTGGCGTTGACCTGTTGTTGACATTGTGAATGTCACATGTGTGATTTGTTCTCTGGATTAAAACAAGACTCCAGCTTAAACTAACAGCCGAATGGTAAGTGCATAGCCATAGACTACACTGTATGCAGTATGCATCAAATTCAATCCATCAATGCACCATGCATGATGTTATGAACGTTCAGTCTCAGACCAATCTCGTTCAGACCAATCTCAATACAGTTGTATCCTTTTAAGTTTTAGTACCCTGCTGGACAAAACAACTGTCCATTTAACTGCGGTGTGGATAGCATTGCCACCGCTGCCGAAATGCAACTACACCGCGGCTCCACCAGCTAAATACAGTTGGGCCGTGGGCCCGTGGTGTACTTTCATTAAAATTAAACCGAAAAAAGACGACACAAACCAGAAATCTAACCACGGCGTACATGTCATTCGGCCATGAGGGTACTAGTAGTTGCTGTTCAGCAGCAGTGAATTTGCCGTTAACTGCAGTTACAAACTCTTGACACAGCGGCCGAACAGCAAATACACCACGGTACCAATGGACACTTGCTTTGTCCAGCGGGGTATGCTTGGGGCCCCAGAATGCATAGCAGTGACTGGTAGGCTTAAGCATACCGTACTTGGCTGTTGGTACAAAAGTTTGTTGGAATGTGCATACTACAGTACCCTGCTGGACAAAACAAGTGTCCACTTAACCGCGGTGCGGTTAGCGTTGCCACCGCGGCTGAAATGCAGGCCTTCGATTATGAGGCGTGCGCTCGCGCACCATAGCACGCCTGAAATTAAATCTTGGCGAGTAATTAATCAAAACTCCTCGGCGATATTCGGCGCACGATTGAAAAAGGGTTTATGATAACGATCAACCTTGTTTGCTGGAGAAGACTGACGGACACACCGTATACGACGGAAGTAATTGTTTTAAGTTTTGCGCAAGCGCTAGAACATTCTTATAGTCAGGTGCGTTTAGTGATGTTGTCGCATTCGTCTGTAGGTCTGAGGAATTCTCGGCTAGATATTGTTACCAACATGACATATTTAAATTAATCCCACCGTGCACCCCCATCACCAACGGGACGTAATTTTGGTACCATGTGTTGCGTTCTAAAAAAAGCCGCCCCGATGGATGGCGAAGATGAATAGAAATTGAAACTTGAGTTCGGGGCAATCAAACATTATTTAAAAAAATATCGAGAGAGTTCACACAACAGGAAACTCTCACGTGGTTACGTGGTCTCTGGTCGCATTTCATAACAACTTACATCCAACCGAAGCATTACGACGCAATTCGAGAATGGAGTTTTAATTACTTCAATGTGAAGAATACATGTGTACAAGATGAATCACAATGGTGATAACAATTGATTTAATTTGGAGTCTTCGTTCGTCATTTTATACCCCCAAAATATCCACCAAAATCACACGCCTGGGTTTCAGGTTAGGCGATTGACCAACCACACTCCTGCATTTTACAGAATCGAAGGACTGGAAATGCAACTACCGCGGCTCTACCGGCTAACTACAGTTGGGTTGCCGTGTACTTGCCATTTGGCCATGGTGTACCGTACTTGCCGTTTGGCCGCGGTGCTCAACTGCAGTTCCAAAATCTGACACCGCGGCCGAATGGCAAATACACCGCAATGACATTGGACACTTGTTTTGTCAAGCAGGGTATGTAAATAAAATAGTGAACTTGGAAGTTGGAAAACCCGATTTAAATACATGCATGTACCTGTAGTACGTGTATAAAACTTATTCTTCCACCCAAAAAATATATATATATTAATGGAATGACTAGAGATGGCGAAATAATTAGCGTTAGTTGATCCCCAATTGTCGCATCCCGAATCGAAATGTAAAAACATGTATTTACAATTAAGCGTAGTTACTAGTTCAGACGAAGATATCTACGGTATGGAGTAATATGGTCGATTTAATTTTCTTTGATATTTTCGGGTGGAGGAATCGGGTCCGACAAAATCGTGGATAGATTGTTCCCATGATTGCAGTGTCGCCTTACCGGTACATTGTACATGATGATTGTGACATTGATGTTGTTGTAGATTGAGATTGACTACCCTGTGATCTTTCCAGCCATTATTTTTATGTACCGGTGCACACAACTGCGATTACTTCGCAATTGATGGTTTCCAAGGATATTTATATGAGCATGTGCAGTCTAACTACCAGTTTAATACTTACTTACATGTATGGAACTCCTTCCACTTACGAAATCTTGAATCGTCGTCGTCCGAATTTTCACTTGAGTGACAATGAAATCAGACTGACCATCATACTGACCAGTATTAAGTATAATTCTTGATTAGGCCAAAGAAAAAAGATTGTATGTTTCCGGTAACATAACGAAAAAATTAGGGTAGGTACTTTTTATTTTATTTTATTTTATTTTGATATTTTTTATCCAGCTGCAGAAATATTGAACTACCTCGACCAAAGTGACATAAAATGCCAACCCGTGCCATGGGGAAAGTATTACTTGATCAACACAGTGGAAATATACATTAAGATTGATAAAAAATCAAACTTACTTCATGCTTACGTATGTTTTTTATTATTCACATACCACATTTTCATAAATTTGGCTATAAACTTGGTACAAAATTGATGTCACTAACTTTTTATAAGAATTTTACCAATAATACCGCCATTATACCGTACATGTATTGTGACGATTACATCCCATTGTCTGGGGGTAGCCAGTAAGCCCACCGAGCATGCCTGGTTTTTGGAAACAATAGCTACATGTATACCCCTAATATATGCAGTGATAACCTCTTTACATGTATATATACAGATACACACCCACCATGTCTGTTGATAGTGTTCCATAAGTCCCAAACAAGACATAAAGCAGGCAGGAGATCCACTCTCAGGAAATTAAAATTGCGAAAATTTAGACTTTTTCTCAAAATATCAATAAAAAGTTTAGGGTCGGCGGGTTATTTTTAGGGTCGGTCGATGTACGGAAACATAGTATCTTTTTTCTTTGGCCTTACTAGTACTAGTACCCGGTACATGCATGATGCAGGCCTACCTTTATTAATTTAATAAATGGAGAAAAAAAGGTTAACAATAAGTTAATTACCAGGTTGGACACATCCTGATTTGAACCACATCTACATGTACATGTACATCATGTGATTTTATAACCCTACTAATTCTGAAGGGGTCGCTCTCACCAAAAAAATGCTGAAGGGTACACACGTTTTGAAAATGTGCTGAAGGTACATTTTTAAATCTCGTTCTAAATGATGTTTATTATTCGTACCGGTATCTGCCATGATTATTGTTAAACTAGAGGATAATTGTTTGCGTTCCAATGAACATCAAAATGAACTCAAAATAAACTGCTAATGGGCGTCAGAACAACAGTTTAGTTATGGTGTTAATGCCAATCACAAACCTTGTGTACCCTTCAGCACATTTTCAAATCCTGTGTACTCTTGAACTTCAGCAGGTTTTTTTGTGGGAATGACCCCTTCAGCCCTACATGTATTACTATCAGGTACCTGTATTGTGAACAACTGATCAATCAATCCTTCCAAGGAGACGGGAGCAACTGCTCTCGCACTCGTTCATGTGTGCACTCGCAATTTTTAAATCAGGGGTGCTAAATTTCGTCTCTATTGTAAAAATGTCTATAGTCACTGTAATGTCCCTTATGACACCCCGTCATACATGTATATTATTGACCCTACCCCTGCCTCGAATATGGGTGACGGGATTGGTAAAACATCAACCCTGGCACAAAATGCAAAGTTTGAGGGCCTGTAATCTTGTATCAGTAAATTTTAGACCAATCGGTCTTATCAAATCAAACAGTGGTTCACCCGACCTGTTACGGTATGTACATGTATACAGTCTATACCGTATATACAATTTGAATGATTTAACTTATACTTGACCAAGCCTGCAAATAGCCTGACTGTCATTTGCAGAATGAGGTCCCCAGAGGGTGAATTTAGTGACGCTATCCCGCATAGCGGGCTAGCATCACTAAATTCAACCTCTGGGGACCCCATTCTGCTCATGCCGTCGGCAAACCTAGAATCAGATTGAAGTTCCTCAGTTGAAGTTGTTGATGTTCACCCATTGGGCGCCTCGATTATGGATTTTATCTTCTGCAAATTAGGGGATATAGAAACTTCCCCGAAGGGAAAACGTAACTAAAAACAATGTTAATTTGATACTATAGATACTTCCCAGAAGATGAGGCCTAAGCAGAATGAGGTCTACTAGTACAGAGGGTGAATTTGGTGATGCTAGCCCGCTATGCGGGATAGTATCACTAAATGAACCCTCTGGGGACCTCATTCTGCAAATGACAGACACGCTATTTTCAGGCTTGTACTTGACGTTGACAGTAATAAATCCACTATTTCCCTGTTTTTGTGAAACTTTGGGGATAGTGAAACTTTGGGGATAGCGTAACTCATTGTGACTACCAGTATAGCCACATGGTACATCAGGGTCATATCCAGAGGTTTTTTTGTTGTTTTTTTAACTTTTTTTTTCTTTTTGGTCCCGATTCATATCATAACAAGATGGAAATTATCTATATATATTGACATACAGTATTTAAAGGTACGGTTGGCCTTGGCGGTGGGTATCCTGTAAAATATTTCCACCCGTCAAAAACCGCCACAAACAGAAAGAACATCAAAATGTAGGCAGACTTTGTCCGTATACAAATAAGAAATATCGCATTTATAAACAGTATGTTATTGTCATATGTTTGACCATTGTTATGTAAACAAAAGCATAAAAAGTTACTTTTCTGGCGTTTGTTTATATTATGATGGTAAATATAATGAGCGTTCTTGTTGGTGAATTCCTGATAGGGAGCTAATAAAGAGCGTTTATGCCATTTGTGTGTGATTAGCCAGTAGCATTGTGCTGTTTTCTGTAACACAATCAGGCTCTTGCTTATGTAAAATATAGTAGGTCTTTATGATAACATGCTGTTTACGCGATGGTCATGGTATATATATGGACGAAACTATATGCGTTTTAATGTTTTTCTGTTTACGGTGTTTGGAACAAATATTAATATTTTCGACAATTAAGGCCAACCGTGCCTTTAAGTTTACAAAAATATTTTAAGTTTAACAGTTGGAATCATACTGTAAAAGTATGTTGGGCTTTATCTAGCTTTCATCTGTTAAAACTTGAAATACATGTAGTTTGAGTTCAGGTTTGTTATCATTCAGCCTTCAGTATTTCAATCAAAAATCTATATATATTGACATAAGGTATTTAAGTTTACAAAAATATTTAAGTTTAACAGTTGGAATCATACTGTAAAAGTATGTTGGGCTTTATCTAGCTTTCATCTGTTAAAACTTGAAATACATGTAGTTTGAGTTCAGGTTTGTTATCATTCAGCCTTCAGTATTTCAATCAAAAATCTATATATATTGACATAAGGTATTTAAGTTTACAAAAATATTTAAGTTTAACAGTTGGAATCATACTGTAAAAGTATGTTGGGCTTTATCTAGCTTTCATCTGTTAAAACTTGAAATACATGTAGTTTGAGTTCAGGTTTGTTATCATTCAGTCTTCCGTATTTCAATCAAAAATAGTACAGGAACAATGACAATTGTATCAAATAAACCTTGTTATCAGGTGTGATCTCATGAAACCAAATGAAAAATTAACATAGAGATTAGTACTAATAGTAATTACTAACTTAATAGACAATGTTTCTTTACTAGTACATGTATATTATATACTAGTATGTGTCTCTCACTTGGATTTTAGAAAATAGCGTATTATATGAATTAAAAGTGATAATGGTAAGTCTCATTTCAAGCAGCCAGGATATTAAAGCATAATCCATTGTTCAAACCAAAGGATATCTGACAATAACTTATAAGCATTTCCAATCGCTACATATCTAAACATTTCCAAAGTTATGGTTGAGAAACTTTATCAAATTGACCTCTCAGTAAAATTCAAAATACTGACGCAAAGAACCCTAGATTAGCTCTCAATGCAATGGATTTTCAAAAACAATTCCAGGAGGAAGAACATGCCTCCACCATCAGCAGGGGGTTAGTAACCCCGGGTTACCCACTCCCAAACCTTCCTCCACTCAGTCATTCAGGATATGCCTTCGGAATATCATTGCCCAAAAACAGGTGTCTCCAAAAAATCCCTGGCTTGTTCACTGTGGTACATGTACTCATAGAATTAACTCTATTGCATCAAATGAACAGTCTCTTTACAAAAAATATATTTCAACCTTTCACACCAGCTTATTTTAGTTAATAAGGCGACACCAATTTTCAAGTCTGGTTTACGAACATGTGGGGAGAAAAAAAGTACCCTGCTGGACAAAATAAGTGTCCACTTAACTGCGGTGCAGTTAGCATTGCCACAGCGGCCGAAATGCAACTACACCACGGCTCCACCGGCTAACAGTTAAATAAAACTACAGTTATGGTCTCCAGAGTCCCAGTATTATCAGTCTTTGCAGTCTGGTGAGCGACCGCACAGTCATTGACTGGTTGTTCTTACTGTAAGGTGGCCAGTTACCAGTGGTATCATTTTATCTTTCAATATTACTATGTGACTCAGAGAAAAATATCATTGGTGACAATGAAGGATGTTTTTTCTTTGCCAGAGGCATTATAATTCAGAATTTTGTTGTTGAAAATTACCCGGTCTATCCACCCCTCCCCTCTCCTGCACCTGAATTTTGTTTACCTCAATATTGAATGGCCAATTGCTCTCATTGTATGTGACCATGTGACTACGAAAAACTGTCATTGGTGAAAATGGGAAGATACATGTACATGTATACCGGTAAGGTATGGTAACTTAACATGTACCGGTACATGGGGGGAGATGTCATAGCACATTGGTAAGTTGTAAACAGCTTGGTTGAAGTTTTAACCATAGTTCATTCAGTTGGGTTTCCCTGCCTTCTCCTGTGTTGATTGTACTTTATCGCATACACTTTACATACCGGTACACATGTACTGCACATGTATTGTACCGGTATGTCTAAACAAAATATTCTTTCTGTTTATGGTGATTTTAACTGTTGTGACCTTTTCAACAGCAATAAAGGTACATGTACAGTACGGTACATGTGCACAATGCCAACGCTAAAGTACATGTATCTTTAATGCAGGGACCAGTTAGACATCTTCTTCATCTTTCTCTATGTCCATGTGACAAATGACTTCTCTTTCATATACCGGTACTGATAGCAGTATCATACATGTACATGTGTTCACACCAGTATGTCCCGACAACAGATTTAATGTACATGTACCTGTATACATGTATCATCTGATTACAATAATGTACATGTACCTTAACTTAAGGTTTAACATACATGTTCATGTATACCGGTGTATACATTACATGTACTAGTATTCATCAGAATGACACATCCATAATTTGATATGTGCCTGTCATGCTTTAATGTCTCTTATCTCTTAACTTTGTCAGGGCTCTTGAATCGTCTTGATATACCAGTTAATGAATATTTAGATGGAATATTCATAAGGTTCCTCATGTACATGTACCAGTAGCATGCGTACACAACAGCACCTTCTCTTTGGTATTTCAGATATTATTACCAGTATACCGGTATACGAATCCAGTGCACTGTTGTCTCTGAAGAAAGAATAACTGGCAGATCTTTTAGCAGATAAGTCTATAAGTTACATGTATAAGGTATACCAAGTACAATAGACATGAAGAGTTTGGAATCTAGATACATATGTATATTACTTTGAAATATTTTTGTTGGTGGGGCTGGGTGGGGGGGGGGATGGGATTTCACACCATAACGGGTACATGTATATAAATATATTCACACTGGCACACAACATAATCATACATTCTCAGTATGTACATGTAGTAGTACTCCCGATCGTACATGGCTATAGATTCTCACTCACCTACAGATACATTGTATGTCAGGTTGACTTGTGTGTACTGGACTACTCACTACTGGTACTAGTATGTTTACAGATATTGCAACAGTAAACATTCAGATACTCTGTGCTTGGATCCCCATCCGGTGGGTAAGACATGGTACATGTACCGGTACCTCTATTTGTGGACTCTTCTGCTTTTGGGCACCCCCCTCTACTCACATAATGTGGGTCACACAAAGATATGGGAAATTAGGCTTAGCCTTTTAATATGAGGTACATGTATAACAATGAAATTTGGTATGGATGTTTAATACTATGAGGACATTAAATTGAGGGTTCCATTGTTTTGTACGGCTTTTCCATCATTATCAGAACAGCGTACCTATGGAATAGAGAACCATTGGAATAGCGTACCGTCGGAATAGCGAACCTTCGGAATATAGTGAACCTTCGGAATTGCAAAAATAACCTTCTGAATAATGAACCTTCGGAATAGCGAACCTTCGGAATAGAGACATGTCCCCCAAATTAAGTGCTATACATGTACATATGTCAGGTGATGCAATCGATACACAATGGGATGCTTAACTGGATTAAAATACTGGGCATATCAATTTTTGCAAATATTGTCATAATATCCCATGTTTCTGCTAAATTAAGGGGTCCTCATTGTTCTAATTAGACTAAAACAGTCACTGGGCATATAAGTTCTGCAAATATTGTCATAACATCCCATGTTTCTGCCAAATTAAGGGGTCCCCATTGTTCTAATTGGACTAAAACAGTCACTGGGCATATAAATTCTGCAAATATTGTCATAACATCCCATGTTTCTGCCAAATTAAGGGGCCCCCATTCTTCTAATGGGATTAAGACAGTCACTGTGCATATCAATTCTGCAAATATTGTCATAACACCCCATGTTTCTGCCAAATTAAGGGGTCCCCATTGATCTAATTGGAATAAAACAGTCACTGGGCATATCAATTCTGCAAATATTGTCATAACATCACATGTTTCTGCCAAATTAAGGGGTCTCCATTGCTCTAATTGGATTAAAACAGTCACTGGGCATATAAATTTTTGCAAATATTGTCATAATATCCCATGTTTCTGCTAAATTAAGGGGTCCCCATTGTTCTAATTGGAATTAAACCAGTCACTGGGCATATAAATTCTTCAAATATTGTCATAACATCTCATCTTTCTGCCAAATTAAGGTGTCCCCATTGATCTAATTGGACTAAAACAGTCACTGGGCATATACATTCTGCAAATATCGTCATAACATCACATGTTTCTGCCAAATTAAGGGGTCCCCATTGTTCTAATTGGACTAAAACAGTCACTGGGCATATAAATTATGCAAATATTGTCATAACATCCAATGTTTCTGCCAAATTAAGGTGTCCTCATTGTTCTAATTAGACTAAAACAGTCACTGGGCATATCAATTCTGCAAATATTGTCATAACACCCCATGTTTCTGCCAAATTAAGGGGTCCCCATTGATCTAATTGGAATAAAACAGTCACTGGGCATATCAATTCTGCAAATATTGTCATAACATCACATGTTTCTGCCAAATTAAGGGGTCTCCATTGCTCTAATTGGATTAAAACAGTCACTGGGCATATAAATGTTTGCAAATATTGTCATAATATCCCATGTTTCTGCTAAATTAAGGGGTCCCCATTGTTCTAATTGGAATTAAAACAGTCAACGGGCATATAAATTCTTCAAATATTGTCATAACATCTCATCTTTCTGCCAAATTAAGGTGTCCCCATTGATCTAATTGGACTAAAACAGTCACTGGGCATATAAATTCTGCAAATATTGTCATAACATCCCATGTTTCTGCCAAATTAAGGGGTCCCCATTGTTCTAATTGGACTAAAACAGTCACTGGGCATATCAATTCTGCAAATATTGTCATAACATCCCATGTTTCTGCCAAATTAAGGGGTAACCATTGTTCTAATTGGACTAAAACAGTCACTGTGCATATCAATTCTGCAAATATTGTCATAACACTGATAACACCCCATGTTTCTGCCAAATTAAGGGGTCCCCATTGATCTAATTGGATTAAAACAGTCACTGGGCATATAAATTTTAGCAAATATTGTCATAATATCCCATGTTTCTGCTAAATTAAGGGGTCCCCGTTGTTCTAATTGGATTAAAACAGTCAATGGGCATATAAGTTCTTCAAATATTGTCATAACATCCCATGGTTCTGCCAAATTAAGGTGTCCCCATTGATCTAATTGGACTAAAACAGTCACTGGACATATAAATTCGGCAAATATTGTCATATTAACATCCCATGTTTCTGCCAAATAGCAATTGATGTACATACATGTATATAGTAATATATACAAATTATTATCACATGATAAAATATGTACGTAACAGATAACACGACTATACCGATGAAAAAATTCATAAATTGGGGGGGGGCAGGGGTGGCCTATATGGGGAAATAGGGGTTCATACATGTACTGTGAACCGATATAAATTAGTAAAGCGGTAATGACAAATGTTGAACTATAATGCATCTTGACTGTACTGTTGCAACAATGCTATAAAATGGGGGGGGGGTCAGGATCTGAATTATCTCTATCTCTATAGATAGTGCCAGAATAATAATTTATGGACTTCTATAGAAGTACAATACAAATTAGTATCACATGATAAAATATGTACGTAACAGTAACAGCTAACACGACTATACCGATGAAAAAATTTATAAATTGGGGAGGGGTGGGCTATATAGAAAAATAGGGGTTCATACTGTGAATCGATATAAATTAATAAAGCGGTAATGACAAATGTTGAACTATAATGCATCTCGACTGTACTATTTCAACAATGCTATAAAATGGTGGGAGTCAGGATCAGCACCTCCCCCCCAAAAAACCACCCCCAAGTTGCCACTTCCCTGATGATACTATACTGTCCTAAATAAATGACTTATTATACCCCCACTTTCGAAGATTGACTGCGTCCGTCCGTCCGTCATGCTTTCTCCGTCCGTTTGTTTGTTCGTCCGTCCGTCCGTCCGACCTCATAACTCGAACAACTATGAACCGATTTCAATAATTTTTTGTATGCAATCTCCTTAGGACGGTCTCTCCGCATGATGCTAATTGCGGTTCGGTCCGACTTAATAACTTTAACAAATATGAACCGATTTCAATAATTTTTGGTATACATGCTTCTCACAATACCCTCTCTACATGATGCGGCTAGGGATTGGCTCAGACTGTTTTTCGTAATATTACACCTCATTTTCGACTTATTTTGACTTAGAAAATTCTGTCTGACTTAATAACTTTAACAAATATGAACCGATTTGAATAATTTTTTCTGTACAAGCTTCTTGTGACACCATATCGATATTATTAGTCCGAATATTTCTTTAAAGTTAAAAATCTTTTTGGTTGAGTTTACGGATAATGCGGGTTGAATTTGCCACAGTGGGGGTATGCTAGCACTCGAGTGCACACCTCTTGTTGAACATGGGCTACTGGTCGGAGTTTTCGTCTGATCATCATGAATTTTGTCGTGGATGTTAATATTGACATGTAGATGGGAACGAGTCATTTTGGGGTCATTCGGCCATAAAACATGGCCGCCAGAAGCCATCTTGGACTTTACTCTTTGTATGACTAAATTCTTTGCTACTAAATTTAGATGACATGTAGATGGGAAATGAGTCATTTTGGGGTCATTCTGCAAAAATAAAAAAAAACAAGGCCGCCAGTGGCCATCTTGGATTTCAAAATTCAATCCATTAGCACGGGCTACATGCCGAACTGTTCGCCTGATCATCATGAAATTTGTATGAATGTTAATATTGGCATGTAGATGGGGACGAGTCATTTTGGGGTCATTCGGCCATAAAAGTTGGCCATTGGCAGCCATCTTGGATTTTACTCATTACTTTACTCATTGCATGACTAAATCCTTTGACATGGGCTACAAGTGATAGCTTTGGTCTGATCATTATGGAATTTGTCATGACTTAGCATTGGCATGTAAATCTGAATGAGTCATTTTGTGGTATAAAACATGTCCGCATGCAGTCATCTGACTCATCTTGGATTTCACTCTTTGCAAGAGGAAATTCTTTGGCACACCCTACAGTCAACTTTCCTCAGCCGATCATTTCCAAACTTCATATTAATCTTGATATTGATCTACTAACAGTACATGTAGATGGAAGCAATCAAATGTTTTTGAATTTCATTTGCAAACATAGCTGCCAGCAACCATCTTGGATTTTTCTTTATATTCCGGTATATCTCCATGTTGATATAAATCTAGAATAACTCAGACATTTCAACAATTCCGTATTCCTAATCACTCTGTTGAATGTAACATATGATATTATTCCCTTTTCAATTTCAAAATTGTATATACCGGTAGTGTCATTGACACTTTCAGCATTTCATTTAATTCAGTTAATTCACATTTTCACCAGCTTACCGTAGACATACATGTAAACCAATTTCATCATTGTTTTCTTCATTAAAGGAAATTGCAAATTCGTTGTTTATTCCATCATTTCAACATTTCATTAAAGGGACACTTTATGTGTGGTACCGGTATGTTCACACATATCGATTCATTCAGACGAACCAATCCATATTTCATGAAATTGACACTTCACATTCAGAACACTTCCAACTCAAATATTAAAGTGACATTCCATTTCCATCCATTGGAAATTCTAATTCAACTTCAGCCGATATATATATATACATGTACATAATTTACATGTACATGTACCTACCACTTTATTCATGAGAAAATTTCTGCATTCATGAAAAAATAATTCGTTAAACATTTTAACCTGTACTGTGGTAGCGTGATTGCAGACATCTAGGACCTGTGGGCCTGGTTGAATTCACTGCGGTTTGATGGATCACATCCATCCTCAAGCTACATATGCTATATATGGCATTTTGATCTGACGTGCAGGGGTAGATAAGCTTGAGACCCCACCACAGTTCAATTCACACCAGGTTCTCAGCTGTTATTTTCGGATGTTTGAACTTTAGTAAAATATGTTTGGACTGAACATAATCGGGATAATGTTGTTACCGGTATATACGTGTACATCAAAGCCCCATGCATATATAATTATATAGCAGACTACGCCAAGATCAACCAGTCCTTATCATATTTTTTGTCTGAAATTTATAAATAACTTGTAACTCAGGGTTGGTAGTTACGTGTAGGTGGGGGGGGGGCAGAAGTATTCAGCGATTTAATGCTGGTTTGAATAGTTCACAAGGTTCCTTGGCAACATCAGGTACTAGTAACGTGGCTATTGGTGATTATACATGTAATATCTCAAATTCTCAACCCACGTTCTAACCTGGTATTTTAATATGATGATACGGACATCTCACCGAGTGGTATAGCACAGGTACATGTACATGTAGTACGCAACATACTATAATTATTGTAATATTGAAGTTGATGATAACATTTGTGGTTGCTCCATTACGTGTCACGTGCGATCATATTAGTATGGTGGGCCATTGCAATTGGTGGTGTCGATAGCGCCCATAATAGTGGAGGGCCTAGCTGCACCAATCGTGATAGAAGCATGAAACTTTCAGGGTTTTGTCTGTATGTGGTGTACATTACCCAATTAGCGGGTTCCAACTTTTAATGACCTCCTTGACCTTTTATTTGACCTTGACCTTCTAAAGTAACAGTTTTTCATGGTAGTCGCCTTAAATCTCAGAAATAACCTATATTTATATCGGAATACTGGTGGAAAATTGTGGGAACATTGTGAACATAATATACTTTCTTCTGAATCTAATTATTTTTTAAATAATCCAAGATGGCTGCCCAAAATGGCCGCCAAAATATATATATATTTTTTTACTATTTTTGAATAAAATTGAAAAAAATATGGGTAAATAATACATAATTATGGTCTTTTTTTGCATTTTTTATTGGCGTAAATCTTTAGCCTGCCATATAAAGTCTTTTCTGGTATGCGAGTAATTTCTAGAATTAGGTTAAACAAAGGTACCAAAGAGACAGTGTTAAAACGTCCTGTACATTAATTGGTGACATGAAATGAGCTCTAGCTAGTGTGTTGTCGCAATAAGCTTGCTGTTACTCTCAAAAGACAACCATTATATGTATATGATCTGTATGGTTCACAACTTATCCACAAAAATGTCAGATAACCCATGAATGGCAACCGGAAGTTAAAAATAACGCCATTTATACAACATGGATACCTTTACACAATACAGTAACTCGATAAAAGCCAACTTCCAACGAAGCCCTTTCACTGGCTGATGCTCGTTACATTGAGGACTCCAGGAGTGAATCGACAAACAGCCCTTTTTCAAGCTATCAGATTTGAGAAAGATGTATTGTGATAAATTGAAGCAAATTGACGCTACATACATATCAACTCCGATCAGTTCTACGCGCCTAAAAAAATAGGATACTAGCGTTGATACCAGGCTTGCGGGCTCAAAATAAAGGCAAAGAAATTTTGCTTGCATACGAAGGTGATATAGGTTGTGCGATAAAACAAGCATGTGACATGAGCCTTGATTCTGATGCCTTCCTGATTGGAAAAGTAGCCAGAATGGTTCGTAATGAAATACTTAGCACACAAGAACACAGGGAGGAATTTCATGGACACCTTAACGCGGAGTGGCAGCAAAAGTCTGTACCGACCATGCTCAGTACCCGTATCAGTCTTATACTGTATGGACCAAAATGTGCGTCTAAAGATATTAAAGAGGACAGTCCAGATTATAATGTACCAGTGCATAGCATATCACAATTCATAGGGTATAATGTGGTCAAGGATAAACGAACGTCATCAAGTGAACATACTCGCTATGATACAAAACGGAAACCCCCTTTGGCAATTTATCTCGGCGTGATGATTCATGGGGCAACCAGAAAGAAAACACTTGTCGACAAACTTCATAGTCTTGGACTTTCTGTATCATACAAACGCGTGATGAGTATCTCAAACTGTCTTGCTAATACTGTGTGCGCCCAGTTTGCACAAGAGGGTTTGGTTTGTCCACCTGATATGAAAACTGGTGTGTTCACAACTGCCGCCGTGGACAACATAGACCATAATCCTTCATCGACTATGGCCAAGGATTCATTCCACGGTACCGCCGTATCACTAACGAATCATGTTTCTACAGAAAATACAGGATCACAGAGGGCAAGGCATATCTATGACTCATCAGGGAGTTCATTCACTGGCACCATCCCGCACAGTTATACCATGGTCAAACCTGTTTCTTTTAGCAATTCTGATGTTTTGGTATCGCCTGTTGAAGGTACTGTTCGTCCAGATGGACAGACATTCCAGATTGCCACAGCTGACGAAGACGAGTGGTTGTCCAAGCTGGTGGATGCAGTATCTCATGAGAAATCAAATGAAGTGGAGAAAGTGGACTCACACCTTAATTGGTCAGCATTCTACTCAAATAAACAGGAAAGTGTGATGCCACAAGCAATAATTGGACTTCTCCCTCTATTCACAGAGAATGCCAATTTGGCAGCGATGATTATGCACTCAATGCGAATTGTGCAAGATGCTGTTGAATGTCTCAATTAGCTATGGATCAACCTTTATTTAGTCTAGCAAAGCGCATCCAATGGACATTTCACGAACATTATGGAGAGAATACGTGCGTCATCATGATGGGTGGCATGCATATCGAGATGGCGTTTTTGTCAGTATTGGGACAGTGGCCGGCTAACAGTGGTTGGTCAGATATGTTTGTTTGTGCGGGTATAACTACATCAGGCAAATGTGATTCAATATTGTCAGGACATAAACTCAAGCAATCTCGTTATGCTCATCAAGTAACTGTGGCAGCCCTTCATGTTCTCTCAGATAGGGCATACACTGATTTTATCAACGATCAACCAAACGAGTGTACTTCAAAACTGTCATTTGGGAAGTGGTGCGAAGGATGTGTTAAAAACTATCCGCAGTTCATGTATTGGTATACAGTGGCCGAACTAGAAATTCTTCTCAATGTTTTCGTGCGATCACTCAGTGTTGGAGATTTCCCTCTTTATTTGGATTGCCTGGACAAAATGATGCCCTGGTTTTTCTTACTAGATCATATTCATTACTCTCGGCTTCCAGTACACATACGGGATATGGTCCAACTGAAAGAGCAACACCTATCTGTATATACATAATTCATGCAAGGTAACTTTGTCATACAACGCTCAAATAACAAGTTCTCTAAAATGGCGTTGGACCAGTCACACGAGCAGTCTAACAAGGTAATCAAAGGGGATGGAGGTGCTGTTGGGCTGACTGAGAATCATGCGGCTCTAAAGCGGTGGCGTTTGTCAGGACCTGAGTTCGCTAGAATTATTAATGAGTTCGAATACTCTAACCACACAGACATATTACCATCTAATCATCATGAATGGTCACCAAGGAAAATTGCAGATTTTCTTAATGATGTGTCTTCGCTTGTTTCTGTGTTGAGATATGTTGGCAACCCTTTCCTTCAGACAAGTCCTGACCTTATTCGACTGGATACTATGGACTGTATGTCAACCGATGTGATTGTATCTATAACATATGCAAGGCAGAAAGGAGCTGAAATATACGCCGAGTTTGTTGAACAGAGATTGCTCAAACCAGACTCAAATGACCCACTTTCTGATACAATTACACAGTTGTCCCTGTCTCTCTTCGGTACTCAATCTAAAAGAAAAGAAAAACTCCAAGATAAAAAATACTCTTTGAAAAAAGACTGTCTGTTGTTTTCGAGGGTGTCAAGTGAGAGATGGTCACCTGGAACAATTCTTTTCCCACGAAAATCAAGCGAACCCTCCAGCACTTTCTGCTAATGGCAAGCTGCGAACTGGGATGGAGTCTGATCTTCTAAGCTGTTTGGAACAGACCGCGCCAAGCAAAGCAGCCGAACACCAACCAGATGTGACGGCGTTTGTACTTGATGGATCGGTGATTGTCAACATGGTCCAACCAGCATCTTCAGCAACATTTAGTGATTATGCAGATAACGCGTTTGTGCCATATGTGACGTCGCAGCTAGAAAACGCGAAACGAGTTGACGTTGTATGGGATAGATACTTACCAAAAAGTTTGAAATCTGGAATCAGATAACAGCGAGGTGAAGAGAAGACGTGTGCTGGAAAAAACTCAGATACCACGCAACTGCAATGGTCATTGTTCCTCCGTAATTCGGAGAATATGTCTGAATTGTTTTCATTTCTGTCCAAGAAATTAGTCGAACTCGACGTTTCCCAGAAACAACTATTCGTGACGGAAGAGAACCATGTGTTGTGTATTAATGGTGGAGACGCACCGATTGGCGGAATGATATCGTGCAACCACGAAGAGGCAGATACGCGGGTTATTATTCATGTAGCACATTCAGTTAGCAACGGACACACCAAAGTTTTAATCCGAATTGTCGATACCAACGTTGTAGTTCTTGTCGTAGCTCATGTTTGTCAATTTGAAATTGAAGAATTGTGGATTGCCTCTGGTAAAAAAAACTATCGTTTGATACCAACCCATGAAATAGCTGCTTCGCTTGGTCCCGATAAATCAAAGGTGTTACCTGCTTTCCATGCATTAACTGGGTCAGACACTACATCCGCTTTTGCCGGGAGAGGTAAGAAAACAGCGTGGAATGTCTGGGAATCGTATCCTGAACTCATGGACGCCTTGTTATGCTTGAGTCAATTCCCCCCAAGTGTTGGCGAGGGTTCATTGGATATTATACAGCGGTTCGTCGTTCTTATGTACTCCAAGACTTCTGGAACAATGACTGTGAATGAGGCTAGGAGATTGTTATTCGCCAAAGGTACTAGAACCATAGAGACCATTCCACCGACGCTTGGCGTTCTCAGGGAACACGTCAATCGAGTTGCATATCAAGCAGGTTTCGTCTGGGGACAGTCATTGGTCGCTGCACAGAAGTTGCCCTGCCCATCCGATTGGGGCTGGAATATTCTTCCAGATGGATTCGCACCAAAGTGGTCACAACTTCCTGATGCCAGCAAAGTTTGTCAGGCGTTAATTCACTGCGGTTGCAAGAAAGCGTGCACAAAATTGTGCAAGTGTGTTAAAGCTAACC
The DNA here is from genome assembly GCA_032622095.1 of Siphonodentalium dalli. NCBI lineage: Eukaryota > Metazoa > Mollusca > Scaphopoda > Gadilida > Siphonodentaliidae > Siphonodentalium > Siphonodentalium dalli. Next base: position 256,901,898 of record CP136061.1, on the reverse strand, counting down.
TGCCATGTACTGCACTATGTGTGTGTGCTGGTCATTGTGATTCAGATGCCAATGTTTAATTGACTCTCGATATCCAACAACACAATAGAGATTCGTTTGATCTGATCAGGTGACAAAATATCAACTGACTCAGCCTACATGTTAAACGTTCGCAATTTTTGCTCAAAATATTCCAATTCGTAGAAAACGAAATGGATTTAACTGCTATCAACTGTCCGATTTTCGGTGGTCATTTTGGCTAAATTTTGATCATTAGTAAATGATATCTGCCTACTTTCTAGAAATTGACATGTTGGTACAATCGGTGTACTTCAACGCATTTTGGGTGGCTTTTAAATGTCATAGTGACACAAATTTGAACAGGACAGTATATTCTTGGTTGTTATATGCCGTCGCGTTTTATGTGTACCTGTGGCTCCATATAGGGTTATAGCATACCTGTATGCAAAACATTGTGTAGCTTGGCTAATTTTATTTGAACAATAGACCATCTGACCCTGTTTAATCTTTTTCACTCATGAAATTACAGAAAATTTAGCAAAAAGTGTAATAAATTGCTTATTTTCGCCACTTCCGGGTTACATTTGGGTTCATTTTGGCAATCATTTTGGCATTGCTGAGCCATTTTTGGAACATAACTGCGAAACAGTCTTATCTATGTCCAATGGTCAATAGTGGGCATTCGAACGTGTACATGCAACGCCCGTGTAACGCAAATAGTGTGTGGAATATACCTGCAATGATTTGTTTTGTCGATTTGATGACCATTTTTTCAACAACAAGTGCGCCATGCAATGGTGACCGCAGAGTACCGAAATAGCTCCAAAGTGATGTCAAGTGACTACTATCAATATAATGATGACAAATTGCCAAATAACCGTAGTGAATTCTGGTCCAATTGCGAAAGATATAAAGATTTAAAGAAAAAATACCATTTTTTTTCAATTTCGGCGGCCAATTTGGAATATGTTGGCGGCCATCTTGGACGTTGCCTAACAAAATTTGCGTCATTAAATGGGCAAATATATGAGGAACAGCAGAAATTAAAGTTTTCTTCAATCCGCGTATAACTAGAGATAGGGTAATAACGCGAAATTCGGCGACCCGGTCCGGTTCCATTCCAGATTTTTACCAGTTCCACTCACCAGAAAGGTGGAACTGGCTAGAGTGTAGTTGCCAACATACTAGGCAACATCTGTACCAAATTTGGTGCTTCTATCACAAAGTGAACGATTTGACCATTTTCGTGCAGTTAGGCCCTCCACTATAAACCAATTACCCGTGAGGGTAAATTATGGGAGCTCTTAGGGTCTATTCTCATTGCACACGCGCGTGCGATTAATCGCAGTGTTTTTTAAGGTGCGTGTTAAAATAACACAGAGCGATTCGTGATCAATTACCTTCCTCAAACAACCACGTCCTATTCGTGACCAATCATCTTATGCAATCAACCTCGTCATCGAGATAGCCGTTACAGAGAATGGCATGGTTCACTCGGTCACATATACTATCCGGGTACAGTCATTCTCATAACTGATGGGCGATAAAATAATAAATGAAGTACGGAAAGGAAATGGCTTGGAAAGAAGTTTCCAACGTATACCTAGCATCAGTGGTGATTTTTGTAGAATTCAGTCGAATTATATTACCTGTCAGTCTCGCGCAACACTGTACCCAAGATTGTGAATATATAGATTGATAGTAATGTGCCGTTTAGCATGTGCGATCACTGATGATAAGCCTCCAATGGCGATCAAATTGAAATCAATCGCTCATGCATGCGAACAGCGTCCTGGTGACAGAATTCGACCTGAAACTATGCGTGTGTGACTCTTAAGGTCGAATTCTGAGTCCCATCACTTATTATATTTGAATGGTGGTTCGTCAATTATAGTACCGCGTTGTCGCTGTTGCCAGCGGCTATACAAATGAGCACCCGATTTGGGGGAGGGGGTCTGGAAAAAAAACGTTCATACACAGGGTTGAACATAAAAAGCACTCCCAACCATGGGTCTACATCCTCCCTACATGCAAATCTATTTGTTTTTCTCCCAACAAATTGGGGTCTCATCCCCTCTTTCCCCATAAGTTTTACTGGATATCATATGTTTGAGTACAAATGTTTTAAATGAGCTTTATTCAGAAAGACGATTTTTGTCAGACCTAGCTAACTATAAGGTAAAATGTTGAAAGATCTAATTCAACCACTTGAATCGTACACTTTTGATAATCTTGAGTGATAATAACAATTATATACATAAAACTCCTGTAATCTGGGTTGTGATCGTACTATATAGTGTTATATACGTTTCAAGCTGGAATAAAATATGCATATTTATGCCCAACTAAATGGAATTGAACCCTCTATTTATAATTATAATTAGCTAGATATAATTGTGTCCTCAAAACTTATGTCATTTTGATGGCACGGCTCGTTATACTCAACTTATACCTGAATAAATCTAACTGAGGAAAATTAAAGTTAATGTGTTAGCATATATAGGCCTGTATGTGGTCACCCCCAACCGAAAGTACTTTATCATCCTCCAACCTACCCTAGACCTGTGTATGAATGTGTTCGTCAGACCCCCACCCCTATTGGGGGAACTCTTAGCAGTGGGAGGAAGGAATGCCATCGAACACACATATAGAGCCGCTCGACCTTAAAAAACGCTGCGATTAATCGCACGGCGTGTGCAATGGGAATAGACCCTTAATAAACAGTTTCTAGTCTACCTACTAGTAATGATCAGTTAATGTCAAGCATTAGAGTTATTTTTAGACATTAGTGTGAGGCGTAACAAGATATATGTTGATGAGGGACAGCACACTGGCTTACAGGCTGTAGCTCTATCTAATTAATTTGCACTCTTACTCTGGGTTTCTGAGAAGGTCTCTATGCCAGGAAAGATGGGAATAAATTGTGTTTTATCACATATTTTGTCATGTTTGTCCAGTGTTTCACAGACAAAAAAATCAAATGCAAAGTGTAGATGGGAAAATTGATACTTTAATACCCACAAAAGACTAATTTTTATGTTTACCCATATCATAGTATGGAAGTGTCAACATCCGGATTGACCAACTGTCATTAGTCCATCCATATGCTTGTCTGTAGATACTTTACGCATGGTGCGATAACTCAAATATTTTTTATCTGATCGGAACCAAATTGTGTATATGAATTTCTCAGCACAAAAGACATATCGAGTTCGAATATGTGTTTGATCAGACAATTTTTAACTCATTTATGGCTCTTTTTCGAAAAAATATATTCACTCTTAAACAAATAAATTTAGTTTGAATTCCTTGCCCTATTTAACATAAGCCTGTGATTTATTGACAGCTTTGCTGTATAACAGATATTAATCGGTCAGCAGTGATGTGTTTATCTTGATTGCTATTGTGGGTAGAATTTGATACATTATCATTATATTGGAATCTCTTGATCAAGTATTGCATGTCCAGGTCACCTTTTCACATTTAACCCAAGGTTGTGGTGGTTCAGCATTACAGATCCTGTTCAGTGCATTCTCTTATATAAATGTGAGTGACACATAAATTCCAGTAATTTGTGTTATGTGCATTGTCTATAATAGTGGCTAACAGTATACTCTATAATTCAACATAAAACGCTCATTTATGATTCCGATCAGAGTAATTTACTATCGTCAAGGGATGGGTTAACATCTGCCGATCGTGATCGGCCTCTCGTTTGATTATGTATGTGTTTTTGTTTTGAGCAGGATCGGTCGTAAAGAGCGAGTGCTCTTTGCAGAATTTTTTTTTCATTATGAGATAACTTTTTTTATCGCCTTTGAA